>CM064492.1:32128549-32851049 GCA_032716605.1 Paralithodes platypus
CACCAGCAAAAAGGGAAGATGTTTGAAGAAAGACAGAGACGGAAGCGTTTGCCTAGCAGGGAGTCAGCACAGAACAGTTATTTAGTACAACAGGAGGAACACCATATGGTATGTACACCTTCTTAGTATTCAGCCCAGAGAGGCCAGAAAGTACATCCTTAGAAGAGATTAGGATATTAGGCATAAGTAAGTGAGAGGGGAGAGGAGAGGAAACAATAGCACCAGAATCATCCAAGGTTGAGTTTTTAGCAAAATTTTAATTGAACTTTGTCAGAGGAAAAAGTGATGGTGCTGCCGTCAGAGTGGAAAAGAGGAGGGACAGATGAGGAAGTAAAATTGGTGGAGAGGTTTTTGGCTGGATACCAGAAAGATTAGGAAGAGCTCGAGTTGGAGAGTTCAGAGAAATATTTTATTGATGAAAGATTTTTTTTTATCGAATCAAAGAACATAGTTGGCTTGATTCCGGGCAGAAAAATACAACTTACGAGATTTTTGTGTTTGAAGGCTAGGCTTAAAACCGTTTGAATGCTTCCTCTTTATTGTGGACAGCAGTAGAACAAGCGTGAGCAAACCAAGATTTTCTTGTATTAGACTGAGAGAAAGAAGTTGGAATGTATGCCTCCATTCCCGAGATGATTACTTTGGTAACACGTTCAGCACAGCCCAAAGATCCTTGGTAATGGAAACAAAAATAATTCCAATGGCAATCAAAGAATTAATGCCAAAGAGCCCTCCAGTCAGCAATTCCAAAGTGCCACAAGCATCCCACCGGCTGGGAGAATCGGATGCCGCACTGGAGAGATAGGACAGGTAACAGAGATAAGGGTATAATCGAAGATGCCCAACGGAGAGGAAAGGCTTACAGTGTAAGTAGAAGGATTACAGGTTAGTAATATGTCAAGGATGTTAGGACGATCTCAAAGGTGGTCAGAGATATGAGTAGGGTGCTGGACTGACTTCTCTAGGTCATTTAAGATAGAAACAATTTAGGCTTGTTCACCAGGTTGATTAGTGGAATGAGAGGAGAGCCATTTACGGTGGTGAACATTGAAATTGCCCAAGATGGATATTGCAGAGAAGGGAGAGATGGATAGAGTGTGTTCCACTATAGAGCCAAGATAATCAAAGAATTTTGGAAAGTCGGAATATGGGATAGATAGACAGCATAGAGATATTCAGCTTGAGAGTGACAGGAAAGTTTGAGACAGAGAGCTGAGAATTCAATAGAGTCAAACTCGGGAACATGAGAGCAAAAGGCAGGTTACTTGTAACGAGTGTCTCCCCCAAAGCCAATTGAGTGACAGGGCCAAATTCAAGGGATGTTGGGGTCAAAATGCCTGGACATATGATGTTTAGAGCAGTTTAAGTCATAGTAAAATACCCGAGATAAAGATAACTACCATGCCACAACAGACCAGCTGGAACCAGAAACAAAGAATAGAAATAGAAGGGGAGACCAAGAGAAAGGAGAGGAACAGCAAGGAAAATACACCACCAAAGAAAATGGCTAGAAAGAACAGGAATACCAGCAAGGCAGAAAGAAATATGAAACCACAAAGAACCACAACACCCAGGACGAACACAGAAGAAAAGAAGAAAATAAAAGGAAAACAGCAAAAGGAGAAGGAGAACTCGCCCCAGCAAATAAACACCGAGCAGCCACCTCAACCAGTAATAAATGAAAAGACGAAGGAAGAAGGGAAACAAGATGGCCACCCAAAACCAAAATTAGCCCTGCCCCACATCAACACTCGGGAAGCCAGAGTTGCCACCATCAACCACTCACCCCAGGAAAAACAATCAGAATCACGATCGACAATTCAGGAAAACAAGAGAGGAAAGCAAAATACAACCAAACCAACGAGGTGCAGCACACCCAAATCTACCCCCTCCAGATGCGCCGCTCTTCCGCGCAGGTTTCCCACCACCCGCTCGGGAATTTCTAAGGAGGCTACCTCAACCCCCTAACCCGTCCCCCTGCACCTATGACCTTTTGACCTCCAAGTGCCAGCCCTGGGACATAGCAGCAAACGTCATGACCATCTCGACGAGAACAAGGTAGAGTCAGCAATTTGAGGGCTCACTTTACTTGCATGCAAGATTTGAGCCTAAGAATTAACCTCTCACTCATCTGAGTATTCATGCCATGGCTGTCTACCTTATTGTTAGAGAGTTCTTTACCCTACTAGTGAACTTTTGTGCTTCCACAACATGGTGTAGGAATAAAATTTGGATCCCTTTTAGGCTGCAAGTGTTGACACTGAAAGTAGCACCGAGGGCATGCCACAAACAGACTTTCAGGATCAATTCAGTACTCTCCAAAACTCTTAAAGAAGTCTTTGCCATGGCAAGGCATCTGTAATAGTTCGGACTTTGTGAGATACCGTATAAGTAGCGGCACTCTGCATCTAAAGTCCATACTGCATATGGCCAGAACCATGGTCGAGGACATATGTTTGTAGAAAGGTTTAAAGACCGACCCCTGGGTTCTTTGAACACTCTTACAACGGTCAGAGGCAGACTGGGAGAGCTAGTATGATCATGATCTTACTTCTTCCACACGTTAACCCGATACCTAGCTACTCTGTCTTGACACGAGCGACTTTGTATTAAAGATCCTACAACATGAGTACCGAAACAGAACTTCACCAACGACTAGTATAACGGTCAGGATAGTCGAGCAGCCACAACTTAGACAAATCTAAGTTTATGCTCGCGTTCATCCGACAGTATGCATCCTGTGTCATGACATACGGAACTACTATTTAAGGCCCCAAACCAACTAGTCCATCTGTATCCCTACCCCATTTACCACACGACAGGACCACCTAAGCGGCTCGACGGGACCAAGAGAAAGGACTCAGCTATTAACACTTCAGTCACCAGTGCCCGTATCTCCAAATCTACTCAGGGTTAGAATAGGAGTGTCGAGAGGAGTTATATTACTTCCACCACCAGTGCAAATTAAGTGTATCTCCTAAATCTACGCAAGTGAAGAATAGGAGTGCTAAGTGAATTCTATAGGTCCGTCGTGGATCCTTGCCCGTGCTAGGCATATTTATAGTGTGATTATTCCATGTATCACTGTAAGGCATATTATTTGTGTTGTGCATTAAGTTATTATTAAAAGGAAATTCATGTGTGTATTCAGTATTATATTTACCATTTACGACTTTTGTGCATCTGTAGTTTGGTTTTAGTTTCTCCAGTCAAGTAAGAACCTACCATTGTCCAATTAAACCCCAGTCAAAAACCTGGTATAACACATAGGATGAATGAAAGATTGATTGATGGAGAGAAATCCAGAGTTCATTTGTTCAATAGAAGAAAGACTGAAAATATTTGCCAATTCTGAAAGGAAATTAGAGACAAAGGCACAGATAGAAGGATAGTAAACCGAAGGAGGATAGTTTGGAAATTAGAGATTTGTACCAGACTCGATCGAAGGATTTCGATATTTCTAGAACAATAGAAAAAGTCTCACTGAAGTCCAGAAAGGAGGATTACCATGTGTTAGTAAGAAAAGCAACAAGATCACCAGTAGAGCGGCCATTAAGGAAACCGTAATGGAGATCTGAAAGTAGATGATTGGAAGATAAATGCTTGAGAAATTTTTAGTTAAGAATAATTTCAAAAACCTTAGAGATGTAAGATATGAGATAAATTAGATGATACTTGGAGGGTTGGGAGCGGTCACCCTTCTTTGGGACAGGTTGAATAAGAGTAAACTTCCAGCAAGAAGGAAAGATGTTCGAGGAAAGACAGAGACGAAAAGTTTGCTTAAGCAGGGAGTCAACTCGGAAGAACAGTTTTTGAGTACAACAGGAGGGACACCATCCGGTCCATACGTCTTCTTAGTATTAAGCCCAGAGAGAGAAGAAAGTACAACCTTAGAAGAGATTATGATCTTTGGCATATGTAAGTGAGAAGGGGATGGAGAGGGAGGAGTATCTTTGTCAGAGGAAGAGGTGACAGTGGTACCGTCAGAGTGGAAAAGAGGAGGGAAAGACGAAGAAGTGAAATTGTTGGTGAGGTTTTTGGCTAGATGCCGAAAAGCTTGTGAAGAGCTAGATTTGGAAAGTTCAGAGCATTATGTTATTGATGAAAGAGTTTTTGGTGACTCACAGGACAGACTTGGCTTGATTCCGGGCAGAGACATTATTATATAGTACAGGAGTCTTGAGTTTGAAGGTGATGGTACCGTTTGAATGGTTCTTCCTTATTTCGGACAGCAGTAGAACAAGCGTGAGTAAACCAATATTTTCGTGAGTTAGTTTGAGAGAAAGTAAATGGGATGTAGGCCCTATGCTTCCATGCCCGTATGGATTACCTCAGTAATGTGCTCGGCTCATTCTTGAGTGTCCCCGGCCACGAAAGCAAAAATAATTCCATGGAAAATAAAAATAGTACTGCCGAAGAGCCTCCCAGTTGGAAGCGCCAAAATGCCACAAGCCGGTTGGGGGGTTCAGAAGGCCGTACTGGAGAGACAGGACAGGTGACAGATAAGGTTATGCTTGGAGGAGCCTAATGAAGGGAAAACAAATCCAGTGTAAGCAGAAGGATTAGAGGTTAGAAATATGTCGAGAATGTTGGGCAGATCTCCAGGGTGGTCCGGGATACAGGTGAGGTGGTGAACTAACTGTGCTAGGTCATTTTAGTATAGACAAGATCTAAGCTTATTCATCAGGTTGGTCAGTGAAATCAGAGGAGAGCCATTGGTGGTGGTGAACATGGAAATCTCCTAAGATGAAGATTTCAGAGAAGGGAGAGATGGATAGAATGTGTTCTACTTTAGAAGTAGAATTAGGGGAAAGATAAACAGTACACATATATTTAGTGAGAGAGTTACAAGATAGCTTACGTCAGAGAGTTGAGAATTCAGAGGAGTCAAATTTGGGAACACGAGAGGAAGAAAGATTGTTGTACACATATACACAATATCTGCCTATGGCTTTGAAACTACGATAGAGAAAGTAGGAGGAAACAGAGAAGGGGTTGCTGAAAGTCGTTTCAAACACTTAAGTCTCTGTGTAAAAAAGAATATCAGGTTTGTTGGAGGAGAGGTGGTGTTCTATAAAGTGAAAGTTAGTGGAAGAGTATTAAATCTTGCAGAGGTTGATAGTTAGCGGTCCAGTAAATCTTAATGTAATCCTAGTGACTCGAGTTATTTGGTGTTATATTTACATTCAGCATTACAGTTTTTTGTTTATGTTTTGTTTTCTGGTTAGTTTCTATTTCATCTATTTCTGCTAGAGACTTCTACTTCCAGCTGAATGGCTGGCGGTATACTGTAAAGTATATTTCTTGTTTTGTCGCTTTGCATTTGAAATTTAATATTTGGCCGCAGTACCATAGCCAATCAGATCAAAGTAGAGTTCTCTAGCTCAAACAGAGCAAGTGCAAACTCGCTAAAAAAAAAAAAAAAAGGTCTATACTTCATAAGCTTACCAATATTTATTTGCTGTTGCCAAAACCTGCATCGTATGGGTATCCTTAAAACTAAAACAATACGAGGCTGCGGCTGCGTGTACAGTAGCATGAATAGAGGCAGTGGGGTGCTGAATGTGACATTATTTGTGGGTATTTGTTGCTTGCTCTCCACATTTCTTTGCAAACCTTTCAAAGTCCTTTCTTGTTGCTTTCCAAATTTCGTAGTACACCGGGCATTGAATCCACAGTCTAGGACCTATATCCTGAGGATTGGAACCTTCACTTTCCCGCTAAATGGCAGAATGTACAGAGGATCATTGGGGTGTAGGAGAAGAACGATGTATATATATTTATCAAGTGGTTAGTACGATAGTGCGCAAAATAGCAGTTGGTTTGTGAAATGAAAAATGTAACTACAATTGAATTTGAAACTTTACAGTTTCATTCATGTATGATATACGGTACCTTAATTTGTTCCAGGAGAGGAACATATTTTCACTATCTTTTACTTACTCAGTACCCTATTGGCCTACGCATATTCTGTAGTAGAGCTGCCTTTGGATGTTCGAATCCTAGAGTAGGAATTTGTAAAATAATGTACCACATACATATTTGTGAATAGAAAGACTACATTGATCGTAAATCCTATATATGACTAGGCTAAAAAATTAAAGTATTTCCATTTTTCAATTCGTGAGATGGAAGGGTGTTGTGTGTAAGGCGGAATGTGTAAAAAAAATTCTATGTGAATATATATACGCCCACTAGTTAAACCCGCGTCACACACAGTATGATAGCCGACGACCACAGCCGATCTTTTCAAAAAAATTGAATTTTTCCGGGATCGTCTGACATCGTCTGTGATCGTGTAAAAAGATCGCCTCGAATCCTGGTAGTCGAGGGGTGGTCGACTGGCGCGGAAATGGTCGGCGGTCATCGGCCAGAAAATAGTGGCTGCACTAATTTCTGTCCGATAGTCGGCAGAAAAAAACGTTAAATTTTATCGTGTGACGCCCGTGTAGATATCGTGCAACGAACGTATGTGAATCCTGTGGAAATCTTCATTGTCATCCTCTGATCGGTCAACTTGTTCGAGGACGATTTGTGTACAACCGACACATCAATAGCACGACCACAGTTCGATCGATACACGATAGTTGCACAACCACCACACAATAAGTCGTGTGTCACATATTGTATAATCAAGTACCATATGATAATAGTCAGATCGATACTCGACAACAGTCAGCTTCACTCGACCTATGGTCGAGTGAAGTTCGTTCACAACACAATAACTACACGATATATCGTGTGTACCAACAGATTAAACGTGTGGCAGACACGTTTGGTGCACGATCAACACGTTAACGACCAAATAAAAGTACGATAGCAACAGGCTCACTGTACGTTATATCGGCATAATCGTGTATGGGCCAGTATGGCGCCACGTGGGCACCTGGGCAGCGTGGCGCTGAACCCACGCTCTTCACACGGCACGCTGGATCTCTGCACAATATGCACACGACACACACGTTAATCGTACGCCGTGGCAGCGCGGATCGGCCCGGCATAAAAGGCCACCCGAGTGCGCCGTGATCATCCAGTTCTCTCTACAGCCCCATGCGCGCACAACTCCTTCACATCTCCTGCTCCATCTTTCAGCTAGACAACAAGCAGGCCGGGCAAGGGACGGAAGAACATCAGGTTTCCTGCCCCCCAGCAGGAATCCGAAGACCTGTTCGAGTCCCAGGTGAATGCTGAAGACGACGCCGAAGAACAAACAACAGACGAGGAAAATGACGGACACCAGTAGTCTGGGCAAGCCTTGACCCCCTCACCAGGCCACAGTTGCGCGCCTTCCCCATCACCACGCCTAGCTCGACATGAGGTGGTGGACACCCAGGGCGATGGGGAGGGATCCGATGAATCAGACCGAGGCACCCCGCCATCACCCCCACCGTCATGTCCACCCGCCAAGCCACCACCCAGCAAGGGCAAGGCAGCAGCCAAAAGAAAGCGAATCTACTCCATCCTCCCGGAAGAGAAGGAGATGATTGTGGCAGAGTGGTATAGAGAGCATGAGCTCCTATATAATAAGAAGCTGAAGGCCTACCGCGACAGGGAGAAGAAGGATAGAGTGCACCGGGAGATGGCAGCTGAGATCAACGTAACCGGTGAGTTAAAGTGCCTTTATGAATTGAGTGTTATATAATTATAGACAACGTACTGATCTAGCATTTGATAATGTTTTTAGGAATGTATGGAATGCAGATGTATGAATACTGACATTGACGAGTTAATTCTGTGGCCAGGTAATAACCGCAGGGTACCTGCAGGGGTCCACGGCCCACGGTCAAAATGATATACGAACAACAACCTTGTTGTGAATAAATATTTACCATGGTTTAGTATTTTTACGACATAACATTAATGAACTATGTGTCCACCAGTGCTTCTCTCATATTAAATATGATCAGTCTTGTAATCAGAGTGTGAGTTGTGACATTATTTAATACAATTTAACATATACGGTCAATGGTACATGTTGAGTAATTATTATTTGATTATTTCCAGTCGAGTGTCTTCACAAGTGGCTGGACAGCATGAGGACACGCTTCGCTAAACTCATCCTGCTCAAGTCTGGCCAGGCAACCAAGACGCTGGCGGAGAGGGAGCAGTGGATAAAGGAAACCTTCAGTTTCCTCCGTCCCCACCTCGTGAGGTGTCCCACCCGTAAAAGCAAGGTATGTTCCAAATAAAAACCTTTGGTGATGTAGTCTATCATACTCATAATCTGTACTGTTTTATTACTCGTACAACTGTAGTGTGTGTACACTTTCAATTGGTATATGATAGCAGCACATTCCCATAATTATCATGCAAGCAATTCTGATCAGGACTGCCTATATTACCAGTGTTATAATGTTATAAACATCATTCGTCACTACTAATATTGACCAGTTTATTACTTTCACATTTCACATTTGTCTCATACGCAGGCATACATTTTCAATTAGTGTTTTATGCAGGCGAATCTGATCCTGGCTGCGTATATTTATCAATGCTATTAGGATATTTAGTACATTAACAATTAATAATACAGACAGGTTAATAATGAATAATGTTATGTCGTAATAACGTTTCACTATGATTATTTATTCATACTCAAAGGCATACATGTGTTATTAATGAGATGGACACATAATTTATATATTTTGATACATACATTTTATTCAATAATAATGTACGACAGGTTGATAGAGAGGTACCCTCACCAGGATTCGAACCAAGTCACCCAAGGTATATTTGGGAGAGTTGGGCACCGTAAACCAGTAGACCAACTTTCCCAAATATACCTGTGGTGGGTGGGTTCGAATCCTGGTGAGGGTACCTCTCTATCAACATATCTTTTATTCTTATGTACTAAATTACAACCAACTAAACTACGGTTCCCCTACAGTTGTACCCAGCGGCCTCCCAGGACACCCAGGCCACCTCGGCGGATGTCAGCATCCAGGCGGTCGAGGTGGTAGAACTGGTGCCGGATGACCCTGATGATCCGCAAGAGGTGTCGCCTGGGGCCCCAAAGCGCCAGCAGACGGCAACCCAGCGGCGGAAGGAGCAGGCTCCGGTTACAACCGATGCTGAAGAGGAGATGATGGACAAGGTAAATTAGAAATGTTTATCATAACTTTGTACAAAATACCATAATAAGATTTATTCACACCCAGGCAGAATACAGGCACACACACACACACACACACACACACACACACACAAACACACATACATACATACATACATACATACACTGACACAAAGACCATGTGTGGGTGTATTGGAGTATGAATTAATGTATTGTGTTTATTAATGTAACCACACCATTTTCAGAGCTGGAAGAGCTGGAGAACCGCCATGTGTGTTTATGTACTGTAATGTGATATCTTAATGTATCTTTTGCATATGTATAATAACAACATTTCTACACACAGTTGCGTGAGGCAGAGCACCGCAATGCCCTCTTCTGTGAGGAGTGGAAGGCGGCACAGCGGCCAGAGAATCGTCATGTGCAGGAGCTCAAGCAGTTCCACCAGTTCATGACGACAGGTTTGGGGAACATGGACCATCGCCTCCTGGAACATTACATGACCGAGGTGATGAAGATGGGCCAGGGAATGAAGGCCTACAGCCGAGGCACAGGAGGCATGCCCAGGGTCACCATTCCTGAGATGTCTCAACCACAGCAGCCGCCCATTCCGCCACCACAACAACCAATGTACGAAACGTTGAACGTGGCAGGGCCATCGGGGTTCCACGCCGGGAATCATGCACCGAGTACCCCTAGGGCCTGGAAGTCTAGTACCCCAAACTTCGGCCGTCCTGAGGCAACCCCTGTGAACCTAGAGTCACCTCACATAACCCCAAGACCTTCCGACCTGTCCTCCTTTGAGAGGTTCCTGGAGATGGCCACCAAGGACTTCACCAACTATTAAATGTTCACATGTACACATACACACACTACACTGACACAAGGACACCCACACAAACATATATTAAATGTAATTTGTATTTTTTGAAAATAAATGTATTGTTCTATTATTGTTGTCTGATATTTCCTACCAATAATTTATGTTATAATATATTTTATATACTCTATGTTCTATACAAATGGAAAGACCTATGTAAATAAATTCAATATAAGTCAAAACAATAAATATAAACTTATTAAAATATAACAAAAAAACGATGAAAGATAAAACAATTACCATTATCATAACAGTTATACTTGAAAAACAAATGAACATATGTATATATAATAAATAAAAGAACTAACATAAAGAAAAAGTTGAACACTAAAATTGGCGTTTATATAAACATCGAAAGTCATATGAAAATAAAGTTGATACGAATAAAAACAGTAAATATAAACTTATTAACATTAACTAAAGAACAATGAAAGATAAAACTATTACCATGACCCTAACATGTATACTTGGCCAAACAAAGACTTTTAATGAAATTATGTAAATATAATGAAGACAAAAACTAACATAACCAAATAGTTTAAAACTATAATTTGACGTTCAAGTTGGATTGGTGTATAAAGAGACCTTCATAAATAAATAAGGCCCCAAACAAGGTAATGACAATAATGAGCACACATATAGCAATCACTTAAATGAAAACAAATAAAATATCAGGAATGTAGGTTTATAAAGAGTTTAAGACTATATAATTATGTGATTCATATAAGACGATTATGTTGGATATTTACTTACGTTTTGTTACTCGACTGGCTCCTGCCATGCCAGGAGGTTCTCGGGTCGGCTGTAGTAGTCTGCCAGGTAGTCCCTCACAGCTTTGGCAGGCCCTGGTCCACTTTGTCGCAGGCATGGCTGGAGTCCGTGCAGGGGGTCCCTCCTCCAGTCTGCAGACATCTCACCCACATCATCAGGTTGTACGTTCATGCCAGGGCGCCTGTCGATGAGGATATTGTGGAGGATGCTGCTGGCGAGGACCACCTTCTCCACAGTGCTAGGTTGTAAGTTGAGGGTCGTGAGTAGGCACTGGAATCGATTGGCTAGCATCCGAAAGCGTTCTCCACAACTCTCCTGGCCCTCGACAGACGGTAGTTGTAGTTACGCTGTTTCCTCTGGAGATCTTGGTGGGGGTATGGCTTCTGCAGCCACTCTCTCATTGGGAAGGCGGCGTCCCCCACAAGGAAATAGGGCACCGGCATATCGCCCCGAGGTAGTGACTCTCTGGGTGGCAAACCTACAGCGCCATCATCAAGCGCCTTCCGGAGGTCGGTCACCTGGAAGATCCCTGCATCTGAGGCTGACCCGTTGGCTCCCACGTTGGCGTAGATGAACCGGCACATGGAGTCAGCCAGTGCCCGCAGAACAATGGAATGGTACCCTTTGTAGTTGTAGTAGTATGATCCCATGTTGCCAGGGGGTTGCATGGCGATGTGCTTACCGTTGATTGCCTCTACGGTGTGTTTAAAACCCCAGGTGTCATCGAATCCTCTGGCGACCGCCTTCCACCCCTGTGGTGTCGTCGGGCACATGATGACCTCATCCATGTACTCCTGGATGATGGCCTCACAGGTTTCGCGAACGACAATGGAGAAGGTGTAGGGGGCCACTCTGAAGTTTAGACACAGGCTCTTGTATGCCTCCCCTGTGGCAAGGAAGCGGAGTGTCATGGCCAGGCGTAGACCGGGCTCCAGGACCTTCCTCCAGTTGGTGTCCTGCTTGGCGATGCGTGGTGTTAGCCGCTGGACTATCTCTTTGAAGAGGTCCTCGTCCATCCTGAGGTAGTACTTGTATGTTGCCTTGTCGGTGTTCTGGAGAGTCTGCATCAGTTGATAATAGTGGCCATACAGGGGTCTTTCCAAAATCCAAGCCCTGACATGACAGCTACGTTGCTTGCGGTGTTTTCTGCGGCTCCCTAACTTTCTGAGGGCGATGGTGCACATCAGCTGCAGTCGGAGGTTGCTTATTATAACTTGGTTGAAGTGTACTATGGCCTTGTACGCTTCGTCGTCTGTCAGGGTGGTCGTAGGTTGGTCTAGGACGTCCATGTTGGCATGCATGTTGACGGTAGGAGCTTCGGTGGTAGAATGAATGGGCCGGCGGGGGGGCCCCCCCCCCATATATATAGGGCGGATCCTTTGCCGTGTCAATATCGTGTGCGGCGTACAACGGTCGTATTAATCGTTCAACGTACATGCGTCTGTTGTGCTGTAAACGTATGGTTATCGACCAATAGCGGCATTGTCGTGCTGGTACCATGCTTTAACCGTATGAGGAACTTGTGATAGCCGAGTGAGTGCGTCACTGGTCAGCGATTTATTCTACAACGGTCGTGTTGCTGGCGTGTGTGACGTGGGTGTGTCGAGTGACTGTCGAGGACTTGTTGTACGGCAATCGTGTGGCGGCGAGGATCGTACGGTGATCCAGTTAATCGTTTTGAATCGGCGAAAAAGTGCAAGTCATCCTTTGTCGGCGGCCGTACTGTGTGTGACGCGGGCTTTAGTCGCGAGCTGTGGCATAGTCAGTATAGCCTCGGCTGCTAATCAAAGGGTCGGCGGATCGAAGCCAAACTGTCAAAATGTTATTGGTAAATGTAAAGCCCGGGCAGAAACGGTTGCAAAATTATTGGTAAATCTTTTAATTCGCACGAATCTAAGAATTTCTTCTTCAATCGAGTTCTCAACTTGTGGAATAGGCTTCCCCGAGACGTTATAGACTGCAGCACCGTTGATTCATTTAAACTTCGCCTAGACAAATATCTTGCATCAAACCTGCAACTGACTGCATTTGTAAATTAATAACTTTATTTTATCCCCCCCTCAGTTACAAACCCATCTGTCCCCTACTAACTTCCTTATCCTGCTACGGACATTAGTTCCAGGGCAGTAGTTCCCTTTCCAATGTTCCCTTACCCACTCTAAACCACTGTTTGGAAAATTGATCCTCAATGTTTTGGAGGACAAGCAGCCTAGAAGGGTCACTAGACCTGTTGTTGCTTGATTTCTTTTGTACTCCTTTGTACCTAGCAATTCGTGACAAACGCCTAATCTTCATGGCCACCCTTTCTCGGGAATTACGACGTCTGGCAAAAGAAAAAAGAAAAAAGTTAATTTGAAATATACCTTCATTCAAGCAGGATACACCGGTACATATCTCCAGTCAATGAAAATAATTTCACTACCTTCACTCACCTAGTAGTTGAACGGGTATAGACTTTCGCATTGAGGGGCTTAATATATATATATATATATACAGTATATATACAATATATATATACAGTATATATATATATTTCATCAATAATAAATGCACTGAACTATCCAACTCTAGCTCTTCCCAAGCATTCTGGCATCTAGCTAAAAACCTCTCCAACAATTTCTCTTCCCCGTCTTTCCCTCCCCTTTCCCACTCTGATGGCACAACCATCACTTCTTCCTCTGACAAAGCTAAACTCTTCACTCAAACTTTTTCTAGAAACTCCACCTTGGATGATTCCGGTGCTATTCCTCCCTCTCCACCCTCCTCTCTCCTATTTATGCCTAATATCTTAATCCCTTCTAAAGATGTACTTTCTACCCTCTCTGGGCTTAATACTAAGAAGGCGTATGGACCGGATGGTGTTCCTCCTGTTGTACTAAAAAACTGTGTTTCCGTGCTGACTCCCTGCCTAGGCAAACTCTTTCATCTCTGTCTATCCTCTAACGTCTTCCCTAGATGCTGGAAGTTTGCTCTCATTCAACCTGTCCCAATGAAGGGTGACTGCTCTCAACCCTCCAACTATCGTCCATTTGCTCTCATCTCTTGTATTTCTAAAGTCTTTGAAACTATTCTTGCTTCCAAATTTCCTTAGCATTTCTCTTTTCATAATCTGCTCTCAGATCGCCAGTATGGCTTCCTTAAGGGGAGCGTCCGGCTCATACACGTAATAGTGCTCAAAACGGCAATATTGCGCAACCCGATATATGGCATCATCACCCATCCCTCTGTCTTCAGTTAAAATCCTGAGGCAATATTCCGTCTGGAAGCATGTTATTTCTGGGCTAGTTTAAAGTTTCCGCGGGTCGCGGGTCGCGCAGACGCGTAGAAAATGCATTATGGGTTTCGGATCTGCAAAAAATAAAAAATAAAACCATGAATTTTTGGTGAAAATATGACGTTCTTAGATATTTTGCCTAACAGTATCTGGTACTCAACCCGGGTAACAACGAAGGGTGTGGTGGTGGTGGAGGAGAAAGAGCAGTGTGGTCCAAGCCGCGAGAGAGGTAGGGTGCGGCTGGCCGGCTGGCTTGCAACAGCTCTCGTGCCTTAGTACCTCACGTAAGAAAGTTCACTTGTCGGCGCAGTTCTGACGTAACCAAACATGCTACAACAATGTTTCTGGTGTCATTGGAAAGGGCATGAAATTCTCTACAACTCCACGTCGCCATTTGTTTTTATTTCTTTCCCATTTCGACACAGCACCCCGAGACATTTGTCACCTAATTTGTACCTAATTGTAAATCCCCTAATTCTACAATTAGATACAAAATGGAAAAAAGTATCAACGTACAATTGAAACTACACCTATTGTTAGTACCCCCAATGCATTAAAACAATCAAGCAACAACATTTAAATGAGATTTTGATTTTACAAAAAGTCATAAATTTACACACCTAACTCAAAAAATAATTGTCCTAGAGAATTAAAATTTTGGAAATTTCTTAGTTGTTAGGTCCCCTATACGTGTACAAAATCTTATGAAATACAGACAAAATCCACTGACACGTTCTAGAGTAAAAGCCTGACGCTCCCGGACGCTCCCCTTAAGGGTCGCTCTACTGGTGATCTTCTTTCATATCTTACTAACTCTTGGTCATCCTCTTATCGGGACTTCGGTGAGACTTTTTCTATTGCACTAGAGCCAGCGGTTCTTAACCTGGGGGTCGTTTTTTTTTTTTTTTTTGGGGGGGGGGGGTCACAAAAGGTTTGGGGATAATATAGTTAATTTTATGCATATACAGTAGATATATTTGTTTAACCTTTGGTTTGGACTCCGAATCCGGATGTACATATATAGCAACAACGAGATATAATACCACTAATAGACTAGCCTACAACAATCAGTTAGATTCCATGGCTTCATAATAAATTAATTTGGTTGCGATATATGAGTGTTCTTGCATATCCATGAAAACTGCGCCATATAGCTTTTGTGAAGAATGTCACTCCTCAAGACTCTTTCATCCATTGCATGATTCATCGCTATGCTTTGGCTATAAAGACTCTCCCACCTGGACTTCAAGAACTGCTTTAAGATATGGTGATCATTGTGAACCATATCCGAGGAAGCGCAATTACCTCAAGGATCTTGAAAGTACTCTGTGAAGAGGGCACAAATATCACTGTTCTTATGTTTCATATGGAGGTACGGTGGCTATCATGTGATAAGGATCTGAATCGCATGCTAAAACTTTGAGAGGAAATAACAATGCTGTTGGAATGAGAAAGTACTGCCAAGCTGAGTCTTCTTCATGAAATGATGCAGGATGACGGTTTCGTAATGAAGATTGCCTGTTTGGCTGATTTAGTTTTTCTTTGATGTGAATTCCCTGAACTTTTCACTTGCAATGTTGCACACGGTTCGTGACAAAATAACAAAGGAGTAAAATTCAACTTTACCAGAAAAACATTTAGGATAATGACACAAATTTCCCCTCAAATGACGATTCTCCTGTATTCTATGCCAGATGCTGAATGCAATTTCCATGAGGAAATCTCACCTTATCTCCTGGCAGTGAATATAGCCTAGCCACCAAAATGTACTTCCCTGTACTTGACAATCGCTTTTCTGATGGTGAGTCTTCAGACCCTTTTCAGTGGAGGACGGTGCCATCACTGCTATTGAAGTGACAGTGAAGGTAGAATTACTTTCAAAATTTGGGAGGATTCTCAGCTGAAAATAAACTTCACTGTACAAGAGCTTATATGAGTTTTTGGGAGAAACTGAGTGAGGACTGTCCTGTTCTTTCAAAGAAGGCTCTGACCATGCTGCTCTAGTCCTCAACATTTTGCTGCGAGGATGATTCTCCGCCATGGTGATGCTGAAAATTAAGGCATAGGCATACAAAGGCTTGTGATCGACACCAACATGAGGTGTTGCCTGGCGGGCACTGTTCCTCGATGTCATTGACTGATGGCTGCAAAACAATTTCAATTCACTCATTGAGTGAATGAATAGTAATTATGTGGGATGGTTAATAGTTCTGTCGAATTTGCAGGTTTTTGGCATTTGCAATGGCTCTGTGGCATTTTCAAAGGTTATGTTTTTGTGGTATTTTCAATATAACTGGTTTGTCTTATTATTTTGTTATATCTTCATACACGACGCCTTAAAAAATATTTTATGGGGGTCACAAGAACTGCCCCGGAGTTTCTCAGGGGGTCATAGGATGAAAAAGGTTAAGAACCACTGCACTAGACATATCGAAAGCCTTCGATAGAGTCTGCCACAAATCTTTAATTTCTAAACTACCCTCCTTTGGTTTCTATCCCTCCATCTGTGCCTTTGTCTCTAATTTCCCTTCCGGCCGTTCCATAGCTGTGGCTGTGGACGGCCATCGCTCATTTCCTCACCTTATTAACTCCGGTGTTCCTCAGGGCTCTGTCCTATCTCCTATGCTCTTTCTAATTTTCATAAATGATCTTCTCAACTGTACCTCAAGTCCCATCCATTCATACGCAGATGACTCTACCTTACACTACTCAATTAGTTTTCCAGAACGCCCCAGCCAGGAATCACTCAAAGACAAACGTAATTAACCCATAGAACACTTAAATTCTGATCTAATTACTATTTCCAATTGGGGCAGAGAAAACCTTGTTACCTTTAATGCTTCCAAAACCCAATTTCTCTATCTATCTACCCGTCCGGAACTCCCAGCGGACTATCCCTTATTCTTCAACAATACAAAAATCAATCCTTCATCTTCTCTCAATATTAATGGTGTCTCTTTTTCTTTTGCTATCATTTGGAAGGACCATATTACCAGTCTTGCTAAGGCAGCCTCCCAGAAGCTGGGTGTGCTCAACCGCCTCAGGGGGTTCTTTACCCCTGCACAGCTTCTTTCTCTGTACAGGGGCACAGTGCGTCCTTCTATTAAGTATTGTTCACAGGTGTGGGGAAGTTCCTCTCACACCGCTCTCCTAGACAAAGTTGAAAGGAAGGCCTTTCTATCATTAACTCCCGTCCACTCACCAACTCTCTGCAATCTCTCTCTCTCCGCCGCAATGTTGCATCTCTCTCACTATTCTATCGCTACTATAATAATCCGTGTTCCTCAGAGCTTTCCCAGTATATACCACCTCCTCTACGTAGTGTACGTGGAACCCATCTTGCAACACAATCCCACCCCTACTCTGTACAACTCTCCAACCCAAGAGTGAAACGTTACTCTTAAACTGTCTTCTATTCAACAGCTGAGCTCTGGAACTCTCTCCCAGAATCAGTCTTTCCCTCTTCCTATGACTTAAATTGCTTCAAACTCCTTGTGGCAAGGTATTTTGGCTCGAATGTCCCTTGATTTTGGCCCTGTTACTCTTTCAACTATGGGGGAGGAACTTGCTGCAGGCTGTTCTGCCTTTTGCCTCCCTCACTCACATGGAAAAAACAAAATACAAAAACAAATATATATATATATATATATATATATATATATATATACAGTATGTGTGTGTGTGTGTCTGTGTGTGTGTGTGTGTGTGTGTTGTGTATTTGATGACAAATATACTATCCAAGGCTAGGATTCAAACCTCTACAGACAGGAGGTCTATCACCATTACCACAGCGATGGTTAAAAGGAGAAATCTGGTACTTCTACCTGTGTTTCGCCCTAATCTCACTCGAGTGGGGGATAGACATTCTTTTAAATCGAAATCCGGCTCCCCTAAGCATGACAAGGTGTATATTTAATGATAAATATACTAGCCAGGGCTAGAATTCGAACCTCTACAGGCAGGAGGTCTATCACAATTACCACTGCGATGATTAACAGGAGAAATCTGGTACTTCTACCTGTGCTTCTCTGCAACCACACTCGAGTGGGGGATAGACAGTATTTTAATCGAAATCTACAGGCAGAAGGTCTTTCACCATTACCAAGTCCCTTCTAAGTCCACGTTTTTCCCGCCTCTTGCGTGTCTGACCCATCTCATCTCCCCTTCTATCTGCTCCCTGGAAAACATAAATCAAAGCCAAAACAGTGACCTCGGGCACTTACCCCAGTAGTCCGTAATTTGGCACTCATCTTCCCCAAGCAGTCTCGCGGTGAACCAACCCAACGCCATTTTTCCGAAGTATGGCGAGGCTCTTGTACGCGTGGTTATTATTTTTTCCCAGAACGATCTTATTATAATCTAATTTATATTAATTTTAAAGGTTAAGGTACGGTTAGTTAGCTTAGATGATGTGACGTGAGAATAGACTAAGCTGGTTACTTAGGTTAGGACAATCACGGCTACTTATCCTAGCCTGACCTAATCTATTTAGACCAAGCTAATCTTCATCCTTCGGTAAAGATGGGCTAGGTACGTAGAGTACTGTCGGTTAGGTCACTTTTAAGTTAGGTTAGGATAAACACGGTAACCTATCCTAACCTGATCTAACCTACCCTCACCTTACCGTTAAAGTAGGTCAGGTCAGGCTAGGATAAGTTACTAAGATCATCCTGGCAAAAGTATCACAAGCGTATAAACCCCTCCAAACTTCGGGGAACCCCAACCCGGCGTCACTAAGGATGCCAACCACGTAAAGGCAAACTGTATCATTAACCTTTCACGTGTGTAGTCCGCGCCTGTGAGAAAGTGGTGGCGGCAGAAATGAATGGCTCCAAACACTACCGACTGCTAAGATCCAGCTTCCGAGAGTCTGAGGCCTGGTAGACAACACGCCTTAGATCCAGTGTTGTCTGATGGGAGTGAGGGACTATCTTCTCTACAGCTACCGCCATATTGTTTCCCAAGATGTGTAAAACCAGGGTTTATATTAAGCCGTTGAAATAATGCTAAGTTATTCTCGTGAATAGCGTCTATCCTTTCTTGTGAAGTATAGAATAAATGATACATAATTATGCAGTTCCATAAGTTGTGTTACGGTGACAGAGCCTTTTACC
The DNA here is from genome assembly GCA_032716605.1 of Paralithodes platypus. NCBI lineage: Eukaryota > Metazoa > Arthropoda > Malacostraca > Decapoda > Lithodidae > Paralithodes > Paralithodes platypus. The sequence continues at coordinate 32,147,665 of CM064492.1, forward strand.
TAGAAAATGGCATCCATAAATATAAAGCAGCCTTATTGTTTGTATTAAAGGGAATAGTTCAAATAATTGTTATTCTTATTTTAACTTGAATCATGATTAATTTCGGTCATAGATTATTGAAGATAAAATTAACGAAGCAATTGTTAAGCAATTGATCAAAACCGAATGGTAGACCAAACTCAGCACTAGGTATGCAATATGGCGCCTTTAGCAAACCAAACTAGCAGAATTTCCCCTGACGATGCCCGATTCTAGATAGCCCAGCACTGATGACGCCCTGGCAGATGTTGAAAGATCTCCACACGCAAATCACGGGTTCCTAATTGCCACCCTGGTGTTCTCCGTTGGCTCAGTCGGGGGTTTCTGCCTTCACTTGCATGCCATTAACCTTTCTAGACTATCCAAATATCATGCCGCCGCTCCTCTATCATTACCCACGAATGCTGAATTTTTAGGGAGTAGAGGATGGACAAATATTCAATGCTACGCCATTCATGAGACATAACCGTCATAGGCACATTTTTATAACGTTGTTGATAATACGAAATGTACTTCTGGGATTAAACACCTTAATGTCTATCTATCTATCTCTATCTATATGCTCAGGCCCAATCCCCATTTTGGGGGTAGCCGACTCAAGACAGAGCAAGAACAGGGAAAACACAAAAACAACATAAAACAAAAAATAAACACAGATAAAAAACACAAACTCACACACATCCAGGTCACCCAGGAGAAGACCCAGAGACCAGGGTTACCAAGGTCGCTCCAGCACTCCCCCAGCCCCTGACCACCCGGAGAGGTTCCGATCTCGGCAGGCAGACATGCAGCGGAGCCAAAGCCACAAGCCCTCCCACCACACTTCCAGATGTGGATTAACAATAAGGTTGAAGATTCGCTTATATAAACTTCATCAAGTCAACAAGGACTCTTCACCATTAGGATGTCTTTAGCCCATCTGTTGACATTTATGTCTTGTATTACAATTCTATTTGTTTTATCCATGCCAATAGCATTGGTTAATCAAATTACTAAGTATAGCATAATACGAATAATTGTGAACTATGTGGGTTATAAAGGCAATGGTACAGTATGTAGGTAGGTACTGTCTGTCGGTACACTAATGGTTGGTTCATCAGAGTACCTTGCCTGTCTTCTTGTCAGTAGCGGACACCGGGTTCAGATTCTTCCCACACTGAGATATAGCAGTTCACATATTAGGAAGCACCGATAGTACCTTCCTGAACACCATCAGTTGTGCACCAATTTGAATGTGTCAAATCCTCAAACAATATAGAGGAGTGCTATACAAATGGCCAGGTGATTCCGAACTTGGCTTTAAAGGTTCAAGTTTTCAACTGGATGCTATCTTATTAGTGCTCACGATTACCAGTATTGAATCTAATATAACCCAACTCAACCTAATGCACTTTAAATGTACTTGGAATGTTCCATTTCCATGTAGATGCAAGCAAATAGTAAGAACACACAACGTCAGTGATTTACTATAATTTAAAGGGATCATTTATATAAAAGAAAGAGTCCTATCTCCCAAGCCAAAATCAGTAGTTCGTCGAAAATCTTGTGTGACATGTACTCGACACTTCTACAACGCAGTAATTTAGGCATGAGCTTTTATAAATACATTCGAGCAAGGAAGGAGAAGTGATTGTAATTCGAACTTACACTGTTTATAAATAACGTTATCGGCAAACTATTGATTTTGGCTACCCAAACTAGCCCAGCTCGGTATAACACTGCAACCATGCTTCGCCTAAGGATCGCTGCTAACAGAGAGCCTTCAGTGATATGAAACTCGACAACTGACTATTATTGTACAGTTAATATTTTAGTTGTTATCAATATTAATGTCAATATCTTCAACTGGAACACTTATTAATTAACTTTGATCTTGTGAACTGAGAAAGATGTATGCAGGAAAATACAAATGCAAATCATTAACTCCTTTAATATTCTGGGATGCATTTATAATTTTATGCTAGATATCAGTAGACGGTCTATATTAGGATAGGAAGGGATTTTTGGAAGTCGAGGGGTTCATTGAGATAAACTACAATATCGATTACGAGAGATCATACAAACTGAGCAAATCGTCTAATGTTAGCCAGAGTATGGTGGGAATAGTGTCCTAAGGACCCAAGGAATTAATTTGCTTCAGACCCCAAAATGGCGTGCAGACAAAAAGTATTGTGTTGGGTCTGTGTTGGCTGGGTCCCAAAAGCCCACCTCGCTTTTTTTCTCTTTCTCTCCCTCTCTCTTTGGCTTGTATCCATTCGGCCCCATTCAGCCTACTGCTTTAAAACGTTTACCCCCATCCAGGTGTCACTATTTTCCTGGCGAGCGTTACCGAACCAGCATATATATATTTTTATTTTGAAAGCAAACTAAATTTGTACATTTTTCGATAGATAAATGTCTCCGGCGAAGCCGGATTTCTCCATACAATGCAGGCTCGCTATCGCTCGCCAGGAAGAAATCGACACCTGGATGGGGATAAACGTCTTAAAACAGTTGGCTGAATGGGGCCGAATGGATACAAGCCAGGGAAAGAGAGAAAAGGAGAGAAAGATACAAAAAAGCCGGTGACCCCCCTTAATATGATGGCGGGTCTGATACCAAGGTAATTACTCGGCACCACATCACAGGCTAGATCCATCACACACACACACACACACACACACACAGGGGTACACACACACATATGGTACACAGAAACAAACACACTCACACATACACACACCCATGGGTTCAAGAACACACACATGGGTACACACACACGCATATATGGTACACATAAACAAACACACTCACACATACACACACCCATGGGTTCAGACACACACACACACATGGGTACACACATGCACATATGGTACACAGAAACAAACACACTCACACATACACACAACCATGGGTTCACACACACACACACACACATAGGTACATACACGCACACAATACTATCACACACATGCACATACTATACAGGTCCACACACACAGATACATATACACGCACATAATACTATCACACACATGCCCATACTATGCGGGTACAAACACACACACACACACACACACACACACCACAAGGTAACGTCAGGGTCACACATGTCAACACCGACAAGTTCTTCATCTGTCTGGCTCTGGTGCGTCATGTATATTCATTAACTCATCTGTCTGGCTCTGGTGCGTCATGTATATTCATTAACTCATCTGTCTGGCTCTGGTGCGTCATGTATATTCATTAACTCATCTGTCTGGCTCTGGTGCGTCATGTATATTCATTAACTCATCTGTCTGGCTCTGGTGCGTCATGTATATTCATTAACTCATCTGTCTGGCTCTGGTTCGTCATGTATATTCATTAACTCATCTGTCTGGCTCTGGTGCGTCATGTATATTCATTAACTCATCTGTCTGGCTCTGGTGCGTCATGTATATTCATTAACTCATCTGTCTGGCTCTGGTGCGTCATGTATATTCATTAACTCATCTGTCTGGCTCTGGTGCGTCATGTATATTCATTAACTCATCTGTCTGGCTCTGGTGCGTCATGTATATTCATTAACTCATCTGTCTGGCTCTGGTGCGTCATGTATATTCATTAACTCATCTGTCTGGCTCTGGTGCGTCATGTATATTCATTAACTCATCTGTCTGGCTCTGGTGCGTCATGTATATTCATTAACTCATCTGTCTGGCTCTGGTGCGTCATGTATATTCATTAACTCATCTGTCTGGCTCTGGTGCGTCATGTATATTCATTAACTCATCTGTCTGGCTCTGGTGCGTCATGTATATTCATTAACTCATCTGTCTGGCTCTGGTGCGTCATGTATATTCATTAACTCATCTGTCTGGCTCTGGTGCGTCATGTATATTCATTAACTCATCTGTCTGGCTCTGGTGCGTCATGTATATTCATTAACTCATCTGTCTGGCTCTGGTGCGTCATGTATATTCATTAACTCATCTGTCTGGCTCTGGTGCGTCATGTATATTCATTAACTCATCTGTCTGGCTCTGGTGCGTCATGTATATTCATTAACTCATCTGTCTGGCTCTGGTGCGTCATGTATATTCATTAACTCATCTGTCTGGCTCTGGTTCGTCATGTATATTCATTAACTCATCTGTCTGGCTCTGGTGCGTCATGTATATTCATTAACTCATCTGTCTGGCTCTGGTGCGTCATGTATATTCATTAACTCATCTGTCTGGCTCTGGTGCGTCATGTATATTCATTAACTCACATTAGTTTTGTAGTATAGTGTTCTAACTATCATATTTTCTGTCATTCCAATTAACATATCAGTAACTATAGGCCTTAACGGGGGTACAATTCTGTCGCCGCTATACACTGCAAATTATCCATACTAGTCCATAAATTATTCAATTAAATCCATTGTTCGTGTGCATGGAAGTCTTGTCGTTTATTATGATCACTAATTTTACCACTTTATGTTTACCACTTTTACATAATTATACTAATTAGTATTGTATATTAATGTTGTGTATATGCTTTAGAAGCGAAGGATACGTATATATGATGCTTGCGTTGTTTTATGAATATGGAGATGGCTGACTAAATGTACAATATGTGTAAATAGATAGATAGATGAATAGATTAATAAAAAGAAAGAAAGTGAGAGTTGAATAATTAAGTTCTCTCTCTCTCTCTCTCTCTCTCTCTCTCTCTCTCTCTCTCTCTCTCTCTCTCTCTCTCTCTCTCTCTCTTTTATTTTAATTTATAACTTTCTATAAATACCTTCAGGCGGTTTCCAAGATCTGCAAGGTTATTCATTTCCAACTGTCTTCATGTAGGGAAATTGCCGGAGGAAACGGATGGTTGGGAGAAAGTCTTCTTCTTTGCTATTCTTTCCTTCCATTGTACCTTACTCTCGGGTTAGCTAAATCTACCAGAATTAAGTCCTGACCACCTCGCTGGGATCGTAAGGTCTGTGTGGTCAGTGTATCTATGTAAAACTATTAAATATCTTTCTCTCTCTCTGTCTCCTACCCTTCCATTTACACCTCCCCCGTGCTGCAGTTGTTAATGGATTTCCTGCACCATTAATCAAGCATGTGAGAAGCCGCCACCACCACCGCCATCATCACCACCACCACCACCACCACCGCCATCATCACCACCACCACAACCACCACCACCACTATCACCACCACCACTATCACCACCACCAACACCATCACTACCACCACCACCGCTATCATCACCACCACCACCACCACCACTATCACCACCACCACCACCAACACCATCACTACCACCACCACCACCATCACCATCATCACCACCACCACCACCACCACTATCACCACCACCACCACCACCACCATCACTACCACCACCACCACCACCATCATCACCACCACCACCACCACCATCACTACCACCACCACCACCGCCATCATCACCACCACCACCACCACTATCACCACCACCACTATCACCACCACCACTATCACCACCACCACCACCACCAACACCATCACTACCACCACCACCACCACCATCACCATCATCACCACCACCACCACCACCACTATCACCACCACCACTATCACCACCACCACCACCACCAACACCATCACTACCACCACCACCACCACCATCATCACCACCACCACCAACACCATCACTACCACCACCACCACCGCCATCATCACCACCACCACCACCACTATCACCACCACCACTATCACCACCACCACCACCACACCATCACTACCACCACCATCACCGCCATCATCACCACCATCACCACCACCAACACCATCACTACCACCACCACCACCGCCATCATCACCACCACCACCACCACTATCACCACCACCACTATCACCACCACCACCACCAACACCATCACTACCACCACCACCACCACCGCCATCATCACCACCACCACCACCATCATCACTACCACCACCGCCATCATCACCACCACCACCACCACTATCACCACCACCACCACCACCATCACTACCACCACCATCACCACCACCACCACCATCACCATTACCGCCACCACCACTACCATAACCACCACCATCACCATATCATTATCACCGCTACAACCACCACCGTCATGACTACTACGACCACCACCACCACCATCATCACCACTACCACCACCACCATCATCACCACTACCACCACCATCACCACTACCACCACCATCATCACCACTACTACATCCACCACCACCACCACCACTACTACATCCACCACCACCATCATCACCACTACCACCACCACCATCATCACCACTACCACCACCATTAACACCATCACTACCAACATCATCACCACTACCACCACCACCACCACTACTATCACCACCTCCACCACCATCATCACCACCTCCACCACAATCATCACCACTACCACTACCACCATCATCACCACTACCACCATCACCTCCACCACCATCATCACCACTACCACCATCATCACCACTACCACCACCATCACCACTACCACCATCACCATCATCACCACTACCACCACCACCATCACCACCACCACCACCACCAACAGCAACAACAACAACCTGTCTGTGTGTCCTTCCTCTACACACAGACAATCTTGTGTTATCTTCGCCAGGTACAGACTCTTACCTGTAATATATTGGTCTGACATTAACACCTTGAGGAGGAGGATGCGTGTAGGTAGTTTATTTTGGCTATCAGTAGACGATTTTATATAGCTTAGGAGGGATCTGTGAGAATAAAGAGGGTAAATACTATCACAATTTACCTTCCGACTTCCATAAATTATACCATTCCTAATATAAAATACAGTCGTCAAATAATAGCCATACATTAGAAAAGAAGGGTGACAGTACGATAAAGGTCTTTTAGGTAGCCATACATTAGAAAAGAAGGGTGACAGTACGATAAAGGTCTTTTAGGTAGCCATACATTAGAAAAGAAGGGTGACAGTACGATAAAGGTCTTTTAGGTAGCCATACATTAGAAAAGAAGGGTGACAGTACGATAAAGGTCTTTTAGGTAGCCATACATTAGAAAAGAAGGGTGACAGTACGATAAAGGTCTTTTAGGTAGCCATACATTAGAAAAGAAGGGTGACAGTACGATAAAGGTCTTTTAGGTAGCCATACATTAGAAAAGAAGGGTGACAGTACGATAAAGGTCTTTTAGGTAGCCATACATTAGAAAGGAAGGGTGACAGTACGATAAAGGTCTTTTAGGTAGCCATACATTAGAAAAGAAGGGTGACAGTACGATAAAGGTCTTTTAGGTAGCCATACATTAGAAAAGAAGGGTGACAGTACGATAAAGGTCTTTTAGGTAGCCATACATTAGAAAAGAAGGGTGACAGTACGATAAAGGTCGTTTAGGTAGCCATACATTAGAAAAGAAGGGTGACAGTACGATAAAGGTCTTTTAGGTATCGTTAGATTGATTGTATTCAGTTTAGGAGAGCCCATGGCAATTAATTTGGTTTCGAGTGGGGGCTCTTTGGACCACTCCTGTTTCGCTCCATTATAGTTTGGATATTTTATGACATTGCACCTCATTATAAGCTTGGCGATAATAAAACGTTTCACGCCATTCAGGTGTCAATTTATTTCCTGGGCGAGCCTAAGCGAGCCTGTAACTTAGAAGAAATCGGCCTTCGGCTGTGACATGTTTCTGTCGAAAAATGTACAAATTTATATCATAGGGTGCCTTGGCGAGCTTTTTTTATTTTGGGAAAGTGGTATTGTTCACCAAGACGACAAACCAAATTATATCTTTGCTAGAAAATGGCAAAAGCAAGCAAAATCCTCACTAATAATCAAACCAAATATAAAATTAACCCACAATACGTCGAAGCAGATAGTGTAAAGAGGAGTTCCAAATAGTAGTTAGTCTGACTTTTAGTGACACCTACTGTAGATACAGAGCTTCAGATGAAGAGAGAGATATTGTAAACTCCAGTACACTTGTTGCAGAAGGTATAGACTATTATTTAATCTCTTTTTATTAACCACTCTACTGAATTATTATGTTTTTTACACCAACCAACTTCACCTCTAAACTCAATTAATTAAATCAACAAATACATGTGGCACTCCAAGGACTCGACCAAGGATACTCACATCGAAATTCCGCGCACTATGCATTACGCTATCAAGACGGTTAAAGAAATATGGACAAGCCTACGATTTATTATGCAGTTTCGAATCCTGCATATTAATCTGAGCATGTACATTTATTCCAACTGTGCTATGGTAGCCTAATGTATAGACGAATGGAAGGAGTAATTAATGGGGCACTTAACCCTTAGGAAGGCCTCGCTATAAATTGCACCTGAACCATATATTTATGCTTCTGAGGAAATTTTGTTCCAGCTATATCAGATATTATTTGTTAGAAGCTATTTGAGATTGATTTTATTAATTTGAATCATGGAGTCTCTTCCTAAATTAAACAATAATCGTCTGATGTTAGCTAGAATGTAGTGAAAGTGGCACCGTCGTAATAGAGATAAATGAAGATAAAGCAAAAACTAACTCTCCCCCATTTTTTAGTTAAAAGTGGTCTACAGAGGCTATCACCTCTTTAGGATTATTAAGCCAGCACACTGTAAGTCAAGAATAACATCAGGACTAGAGCCTGCTTGCAAGAACTCCAGTCCCTTCTACTCCTGCACTGATGTTAATAATTATATTTTAAACTTTATCCTCCCAACCTCCAGGCGGTGTTATTCCGGTCAAGAAGGATGTATAACAAGCAAAGGTTTTACTGCCAGGTTTTAGCACCATGACTCCGAGATCCCTATCCTAAGGGGACTAAAGCCATCCATAATTATAATAAATAGGTGGCCATCGGGGATAATCTATTAACAATGAATTATTAGTCTTTGTATTGTTATCACTCATGTCCTTGTGTGTGTGTTTGTGTGTGTGTGTGTGTGTGCGCGCGTGTGTGTGTGTATGAGAGTGTGTGTGTGTGTTCTCACGATTCCTAAATACATCCTCACTTACAGTATTATTGATTTTATTCAAAGTTTTGTTAGAGACAGTTCGATAGCTGTAGTTAATTCTGATAATATAGAATATAGTAACTGATAATGTCAAAGTTATCAAATAATTGTTGTATGATATTTTAGTACAACCGTGTTGTAAAAGTAGTCTACTTCTTGTATTTTGAATTACACCTGAATCCACTGCACATCTTCCAATGGCTTATATTTATGCTATATATTCATTTCTATTTCTTCTACTTAGGTGTCCATTCCTTGTTTTATATTAATGTTACCGACCAATATTTCTAAACGTGTTGTCCTTATTGTTTTCTATTTATTTATATTGTATTTATTTTCTCCATGTTCTGTTGGTATGCATCTTAATATTTCGTGGGGATTTGGTTCCCCATGTTATCCTCTTAGGCTTTCAGTTGTATATTCCATTTTTTTGTTTCTTTTTCAAGTACATGGGATATTTATTCGTCTATTTTTGTTCAGTTATTGTCTTGTATTGTTAATTATATTGTTTTCTTTCTTGGTGTTAACTAACTCTCTCTACCATTCTCCTTCGTACCCTGTTGTACATTTATTTGACCAATTTTGGTGACGCATACAATGTTTACTTTTTTTATATTCCAGACCAAGAGTTATCTTCTCTTCCCTTTGTTTTTACGTTACTCTCAATGCGATAAACTCTAGTGTTCATTAATCTTCTTAATTACTCATACGGTGAACACCTTTCGTCTTAGCTAATTATCGTATCAATATGTTATTGCATTGTTATTTCACTTTTCGTTTCATTTTCAAGTACATGGAATATTTATTCGTCTATTTGTGTTCAGTTATTGTCTTGTATTGTTAATTATATTGTTTTCTTTCTTGGTGTTAAATAACTCTCTCTACCATTCTCCTTCGTACAGTGCATTAGCCTGATATTACAGGATCATATGCAATCCCGTGTTCACAATATGTTCATAATTTTCAATATACAGTGTAAAGCTCTTATTAGATCCATAAGTATGGAATTGCATGCTATAAATATTTACTACAGTATTAAGGGATATCCATTAACTATGAAATATGTCTTATGGTATAATACCGTTGTATCGTGACAGGTATGGCTTTAGGTTAGCTAAAAAAAATACAAATTATTTCATAATGTTAGCCTCAACATACCGCAATAAATGTTCAACTTGCTACATGTAAGTTCTACATTCGCCGCTGGCTAGGTATGCGTACCCACAAACTTGGTTGCAATAGATATCGTGAAGAAGTTATTCGAAATGTTATGGGATCTTATGGAATTTTGTGGTGTAGATTGCTTCCTTTCTTTCACCTCTTCTACACTTTCAGTTTTCCATACAATGACCTTTTATCAACAATTGGTTGTTCTCCGTTCTTCTGCCAGGTACCGCATTGCCTTCTCTTCCCTCGTCCTCCACTGACCACTCCACATTCGTCATTTGTCTCGCAGGTCTCCTCCACCACTCCTTATCCTGTCGCCACTCCACTTTCTTCTTCTCTCCTCATTACTCAACGTCACCACCACCAATACCACTACTTATTTCGCTACCACCTGCGTCACCACCAACACTACCACCATCCACCACTCGCTTCATCACCACTACCATCACTAACGATGCTACCACTACCATCGTTATCGCTAGCACCACCATAACCAACACCAACATACTACCATCACCATCATCATCACTAGCACCACAATCATCACCACCATCACACTACCGTCACCACCACCATCATCACCACTTCCATCATCATCTCCAGCAACATCGCCACCACTACAATTGTTAGTATTATCAACATGATAATCATCAATATACCGTAATTGTATTCATCATCAACACCTTTTCACTACTTTTAAATCATTGCAGGTTTTGCGAGATAATCCAAGCCTGGATATTGAATCACAAAATAAACATACCTACAGTTGGTATGATAAAAAAAAAAATATATATATATATATATATATATACTGTATAATTATACAGTATATATATATATATATATATATATATATATATATATATATACTGTATATATATAATGTATATACTGAATACAGTATATATATATATATATATATATATATATATATATATATATATATGTATACTGCATATATATATATATATATATATATCTGTTCGGTGCGCCTGTAGCATCTAAGCGTGGGTTCGTCATATCTTGATAGTAGAATTTCTGCAATGGAGCTTCCTCTTGGGAATCGAAGTCTCTTCCACAGACTTCCAGATACTAACCACATGCCATTCACGCTGTGACCTTATCACCTCAGAATCAATCTATATAAATAAATTAAAGCCTAGCCTGAACAACACGGCCACTGCAACACCTCTTTTCACTCAGTAAATATCCTTCCATTTTCTTTTCGTACTTTATTGTATACCCTCTCTTATTAGTATTATTTGTTTAAGTTTAGCTTAATGCTGTTCTCTTAATACATAGTTTTTGTTGTATTATGTTTAGCTCTTCTCGGTTCATATTCATACGAACCTTACTGCTTGATGTTTCACATCCATATGTAATTATTTGTTTTATTTCTTATGTAAACTTTCATTTATTTTAGATTCACTGAAGATGGAGACTGTTTTCTCCGAAACGTTTGGTAACCAATAAAGATAGGATGTTCGCTACTACTCTGGTTCTCCTTTTCCTTGTGAGACTTATAGATATATATATATATATATATATATATATATATATATATATATATATATATATATATATATGTATATTTAGGGGAGGTGTGGCAGATTGATCTTGCCACTGGACTGGTAAGCCAATGGACCCGGGTTCGAATCCCAATATGTCAATAGGAAGATATTGTTGGGATTGATTTTGTGCTATACCTAGTTTCAGTGCATTAATTACCACAGCACACCAAAATGCCAAAACAAATAACACCCTCATTGTTCCCTGATTAAATAACATTGTATGAATATTCCCATATTCAAAATATGCTACAGGGGGGGCAATGCCTAGTAAGTTAATTGCTCAATAGGGGGCGTTTTGAGAGTGAGGGTCCGAGTCTGAGGAATGAGACGGTGAAGCGCGGAGGCGGAGCAGCTTCAGAGATGGAGTTGCTTCGAGCCAGGATGCTTCGCATGTCTCACCCCCTAGACCAGAACAAGATCTCACAGGCCTCACCATGTTCAGCGGTTGAGGGTGCATGCTCTCAGCCTATGCCCGAGAGGGAGTAGTTGCAATATAGAAAAGAAAAGAACAAAATATATATATATATATATATATTCGGAAGTTGGTGTACCCAGGTAGTATATTTTCTTGAATGCAGGTGAGATTAAATAATACAGCATATTGTGCATTATTATATTTTGTATTTACAGATTCGATGTCTCTCTCAATCTTTCGTTGTTGTTCGTAGAGTTGATGTAGGAGAGTACCGTAGCTTTCAGAGGGTTCTTGAGTAGTGGTTGTTTTCTGTAATGTTTCGGCTACTTCGATAGCCATGATCACACAATTGATTCTGATTTGCAGGTGTGTTGAGGGGGGCTTTTATAATGGTTACCCGGCTCACGCGTCGCTGTTTGCTCGAGTGGGCGGGTCTAGTCGGTGGCCTGAGGTCGTGATTGGCTGGCATCTGCTAACCTCGTGCTTTGCCTGCTGATTGGTTGGCTGGGTTGATGGAGGCAGTCAGTCCGGGCATCCTCGGGTGGACAATGGAGGGAGGGTGCAGGGTGCTCGCTGTTGGCATCGCCATTTTCCTATAGGGGTAGGTTCTCCTCGCCGTGGGGAGAACTTGGATATCGGAGGTCTGGTTATTTAGAGTAGGGTTGAGTGTCAGTATATAGATGGTGTCAAGAATGGGAAGGCGTCTGAGGTCTGGTTCATGATCCACAATCGAGGTGCTGGCTTCTAGGTCTTTACGAGTCAGTTTGGGGTTGCCTTGGGTGTTGTAGTCGGTTTTGATAGAACAGGATTGTATGTGGAGGGTAAGGCGACGACAACTCAAGCGGGTCTGGGTCATGCCAATATACTAATTACGGGGTCAACAGTCCCCGTGGGTACAGGAGTGTTGGTATATTACATGAATCCATACTCAGTTGTTGTTTGTCATTGGCAGGGTGATTACGTAGGATGAGTTGGGAGGTTTTAGGGGATTTGTAGAATATAATAAGTTTGATTATGTTGTCGGGGTACGTGGGCTGGACATTTTTAAGGATGGTGTCCCTTATAACAGCTTCATCTGTTTTATGGTCGTAGGACATGTAGTTTCTGTAGTAGATTTTTATGTCTCTGGGGCCGGTGGGGTTGGGGGCTTCATTGTTTTACCATTTTTCTAGGTGCTTCTTGATGGTGTTGTCAACGTCAGAGTTGGAGTAGCCGTTGTTGATGAGGACTTGTGTTAGGCATTTTAGTTCAAGGTGATTGTCCCGCCAGGAGGAACAGTGAGAGAGTGCCCTCCTGACGTAGGCGGAAATGGTGAAGATAAGGTATCTTTTGGGGCACTCACTGTTGCCGTTAAGGCAGAGTCCGTTGTTCGTGGGATTCATGTAGACTGTTGTTTTGAAGCCTATGTCGTGTTTGGAGACTAGGACGTCTAGGAAAAGTAGTCTCCCTTCTGTGGTTTCTTCATAAGTGAAGTTGAGCCCTGATGCTGCGATGAAGCGTTGTTGAAGCTCTCGTAGTTCCTCGAGACCTAGCATCAACAAAGAAGAGGGAAGAGACTCTGACAATTTCCCAGTCCAGAAATTGAGGTCTGGCAGAACGCAATCTGAGGACAAACGCCGACCTAGAACCCCATCACCAACACGAAGAGAAAATTCCCTAAGTCCCCCATCGACACCAGGAAAGTCACTAATATAAACATCAAGTAGTGCATCTCTAAGTGTTAGAGTACCTTCCCTTCGTTCAAAGTACTTCTTCCTTCAGGAAAACACAACACACTCGTTGTCTTTGCTCTCACCTATTGAATATTCTAAGTTTACGATTGAACACTCTGGTATTAACATAAGTAAAGATATTGAATAGTAGGAAATTAACTCTGAAAAATACAACACCCATCGAGTACACTTTATATTAAGTGACTTCCATATAGATAAATACTTATTGTTCTTTGTAATTATGATAAATACTATAGTTGAGCACCTAGAGAAAACGTGCTTTCATATATTTGTGGGCAGGCTAATTTTGCTATAACTCAATTCTTTAAAAACTAGTATATAAGTACTCAAATTCGCCATTTCCATTTGTATGAATCCAATTTATTAGTATCACTATATATGTAAAATAATGTTGATTCAATCTAAGAACTCATATAAAGCTTTTAATTCCATAAATACATTTATGCCTGATAGTAGTATATCACGAGATTCATATTCAACCACGTAGTGTTTAACCCTTGTCTGGCGGGGACCCTTGTCCATGTTTGTATATCACTTATAATATTATAAAACGTAAACAAGTTACCAGAGTGAGATGTGTGGTAAGACTGATTTGAATTCTTGACAGTCTTGGGTTAGGGTTTCAGTTAGATTCGTGTAGGTTGTAAGTCATGGCGATGTCTTAAGCAGAGCATAGTCAACCAGGTGCGATTAAAGGTGACATTGTGTACGGTTTCGCCGTTTATTATTCAGTCGTTTAATATACGTATGTAGCAGCAATTTACGTATGTAGCAGCAATTTACGTATGTAGCAGCAATTTACGTATGTAGCAGCAATTTACGTATGTAGCAGCAATTTCGAATTTGTAACCTGATTGTCTTTAAGCAGTTTTTAAATATATCATAGTTGTCTAAATAACACTTATTAGTCTCAAAAGCTGTTATATCTAATTATGTGCATTACAATAAATATTTGTATATTTTAAATGCTACCTTTTGTACACCTTACTGGTTTGAAATATTTCACTGTTATAGTTATTCATAGTTATTTACTGTATATTACGCATACGACACTCTGAGAGCAATGATGTCTTAGTCTACTGTATACATTGATCTAAATATTTTGTTTCTTATAAATGTTACCCTTTTATATTCCCCACCCACACTCTGTCACTTCTGACATGGCATCACTGTGACTCTTTTATCTACATACAGTATCAATTTCGGTACCACTCCCCCCACTCTCTCTCTTTCTCTCTCTCTCTCTCTCTCTCTCTCTCTGTATCATGCATGTTATCGTCCGTAGCTGTCTCTTGCCTCACACAGTGTCTCTTGGCTCATCTCTCAATGTCTCTGTTAGCCTCTATATTCCACTCTCCTCACCCACTCACTCTTTATCAGCCACTCTTTCAGGTCATAGTGTTTATATATTTCACATCAGGCAACTCGCCACTACTGTAATGTGTCTAGAATTATTTGTTTGGATTTTAGTCTTACCTTGTTTCTCCATTTTCCTTGTCTCGATCCATTTTACAAATAATTTAACTACGCAATTTATTGAAGAAACCTCTATGCTAAGACACACGCGCCTCAGAAGAAGAAAGTGTTAGTTTGTTATCAATATATAATATATTGACAGCAAAGAACATGAAGGACTTCCTTGTTTGTTTGTGCTTGTAATTGTAAAGTAGTCGTTGCTATGTCATATTTGTCTTTCCTCTTTGACTCCATTCCTGAAGATCTCTCCGGGCGAGGTTCTAGGCCGTAGCTCTTCCCATCCTATGTAACTCTCAACATGACTCACCAACGAGACACAGGGTCTTTCTTTAGATGTTCTACACTCAGGGTTGTTAATCACCAACACTACTTACCGTGTGAGTAGTCAACTTAAGGAGGGAAGGGTTTATCTATTGGTCGATTAATGATTTTTTTTTTTTTTTTTTTAGTTTCCTCCCTAGACCTCCATCAAGCTTGAAAGAAACATTCCCCATGATCCCCCATCTAGATAAATTTGTTAATTTTTCGGAAGAAAAATGTCTCGGCAGAAGGCCGATTCCTCCTAACTTACAAGCTCGCTATCACTCGCCAGTAAAAAGTCGACACCTAAATGGCACGAAAGGTCTTAATATTGATAAAGAAATGGGGCAAAAGGTCCTAAAATAGTCATACTAATTGGGCGAACATTATAATATCTCAAAATTAATGGGGCTAAGCATGAGGGAAAGGGGGGACCAGAAAAACCAACCCTCCCCCCTTAAAAACCAACCCTCCCCCCTTAAAAACCAACCCTCCCCCCTTAAAAATCCGCTGGAACTTATGTTTGTTTTTTTCTTCATAAATCGATTACGTACACAATGTTGAGTAAATATCTAGAGTATAGGCAGCTTTCATCCAATAGTTAGCTGGACAATAATGAATGAATGATTTACTAGTGGTAATGGAAAGGTAGTACTTCACCATTAACATGATATGATAGGTTACATATTAATTGGTTCATTGAATAAAGCAATTATATATTGACGCTAAAGTCGATATCTTAATCATATTAAATTAGTTTCAAGGATTAGATTTCAAATTACTACTTCTTGTATTGGCGATAATAATATTATCACTATTTCTGATTTATTTGTGATGCCATAATGGTGTTGCCATGGCAATTACTTTTGAATATTTTTTTAGTAAAAGTCTGCAGAAATAGATATATATTGCGTATCCAATTATTAATTGAAAGTATATGTATGTACATTATTTGTGGTTCATTAATCACATAGAAATATCCGATCTCATTTTATGTCACTCCTGTAGAAGGGAGACAGTAGCGAGGCGCCCTGGACTAAAGTTGGTGATTGGACTCTGATATAGTCAAAGAATAGGTCAGACTACAGTATACAGTATATGCATATGCATCAAATTGACAAAGCAAAAACCCCAGAAGACAGCCGATTTACTTTTCAAACAACTCCTGTAGAAAGGGCCCTATAGTTATCAAACAACTCCTGTAGAAAAGGCCCTATAGTTATCAAACAACTCCTGTAGAAAAGGCCCTATAGTTATCTGCCAAGGGCGCAGTATTTTAAAAGTGCCCTCTTTCAGCCTGATCAATAAGCGAGAGTCTATGCATATGAAGTTCTGAATAGGCAATTTCCAAACAGATTGCCATTTGCCCATTTCACTTTTCACCACTACTGCAGATGACGCCGATTAGCAGAGCGCCCAGAACGAAATTTAAGAAAAGGGCTCTGTTACGGCCTAGAGGATAATTATATTCGAGTATATGCAGGTATGAGTTCATTAAATCTTGGTTCAGTAATAACCGAAAATAGCAAATTTTGATAAGCGTCGCACTACTGCAGAAGGTGGCTATTGGTGGGCGCCCAGGGCGAAATTTAAACAAAGGGCTCCGTTATGGCCTTGAGGATAGATAATTTATATGCAGGTGTAAGGTCATTAAATTTGGTTCAGTAATAACCGAGGAATAGCAATTTTTAATAAACGTTGCACTACTGCAGAAGGTGGTGATTTGAGGGGCGCCCAGGCCGAAATATAAAATAAGGGCTCCGTTCCGGCCTAGAGGATAGATCAGCGTATAAGCATGTGAAAAATTATTATATTTGGTTCAGTAATAATCGAGAAATAGCAATTTGTAATAAGTGTCACCCTAACAAGAAGAAGAGGAACAACAACAACAACAAAAACAACAACATATGTAGACCTAAAACAGGAAGCACCCGCGTCTTGAAGATACGTCGATTCATCCGCTTGCATAGATATGGACCGCGGCATATGATTTTGTTGAAAGAGTCCAGAATTCCATATGCTAGACCAATGTGAAGATTTGCATCATGGTCCAACTCACCACTTTAATGAATATCGCCACCAAGATAAGTGAATGTGTCCAAGACCTCAATTTTCTTGCCACTTAAATGAACAGATTGCTCTGCTGCATTCAATAAGTCACCAACTTATTGAACTTTAGTCTTAGTCCAACAAGCCTTAAAACCTTTTGACTATGACTCCTTCTGCAGTGTTTCATCAACTTAGGATCAAAGTATCATATGCAAAATCATATTTGGATATCCTGATATATCCAACAGATACTCCACAGCAGCTCTGTCAGGTTATCAGGTCCAATAGCCATCCATGCAATTAGAAACCCCATAATAACAGGGATCTGTCAAGCTCCGCCATATTTGTGGAAATTGACATTCAAATATGACCGCACCCATACCATGGTTTTGGCAATATTAGTACATGAATTATAACTTGGTATTTGAATATAAATTCTGTACGATCAAGAATAACATATTACCCCATTGTTTGATAATTATAGCACCAAAATTGCATCCAGAGAAGAAAAATGTACTCCTGAGTCCACAGAGGAAAAGGACGATGTCTAACAAGCTCACTTGACAGCACTCTCAGCCTCACAATTAAGTTCAAACACTAGGTTAATATAATATTTAGGATCATACGTCAATTCACATGAATTATATAGCCTACAAACACACATCGTAGCATACACAGGCAAAGCAAAACGAGCAATTATTTATGTAATGGAACTGTTAAATTTCTTATGAGTTTAATCAGTAAAGAGAATTTCCTTTTAGCTTGCATAGAGCCTGCGAACAACTTTTACATTATACGGATATCATTCAATAATATATATATATATTTTTTTATATTTATTAAGCAATCCCCATTCAATTTTATAACATGCTGAGTGCATACGATAAGCTAAAGGATATAGGATAATTGAACTAGAACACCAACCAATGCAGTGATATTTTAAATATATTTGCTGGTCGTTATCTGCCACGCTGTCTGTTTCCTTGTGCGTTATGCCCTTGACGCACACTCTCTCTCTCTCTCTCTCTCTCTCTCAGAGTGAGAAATATTGAAATGTATGAAAAAGCTCTAGCTAAATAAATCGCCTGGATCGACACAATCTCGCCTAGAGTTCTAAAGAACGCTTAATGCGTGCTCTCCAACCACTGACATTGCTTTTCAATATATCCCCGCAGTCTGGGACTATGCCTGATTAGGGGAAGCTCGTCCAATCTTTAAAAAGGGCAGCAAATCTTGACCTAGTAATTATCGTCCAATTAGCTTGACCTCAGCTGCCTGTAAAGTGCTTGATACACTCATAAGGAACAGACTTGTAAATCCCTTAGAGGAAAACAACATACTCAAAGATACTCAACATGGCTTCTGTAACAAATGCTACTGCTTAACAAACCTCTTAGACTTCTTTCACGATATCCTTAACCTATATGACGAGAGTAAAGCTTTAGATATTATGTAACTTTATTTTTAAAAGGTCCTTGACAAAATTCCCCACAATTACTTATTGATAAAATTAAAAGTGCATGGAATACAAGATAGTGTGCGAGATGGATAGAAAAATGGCTCAGTGAAAGAAAGCAAAGAGTAGTCACAAACAGTAAAGCATCAAAATGGACCAATGTAACAAACGGGGTACCCCAGGGATCGGTACTAGGGCCAGTTTTCTCCCTATTGTACATTAACAACATAGATGAGGGCCTCACCTGCATAAACACAAAGTTTACTGACGATAACAAAATTGCAAATACTGTACTTTCAAAGTAACATGCAAAAGATGTGAAAAATAATCTAGATAAGTTGTCATGCTGGGCTCAAATTTGGCAAATGAGTTTTAATGTGGATAAGTGTAACGTACTCCTCATCGGAAACCGAAATGAGAAAGTAAACTATTCAGTGAATGGCACTCAGCTTAAGAATGTAGACAACACAAAATAATTTGGGAATAACGATATTGGGCAACCTAAAACCCAGCCAATAATGTACAAAAGGCAAACACAATAATTGGCTCAATAGGCAGGTCATTTTAGCATAAATCCAAGGATGTAATCCTCACTCTTTACAATTCCATAGTCCGTCCTCTTTTGGAATATTGCGTTCAACCCTAGTGCCCTTACTACCAAAAAGATATTACCAACATTATACCAAGTCTAAAGAAGAAACCATACGAGGAGCGTTTAGAGAATTAAATAATTTTCCTTTAACCCAGCGCTGATTAAAAGGCGACACAATTTAAGTGTTCAAAATCATCAATGGCATCGACAACATGAACTGCAAGAAGTAGTTTGCGATCGACCAAACAAATTACATGCGGGGAAATGGTTGCAAAATAATTGGTATATCTTTTAATCCATATGAGTCTAAGAATTTCTTCTTCAATCGAGTTGTCAACTTCTGGAATTAGGCTGCCTCGAGATGTTTTACACTGCAGAACCGTTGATGCCTTTAAGTATCGCATAGACACACAATTTGCCTTGATTCCGCGACTGATGGCATTTGTAAATATATAACTATTTTTTTGGTCTCTCTTTTTCCTCAAATACATCGAATATCACTGTGTTTATAAGCAAATAACTAAGATGTTACTCTCTTCTCCCCAGAAACACTTAAAATACTACGGATCACTTATATCTGTGTTATATTCTTAACTCAAATTGTCCTCTACTAACGTCTCCTAACCATTGCTGAACACCCTGAGCAGCAGTGAGTTAGAGGGCAGGCAGCCGCGAGGGGTCGCTAGACTTGTTGATGCTTGACTTCTTTAGTAATCCTTTGTACTCTCTCTCTGTCTCTCTCTCTCTCTCTCTCTTTCTCCTCGGTAACCCACACCCTCGACAACATCCAACACTGCTTCCGTTTTCGCTTATCGCACTGCATTTGTGTTTTTGCCCCTCCATCCCAATGTAAACAAACAGAGTCCAAAAACATTAGGGCCCAACGTTTGTCCTCTAGATATTTTGGCGGTGATATATGGGTCTCTGTTTTCTCTTTGTACCTTGTTCTCTGTCTCTCTTGTCTCGTACGATGATTGTTATTATTATTTTGTTTTATTCAGCACTTGTTTTTTTTCACTGGGGGTGTGGTGGTGAGATTAATAAAAATAATAAAGTACTAATGTTAGTACTGTTCTAGCAATAGCACTACAACTCCATGTTACTATGTACTCTCGATGAATGATTGAAATTGTTGTTGTTGTCTCTTCGTCTCCTATTTTCCTCTCTTTTCTTCTTGAATAAAAAAAAAAAAAAATCTTCTTTATGTTCTACTGTAGTTTCCCTACCTAGACCTCCATCAAGCTTAAAAAATACCACCAAATCCCCACTTCGAGATAAATTTGTGCATCTTTCGGTAGAAAAATGTCTCGGCCAAAGGCCGGTTCCTCTTAAGTTTCAGTCTCTCTCTCTCTCTCTCTCTCTCATCTAGATACATCAATAACATCATTCACTCACAGTGTAGTTGATGAATAGAACAAACTCCCTAATAAAGTAATAGACAATTCCTCTATAGATACATTTAAGACAAATCTAGACTCATACCACACATAGTTTGGTATAGAGTAGGCAGAAATTATCACTGTTTTCAGCTGAAGAGAGCGTAAGAAAAGAAAAAAAGTATATAAACAAATAAATAAAAATAATAATCATCATCATTAAAAATGTACATACTACTAAGGGTGACAGGTTGCATGAGTCCAATTAACCCCAAAATGTACTGTACATAACGCTAAGCGGATTTTTGCATATAGCATTTCCTTATTTTTTTATTTTGTTTTCCAATTTTTTCTTTAAAATTCCTTCTGGGGATTTCGAAGCCCAGCAAGGTTAATCACTTTCAACTTTGTTCATGTACGGCAATTGCAGGAAGGTAGGAAGAGAACATTCTTCTTTTGTATCCTTTCCTTCAACTTAATTTCCTTTTCTATCGGGTATGTCATCTCTACTAGAATTAAGTCCTGACCACCTCGTTTGGATCATAGGGTCTGTGTGGCCAGGGTATCCATGTACATCTATGTACATCTATGTAAATCTCTCTCCCTCTCTCTTGTATCTAGAGGTCGATCAGAATAAATATTTTAGGGAGCGCTATCACAAGGTGGGGTCATATTCCTATAAAACAATCCATACTAGGTGTGTGTCTGTCTGTCTGTGTGTGTGTGTGTCTGTGTGTGTGTGTGTGTCTGTCTGTCTGTGTGTGTGTGTGTGTGTGTCTGTGTGTGTGTGTGATACTACGCAAATATTACTATAAGGGCTATATTTTCCTGTCCACACACCATCACAATTAAGCCTCATATAACCATTGTTCTAAGCATATGAATTCAATATATATATATACATATTGTTATTCCAGGTTTTTACTGGGGTTGATTGTTTTTAATAGGTTTTATTCTACTTGACTGGAGGAGCTGAATTCGTTTAAGCACAGGCACAGAAAGTTATAAAGGATAGTTATAACAATACGTACATTCATATTTTGTTTATTTGCACAAGAATATTGCATACGTAATACTAAAATAAAGGTAAAGTACAAAGTATAAGACGCACGTGTGCGAGGCTCCATAAGTTTTACTCGTAAGACTGTTGTTGCTACAATATAGTTTAGTGCTCCCTTCAATCGAGGTATTTACACGTGCACTCGATAAGATAGGTAGTTATATGGACTGTCTTCTAATTGAATGATTACACTTGTCCTGTTATATAGATAATTTGATAAAAAATAGCACTTCCTTCGACTGAGGTATTAACACTTGTGCAAATAACGTTTAGATAGGAAAAACTGGATGTCTGCTGTATATATCAGAGTAAAACTGGATGTCTGTTGTATAAATCAGAGTAAAACTGGATGTCTTCTGTATATATCAGAGTAAAACTGGATGTTTGCTGTATATATCAGAGTAAAACTGGATGTCTGCTGTATATATCAGAGTAAAACTGGATGTCTGCTGTATATATCAGAGTAAAACTGGATGTCTGCTGTATATATCAGAGTAAAACTGGATGTCTGCTGTATATATCAGAGTAAAACTGGATGTCTGCTGTATATATCAGAGTAAAACTGGATGTCTGCTGTATATATCAGAGTAAAACTGGATGTCTGCTGTATATATCAGAGTAAAACTGGATGTCTGCTGTATATATCAGAGTAAAACTGGATGTCTGCTGTATATATCAGAGTAAAACTGGATGTCTGCTGTATATATCAGAGTAAAACTGGATGTCTGCTGTATATATCAGAGTAAAACTGGATGTCTGCTGTATATATCAGAGTAAAACTGGATGTCTGCTGTATATATCAGAGTAAAATGCGTAGAGTTATTTTAGACATAGTGAATTATGAGGTTTTCTTTTTAGTTTCCTTTTTCATGTATTTAGGATTATAACTTTAGGTTTTCACTTGGTTCTAATATGATCAGATTTAATATTAGTACTTCTCTAATTTAACTGGGCATCACTAGTACTTTCTTTATATTTTTATTTGCATAAGAATCAGAGAGTATGATTTCACAGGAGTACTTCCTCGTATATAGGCGCATCACTGGGGTTGATTAGTCTTATATATTGTTGAGAACAAGCGTATTCTAGTCAATGCAATCAAGTTAACAAGTGTATTCTAGTCTATGCAATAAGTTAACAAGTGTATTCTAGTCAATGCAATAAAGTTAACAAGTGTATTCTAGTCAATGCAATAAGTTAACAAGTGTATTCCAGTCAATGCAATAAGTTAACAAGTGTATTCTAGTCAATGCAATAAGTTAACAAGTGTATTCTAGGCAATGCAATAAGTTAACAAGTGTATTCTAGTCAATGCAATAAGTTAACAAGTGTATTCTAGTCAATGCAATAAGTTAACAAGTGTATTCTAGTCAATGCAATAAGTTAACAAGTGTATTCCAGTCAATGCAATAAGTTAACAAGTGTATTCTAGTCAATGCAATAAGTTAAGTGTATTCTAGTCAATGCAATAAGTTAACAAGTGTATTCTAGTCAATGCAATAAGTTAACAAGTGTATTCTAGTCAATGCAATAAGTTAACAAGTGTATTCTAGTCAATGCAATAAGTAAACAAGTGTATTCTAGTCAATGCAATAAGTTAACAAGTGTATTCCAGTCAATTCAATTAGGTTAGCAAGTGTATTGAAGTCAATCCAATTAACCCTCTCCGACATATGACGCGATTTTGAGCCTATTGGGGATACTTTAAAGCCTTTGCTACCATCAGGGGTATTTAGAAACCTTTAGTTTAGTTACTTCAACCTTTGCAGTTGTCTTTGAGTTAGCTGTGGGCAGAAAACTAATTTTGGAGAGGTAATTATAAGAGTGAGAGAACTCTATTCTTATTGCTAATCTGGCAACCTCTGCATCATAAATGCGTGAAAGGGTTAAGTTAACAAGCGTATGCAATGCAATGAAGTTTACAGTAGAGGCTAAAGTCTGTGTTTGGAGGATTCAAACGTAGAGATAATAATTATGTCATGGCATTTCCTCGTGACATTCACAGATTTGGATTGTATACGGTCTTATTCAATCTTAACTGAACATGTGTATTGTGTAAATCAAAATTAACAGAAACTAAATAATGTTACCCAATTCAACATAATTTGAAACTTATATAAAACGTTTCTCTGCAGTATCTACAGTAGGCACTCTTGAAATTTGAAACGTTTACAAATTTAACGTTGGGTTGTGTCTTCAAATAATTAAGCATCGTCTATTTCCTCGCACCCACAATTCAACGTAACCCAAATCGGTTTCGGTGTAATGTATTTAGTTTTATCAGATGCGATTTTGATTAATGTAATAATTTGAATCCGATGCCAATTTGATTTTGATGTGATTTACTTCGATGCGACTTAGCCCAATCCGGAGTCAATTTTCCTGCGCTATATTACTGGTGTTCCGTGTCATATGCGTGGTGTCATGTTTTTAGATGTCATATTACCAGTGGCAAGAAATCCGGGACGTTCTTGCCTTACTAATTTGCTTATTTTTTTCTCAGAGATATATGAAGCAGTAGATAATGACAAGTCATATGATATTATATATTTAGATTTCAGTAAAGCATTCGACAGAGTCCCTCATGAGAGATTGATGAGAAAGGTTGAGGCACATGGAATAGGTGGGGCGTTGTTAGGATGGCTTAGGTCATGACTAATTGGTAGGAAACAGAGAGTCATCATAAATGGTACTAAGTCAGAATGGGGATCAGTCAAGAGTGGTGTCCCCCAGGGATCTGTATTAGGTCCTCTGTTGTTTTTTATATACATAAATGACCTTGATTTAGGTATAAATAGTAGGATAAGTAAATTTGCAGACGATACCAAAATGGGGAGAAAAATTGATTCAGTTAGAGATATAGAGTGTCTGCAAAGGGATCTAGATACCTTACACGAATGGTCAGTAAAATGGCAGATGAAGTTTAACATTGACAAATGCAAGGTACCCGTGGAGCCCCGGCTAGTTTTGTAATGTTTGTTCACCAGAACCCGGCCGGTTTTCAAAAAATGGTTTTATTCCAGAAACAATAGCGAATGGGTTAGGAATGAAGGAAAAACCAAGAAAAACCGCTCAAAAAGCTTAAAGAATGGTCCTACAGAGCCCCCGAAAACGTATTTTACAAGAGTAAAAAATTGAAGGCAATTACCCCAAAAAAACAGGTTATTGCGCACTCACGCGCACGCACTTGGACTTTGAGAGTTTTCAACCATCGGCACGGTTGCGTGGGATACGTACACAGTTCCCATACAAATCTGAGCCCTCTTGAGTGGCTACACCTGAGGTTACGGTCGGCGCAATTAGGGTGACGCGTCAGACGCGTCGCTGGGGCTGTGCGTTACATACATCGCCGACGCGTCAGACGCGTCGCTGGTGCTGTACGGGTTAAAGATAGGGAAGATGCATACAAATTTTAAATATAAACTAGCTAATATGGAATTAGAAAACTCAGACTGTGAGAAAGATCTAGGTGTGTTTGTTAGCAATGATTTGAAGCCTAGAAAACAATGTATAAGCGTTCGTAACAAGGCAAACAGGATTCTCGGGTTCATATCTAGGAGTGTGAGTAACAGAACTGCTGATGTTATCTTAAAACTTTACTTGTCATTAGTGAGACCCCATATGGATTATGCTGTTCAATTTTGGTGTCCTTATTACAGAATGGACATAGATTCATTGGAGAGAGTACAACGTAGAATGACAAAAATGATCCATAATATTAGAAATCTTCCGTATGAAGAAAGGTTGAAGAAATTAGGCTTACATTCGTTAGAGAAACGCAGAGTTAGAGGTGACATGATAGAGGTATTCAAGTGGGTTAGTGGAATTAATAAAGGAGACATGAAAAATGTACTAAAGCTCAGTGATAGCGAAATAACTCGTACAAATGGTTTCAAATTAGATAAATTTCGTTTCAGAAAAGATATAGGCAAATATTGGTTTGGTAACAGAGTTGTAGATGGGTGGAATAGGCTACCAAGTGATATAGTGGGATCAAGAACGATAGGGAGCTTTAAGATAAAATTAGATAGGCATATGGACGAGATGGGTTGGGTGTGAGGGGGATCTACCAGGTGTGGGCCAATCGGCGCTCAGCAGACCCCCGTAATCTTGTGTTAATCTCTGACCGTTTTGGTGGGGTCAGTACTCAAGGTATTAGTGAGATGGGTCTATAATTGGGCCTTGTAATTGGGGTTGGGTGTGACAGGGATCTGCCTTGTATGGGCCGATCGGCTTTTTGCGGACTCCCATTTTCTTATGTTCTTATGGTCTTATCACTAGTACTCTTAATTGTTGATAACTTAAATCTTCTCTCTAGGCAACACTTACAGTAGTATAAATCACTTTTCACTGGTATTTCTCCCGTGTGTTTTCAACAGCATATAATTTCACAATTTATTTGTAGGTTGGCAACTTATAGTCTTCGGTATATAAGTTGGGCCGAGGTGGTGATCCTGACGTGGCTAGTTGACAACAGCTGTACTCGAACTCTTGGAGTTGGACCTTGATTAATACCTACCATGGATATTATGCCAGTACATAGGTAGAGTAAAATCGAACTAACGTACGAGAGAACTCACTAACTGCTCTGGTCTTTATAAGAGTTTTGATGCAGAACTTTCAGAGTCTTGGTGTTGGGGCTTAAATATTGTGTGCAAAACGCAAGTGCACCAGCAACACGTATCGAACTAACGTAAGATAATTGTTTTTAACGCAACGTATCTAACCTGTTCTGACCGTTATAGGAGTCTTTCAGAACTGAGAGTGATGGATATACTTTGCCCTTCTTCGAGATATTTCTATCTCGAAAGGACTCCTTGATGAGTGCCGTTATAGTTAAACGGTATCTCACAGAGCCCTGGCTTGGTCTACCCCGAATAGCATTCTTTATCCACAATAACACCACGGTTATGGGTAGGAAAGTTATATTAGTAACATCCAGCGAAGTGTCTAATAATGGCTTTCTTATTGAACCCACAACAACAAACATCTAATTGGGGTAGATAATTCTGTACCAGTGCACCTAATTATTTATCCCCAAATAGTATCAAGGGTGGCCTAATTTTTCCTGCTACCTTATTTTCCAGTGACAAATAAGAATATCTATCCAATTGAGTATCGATCTTAAAAATTCCTGCAGTGGTCATACTTTTGGCTGATTTGTCTCTAAGAACATAAGAACATATGAAAATGGGAGTCTGCAAAAAGCCGATTAGCCCATACAAGGCAGATCCCTGTCACACCCAACCCCAATTACAAGGCCCAATTATAGGCCCAACTCACTAATACCTTGAGTACTGCCCCCACCAAAATGGTCAGGGATTAACACAAGATTACGGGGGTCTGCTGAACACCGATTGGCCCACACCTGGTAGATCCACCTCACATCCAGCCCATCTCGTCCACATGCCTATCTAATTTTATCTTAAAGCTCCCTATCGTTCTTGATCCCACTATATCACTTGGTAGCCTATTCCACCCATCTACAACTCTGTTACCAAACCAATATTTGCCTATATCTTTTCTGAAAAGAAATTTATCTAATTTGAAACCATTTGTACGAGTTCTTTCGCTATCACTGAGCTTTAGTACATTTTTCATGTCCCCTTTATTAATCCGACTAACCCACTTGAATACCTCTATCATATCCCCTCTAACTCTGCGTCTCTCTAACGAATGTAAGCCTAATTTCTTCAACCTTTCTTCATACGGAAAATGTAAAATATTATGGATAATTTTTGTCATTCTACGTTGTACTCTCTCCAATGAATCTATGTCCATTCTGTAATAAGGACACCAAAATTGAACAGCATAATCCATATGGGGTCTCACTAATGACAAGTAAAGTTTTAAGATAACATCAGCAGTTCTGTTACTCACACTCCTAGATATGAACCCGAGAATCATGTTTGCCTTGTTACGAACGCTTATACATTGTTTTCTAGGCTTCAAATCATTGCTAACAAACACACCTAGATCTTTCTCACAGTCTGAGTTTTCTAATTCCATATTAGCTAGTTTATATTTAACATTTGTGTGCATCTTCCCTATCTTTAATACCTTGCATTTGTCAATGTTAAACTTCATCTGCCAATTTACTGACCATTCCTGTAAGGTATCTTCAGTAGATCCCTTTGCAGACACTCTATACCGAGTCAACCGAGTCAACAATGTTCAGAAGTTGTTAAGAAGGCAAACAAAATAATTGGCTTTATAGGCAGGTCATTTGAGCATAAATGCAAAGAAGTTATCCTAACCCTTTACAATTCCTTAGTCCGCCCTCTTCTGGAATACTGCGTTCAATCCTGGGGCCCTTATTACCAAAAAGATATAAACAAGCTAGAACGAGTTCAACGTAGAGTTACCAAAATTATACCTAGCCTAAAGAACAAACCATACGAAGAGCGTCTTAGAGAGTTAAATCTATTTCCTTTAACTCAGCGCAGATTAAGAGGTGACTTAATTCAAGTGTTCAAAATCATCAAAGGCATCGACAATATGAACTGTAGTAAGTACTTCACTATCGACCAATCTAATTACACGCGGGGAAACGGTTGCAAAATTATTGGAAAATCTTTTAACTCGCACGAATCTAAGAATTTCTTCTTCAATCGAGTTGTCAACCTGGGGAATGGGCTTCCCCGAAACGTTATAGACTGCATCACCGTTGATTCATTTAAACTCCGCCTAGACAAATATGTCTCATCAAACCCGCGACTGAGTGCGTTTGTAAATGAATAACTTTATTTTATCCACCCCTCAGTTACTAACCCATCTGTCCTCTACTAACTTCCTAATCCTGCCACGGACATTAGTTCCAGGGCAGTAATTCCCTTTCCAATGTTCCCTTACCCACTCTAAACCACTGTTTGGACACTTGATCCTCAGTGTTTTGGAGGACAAGCAACCTAGAAGGGTCACTAGAACTGTTGTTGCTTGATTTCCTTTGTACTCCTTTGTACCCCTTTGTACTCCTTATCTGAATCAATTTTTCTCCCCATTTTGGTATCGTCTGCAAATTTACTTATCATACTAGTTATACCTAACTCAAGGTCATTTATGTATATAATTATTATGTTCCTTCCAACAACCAACAATACTCCTAAAATCGACTAATGAAATTTACAAACACATGTGGCAGTCCGTGGACTCGAACCCAGGATGCTCACACCTTATACATCGCACCACGAAGACAGTTAAATGTTGGTGGACACTGCCTACAATTTATTACGCAACTTCGAATCCTGCATATCAATCTAAGCATGTACATACATCCCAACTGCAACTCACGTAGGCTATGCATATGTGAATGGAAAGAGCAATTAATGGGGCCTTAACCACTTAGTAAACAACAGAGGACCTAATACAGATCCCTGGGGGACACCACTTTTGACTGCTCCCCATTCTGACTTGGTACCATTTATGCTGACTCTCTGCTTCCTACTAATTAGCCATGACCTAATCCATCCTAACAACGCCCCACCTATTCCATGTGCCTCAACCTTTCTCATCAATCTCTCATGAGGGACTCTGTCGAAAGCTTTACTGAAATATAAATATATAATATCATATGACTTGTGATTATCTACTGCTTCATATACCTCTGAGAAAAAACTAAGCAAATTCGTAAGGCAAGACCGTCCCTGAGTGAATCCATGCTGAGAAGAATTGATTAAGTTAAATGTTTCTAAGTGGTTTCTAATTTTCCTAGCAATAATTGACTCTAGTAGCTTTCCTATGATTGAAGTGAGACTAATTGGATGCTATTGATTTATCACCTTTTTTGAAGATCGGAACTACATTTGCAAGCTTCCAAGCTTCTGGAACTATACCTGTTTCTAATGACTTGTTAAATAGAAATGTGAATGGGTAACTTAACTCATCTCTGCATTCTTTTAATACTCTAGCATATACCTCATCAGGACCAGGCGATTTATGAGGTTTCAGTCTGTCAATTTCCTTAAGCACATAATTTCTACTTATAGTAACCATACTTAACCTATTTTCTATACTATCGCTATATACCTTACGGACTTCTGGAAACTGTGCCAAATTGTCATTAGTGAAAACGGAAAGAAATTGACTATTTAATGTACTGCACATTTCTAAATCATTTTCTGTCATTTCTCCTATCGAAGTTTTAAGGGGACCAATTACATCTCTAACCTTGGATTTATATAGTTGGTAAAAAGCTTTAGGATTATTTTTTGAGTCATTGGCAACCTTAATTTCATAATTTCTTTTTCTTTCCTAATATCCTTTTTTACCTGTCGTGATAGATTCTGATAGTAAGCAAGTAGGTGAATTTCGCCTTTCTTAAATTTTCTATATATTCCTCTCTTTTTTCCGAGAAGATCTAAGTCTATTATTCATCCATTTGGGTTGGTTCTGTGTTGATCTAAATTTTCTTTTGGGGATATATTTATTTTGCGCATTGAATACTGACTTGATAAAATTATCGTATGTATCTACCAAGTATGACGTCTCTTCCTGACTTAAGATGACAGGTGCCTGAGAAGGGATACACTCATTTGGACACCTGGATCGACTTAATTTTTTGACCATAGGGTCCGCTACTAGGGCTCTTCTTAACCCACCATAATTGGCTTTTCTGAAGTCAGGTATTAATGTTGCATTCTCTCTGGTATTACCTTTCCATTGTATATTAAAATACACAGAATTGTGTTCACTATTTCCTAGGTGGTCCCCGATGTCTACACTATTTATCATATGTTCATTGTTACTGAAAACTAAATCGATAATATTATCACCTCTAGTCGGCGTATCTATGAACTGAGATAAAAAAACCTATCTTGTACTACCTCAATAAACTCCTTTGAATCAGAGTCGCCTATTTGTTGCTGCCAATCTATATTAGGGAAATTAAAATCCCCCATAATGCACACGGCTAACCTTGATGCTATTTTAATTTCCTCCCATAATGATGTTCCGTCATTTCTACTCATATTTGGTGGTCTATACATAACTCCAATAACTAAGGTCTCACTACCTTCGTTAACCTCTACCCAAACACTTTCATTTTAATTATTTACTCTAATACCTGATTTAATACAGCTTTTAAATGAACTCCTGACAAACACTGCTATACCGCCACCCCTCCTACTTGTTCGGTCATATTTAAACAAACTATATCCCGATATATGAAACTCTGCTAAAAAATGCCTGGTTTCTGTATTAATCCATGTTTCAGTTAGCGCTATTATGTCTATATTTTCTTTGCTAACCAGTGCTCTAAGTTCGTTCATTTTGTTACATAAACTCCTACAATTTGTATAATAAACCCTCAAACTATTACTTGTATTTGCAACTATTTTTCTATTGTTTTTAACTAATTTATTTTTACCTGTTGAACTACTAGACCTAGACGGAAAATCTACGCTATCAGAATGTTCGTTATTACTATCAATTTCATGTGGCTGGGATTCTATTTTACTTACACACCTATGGTTTATTAACAAAACCCCGCAACAGACTTGTTGAGTGAGTTGGCTAAGGTCGAAACTCCTAGTCAAGAGAGATGTACTCCATCCTGGGCATACAGTACATCCTTACCATAGAAGAGGGTCCAGTTATCCAGGAATGGAATAGTATTTGCCTTGCAATACTTCTCCAGCCGGCTATTTACACCAATAGCCCTGGAGGACCATTCCTTCCTTACCCCTCTTCTTGGTAGGATACTGTGTACCACAGGAACTCCACCCTTATCCTTGATCCTCTCCAACATTTCCTGGTACGTGGTGAGCAACTCCTCAGTCCTGCATTTCCAAATGTCGTTGCTCCCTGCGTTGAGGAAGATGATGGGGTCCTCCCCACTCGCTTCCATGACACCATCTAGCTTTTCTGCCACCCTCTCGACTCCGGCACCAGGCAGACAGACAACTTTACCAACATGTGTGTTAGTAGCCATGCCAAGGTATTTAACCATTGAATCCTGATGTGGCGGCGTCTACGCCGTCGGGCCACCTCCTGAGGCTGCCAACCGCGGATGGCTGCCGACCCTCCACGGCCGAAGACAAAATCAACGACCAGTGGAGGAAAACCGGATGCCGGCCGCGGGGAGCAGTTTCGGGAGCCATACCGTCACAACCATCCCCTGCCCCCTCCCTGGGGGCACGGGTCCTTGGAGCGGCTTCGGTCGCGCCGGGAATTTCCACACCTCTCACACCACACACACACATCACACAGTTTTTCCTACACCGAGAAATGACTCTCCGGCTGTCATTTCTCGAAGACTTCTTCTAGCCGGAGATATTGAGAGCAACCCAGGACCCACGTACACATACATATGTCCAACTTGCTCAAAACCCATCACTTCGAGTCGCCATACTAAGGGTTCAGTTCTCTGCAATTCATGCGGGAACTGGACCCACTACACCTGCACAACACTTGCCTCCAAGAAACACTATACAAACACCTGGACCTGTTCCTCATGCCCCTCCCTCTCCCAGTCAAATCCCTCACCTAAAACCCGTCCACCTCTCCTCCCCAACCCACCTAACCTTCCCATATCATCCACTCCCCCCCTAAAACCCGTCCACCTCTCCTCCCTAACCCACCTAACCTTCCCATACCATCCACATCCTCAACTCAACACACCACACCCCATCCTAATCCATTCCAACCCCATCTCCTGCTCCCCCCCCAAACCCCTCCCTCACCCCCCCCTCACCCCCACCCCCACCCCATCCTCGTGCAGCAGCACCCAACATACATCGTGCACATAACATTAACATTCTTCAACTGAACATAGATGGCATCAACACAAAGAAACACAAACTCTCACACTTCATCAAACAACACAACATACACATTGCCATCTTACAAGAAACAAAACTCCGCACAACACAAAAAACACCCACATTTCATAATTTCACCACCATCAGACAAGACCGGGCTGTCGGCGGGGGCGGTGGACTCATCACCCTGGTACACAAAGAAATATCATACATAGTAACCAGTGTACAAACCAAATCCCTCCTCCCCCCAAATGATAACACAACAGAAATACAGTCAATTAAAATATGCACTGGCAACAACTCCAACATAACCATCATAAACACATACATCCCTCCCCAAACATCCCCTATACTACAGTACCAAATGAATACAGACCACACTTACAACACATCACAAACACCCCACACACCCCACACATCATCCTGAGTGGTGACTTCAACGCCAAGACGTCGGCCTGGTTTGTCGACAACCCCGACACAGACAGAGGGCTGGTACTACAAAACAAAACCGATAACCTCATCATCCTTAACGACATCCATCAACATACCCATATTCCTCACCAAGCCCTCTATAACCCATCATCTCCAGACATCACCTTTTGCTCCCCAGAACTCGCCCTCACAACATCCTGGAGGGTGGTCAGAACCTTAGGCTCTGACCACCTCCCGATCATTATCACCACCAAAACCAGACTCACCCCAGCTAGCCACAAACACACATACACCAATTATAAAAGAGCTAACTGGGAAGCATTCACAAATGAGACAGAACAACACTTCACAACTCTAAACAGTACACCCATCACTAACATCAACAATGCTGTACACATACTCAATAAAACTATCCAAAACGCTGACAAGAAACACATTCCAAGAGGTAACAGAAAAAGACACAACCCCAACTTCACACCAGAAATTCAAAACCTCATCAGACAACGCGACATACTGAAACACTCCCCAGCACCCCACACACAAGATATCACACAACAAATTCAAGCACTCAACACCCAAACTAACAACAAAATACAAGAACAACAAAAACTAAATTGGAATAACTTCCTACAAACACTTGATCACAAAACAAACCCCAAAAAACTCTACAAACCACTAAACAGCATCACACTTTCCAACAGCAACACAACACAATCACAGGCTGCAATCACAACAACAGACTCTACTCCTTCATGTAAACAACAAGCAAACACTCTCATCAATCACTTCTCACATGTCAGCCACCTAAAACCTCACAAAGACGACCGACGTGTCATCCGACGTAAGAGACAATTCCCCACAGACCCTGACTATACACCCTCCACCAATCACCAGACAAAGCATATCATCAACAATCTCAAGCACTCACCCGCCTGTGGCCTAGACAACATAAGCAACATACACCTCAGACACCTGGGACCACAAGGCATACAAGCACTCACTAACATATCAAACTACAGCTATTCACACAACACAATACCAGACATTTGGAAGCATGGTATCATCATCACATTCCCCAAACCCAACAAAGACCCCACGCTACCCTCCTCGCACCGCCCCATCACACTCCTTTGCTCCCCCTCCAAAGTCATGGAACGCCTAGGATTACAACTAATTACACTTGACCTACCCCTAGCTCCAACACAACATGGCTTTAGGCCACTGCACTCCACAAACACTCTTCTCACAGACCTTACACAATGAGCTTTCGACGGCATTAACTCAGCTAGACCACCACACAGATCACTATTAGCCACACTCGACATTAGTAAAGCCTTCGATGCCATCCCCCGCCACAACCTAACAAACAAAATCTACAACACAAACATGCACAACAACACAAAAAGGTGGCTGGCCAACTTCCTAGCAGGCAGATGTGCACACGTATCTTTTGCCGGTCTGTCATCTAAAATCAGAAACTTTCCAAACGGAGTCCCACAAGGATCCATCCTATCGCCCGCACTCTTCAATCTGTACATGCACGATATAACTACACCCAATACGCCCCAAATAAACTTAGCCTCCTATGCAGATGACATAACACTCACATGCACACACCATGACCCAAAAAGAGCAACAGATCTCCTTCAACCCTATCTCAACACACTACATGGCTGGTGCACTACAAACAGACTTAATCTAGCCCCAGCCAAATCCACCGCAACCCTGCTCACAAGTTGGACAGGAGAACACGAATACATCCCTCAACTCACCATAAACAACACACCCCTAACACATACACACACACCCAAAATCCTAGGAGTAACATATGATACTCATATGACATTCAAACAGCACACCACAAACATTAAAAAGAAACTGACACCCAGACTTAACGCCCTCAGGTCACTTGCTCACACAAAATTTGGACACAACAAGGAAACTACCACCACTGTAAATAAACAATACATAAGATCAGTGATGGAATACGCAAGCCCAGCCTGGGCTTCTAACCTAGCTGAAACACATCATAAGACCTTACAGACTATTCAAAACAAAGCCCTGAAGATCATTACAGGCTGCACAGCTACTGCACCCACAGATCACCTACATCAAGAAACCAAAATCCTCAAAGTCAAAGACCATCTGGACATGAGAGGCACTCAATTCCTGGCAGCAGCCTCCACTAACCAAGACCAAGATAATTAAATCTATTTCCTTTAACCCAGCGCAGATTAAGAGGTGACTTAATTCAAGTGTTCAAAATCATCAAAGGCATCGACAATATGAACTGTAGTAAGTACTTCACTATCGACCAATCTAATTACACGCGGGGAAACGGTTGCCAAATTATTGGAAAATCTTTTAACTCACACGAATCTAAGAATTTCTTCTTCAATCGAGTTGTCAACTTGTGGAATGGGCTTCCCCGAGACGTTATAGACTGCAGCACCGTTGATTCATTTAAATTCTACCTAGACAAATATCTCGCATCAAACCCGCGACTGACTGCGTTTGTAAATGAATAACTTTATCCTCCCCTCAGTTACTAACCCATATGTCCCCTACTAACTTCCTAGTCCTGCCACATTAGTGGCAGTGGCATGTCTTTCCAATGTTCCCTTACCCACTCTAAACCACTGTTTGGACACTTGATCCTCAGTGTTTTGGAGGACAAGCAGCCTAGAAGGGTCACTATATCTGGTGTTGCTTGATTTCCTTTGTACTCCTTTGTACCACCCACTAAACTACATGGCAACACACCCACAGACACCAAGAAATATCAAAACAACACCCAGCACATGGTATCACACACAATTATTGTCCTCTCTCCCTCCCTGCCCACCCCGAACCAACTTCCAGAAGCACATCCATACTCATATCTCTCACCGATCCATCCACTCACTCACAGACAACACGCAGCTGCATGCACGACCTCCCGAAATCCATCCTTCCGAATCCTCCCTTCCTCGCGAGGACAGAGTCCACCTGGACAGGCTGAGATGCGGACACCATCCAGCTCTCCTGAGCTATCAGAAGAGACTGGATGACTCCGTTGTCGACGCCTGCCCGGGATGTAACACAGCACCCCATACCATTAAACACATCATAGAAGACTGCATTTCACACAACCACTTACGCCAACAAC
Source organism: Paralithodes platypus (assembly GCA_032716605.1). NCBI lineage: Eukaryota > Metazoa > Arthropoda > Malacostraca > Decapoda > Lithodidae > Paralithodes > Paralithodes platypus. The sequence continues at coordinate 32,184,233 of CM064492.1, forward strand.
ACAATCTACACTCAATGAGAGTTCTGTGGGAAAGCCCGATCGTGGCCATGGCCTTTCTCAGGGACTCGGGGCTATTCGGCCAGGCAGCTTAGGGAACAACAACAACAACAACCATTGAATCCCCTACAATTAAAATAGACTTAGCTGTTTTCTGTTGCCGGCCTGTAGCAGAAGTAGTAGCAGCAGAAGTAGCTGCAGATTTCCTCTCCTCCCCTCTCACTGCCCCGCTGTAAGACGGGTCATCTCCTTCCTCCTTTCCCCCTTCACTGCTATCACACTCTTCATCCAGGGCGCTATACTTGTTTTTAACCGTCACATACTGCTTCTGGAAGGTAAATTTAATTCCTCTTGAAGATGCCACCTCCCAGGAAGAGTCCGGTTTTCCTACACCAGTGGCATTTTTCTTTTCCTCTAATGCCATCTTCAATGCTAAGTTCTCGTCCTTGAGAGATTGGACCTTGAGCTCAACATTCTCCAGCCTGTCTTGCAAAGCAAGACAAAGCTGGAGAACATGGGAAGAGGAGACAATATCATCAGCACAAGCCATCACTAAGAATGTTCACCTCACTAGGGGATAAACAGGTATATCACGAGTGGTCACTGGGTAGGTCCTCACTGGTCAAAGGTCAGGAGCCAACTGTGATGTCTCCCAAGTCAATAAGGACACCGGTGTGAGGAGGACTTCCGATGGGGCTTGTAGTAGTCCTCCTCGACTTCTTCATCATGGCGGTGGTGTAGTTGAGGGGTAGACTGGCGCTTGGACTTCTGTTGTTTAGGGTGCTTTTTCTTGTGTCGTCTTTCCTCTCCACTTTTCTTATTCTTCGGTACTTCAGGATAGTTCATGTTGCTGAATAAGTTCTTCCCTGGTGTTGGAGAATATGTTATTTCGATGGCAGCGACTCTGGCATATCTTATTGGACTGTGAGTTGTTTCCTTGTGGCATGAAGGTGTGGTGGACAGAGGGGAAGAATTGCTTGGTGATGGAGAATGTCGGAGAAGTTGTTTTTCCGTTATTTCATATATATATATATATATATACTGTATATATATATATATACTGTATATATATATATATACCGGTATATATACTGTACTGTATATATATATATATATATATATATGTTATATAATATACATGTAAATTCCCTATGGAACAGTATCTATAGACCACCCACTGTGTTCATGACTATACAGTATACTGGTAAATACTGTATACCGGTATATTCTTAAAGACAAACACGCTCAGAGAGAGAGAGAGAGAAAAAAAAGAGAGAGAGGGGGGGGGGGGCTACAATGAACAAGAGGGACTCCGTATAATATATGCAACACAATAATATATCCCACCAACTGTCCCTTCTTCATCCAACCCCCAACTCTGTGCACTGGGTTATAAAGAGAGGTAGTCCCCACCTTATCTACTGTAAACCCCTCGTATCATAAAAACCCCATCAGCACCATTTTGGACTCAGATTAACCCTCAGCCCCCTCCCCTCTCCTCACCACCCTTGACCACCAGGGCCCCCACCGGACACCCAGTACCCCCTCATCACCACAAAGGCCCCAACCGGACACCCAGTACCCCCTCCCCCCCTCATCACCACAAAGGTCCCCACCGGACACTCAGTACCCCCCCCCCCCCTCATCACCACAAGGGCCCCACCGGACACCCAGTACCCCCTCCCCCCTCATCACCACAAAGGCCCCACCGGACACCCAGTACCCCCTCCCCCCCTCATCACCACAAGGTCCCCCACCGGACACCCAGTACCCCCTTCCCCCCTCATCACCACAAGGGTCCCCACCTGACACTCAGTACCCCCCCCCCCCCCCATCACCACAAGGGCCCCCACCAGACACCCCTTTAGCAACTTAGAACTTGGATAGTCTTACACCACGCCGTTATTTAAGGGGATAAGGAAATATTTACTGCATAACATTTTAGTTAGGGGGTTCTTATTCTGGCCCCTCCTCCCATATGTTGAACCCCATTAGTTTTGAAATATTAAGAAGTTCGCCCAATTATTATGACGATTTTATGAGCTTTTGACCCTTTTGTTTGTCAATTTTAAGAGCTTTCGTACCATTTAGGTGTCGATGTTTTCCTGGCGAGCGATATCAAGCCTGCAATTTAGGAGGAATAATTACCGAAAATTGTACAAATATATTTCGAAGAGTGATCTTGGGGATATTTCCTTAAGCTTTTTAGAGATCGAGGGAGCAAAAAAAAAAAAAAAAAAGGAAACGCCGATGTCTTTACTCACTATTTAACCCTTCTCTATGATCACTTACTGTAACTCTGCTTGTATCGGTCTAAACTCAAGAGATTTTCCTGTAACTCTTTCAAGATACGAGGCCGCCGATCTCAGGTGTATGTTGTTAACATTAGACGATTTTCAACAAAAAAATATGTAGTGGAAGTTGGAGGTTGAATTGAGATAGGTTTCACCCCTCTGATTCCCAGAGGTTCTTCCTAAATTTAATAAAGTCGGCTACTGATAGTCAGAACAAAATTAAGAAACGCGTCTTAGCAGCCTGAAGGGATTAACCTAATGTAGGGGTGATTTTCGTTGTCCATTCATTATAAATAGGCCAAAAATCTTAAACCCTAACCTCCGTAACACAAAAAGGGCTAGAGCTGTAAGTTCCGCACTTATTTCCTGACTGTCTCTTCCCAAATGGTAGAAGTATTAGCTTGATAACTGTAGTCGTTTTTTAGTTGTAGAGGTTAATGGTTAATATTTCTGACCTACCTATAATGGACAGGGTATAGTTAGACATAATGGGGACAGGTATAGATCAGTGTGACTTCAGTAAATACTTGCTAAGTTGAATAAGATAATCTAATGATAGACAGAATTACATTAGTAATGACATCTTCGCATTCGTAGGGTAAAGAAAATATAATGCACACAGTAGAATCATGTACAGTATATTGACTTGCATAACCTACTGTACGTACAACTTCATTATCATCAACAGGAAATCTCAACATTCACTGACTGAATTCATTTACATGCAGATATTTAGTCTCAATGGTTGATTATAAAGAGTAATCAATCAACAATTGGTTTTGCGTCATCTCAAAATATATTATATTTAAGTCATAGGCTTTTAGTTATGTTAGTTTCATAGTGTCGTACAATTTTCTGAGACAGAAACTGCATAGGTTGGACGGTATCTATGTACTAAAGGCTCTATAATCACCACCTCCCCATCGCTGCCTCCTCCATCAATTGCATGAAGCTGCATAATTATACTCCCTAGGTTTTTAACAATAATTTTCGTATTCATGATTTATCCTTGGCGTGCTTTGTTACTCTTGGCCAGGTGAAGCTGCGTGGAGTCCGAGTGTCCGGTGGGCGTGAGGATCAATATCAATTAAGTAAAAAGCAGCATTTACCTAAGGTTTGGAGACCTACCGTGTTTGGCTAAGTCAATGTCGGTTAGGCTTTGGGGCCGTGGGGAGAGGTAAGCAGGCAAACACTCTAAAAAACATGTGTTCAATATAAAATAGATAAGGCTACAACAAAACGTATAGGCATACTATGTATGTAATAAACGTTTTGTGTTGCAATTCGAACACTTGTTTCAGGCCTTTGGAACATATTTACGTCTCTTATTCAAGATGTGCACTATCATCAATGCCAAATTAGTGAGGCTTTTTAAAATGTGTTCAAATCAATACCAAATTTGTAATAATGATTAGTTATACTCTGCCAACACACTTTTCACAATGCAAATTAAAATATGTTCTGTCAATCTTGGTTGCTGATTTTATTGTCTTCCGAAAACTCCAATTTTATTGTCCAAGATCCTTTTCCAATCCTTTACCTTTCTTGCTCAGCTTCTTTCCCAATCACTTCCGTCCTTTCCCATTATTTTCTCAAGCCCTTACAGTCCTTCCCTGTTTATTTTTCAATATTTTACCTTCCTCTCCCAGTCCCTTACCCATGTCATTACCATCGTCTCCCAGTCACTTTCTCAATCCCTTACTTTCCTTTCCCAATTAATTGTTCAATCCTTTGCCTCCCTCGCTCTTCTTTTCATAACTCCTTCCTCAAGCATTTTCCTGAACTTCCCTGTTCCTGTCCCAATCCCTAACTCTAAACAAGCAACCTGATGAGTATCAGGTAATAAGTTGTTGTTTGAACTCCCTTTTAGTGTTATAATACTCTCTTTACTGAATGGACAAATAAATGACAGTACCTGTATAACGATACTGCGGCTCACTATTCAGTTTATATTCCAAACATGGACCTGAATCCCCTTTTGTGGTTGCTGGTTCCTTTCCCCATTTTCGGTGTGAGGGATGTAGCTAATGGATGGGCAGATGGAATGTTCGATAGCGCAGCCACTTAGTTTTATTGACCTTATAGCAGAGACCGAGTACATTCCTTTATTTGTTTACCTATATACAACGTCTACAGTGTGGATCAAAAAAATAATCCTTCTGAATATATACATACATGATCATGTAGAAACAACCTCTTAATTAACACCTTCACCAGCTTGACACAATTTTGCCTTTGATTTTTGCTAAAATTAGACTATTTTATGCAGTTTAAGATGGACCAATGTTACTCAAATGGTTTATTGAGATCGTTTTTACCCCTTTGAGTCCGAGAGGTAGATTATATGATAAAGAAAATCGTCTAATGATAACCAGAATATTATGAGAATTATGCCATCGTGCTGAAGGGGTTAGTCACTATTAAAAGAACATTATATTTTTGTTTGAAAGAAGAGCCCCATTAAAAGGAGCTATGATATTTTGGAATAGAGGTGGTAAGAATAACAGGAAATATCTATCTATTGCCTGACGCCGTGATCCCCGAAGGAGTGGCCACGAACGAACCGCCCCCATGCACCTCTGTCCCCAGTCAGTCGACGCCCCTCCTCCCAACCAGCACCGCCTTCATCCATATACTTCCTCACTCCATCCTTCCACCTCTCATTTGGTTTACTCTCCCTCTCTGTCCTTCCACCTCGCTCTTGTACACCCTCTTAGTCATTCTCTCGCTTTCCATATGTTCCATATGGCCGAACCATCTAAAAGGTGTTCCTTTTCACACTTTCCAGCACATCTACATCCACACCACACCTCCTTCTTACTTCCTCATTCGTCTGTCTATCCCTCCATGTAAATCTGCACGCACTTCTTAAGTAACTAATTTCCACCGCTCTCACTCTTGCTCTGAGTCTCTTCTCGAACGTCCATGCTTCGATTCCGTAAATCAGTGTCAGGATTACCACACTGTCATGCAAGGACTTCTTCACTCCTTACTGATCACCCTACTTCTTGTTACTGCTTTCAACATTCCTACAACCCTCTTCCCCTGTTGCACCCTCTCCCGCACTTCTTCATCCATAGTCCCATCTTTACTCAACACACTGCCCAGATATTTACATGAGCTGACAATCTTCATAGCCTGACCGTTTAACTTCACCTCGCACGCAGTGACTTCACCCCTTTCGAAGACCATAACCTTGCTCTTCCCCGAATTTACCTTCAGATTCCGTTTTTCGCACACTGTTCCAAACATATTTACCAGACCCTGCAACTCCCATTCATTATCGCTCATCAAAACTGTATCATCAACAAACAGCAGTATAGGTAGCTTCCACCCATTTCCTTCCCTTATCAATGATACACCAACATCCACTGCTCTTCCTTGTATATCTTTCATGACTCCATCCATATATATAGTAAACAACCACGAGGACATCACACACCCGTTTCAATCGAACATCAGGTCAAAGAACTGCTTTGCTCATTCTCCACACGTACTGCCGCCTTTGCACCCTCATACATGCTCTTCACTGCTTTCACCAACTTGTCATCTACTCCGCATATTCTAAGAACTTTCCACATACCTTCTCTATCCTCTGTCATAGGCCTTCTGCAAGTCCATAAAGGCAACATACACCTTTTGTTGCTTCTCCAGATATTTCTCCACAACACAATTCAGAGTAAAAATCTGATCTACACATCCTCTTCCCTTCCTAAAACCGCCCTGCTCGTCACCTATCAATTTTTCCGTTCTCACTCTCACTCTCTCAACCACTACCCTACTGTACACCTTCTCTACTACGCTTAGAAGACATATTCCTCGGTGGTTACCAGACACCCCTCTTTCTCCTTTACCCTTATATAGGGAGACTATTATGCCTGTCTTCCGGTCATCAGGTGCACTCCCCTTCTCCCATGCTAGTTTTCACATTTTCCATACCCATTCAATCACTATCTCACCACCATACCTCAACATTTCCCCACACACTCCATCTGTTCCTGGTGTTTTCCCCATTTTCACTCTTTTCATGGCTTCCCACACTTCTGACCTCCTGATCCCCACCTCCTCTTCCACTAATTCTCCTTTGCTCTCTCCCATGCCCCATCCAACTATGTTTGCTGGCGCTTCATTCCTTACATTTAGCAACTCGTTGAAGTACTCCCTCTATCTTTCGACTCTCTCTTGCTTCTCGGCTAGCATTCTCCCATTCTTATCTTTCACACCCTTACTGTTTTACAGGGAATATGATGTACAGTATATTAGCACAATTCGTGATTGAGTTTAATAAAAAAAAAAAATCAGAAAAAGTCGTTATGCACAAATATAGCATTAGTCCCCACTATAAATAGGTAATTCTAGGTAATACGTTGCGTTTCAGAATACAAATAATTACAGGCCTGCAAAGATTAATCTGTGCCATTCTTAACTATACAATATCTGACGAGAATCAAGAGTCTAAGCATTATATAACACGAGTATTAAGACAAATCGATATAAACCAAGCTCCAGAATCTGCTACAAATGTCTTTCAGATTATACGGAAAATAATATTGAACTAAAATTAATCGTTACTCACATATCCACATTTGATCTTATCCTTCTTTCTTTCTGTGTCGTTCTTACTTTTCCTTTTTCCCGATCTTTACCTGTACATACCTGAGGCTCTTACTTACTTGTTTTTCTTGTTTGTGTCGGTTTATCATCCATATGTTTTTCTCTCGACATCAACTTTCTTATCCTGCATTGCCACTACGGCGTTATATTCTCCTTTACAATTATAAAATTTAGACCAGCTTTGTATTATTAAAATATCAAATTGTTCCGCTATTGTTTTACTCACTTACCTTTAAGTTTCCTTTAAGTTCTATATATGCATTCCTCACCATTAATATCTTTGTGTCCAGCTTCTTCTATTTATTAATATTACTTCAATATCTTTAGTAGTAGTTCTTAAAATTATATTGTATTTAACTTACGGTCATGTTTTCACATTCCATACGTTAAACATCCATTCATATTGTTATCATTATATTTTCACATTCCATACGTTAAACATCCATTCATATTGTTATCATTATATTTTCACATTCCATACGTTAAACATCCATTCATATTGTTATCATTATATTTTCCTTAACATTCTCTATTTTGTTGAGAGTCATCGAGGATAGAACCATATGTACTTGATCCAAAGATAGATAATTCACATATAACGATAATTATACAGTTGCCCAAATAATTTCTTACACATTAAGTAGTAGTATGTTTCGAAACAAAAACATAAATATAATTGCAAATGTAGTTTGTTATGCAATAGTTAACTCAAATTATGTATAGCAAACATTTTGTTGTGAATCAGGAATGTAAATGAAACATTCCTTCATATAATTATGGATTGGGTACGAATTCATATGGGGAACTATACAAAGTAGCGTCACTTATACTAATTAGGGGAGATTTGTATTATACATATATATATATATATATATATATATATATATATATATATATATATATACATATATACATATATTTATATATATATACATATACAGTATATATATATATATATATATATATATATATAATATATATATATTTAATATACTGTATATATAATATATATATATATATATATATATATATATATATATATATATATATATATACACCGTATATATATATATATATATATATATACCGCTATACATATATACTGTATATATATATATATATATATATATATATATATATATATATATATAACATAATTTCCTATGTGAATGAGGGAGACAAAGGGCATAAATGCCTGCAGCGAGTGACTCCCCCAGATTTGAAAGAGTGACTAGGCCAAAATCGTTATGCTGGGGTCACACATTCCCGTATATCGCTCCCGACAATTCCCGTCAGGCGTAATCGCCAATTTTGTGTTCTGACGGGCGTAGTCCGGCCGTGTACGCCCGTATAGAGCACGACTATTGCACTTCCCGACAGACGTACCATGACGGGGCCAGTGTTACGTCAGACGTAATGTAGTCGTATGGAACTACGTACGTGCTTGCGACTTGCGTAAGCATGTCCCCGTTAGTCCGCCTGGGCTGCCCGATTTGCGGGAACACAGGCCACGCCCATGGCCACGCCCCCACAAGACCTGCGTAGCTGAGGCCGTACGTCTTGGGAGTGTTTAGGACTTACGTGGACCGTTTCCGGACAAGCGTAGGCACACCCCGTCTGTCCAAACACAGACAAAGACAGTCTTTGTCAACCACGTAGGTCTGGGTTGGAATCTGGGAACTACAAAAGGGCAGGGCTGGCCACAACTTTCCCATTCCCACTCCTGACTCGGCACCATGAAGAACATCGCGGAATACATCCTGGAGGAGTTCAAGATGGTGAACTCCCTAATCAAACCGGAGAACAGGCATAACACTCGGCTCATGAAATGGATAATTTCCTACATAGAAATGTTAGAACTGCTTGCAATAGCAAACTACATCCATCAAGATGAACAAGAGAAGAAGAAGGAAAGGAGCAAGAGGACAGTGTGGGTGTGGCCATATCTACAACGAAGGCCTGAACATGGCCATTATGAGAAGCTGATGCAAGAGTTGGCCACAGAATGTCCACATCTGTACAAAAACTTCACCCGGGTAGACAAACAACTATTTGATGAGATAGTGGAACGTGTCACCCCCCTCATTCAGAGGAAACCTATGTTCTGGCGGGAACCCATTCCTCCTGGTCTGTGGGTGGCCATCACCCTACGTTTCCTCGCTACGGGTGATTCCTATAAGAGCCTGCAATACAACTTTCGTGTTGCCCACAACACCATCAGCCAAATTGTTCCAGACACCTGCCAGGCCATCATTTCTGTCTACGGAGATCAGGAGATCAAGACGCCACAATCGCCTGCTGAATGGAAGGATGTTGCCAGCGGCTATGAGGAACGATGGAATCTGCCGCATTGTGTAGGAGCCATCGATGGCAAACACATACGGATCCAAAACCCAAACTTTGGTGGCACATATTACTTCAACTACAAGAAGTTTTTTTCCATTGTCCTGATGGCAATTGTTGACTCCAACTACAAGTTCATTTACGTCGACGTTGGTGCCATAGGGTCAGAGTCTGATGGTGGTGGCTTTGCACACACCAGTCTGTCTAAGTTGCTTGAGAGACAGAACGCAAATCTGCCACCCGCCGAGGTCATCTCTACCGATCCCACTGGACCAACCACGGACTACTTCTTAGTAGGTGATGATGCATTCCTCTGCGCACCTACATGATGAAGCCCTACCCCCTACGATCCCTCACGAAACCGGAACGAATATACAACTACAGAATCAGCAGGGCCCGCCTTCTTCACGCCTTTCTTATGCATGGTACAGGGCAGGGCAGGGCAGGGCAGCGTGCAGAGGGTGGCTGGAGGTACAGGGCAGGGCAGGGCAGGGCAGGGTGCAGAGGGTGGCAGGGTGGCAGGGTTGGCTTGTTGGTTGCTGCTCCGGTGTGGTGAGCGGTGTGACTGGAGTGTCCCCCGCTGGTCCTTATATACCCCCCCGTACAACGTTGCCACGTTTTCCCGCCAACCCGCAGTGCAGCGGGGCTGCCAGATGCGCCCGGACTAATGTAAACTTTCCCGTTTGACGGGAATATTTTACGATTGACGGGAGCAGCTTACGTCTGACCGGGCGAGCGGCTTCGTCTGACGGGGCTGCTCCCGTCAGACGTAGCCGCTCGCCCGGTCAGACGTAAGATTTCCCGACTTTTGACATACGGGAGCGCGTGAGCCGACTGTGATTTCAAATTCAAAACATACCGGGCGGCCTTGGCCGCACCCACCACCTCCCCGACCAGCGCGGCTACTCCCTCATGCGTACCAACCCCCACAACTATACACAATTTAATTTACGTTTTGCGTACTATGCCCTTACGTTTTACGTAATCGGTTGCCAACTACCAATAAACCTTCATACGGGAGCATACGGGAGCATATACGGGAATGTGTGACCCCAGCATTAGAGCTACAATGCCTTGACACACAGAGTTTGAAGCAATTTAAGTCATAGGAAGAAGGAAATACTGATTCTGGGAGAGAGTTCCAGAGCTCAGCAGTTGAATAGAAGAAATTCTGAGAATAGCGTTTCACTCTTGGGTTGGAGAGTTGTACAGAGTAGGGGTGGGATTGTGATGCAAGGCGGGTTCTACGTACCGTACGTAGAGGAGGTGGTATACACTGGGAAAGCTCCGAGGAACACTGATTATTATAGTAGCGATAGAATAGCGAGAGAGATGCAACATTGCGGCGAAGAGAGAGAGACTGCAGAGAGTTGGTGAGTGGACTGCAGTTATTGATACGAAAGGCTTTCCTTTCTACTTGTCTAGGAGTGCGGTGTGAGAGGATTCTCCCCACACATGTGAACAATACTCAATACAAGGACACACTGTGCCCCTGTACAGAGCAAGAAGCTGCACAGGGGTAAAGAACCCCTTGAGGCGGTTGAGCACACCCAGCTTCTGGGAGGCTGCCTTAGCGAGACTGGTATTATGGGCCTTCCAAGTGAGAGCAGAAGAAAAAGAGACACCGAGAACATTGAGAGAAGATGAAGGGTTGATTTTTGTATTGTTGAAGAAGAAGGGATAGTCCTCTGGAAGTTCCTGACGGGAAGTAAGATGGATAAATTGAGTCTTGGAAGCATTAAATGCAACAAGCTTTTATATACCACAATTGGAAATCGTAGCTAGATCAGATGAAACGTGTTTTATGGTTTCAATACATTTGCTTTTGAGGGTCTGCTGGCTGGGGGGTTCTGGAAAACTAATTGAGCGGTGTAAGGGTGTAAGGTAGAGTCGTCTGCATATGAATGGATCGATGGGACTGGATGTACAGTTGAGAAGATCATTTATGAAAATTAGAAAGAGAACAGGAGATAGGATAGAGCCCTGAGGAACACCGGAGTTGATAGGATGAAGAAGTGTGCGATGGCCGTCCACAACCACAGCTATGGAACGGCCGGAAAGGAAATTAGACACAAAGGCACAGACGGAGGGACAGAAACCGAAGGAGGGCAGTTTGGAAACAAATTATTTGTGCCAGACTCCATCGAAGGCCTACGATATGTCCAATGTAACAGACAAATCTCACCGAAGTCCCGAAAGTTGGATGACTAAGAGTTAGTAAGATATGAAAGAAGATCACGAATAGAGCAACCCATAAGGAAGCCATACTGGCGATCTGAGAGCAGATTATAAGAAGAGAAATGCTTAAGAAATTTGGAAGCAAGAACGGTTTCAAAAACTTTAGAGATACGAGAGATAAAAGCAATTGGACGATAGTTGGAGGGTTGAGAGCGGTCACCCTTCTTTGGGACAGGTTGAATGAAAGCAAACTTCCAGCAAGAAGGGAGGACGTTAGAGGAGGGACAGAGACGAAAGAGATTGCCTAGGGAGGGGGTCAGCACGGAAGCACAGATTTTTCGTACAACAGGAGGAACACCGTCCGGACCGTATGCCTTCTTAGTATTAAGCCCAGAGAGGGTAGAAACTACATCCTTAGATGAGATTAGGATATTAGGCATAAATAGGAGAGATGGGGGTGGAGAGGGAGGAATAATATATATATATATATATATTTATATATATATATATATATATATATATATATATATATATATATACAGTATATATATATATATATATATATATATATATATATATATATATATATATATATATATATATATTATATATATATATATATACTGTATATATGTATATATATTATATATATATACATATATTTATATATATATGTATATATATATATATATATATATATATATATATAAATATATATATATATAATATATAACCGTATATACTATATATATATATTTTTGTATTTTATTTATTTTGTCTATGTGAATGAGGGAGACAAAAGGCATAACTGCCTGCAGCGAGTGCCTCCTCCAGATTTCAAAGAGTGACAGGGCCGAAATCAAGGGACGTTCGAGCTAAAATGCCTGGACACACCGAGTTTGAAGCAATTTAAGTAATAGGAAGAGGGACAGACTGATTCTTGGAGAGAGTGCCAGAGCTCAGCAGTTGAATAGAAGAAAGTTTGAGAATAGCATTTCACTCTTGGGTAGGAGAGTTGCACAGAGTAGAGGTGGGATTGTGTTGCAAGGCGGGTACTATGTACCCTACGTAGGGGAGGTGGTATACACTGGGAAAGCTCCGAGGAACACTGATTATTGTAGTAGCGATAGAATAGTGAGACAGATGCAACATTGCGGGGAAGAGAGAGAGATTGCAGAGAATTGGTGAGTGGACGGGAGTTCATGATACGAAAGGCCTTCCTTTCTACTTTATCTAGGAGTGCGGTGTGAGAGGATCCTTCCCACACATGTAAACAATACTCAATACAAGGACACACTGTGCCCCTGTACAGAGCAAGAAGCTGCACAGGGGTATAGAACCCCTTGAGGCGGTTGAGCACACCCAGCTTCTGGGTGGCTGCCTTAGCGAGACTGGTAAAATGGTCTTTCCAAGTGAGAGCAGAAGAAAAAGAGATACCAAGAACATTGAGGGAAGATGAAGGGTTGATTTGTGTATTGTTGAAGAATAAGGGATAGTCCTCTGGAGGTTCCTGACGGGTAGTAAGATGGATAAATTGAGTTTTCGAAGCATTAAATGCAAGAAGGTTTTCTCTACCCCAATTGGAAATAGTAGGTAGATCAAAAGATAAGCATTTTATGGCTTCATTACATTTACCTTTGAGGGACTGCTGGCTGAGGCGTTCTGGAAAACTAATTGAGTGGTGTAAAGTAGAGTCGTCTGCATATGAATGGATGGGACTGGATGTACAGTAACTGAGAAGATCATTTATGAAAATTAGATAGAAAATAGGAAATAGGACAGAACCCTGCGGAACACCGGAGTTGATAGGATGAGAAAATGAGCGATGGCCGTCCAGAACAGCAGCTATGGAATGGCCAGAAAGGAAATTAGAGACAAAGGCACAGATGGAGGGACAGAAACCGAAGGAGAGCAGTTTGGAAATTAAAGATTTGTGCCAGACTCTATCGAAGGCCTTCGATATGTCTAGTGCAACAGAAAAAGTCTCGCCGAAGTCCCGAAAGTTGGATGACCAAGAGTTTGTAAGATATGAAAGAAGATCACCAGTAAAGCGACCCTTAAGGAAGCCATACTGGTGATCTAAGAGCAGATTATGAGAAGAGAAATGCTTAAGAAATTTGGAAGCAAGAATAGTTTCAAAAACTTTAGAGATACAAGAGATGAGAGCAATTGGACGATAGTTGAAATGTTGAGAGCGGTCACCCTTCTTTGGGACAGGTTGAATGAGAGCAAATCTTAGCAAGAAGGAAAGACGTTAGAGGAGAGACAGAGACGAAAGAGTTTGCCTAGGCAGGGGGTCAGCACGGAAGCACAGTTTTTTAGTACAACAGGAGGAACACCGTCCGGACCGTACGCCTTCTTAGTATTAAGCCCAGAGAGGGTAGAAAGTACATCTTTAGAAGATATTAGGATATTAGGCATAAGTAGGAGAGAGGGGGGTGGAGAGGGAGGAATAGCACCTGAGTCATCCAAGGTAGAGTTTCTGCCAAAAGTTTGAGCAAAGAGTTCAGCTTTGTCAGAGGAAGAAGTGATGGTTGTGCCATTAGAGTGGAAAAGGAGAGGGAAAGACGAGGAAGAAAAGTTGTTGGAGAGGTTTTTGGCTAGATGCCAGAAAGCTTGGGAAGAGGTAGAGTTGGATAGTTCAGTGCATTTATTATTGATGAAAGAGTGCTTGGTAAGTCGAAGAGCAGATTTGGGTTGATTCTGGACAGAAACATAGGAAGAATGAGATTCTTGAGTTTTAAGGCGTCGGTACCGTTTGAATACTTCCTCCTTGTTGTGGACAGCTGTAGAACAAGCGTGAGTAAACCAAGATTTTTTGCATTAGACTGAGAGAAAGAAAATGGAATGTACGCTTCCATGCCTGAGAAGATTACCTCGGTAATGCGTTCAGCACTCTCCGAGGGTCCTCGGACACAGAAGCAGAAGTCATTCCATGGGAAATCAAAGAAGTACTGCCGGAGAGCCTCCTAGTCGGCAGCGCCAAAGTGCCACAAGCGCCGCCGGCTGGGAGGATCGGATGGTCGTACTGAAGAGATAGGACAGGTGATGGAGATAACTTTATGGTCGGAGGAGCCCAAAGGAGAGAAAAGATTGACAGTATTAGAAGAAGGGTTAGAAGTCAGAAATAAGTCAAGAATGTTTGACCGATCTCCGAAGTGATCCGGGATACGGGTGGGTTGCTGGACCAGCTGCTCTAGGTAATTTATGATAGAAAAGACGTAGGCTTGTTCACTAGGTTGGTCAGTAGAGTGAGAGGAGAGCCATTGGCGGTGGTGAACGTTGAAATCTCCTAAGATGGAGATTTCAGAGAAGGGCGAGATATATAGAATGTGTTCCACTTTAGAGTTTAGATAGTCGAAGAATTTGGGAAAGTCAGTAGAGTTAGGGGAAAGATAGACAGCACAGAAATATTTAGTATGAGAATGACAGTATAGCTTGAGCCATAAAGTTGAGAATTCAGAGGAGTCTAAATCGGGAACACGAGAGCAAGTGAGTTGTTGTGCACGTATGCACAACATCCGCCTCTGGCTTTGAAACTAGGATAGAGAAAGTAGGAGGATACAGAGAAGGGGCTGCTGGCAGTTGCTTCAGACACCTGAGTTTCGGTGAGGAAAAGAAGATCAGGCATGGAGGAGGAGAGATGGTGTTCGATAGAGTGAAAATTAAAGGAAAGGCCGCGAATATTGCAAAATTTGATAGTAAGAGTGACAGGCCGTAGTCCAGAGTATTTAGAGGGGTCGTCAGGGTAAGGTCGGGCATGTCTGGGGGTATCTATGGTCCCCCCCCCCCCTCCCTGGGGACTCCGAGGCTGGGCCTGTGTTCATAATTGTTTTGTTTTTAATAATTATGAAGGAGGAAGTGTGGTGTGCATGTTAAGTGTAGTGAAGTAGATAGGAGGAGGAGGGGTTTGTGAGAGCATGCTGGACTACTCTCAGTGTAAGTGAGGCACAAAGGGAATGTATATATAATTATATACTTTATATATATATATATATATATATATATATATATATATATATATATATATATATATATATCTATATATATATATATTATATATATATATATATATATATATTTATATATATCTATATATATACAGTATATATATATATATATATATATACTGTATAAATATATATATATATATATATATATATATATATATATGTATATGTATATATATATATATATATATATATATAAATATATATACATATACTGTATATACATATATATCCCCAAGACTCCTAAATTACAGGCTCGCCAGGAAAATATTGACACCTAAATGGCACGCAAGGTCTTAAAATTGATAAATAAATGAGGCAAAAGGTCTTAAAATAGCCAAACAAATGTGGTAATTGTATTAATATCTCAAAACTAATGGGGCTAAGATTGAGAGAAGTGGGTCCGGAACATATTAAACCCGTAAATGCCTGAGTCCATCCCTGTTGCTATGGACATACATTCAGCGGCAGGCTAATAATCCATGTAATAGTAGTCTTATGAGAAGTGTAATTTCTTAAGTTGTAAAATATACAAATATTATATTAACTTACAGTATGCAACAAACGTTTGGTATAATAACCTATAACATTTCTCACCAAGGCTCTATAAATAAAGGACATAATTATGCTGAATTACGGGGCGGCATCATCAAAGGAGAAGTATGGTTATTTTACTTTTAGAACGAAAATTATGATGCCGAGTTGTAATTGAGGAGTAAACTCAATAACGTTGATGGTTTCCTTTAATTTGCATGTTCATCATTAGTATTTTATTATTCCTACTATTGGCATTGTTGTTGTTATTGGCATTGTTGTTGTTATTGGCATTGTTGTTGTTATTGGCATTGTTGTTGTTATTGCTAATGTCATTGTTGTTAACCTCTATTTACCCTTGAATCCGGTTAACATTAGACGATGTTATGCAGTTTAAGAAGAACCTATGCTATTCGGAGGGTTTATTGAGATCGTCTTTACCCCTTTGAGCCCTAGAGGTAGATTATAATTGAAAGAAAATCGTCTAATGGTAACCCGAATTGGATGGAAATTATGTCATCGGGCTGAAGGGGTTAATATTGTTGCTGTTACTATTATTATTATTATTATTATTATTATTATTATTATTAGTATTGATATTATTATTATTATTATTATTAGTAGTAGTAGTAGTTGTTATTGTTGTGGTGGTGGTAGAAGTAGTAGTAGTAGTAGTTGTGGTGGTGGTGGTAGAAGTAGTAGTGGTAGTAGTAGTAGTAGTAGTAGTAGTTGTTGTGGCGGTGGTGGTAGAAGTAGTAGTGGTAGTAGTAGTAGTAGTAGTAGTAGTAGTTGTTATTGTTGTGGTGGTGGTAGAAGTAGTAGTAGTAGTAGTTGTGGTGGTGGTGGTAGAAGTAGTAGTGGTAGTAGTAGTAGTAGTAGTAGTAGTAGTAGTAGTAGTAGTAGTTGTTGTGGTGGTGGTGGTAGAAGTAGTATTTTTTAGAAGGGAATCAGGTTATCATCCCAATGTTCTGCCCAGCTGTTAATACTTTCCATATGAACTTCGACCAGTGTTTTGAAAGAGTGCAAATCCTAGCGACATATTTCCGATGTTTGGGTGGATTCATGCATTCATTCTACTGTTCTTACACCATGACAACCTCGGCAACTTATCCCACACCAGCTAAGTTGTAATAAACCCAACCTGAACACATCTAGCTTAGCTGTTAGGTTAGGCTATGTACAGTAAAGATTATATATGGTGACACGCTCATTTGAATCAGCATCAAACGTAAAAGAGACAATAAAATACATTATTATAGCCCAAATGCTTTAGAACTTGACTTTAAAGGTTCAAAGACTCGAATAAGTGTAACTTTAATTTGCTCACGAATGTACAGTTGCCCAAATAAGTTCTGTTCCTCGTCGTGCTCTTATGTCAAGAACATGTACGCTGGCGCCACAACCGCCCTGAGCGTATACCCTAAAACTCACAAACACCTAATCTAACCTCATCTCACCTAGCGTAGCATAAACTAACAGTTAATTTGAGGGGTGGGGGAGGATTTCTGGATCTTCTTCTCCCTCTTGTTTAGCCCCATTAGAGTTTTAAGATGTTTGCCACATTAGTTTGACGATTGTATGGTTCTTAAACAATAATATAATCAAATTGGGTGAGTATAGTCGTCGTGGTAGAAGTCAAGTATCGTTTGGGTATGAACTCCACCAAATATGAAGACCATCATGTAGAGTAGCACCATAACCGAGTTGAGCGTACCCTAACCCCCCAAACATCACAGTACCCGGACTTGAAGGACTCTGTGTGCCTTATTTACATGTGTAGTGAACCTTCCAGATGGATGAGGACACACCTGCCACCAACGCAACATCTCATCACCAGTAGACCACCCCAGACCCACCTTATCCTTATTTGGTCAGCACGGGGGAGGGGGGGGGGGTTGTACTTACCATGTTTCACTCTAATAGCTTGGAGATTTTAAGACGTTTCACTCCATTCAGGTGTCGATTTCTTCTGGGCCAGCATTAGCTAGTCTGTTACTTAAAGAAATTGGCCTTCAGCTTTAATGTACAAATTTAGATTGAATGGGGTCTAGGTGTATTATACTTTGAAGGAAGTTTTGGAAGGCATTTTTGTTAGCTGTACGGCTAGCTCAGTGGTAACGTACCCAGCAGACCAGGGATTGCCTCTCGCTATGGTTCGTGATTTTTTTTTTTCGGAGATGTAAGCTGGTAGTTACCATAATTATATCTCCCTTATTATTATTATTATTATTATTATTATTATTATTATCATCGGACACATTATATATCATTGCTCGATAAGGGTAAATCCAAACAAAATGTTCAATAATAATTTAACAATATACCGTAACATAATAACGCACAAGACGTCGGACCAGATAGTGTTACGTTGAGTCTGAGTTTTTTAGCATCTCCGAAAAAGAATCGGGGGTCATATTTTGGTAGTCGTTTAAATATTTGCATCGCTAAGAGCAGTCATCAGCATACATTTCAGCAGAACCTTACCAAAGAGTTCGACCCTTCTATGCCGTCAACATCCTCTGTATTATATTATGGCTACTACTAATCGATTGTATTCAGTTCAGGAAGGATCTCTAGCAGCTTCGAAGTATCTCAATCAACCCTTTTAAGTACCACAGATCCTTCCTATGCTGCATAAAATCGTCTTAATATAGCTAGAATAAATATAACAGACGTTGCTGGTACAGAAAGGGCTAAACATGTTTATAGCATAGCGTGTCACGTTTGGCTATGCTATAACATAAATATAACAGACGTTGCTGGTACAGAAAGGGCTAAACATGTTTATAGCATAGCGTGTCACGTTTGGCTATGCTATAACATAAATATAACAGACGTCGCTGGTACAGAAAGGGCTAAACATGTTTATAGCATAGCGTGTCACGTTTGGCTATGCTATAATATAAATATAACAGACGTTGCTGGTACAGAAAGGGTTAAACATGTTTATAGCATAGCGTGTCACGTTTGGCTATGCTATAACATTTGTAGTGCACTGGTCATAATGTGTTCTTTACCTACATGTACAGTCATGGTCAGGAATACTTGAACACCTCCTCGTGATAAAAACAAAACGATGAACAGTAACTTGTGAATTTGTGGCTCAAGCAGTTTATTCACATATTTTTCCTGCGTATCAGAATGGGGCCCTAATAAATTGTCCAGGAATTCCTGAAAACAACTGTATTATATTGACTGTATATATTTTCTTACTGTAACTTAACTAGAAAGTACAATCAAATTATGATGTATTCGTTAATACTATTGTCCATATACATAAAGTAGCAACAAGTTCAAGAATACTGCAACATGATATGCTAAATTACTATTAAGGGGGGATGGGCCGGTTTTCTGGACCACTTTCTCCCTCACGTTTAGCCCCATTATTTGTTCAGATGTAAAGATGTTTGCCCCATTAGTTAGTCGATTTTAAGACCTTTCGCCCAATTTTGTCGTCAATATTTAGACCTTTCGTGCTATTTCGGTGTCGATTCTTTCCCTGGCGAACAATAGTGAGCTTGTAATGTTAGAAGAACCGGCCTTTGGCCGGGACATTATTCTACCGAAAAATGTACAAATTAATCTAGAAGGGGAATCTAATGGATGTTTTTTGTTTTTGTTATGGTAGTCTAGGGAGGAAACTAGAAAAATAATTAATACATGCAAAAATCGCCCAAAAAGTGAACCATCTCCCCTTAAGTAGATCAACTGTACTCATCTATCTCAATATCTTAATGCACAATAATAGTCAGAAACATATGTAGCATTATCAGCCACTATTTTTTTATTATCGAGTAATTTATATTTATGTCTGTTATAGTTTAGTAAATAACTAAGTAAATTCAATCTGTATACATATATGACACAGCAATCACATAGTACACACTTTTTGTCTGAATCGACATACAGTTTTTACACCATGTATAGTATACCAGATAATACACATCTATCTCCACAATATTGCTATCTGCACAATAATCTACACACTACACAACACACAATTTGGATAATGCGATGCATATTTTAGATCATACAACATACTTTATCAGTACCACAATAACATTTAATATGTTTCACATAACAATTGGAATATAATATTATCTGTCCTCATAATACTTTATCTACTTCTTCAACCCAACACCCATATCATCTAAGTTGTTCAGCATTAATTTTGCCCGGACCGGAGAAGGTCACTGTATGTTGTAAAACACCATATTTTAGTTTAGTTTATTGTTTTGTATCATGTATATTTTGTTTTATACAAATTTGTTTATGAGCATCATTTGGCCTAACACCTATCGAATGTAAAAGTATGTTATGTAGGTAATGCTTCTCATTCCTCAATACCGGTTTTATTTTTAACGAAAGGGATTAGTGAATATGGGGGAACCTTCTTACTGTGCTATTCCTTATATGTGTACATACGTTAGTAGGATTAGCCTATAAGCAGCCTATCAGCGATCAGTGGAATTGTATGTTGCTCGCTATCTGTTGTAATTCTCTGTACCGATTTGCGTTCATATATTAATTCTCCTAATTCTGCAATTCGGGAGTTTTGATTATAGTGATATATACCTGTACCGGTATATAATATATATATATATATATATATATATATATATATATATATACAGTATATATATATACATATATATATATATATATAAGTACTATATATATATATATATATATATATATATATATATATATATATATATATATACTGTCAGGCTTGTCAGGCTTCCCTTTAATACCGCATATATATATTTTGTTCCTTATTGAATAATAGCAGGGAAAGGGTGGAGTCATCTTGAGCATTATAGTTTTGTCTTACTATTATTTGTTAGAAATTAAGAGTTTTTTTAATTTGTCTTAGATAGAAATCTTGCATCCTTTTCTCTGGCATTCTTAGATATAAGCTTCACACCTTATTTCTTCAATTTTTTCCTTTATTCTACTTCACTGTCAATTATTATTGTATGTTATATTGTATATTATTGAGGTTGACATCTACAGTGGTTTAGTGACTGACTTGTTTGGACTAGCTGCTCTACAGATATTAACCATTTTGTTTCATGTGTTAAGTTACTGCATTGGATTCCTCCCATGATTTTTGTTTCGTATTATTCTCGGTTCCTGAGCGACTGTGCATACTATGAATTGTTCTGGGAGTCTAGTAGTATTATGTTTGGCATTGTTGCGCAGATTAGAATAATCTTAGAGGTACTTTTGAAATACTAATCGCACTACCAATTCGAGTCGGATAGGCCCCAACTCTGAAACAGTAGATATTTTTGGGTCTCCTTGTATTACTGCTTTAATACAGCAAAGAGGAAGATAATCCTTTTTCCTAGAGAACCTGATTGCCTTAGTGTTTGAGTCAGATATTAAGAGCGTGTCTGTTGCAGGGTTAATGTAGTACGGTGGGCAGTGTTGGGTGCATGACTACAGCATTGTTTGTGTTTTTGCTACGGCGTTTCTCTTTGGACAGTACTGTGGGCTAGGCTATTAGAGCATCTGCTTTCCCCGAACCTCCCCTCGTAACAATAGAAATATATATATATATATATATATATATATACAGCAGGAATAGAAGAACAAAGTACGCCACGAACAGTTCCATACTTTATTACCAAACGTTTCGACATCACACTGGTGTCATCTTCAGTGGTCTTCTTCGTAGTACATCGGAGAGAGGAGTGTTCCTTGGGAACCGTATCTTCAGTAGGCATAGAAGAACAAGTATATATATATATATATATATATATATATGCACTGAATTTCGGTGTGAGCATCCTAGGTTCGAATCCCTGGACTGTCACATGTACTTGTTTGATTTCATTAATTGAGTTTAGGAGTAAAGTCGATTGGTGGAGGTAACATAATAATATATTTTTTTTTTCTTATTGAATAATTTATATATATATATATATATATAATTATATATATATATATATATATATATATATATATATATATATATATATATATATATATATATATATATATATATATATTTGTTTTGTTTTGCCCTGATTTTATGCAGGATTAACAATTGGATATGGTGAGTTCTACTCCACTGGGACTTCCAAGTTCAAATACGTACATATAAATTGAAAGGAAAACAGAGGATAAGTATATCACAAGATATGGTTTAAGAATTCAGCTTTATTTCTCTTGCACTATATTGGAGAAATAATCTGGAACTGAGAACATAGGACACGTATCACTGGCAGTGAATAGCACTTAATTGTATCACTAAATCCTAGCACAGTCGCGGAGCTAGATAGGGAGCACGTATTGTTGACCAACTTCACTAAATCTTCGAGAGAGTGTCTAATACACTGGGGTGGACGATGGAGAAGTGTTTCTATGAGTGGAGTGACCACTGTCGTTTTCTTTCAGGAATGTCACGGTGTTTAAAGTTCAAGGTCAAGTACCCCAATAGGTATGCAGCTGGGTCGTATAGAAAATGGGAAGTCATTGGTAGACTCTGAAATATTTTTCTAGCACTTTGGTAAATTTCGGCAGAGTCGCTGACATCTCGAAAATAGGTTAAAATGGTATTAATTCAAGATAGATTCACTGATGGGTGGCAGATCATTAAGCCGTATCACTCATATTGTATGGGGTACGACTCGTAGCTTTAGGACCCGATTAAAAATACTGGTGCGGATTTATGTGTATTTTAGCCACTTTTGGGGGAACTCTGTTTATTTCGTTCACTCGACACTTGTCCTACTTGCTGTCACTCTATCTTCTTCTCTTGGTCTCCCGGCGTGGTAACTTCTCGCTGGATGTCTCCAGTGAATACTTCTGGAGGTGATTGGTTCTCGTTGGTTGCTTCCCCATAGGCCGTCTAGGTGGGCCCGCTGTGTGAAGTAGTTACAGATGGGTTGATTGGGCTTGAGATCTTGCGTATATTTTGTACGAGTGTTCACTTGGACTCCGTAAAACACAGAGAGGGCGGCAGGCCGGAGTCTCTCTACTTTTTACGAGGTAAAGTGAAGCCTGATAATTGGGACTATGTTAACGCTGGCATTCCAGCCACCAACAGAGTTCTTATATCAGGACACTGGTACCTTCCCACTCTAGAGAATATTGAGGACGGCAGGCCGCTAACTCATCTTCTTTTAGAGATGGTGCTGTTGTGGGCTATCCTTAACAAGATGGACAAGCAGGGGCGGCAGGACGGTATCCTACTTTCCCAACTCGGAAGGAAAGTTGTTCCTATCACAATAGCTGTATGTCCCTCTGGCAGGCCAGACAGAGACAGAATTATTGTGACAGGCCACAGCTGTCGATAACTTATAGTCTGAGGAGAAAGTTTCGGCAGGCCGTACACTTTTTCCACTAAACCTAGCTAGTCACCGCCTAAGTAGGATATCTACGTTAGCTAGGCAGGACCGGGTCTAATGAGATCCCTAGTATAGGGTTTGTGGGTTACTGTCTCAGTATAAGTGTGTCTCTCTGGCATGCCAGACGAAGACAGAGTACCTGGGACAGAACTCAGTTAACGGGGACTTGTAGTCTCAGAAGAAATATCGGCAGGCCGTACACATTCTTCACTAGACTAACTAGTAATCGCCTAAGTAGGATATCTATGTTGGCTAGGCAGGCCCAGGTCTAACGAGATCCCTAGTATAGGGTTTGTGGGCTACTGTCTCAGTATAAGTGTGTCTCTCTGGCATGCCAGACGAAGACAGAGTACCTGGGACAGAACTCAGTTAACGGGTCCTTGTAGTCTAAGAAGAAATATTGGCAGGCCGTATACATTCTTCACTAGACTAACTAGTAACCGCCTAAGTAGGATATCTACATTAGCTAGGCAGGCCCGGGTATAACGAGATCCCTAGTATAGGGTTTGTGGGTTACTGTCTCAGTATAGGTGTGTCTCTCTGGCATGCCAGACGAAGACAGAGTACCTGGGACAGAACTCAGTTAATGGGGACTTGTAGTCTAAGAAGAAATATCGGCAGGCCGTATACATTCTTCACTAGACTAACTAGTAACCGCCTAAGTAGGATCTCCACATTAGCTAGGCATACCCGGGTCTAACAAGGATCCCTAGTTTAGTGTTTTACAGACAGTATCTGGACTTTGCGGCAGGCCGGTCAGTCCAACTGAATGGAGAGCAATATTAAGTTTTCGTAAGCAAATAATTTTTGAAGCCTCAACAATTGCTTGACTTTCCTCAGAAATCCTGAACTGGTATTGCGGATTACTGAGTGCACTCCTGTGGTACCTCTAGGATGGTAAGGGCATGGGGAGTTATCCTAGATGGGGTCCTTGAACCCTTCTTACACTGTTGGTCAGGTCTCCTTCAATAGAAGGTCAATACTCGGTGGTGGTGTGGTGAGTAAGGTCAATTAATGTTCCTAGAGTAGGCTACTTCATCAAGGTTAAATTATAAAATCATAGGGGGTTTGTGTCACTTCAATAGAACTCTGAAAAACAATAATAGTGAGTGAAGTGAATGAATTCCGAGTTTTGGGTTCTCGGGGGGGATTGGTGGTGTCGGGTGCATTTAAGGTGTGTCGTGTGCACCGGACAGTTGAGGGCTGCGATGCGTGCGAGACAGCGTTATTCTTTCTTCCTCCTTTTTGTGGTGGTGGTGGGTGGGCTTTACTACTGATTTTGGTTGTTAGTAATTTTAGGCATAAGAATATGTAAATCTCTCTCAGCATGGTGGTGTCTACAGGGGTGTGTACGTATGTAACCTTCCCGGATCGTGTTGGTAGGCCTGTGTGTACACCAGGTATTTAAACGTCCGGAGTGCTCCCTCTCGGGGCGCGGGAGCGTCAGATCTCCCGCGTTATTTTACTTGGGGACGAAGATTTACAGGGGATTCTTATATAGAAAGAAGCATGTGTGGTTTGTGTAACTAGTAAACTAGTTGAAGAATGTAAAAAAAAGGCATATGTATATATGTGTGGAAAACAAGGTTCCAGGGTCTATTGAAGTGTAGGTTCACATCTTATTGCATAACATAGTTTTCATACAGGCATATAATGGTTTCATCTGGCATTGATTTCTTCTGTAGTGAAGATATGCGTTTTCTCTTAATTACTACTTCTCAATTCTCCCCTGAGTATATTGTGAGTTGGGGAGAACAGATAACACAAGAATACATGGATTACTACTTCTCCATTCTCCCGTGAGTATATTGTAAGTTGGGGAGAACAGATAACACAAGAACACATGGGTGTCCTACCCCAGTCAGTCCGTGAAAAGTGAACACTGTATTCCTTCAGATGTAGCTTGAAGGAGCACCTGAACCGAACAGCTGCGAGAAGGGAGCACCAATCTTATGTCTACTACTAAATACGACATAAGAGATAGGCAAAACAAACTGAAATGATTACTGATTACTGATTACTGATAATTACTGTAGGATATCTTAAAATAACCCCCTAGAAATACTTTCTCTAAAGTATCTATTTTTTTTTTATCCTCCACTTTTTCCCCAGCTAACCTAATGCCAAAAGGACCCCAATGGAAATACGCCTAACGGCCTTATTGGGCAATCCTTAGTTTGAATTATGCAAGGCTGGTACATGTCATATTTGTAACATATTATGTGGTACTAACATTGTAATATGCTAACTGAATAAATATTATAATAATTATTATTATTATTATAATTATTATTATTATGATCATAACGTTTGTTTATTTTTGGGTATACAGGGTTATGATAACATTACTTAATTAATAAATGGTGTGATAACAATATAGTAGAGAAACATAGGTGGTTTAGAAGTGGACACTTTGTGGTGGTAGTAGGGGTCGGTGTCCGTTTTGGCGTGGTGGGGCGTTCTTCTCCCGGAGTGGTTTCTCGTATCCGGTCCGGGTCCATTTGTGATGTGCCTGCTTCTGGTTGTTTCTCTGCCTTCTCTCTCATCTTCTTCGGCCTCTGTGATGGTTTCTCGTGTTCCTTCTCGTCTGGGGATTCTTCCTCTCGCTCTCTTTTTCGAGGTATTTTACTTCCGTCTTCCCCTTTTAAGGCACGTCCTCAGGCCTCAGGTACAAATATTAGTAAATTTCCTTGGGCGGGTATTACGGGAAGTCGGGCGATGTGTGTCCACCACCTCAGTGATCTTAAGTCGGGTGTTTTGATGGGATCCACAAGTACAGCGATGTGAGCTTTGGTGTTTGGTTCTAACGAGGCCGCGAATGCTTCGTGTATGTGCTTTATTCTTGTGAAGTTTACGCCGTCGTTGGACCAATTTATTCTCTTGATGTATGGAGTGAAGGGCATGGCGATGGTGGTAGTAGACAGGAGATCGGCAGGGGTTGTTTCTGTGGTGGGGTCGGCTGGGTGAATGTAATAATAATAATAATAATAGTTCTTAAAGCTAGCGCATGCTAAGCTAGCTAAGGATAGCTCAATAAGGCCGATTAGGCGTATTTCCATTGGGGTCCTGTACTACTACCCCATCCCTTTGCTCATGAGGGATGGTAACGACTCAGTGCTTGTGAAAAATCTTTAATGCGCCGAGCGTGGGCGCGAACCCGGGCCTTCTGGGTGGAAGTCCGAGACGCTAGTCACTACACCAAGCGAGCCGCTAATGACCTTCCTAGCTTAATGAGGCGGGATGTCACAACCTCTTGCGGACGCGAAAGTTGCAGGTAGGCTGGTTGGTTGGCAGGGGGGCAAGTTTTGTGTGTTTGGAGCGGAGTTTGTGTTAGTTTCAGGGTGTATTTGATGAATTTCTGGTTGTTGGAGAGGGCGAATTGTTTTTATTTGGTGGTAATGGTATGGATGTGTGTCAGGAGTTTGGATTGCTGACAATGTCTGTGTGAATCGGTCGGGTGGTTTGCTTAATCGACCTGATTTAGTGCGAATAGTTCTGCGGAGAGGTGTTTCAGTACTGGTGGTGGATGATGGCGACGGGGATGTTGGTTTAGGATTGGGAGTGGGAGGGGGAAGAGATAGAGGTTTTGGAGTATAAGTTGGAGAGTGTGCTGATGTTGGAGATAGAGGTGTTTTTTGTATGGTCAAAGGAAATGGGGATGTAGTTGGAGGAGCTAAACGAGGTGCTGTTGTGATTTGTCGGGGTATGGAAAATGAAGTTGAGGGTTGAGAGGGTGAATTTCGGGTAAGGGTAGGAGGGGAAGGGGAATTTCGCAGGGTGGTAGGGAGAGACATTGTTTTTGGCAGGTGAGACAGAGATGTTGGTGAGGTTATTCGAGGTGGGGATGTTGTTTGTAGGGGAATAGTTGGTTTTGGGAGTGGCGGAACTTTAGTTTTGATGGGTAAAGGCTGGGGAAGATGATGTTGAGGGGAGGAAGAAGGTGATCTAGAATTGGAGCGTGGAGGGGCAGAGGAGGAGGTTGACTTGGGGGGTGAGGTGAGTGGTGACGTCATTGGGCGGTGTTTCTTTGCAGGTGGGGAGGATGTGGGTGAGGATTCTGGAGAAGGATGAGGCTGGGGTGTGGGTTTTTTCTTTGTTTGGACCTGAAGGGTGTGGGAATTACGGATTTCTTCAATTTCTCATGCGGCCTTAGTTTATAGCGGGAAGTGGTAGTGGGGCAGATAACTGGAATAATCGTTCATTTCTGGAAACAAGCACCAAAATTGGCACACATACTCCTTGGGGATTGCTCTTTTGATAAAACCCATTAGCCACCTAAAAATTCAAGATGGCGGCCATTTTTCAAGATGGCCGCCATTGAATATACAGAAACATTGCATTTCGCAATAAAATCGCAAAGACTTGTCCTATTTGAATGATCTTGGTGTCAAATCACACATTTTTCACTATGTAGAATCCGAATTTGGAACCATGGACTTACTCACTAGCTTCCTTGTACCATAATATCAGTCCCGGAATCATAATTAGGGTAAAAAGTGCCCATATCATAGGCACCATCAGTCCGATATATTATTGGATGTACATGTAGGCAGTAGGCCTATACTTGTTTGTCACTTATTGTCTTGCTGCCTGGATGAGTATACTAAAACGCTTCTAAACCTCGCATCTGCAGCTGCACAGTGCCGTGCAGGTCAGACCAAAGCAGTAGCATTTGCATCGACCGCAGCATTCCGACTTGCATCCACACTTGGTCAGCTGCTGGCAACTCTCTGCAATGGGTGGGAGCTCTGTCCAAACGATCTGCCACAGATCTCCTTTCTTGGTCCAGCCCCAGTTGGCAGGAGTCTGCGTTTCTGGTTGACGTACTGTTGACTGACTCCAGATGCAGCCCGCCTGGTAGGCAGCACGCTTCACATGCTGCTTCAGTGCTGCTCGGGTTGGAGGAATGGCTTCGTACGGCCTCTGCTTCCGAGCAAACATGTCCAACCTCGCATCATCGACACCTTCAGCTGTGCTGGATCTGTCGTACATCATGACCACGAACTTCTCCAAGGTGTCCAGGTCTTCATCATCAACTACCGGTGGTACCGGCTGAGTTTGCTGAAGACACCGGAAGCCTCATCACAAACATCCCAGGTTTGCCAAGCAGACTTCTTCCCTTTGCCACGGAATGCTGAAACGACATCGCAGCCAGTGAAGGCATGGAAGAAGAGCATCCCTTTGCTCTTTTCTGCAAGAGTGCAACACAAGTCATGTACAGGAACCCACCTCAGGTTCTGTCCTTGGCCAAAGGCAACCCACAACTGCTGCAGACCTAGCTTCTGCAGTGCCTGCAGAACACTGACTGCGATGACGACAACATTTGTGTCGCTGGCTTTGACC
This sequence comes from Paralithodes platypus, assembly GCA_032716605.1. Classification (NCBI taxonomy): domain Eukaryota; kingdom Metazoa; phylum Arthropoda; class Malacostraca; order Decapoda; family Lithodidae; genus Paralithodes; species Paralithodes platypus. Next base: position 32,212,904 of record CM064492.1, read on the forward strand.
ATGATGACTTTGCTGCCTGCTTCTGTTGCATGCCTGGCATGCACAAAGATCCGCGTGTCAGCTTCTTCATGACTGCACGGTGCCACCCCAGCCAGATTGATAGTGCGGTTGCTGACAGCATCTTCTTCCTTGGTCACAATGACCACATTTGGTGTGGCCACACGTGCAATCTTATCAGCCAGAAAGTTGAACAGCTCGGCTTTGTTGTCATTTTCTCTCAGGAAATTTCGCCAGTTTGAGGGAATTTTGCCCTTCCCTGTCACCCTGCGTCTCACCCCGCGTCCTCGCTTTGATCTAGTTTCAGCTTTCAAACTAGATGGCCGGTAGACATCAAACACAATGTCTGTTCTCTTGTACTTGGTAGAGTATGCTTGTATTCTAGGAAGGACATCGAGCATTGCGTACTCTTCGAACGTCTTTGAACTCCGTGGGGGCAGACTGTTCACCAACGCTGCACCATCAATGATGATGGTGTCGGCGTCTGGCTCTGCCTCAGGGGTTGTAACTTGGCTCTGAAGAATGGTAGTGAGGTGGGATTTCTGATAGGTGTGGAGCTTTCCACCATCACTGAGGGCAGCAGGATGTGACTGGTTCTCATGACGGAAGAACTCCTTCAAGTCACACTCTCTGCTCTGGCATGATATGAACAGCTTGGAGAACAGTTGACAGTCTTCCTTCAGCACTTTTTGCTTTGAAGAGTCAACAGAGGCTGGTACCTGTCGGAAAAAGTCAACCCTGTTCTTCTTGATTTGTTCATAGAAGGTGGATTCTTCTTCCCCTTCCAGTCCCTTCATAAACTCCTGGAAATGGACCTTGCCTTTCTCAAGGTGTGTGCCAATCAGCTCGGCGGCAGTGTGGTGAGCAATATCCTTTGTATCAAGCGAAAGCAGGTCCCGACTCTCCTCCTGGAAAGGATTGCACATATCTGTCATGGCTTGTGAGAGCTTTTCTACTTTCTCAAGGAACACTCTTTGTGCTCGTTCTGTCTCCTCATGGTGGCTGGGTGTGTTCAGTACCCTCTTTGGTCCCACATGCTGCCTCATACTGTGCAACCAAGTGGCTGACTTGAGGACCAGCTATCATCCATCTTCTCAGTGCTGATGGGTCTTCAGTCACGCAGATCACACACCCGTCTGCCTTGATGACAGCGTTGGCCTGCTCGTGAGCTTGGTCAATAGCCATTGCTGAGAACTGTCGGCTCGATTTGTGTACAACAAAGTTTCCACTCTGGAACTCCTGAGCCAGCTGAGGATGCTTCTGTTCCAGGGTCACCATGTCTCTGTAGTGGATCGGAAGCCACCGTGCATAGTTTACATTGTTGTTGGCAAAGAAGTACGGTATCAGCTCAGCCAGTGACTGGCAGTACAGGAAGAAGTTGGCTTCCCTGAATGATCGGATCAACAAGAGGATCACCAGTTCCATTGACAGCACCATATACCAGAAATGAAACTGGGGACTTTGCAGTTTGCGATGCTCACACCAAGCTTCGAAGCTAGGCACCTCTTCGGGTTGTATATCTGTCTCTTTCGAGTAGTCTGTGTGGGCTGCCTTCAGAAGCTTGTACAGACTGCATGCTGTTATCTGGTGCATCTGTCGTGTCCTAGTGATGCTCGAAGCTGTCAGAAATGAATCTGCTGTCCCAGGAGATGGTATCCCTGCCTCCAAGAGGGCTCCTGTCCAACCACTGTCCTGGAGTAGAGTTCCAATGGACTTCAGTGCCGCCATCTCAATATGCAAGCCTCCGAACATTATGACGAACTTGTCCTCACCGTAGATTTCAGGCCAGTGCCACTGGACTTGCTTGGCTACTGCATATATTGGCTGGTCAGCAGCAATGACTGGCACCTGACCGGGGTTCAGAAATGCCACTATCTCATTGATCTTGTCCATCACATGCTTGACTGTAGCAACCGAGTGGGCCTGATCTCGCAGCAGCGGCAAAAGTGATGTAGTGCTGACCTCAAATGGCTTTCCTCTCTTCTATGAAGCATGGTGGGCTGACCAAGTCACATCCACTGGCCCATGTGTCACAGTGACCTTCTCCAGCCACTCATACTCCATTGCCAGTTGTGGCCTCAGCAGACTGGTGTCGGGGTGTGTCCCACCACTCTGGGGAGGAGATGGTTTCTTCTTGGTGAAGAAGGCGGGCCAGACATTGGTGAAGGAGTCTGGAAGTTCTGGAACTGTCTTCACTTTCTCCTCAGAGTTTCTTCAATGCCACCACCATCATCAAGTCTGGCTGGATCCAGAACAATAGGCATCTCATTAATTGTGTGAAAGAGGGGAATAGTAGTCGCAATCATAGTGTAGCCATCGTGTTCTTGTGGTTGTTGTGCACGTGGTGACTTGAGCTCTTCACTCTTCTTCTTCTGGCAAAGACAACACTTGCTCCAGTCAGTCCGGAATTTAGACGGTCCTGGATCTGTATTTGCCATCTTGGTGAATACAGTATGATAATTATCTGTAACACAGATATAATAGATAACAGATAATCACAGTATATAACAGATAATCACAGTATGATATAACACAGTATGTTATATGATAACAGATATAACAGATAATCACAGTATGATAATTATCTGTATTCAGTGAATCAAGGCCGAGGGGTTATCCTTTTACCACCTTGATCACAATCATGCACAATTAGGTATGGGATACGACTAGGTTCGGGAATAAAAATATATGACCTACACCTAGCCTGATCGTTCATCCAGTATCATTTAAGTCCCGTGCGATCTGTACACCATCCAGGTAACTACATGCAAAGCAATGTAAAGCCCCGTTACCCTTGGCTCGGCTCTCCCGCGCTGGCACACCCTGTCAATTCAGGCGCGGCTATCTAACTAAACATCTATGTTAAACTACATGTAATCTACAGTAGCTAACTGATGCAGGGCTTATTAGACAGCATTTGGGACACTAAACTAATTATTTAGCTACACTAATCTAATTATTCAGCTGATACTGAACCCCATGCTGAGTTTCACAGCAGCGGTGCCACCAGTGTGCCCTGGCTGTGCGTTGACATCCGCTCTGTTGAGCTACTACTCTACACCTTCCGCTGCAAGTCTCTCAACGTCCCCCCCCCCCCCCCCCCACCGCATCGTGTCATGTCCAGTTTGGAAGCCTTGTACAGGAAGATGCTACACATACTAAACCTCTAACACTACTACGATATACACTACCATGCATTTTAGCCGAGTCAGACGTAACATGAACCTCTAATTTAGCAGAATATTAGGATTCCGGGACTGATATTATGGTACAAGGAAACTAGTGAGTAAGTCCATGGTTCCAAATTCGGATTCTACATAGTGAAAAATGTATGATTTGACACCAAGATCATTCAAATAGGACAAGTCTTTGCGATTTTATTGCGAAATGCAATATTTCTGTATATTCAATGGCGGCCATCTTGAAAAATGGACGCCATCTTGAATTTTTAGGTGGCTAACGGGTTTTATCAAAAGAGCAATCCCCAAGGAGTATGTGTGCCAAATTTGGTGCTTGTTTCCGGAAATGAACGATTCTCCTGAAATTTGCAGTTATCTGCTCCACTATGGTGGTTTGTGGGGCAGGAGTGGTAGGAGGTTTACGTTTGAGAGCATCTGATGTAGGGGGGCTGGTGGTGATGTTACGAGAAATTTGAATTAGGGGTGGTGTTCTTGGCGTGTGTTGGATTATCTGCTGCGTGGTTTGCAGGTTAATTTTTGGAATGGTGGGAAGCAAGGGGGCAGATTGACTAGTGGAAAGTTAGGAGACCCCGGGCCTTCCTTAGCATGATGTGTAGTGGTTGTTTTTGATGGTTCTGGAGTTTGTTTTTTCTCTGCTGGTGGCGGTGGTACGGTATCACGCTGAAGGGGTGAATATCTCCTCACGAATCTGTTTCGGTAAGTTCTGAACTTCCCGTGGTAATTGATGATGACTTGGAAAGGGTTGGGTATTTTTTTCAATTGAATATGGGCCCACATATCGTGGGCCAAGTTTGTTAATGACAGGTAACTTGGCGACCATGACGGTGTCACCAATAGCAAAGGGGTTTTGAGGGTGGGAGACATCGGTGGTGACGTCTTGACAGGCTTGTGCAGTGTGTAAGGTATTTTTCAATTGTTGGAGGGGGTCTATGGTATACTGAGTGGACAGGGGAGTGGCCAGATGTCGGAATGGTAGCAGCAATGGTGCCACTCCGTAGATGCGTTCGTGGGGAGATATTCCATCTTCTCAGGGGCAAGAGTTTAAACCTCACTGAAGCATTTATATCTGGCTGGGCCAGTCAGTGGATTGTAATTCGATAATTTTTGTTCTTAGCTGATTGTTAATAGATCGGTGGCTCCGTTCACAGATGGCGTTCCCTTGTGGCCAATAAGGGGAAGAGTGTTTCACCTTTATTCCACATTTGGAGGTGAATGCCTCCCATATTTGTCCTGTGAATTCTGGGGCGTTGTCAGACAGTAGGGCTAGGGGTAGTTCGAACACAGGAAAAATGTTGGTGGCTGGTAACTCGGCCACTGTTATTGCTGAATGATCTTTGCTTGGGCAGGCGATCAAGAACTTTGAGTAAACTTCCACGAAAGTAACGATGAAACGTTTTCCGTGACTGGGTGGAAAAGGTCCCATGACGTCTAATGAAAGCACTTGCCATGGTTTATGGGCAGAGATGGTTCTGGCTGGTCCTGGGATTTTGCACCTATCTTTTCCCATGGCACAGGATTTGCAGGCCTTGGTTACCCATTTTGCAATCCCTGAAGGATTAACCGTCCAGTATTGACTTTGGAACACCTGGAGCATCTTTTTTTGTCCCAAATGGATACCGTTTCCCTCATGAATAGAGATCATGTATTCTTGGGCCATGGCGGGTTCTACAATAATGTGTCCGGACTCGGTGGTCAACTGATCACCCCATCGACAAATATGTTGAAAAATGTGATGACGGATCCACTTAGGTTTGATTCTCTTCTCCCAGAGTTGCAACATGGTGGGCTCTGGTGATGAGAGTTGTCCTGTCGGTGTAGGTGAGTCCTGGTTAGTGGGTTGTAGAGCGGCTAGATGGGGGGGGCGACGACGCTGGGACAGGTAAACGTGACAAAGCGTCCGCGTTGGTATGTAGCTTTCCAGGCCTATAATGGATTTCAAATTCATACTCCTCTAAGGTTTCTCTCCATCGTACCAAGGGCAGAGCTGGTTTCGCAACGTCTAAGCCATTGTAGGGACTGATGGTCCGTGATGACGTCTAATTTAGCTTCTAAGACAAAAGATCGAAAGTGGTTCAGGGCCCAGATGACGCCTAAGCACTCGTGCTTGGTGGCTGCGTAGTTTTGTTGCGCAGCATTCAAGGTCGAACTGGCGTATGCTATAACATTTTCCTTTCCGTCTTGTACCTGAGCTAGTACTGCGCCAATTGCGTATAAAGAAACATCAGTATATAAGCGGAAAGGTTGTTGGTAGTATGGAAAAGCTACAGTCGGGGCTTGCACTAACTTCTCCTTCAATGTCTCAAATGCTAAGTTGCGTTCAGAGGTCCATTCGAAGGGGGTGTCTTTATGGGTCAATTGGTGGAGGGGCCGAGCAATTTCAGCAAATTTTTGAACAAATCTTCTGTAGTAGGTAGCTAATCCTAGAAAAGACCTCATTCCTTTCACTGTGGTGGGTGGCTGTTGATTAGTGATAGCTGAGAGTTTCTTGAGGTCAGGGGAAATACCTTGAGCTGAAATGATGTGTCCCAAGAATCCTACTGTGTTTTTCGCAATTTCGCACTTTGAGGGTTTTAATTTTAGCCCGGCGTCTCGGATGCGTTGTAACACCTGACGAAGCCTTTGAAGATGTTCTGAGCAGGTTTTAGAGTAGACGATGACGTCGTCGAGGTAAGCCAGACAGGTTTCCCAAGTAATTCCCTTGAGTACGGACTCCATTAGTCGGGAAAAAGTGGCGGGACCGTTGCATAGTCCAAAAGGCAGCACGTTGAATTCATAGAGATGTCCTCCACTGGTCGAAAATGCTGTCTTCTGCTGGTGCTCGGGGGTTATGGGAACTTGCCAGTATCCGGCCTGTAAGTCTAGCATGGTAAACCATTTGGAGCCATGTAGAGAATCGAGGGAATCATCGATCCTAGGCAATGGTGTGGCATCCTTAATCGTGGCGTCGTTGAGTCGGCGATAGTCCACGCAAAACCGGGTGGAGCCGTCTTTCTTTTTCACCAAGACGACTGAGGATGACCAGGGGCTGACGGAGGGGGTGGCGATACCGGCATCCAGCATGTCTTGGACATTTTGTTCTTCCTCTTTTCGCTGAACCGGATTTTTCCGGCAGGAAGGCTGCCGCAGAGGGTGTCCTTTGGTGTGGATGGAGTGTTCCTCTACGGTGGTCTTGCCGATTTCGGTCGAAGTTTGTGTGAAAACATCATGAAACTCCAGGAGGAGTTGTCTCATCTGCTATTGTTGGTGTTGGGTAAATTTTTCGGGAACGTGGGGCAATATGGGAGAATGATGATTTTTTTCTGGAATTGGGACAACCTCGTCGAATGTTTCTAGGTCGCCTATTATGAGTCCTCGAGGTAAGGTCAGTCTCTCATCCGAGATGTTGGCAATGAGGATGGCATTGTGTCGGGAGGATAGGATGGCGGGCTGGATCCTACACCGGTCGGGTCCATCGGAAATACCGGTGGGGGTCAAGATCATGACAGGCTGTGGCATGGGTCGGATTCTAACCCATTTTTCATGTTGGGGGGGATTCTCGGTTCTTTTGTGGGTCATGGCAGGACTAATTATGGTGGGGGTGTGCACAGACTGAACATATTTTGTCTGGCATGATATTATACTGGGCAGGTTAATTTTTGGTTGATGCCCTGCCTGTTGGGTATCGTAATTATGGGCTTCAGTAGCAATGGAAGAGTTAGGGAAAGGGTCACAAAGATCATGTTTGGTTTCAGTAGCAATTTTCACTCCAGGGGAAGTAATCTCTGGGTCAGGAAAATGAAGAGATAGGGCTTCAGTAGCAATGTTGTAACAGTGCTCACCATTGGGTGCACGTTCAGTACTGTCTGTTGGAGTTTCATTTGGTTTATGAGCAAGGTTGACACTTGGGTGGTCGTTGGTGGTGAAGGACTTCTCACGACTGTGGTGATGACAATTGGGGTTGGTGAATGCTGGCTTGGAATCTGTGTAGGCTTGGGGTGGTACTTTCCTTTTTGGCTGTTTACTTGGATTCGGGGAACTCATTTTTTTTTTAAAGATCGGTTTAGGAAGCTGAGGTTTTTGTTGAATTTTTGTTTTTTGAAGTAGATCAGTCGTTGCCCGCAGTCTACTTGGCCTTGGAGCTTCTGAAGTAGGTCCAATCCCAAATATCCGTCGTAGTGTCTGCATTCCGAATGGAACACCAAAAAAGGATGGTAACAGTGCGCATGTTCGGCAGGAGTGGTTACGTGGAGGGGGAGAGTCTCCCCTCTGATGTGAAGAGGGGTATCACCTGCACTAATGAGATTCGAGGTGGTAGATTGGAGATTGCCAAATTTGTTTTTGTGTTTCACATAATAGGAATTAAACAAATATGATCGAGCAGCGCCAATGTCGATCAGTAAGCGGACGGAAATGCCCTTTATCTTGGCTAGGTGATATATGGGAGGTGGGCGCTCACTTTTCGACTCCCCCGCCGAAGCCATGGTGGGTGGGGGAGAACTTAAAAATCCGGGGATTCTGTTTCCTCCTCTTCTTCTACAAGGTCGAGGTGGTCTTCCTCTGGGTACGTCTGAAGGACGTCCTCTGTTTCCGCGGTCTCATTTATTTCCTCCTCTGGCAGTTCTTCTTTATTTGCGGAAATTCTGGGCTGGATGGCTCGGTTAGATTTGGCGGAGTCACGGATGAAATGGAGAGGGCATCGGGAATTACAAGTAGAAAAGTCAAATGGGTTAATGATAACTAGAGGGTGTGGTTAACCTGGGCGTTGATGTTGGTTGCGGGGAAACACTCTCTTCAGCTGGTGTGGTTTGAAGGCTGGTCTGCTTGGCTGGTAGTACCCGGGACGGTGGTGGATGGAGCAGTTTGTCGGTTATACTGGGCCTGTTCACCAGGTAATTGTGGGTGCGTGGTGAAACTTTTAATTGCTGCAATCATAGGTTTCTTGGGTTGGGATGCCAATATCCTCCGTATGGTCACTATATCTCGCTGAAACCCTACGGGATCGTGAACGGCAAAATTTTCTTGGACTGCTGAGGGTAATACTTGCACTAAATGCACTAGAATGTGCTGCTCTTGCATATTTCGAGTCAACGTAGGGAATGCGGCCCTTCCTTGATTGATGTTTGTGATAGTTGCATCAAGGTCACCATCATACTTGATGTCCTTGATTTTGTTGTGTGCTACAAACACACTCAGAGAAGGCTTGATTGCCTCAATCACCATGGGTTTGAACGCATCCCAGGTGAGTGCAGGGGTTACCTGCGGGGCTACAAGGGAAATGGCTTTTCCCAAGTGCGTAAGAAGGACGGCTATTTTCTCGCGGTCCATTGTATAAGCTAAGTCTAGCACTGGCTTTACTATGTCCATAAATACTTCAATTTCATAAGTCTCTCCATCATATTTGTGGATGGGAATGTGAGAGCATGGAGCGGCCATATTTATATAGTATCTTTATCTCTGTTTCTTTTCCAAATATGTTCAATATATTGAATTCTTCCGTCCGAATAGAGAACAACTGCTAGCCACCAATGTTATGCCCTGATTTTATGCAGGATTAACAATTGGATATGGTGAGTTCTACTCCACTGGGACTTCCAAGTTCAAATACGTACATATTATAAAATGAAAGGAAAACAGAGGATAAGTATATCACAAGATATGGTTTAAGAATACAGCTTTATTTCTCTTGCACTATATTGGAGAAATAATCTGGAACTGAAAACATAGGACACGTATCACTGCCAGTGAATAGCACTTAATTGTATCACTAACTCCTAGCACAGTCGCGGAGCTAGATAGGGAGCTCGTATTGTTGACCAACTTCACTAAATCTTCGAGAGAGTGTCAAATACACTGGGGTGGACGATGGAGAAGTGTTTCTATGAGTGGAGTGACCACTGTCGCTTTCTTTCAGGAATGTGACGGTGTTTAAAGTTCAAGGTCAAGTACCCAAATATGTATGCAGCAGGGTCGTATAGAAAATGGGAAGTCAATGGTAGAATCTGAAATATTTTTCGAGCACTTTGGTAAATTTCGGCAGAGTCGCTGACGTCTCGAAAATAGGTTAAAATGGTATTAATTTAAGATTGATTCACTAATGGGTGGCAGATCATTAATCTGTATCAATCATATTGTATGGGGTACGACTCGTAGCTTTAGGACCCGATTATTAACACTGGTGCGGATTTATGTGTATTTTAGCCACTTTTGGGGGAACTCCGTTAATTTCATTCACTCGACACTTTTCCTACTTGCTGTCACTCTATCTTCTTCTCTTGGTCTCCCGGCATGGTAACTTCTCGCTGGATGTCTCCGGTGAATACTTCTGAAGGTGATTGGTCCTCATTGGTTGCTTCCCCATAGGCCGTCTAGGTGGGCCCGCTGTGTGCAGTAGTTACAGATGGGTTGATTGGGCTTGAGATCTTAAGTATGGCTCCATTACATATAGTAACCGTCTGGCGAATTACTGTCGGGCACCATACCGAACTAACGCGAGTATTTCAGAGGTAGGATAAACTACTCGACTGTTCTGCTCAGTACATCAACCGTTGATGAAGTCCTGTTAAGGTACTATCGGACTAGGATCTTAAATATCGAGTCTTATGTGGTCGATATCGGACGAACGCAGTAATTTCAGTTGTAGTGATATTACTGTCTGCCCTGATCTATATGAGAGGTTCGGGGGACCCGGGGCGGTGTTTAAACCTTTAAGTTACACAGTCATATGGGATGCCACAGACTCAGTGCACCAAGGACTTGTCTCTGCAGAGTGCCCGTGAGGGTATCTCGCCAAGCCCTGTCTCTAACACAGCGGTCTCAGAGGCTTGAAACTACCTGTGCCTAGTGGCAGTGTCCACTTTAAATAGTAAACAATAGAGAAGGCGGCAGGCTGTAGTCTCTCTATTTTTCACTATAGAAAATGTAACCTCGCGGTGGAGCCTATGTCACGTCGGCAGGCCGAACGATGACAAAGTTCCTCGACAAGGACACTTTTGTACGAGTGTTCACTTGGACTCCATAAAACACAGAGAGGGCGGCAGGCCGGAGTCTCTCTACTTTTTACGAGGTAAAGTGAAGCCTGATAATTGGGACTATGTTAACGCTGGCATGCCAGCCCCCAACAGAGTTCTTATATCAGGACACTGGTACCTTCCCACTCTAGAGAATATTGAGGACGGCAGGCCGCTAACTCAACTTCTTTTAGAGATGGTGCTGTTGTGGGCTTTCCTTAACAAGATGGACAAGCAGGGGCGGCAGGCCGGTATCCTACTTTTCCAACTCGGAAGGAAAGTTGTTCCTATCACAATAGCTGTATGTCCCTCTGGCAGGCCAGACAGAGACAGAGTTATTGTGACAGGCCACAGCTGTCGATAACTTATAGTCTGAGGAGAAAGTTTTGGCAGGCCGTACACTTTTTCCACTAAACTAGCTAGTCACCGCCTAAGTAGGATAGCTACGTTAGCTAGGCAGGAACGGGTCTAACGAGATCCCTAGTATAGGGTTTGTAGGTTACTGTTTCAGTATAGGTGTGTCTCTCCGGCATGCCAGACGAAGACAGAGTACCTGGGACAGAACTCAGTTAACGGGGACTTGTAGTCTAAGAAGAAATATCGGCAGGCCGTATACATTCTTCACTAGACTAACTAGTAACCGCCAAAGTAGGATCTCCACGTTAGCTAGGCATGCCCGGGTCTAACAAGGATCCCTAGTTTAGGGTTTTACAGACAGTATCTGGACTTTGCGGCAGGCCGGTCAGTCCAACTGAATGGAGAGCAATATTAAGTTTTCGTAAGCAAATACTTTTTGAAGCCTCAACAATTGCTTGACTTTCCTCAGAAATCCTGAACTGGTATTGCGGATTACTGAGTGCACTCCTGTGGTACCTCTAGGATGGTAAGGGCATGGGGAGTTATCCTAGATGGGGTTCTTGAACCCTTCTTACACTGTTGGTCAGTTATCCTTCAATAGAAGGTCAATACTCGGTGGTGGTGTGGTGAGTAAGGTCAATTAATGTTCCTAGAGTAGGCTACTTCATCAAGGTTAAATTATAAAATCATAGGGGGTTTGTGTCACTTCAATAGAACTCTGAAAAACAATAATAGTGAGTGAAATTAATGAATTCCGAGTTTTGGGTTCTCGGGGGGGATTGGTGGTGTCGGTGCATTTAAGGTGTGTCGTGTGCACCGGACAGTTGAGGGCTGCGATGCGTGCGAGACAGGGTTATTCTTTCTTCCTCCTTCTTGTGGTGGTGGTGGCTGGGTTTTACTGCTGATCTTCGTTGTTAGTAATTTTAGGCATAAGAATATGTAAATCTCTCTCAGCATGGTGGTGTCTACAGGGGTGTGTACATATCTAACCTTCCCGGTTCGTGTTGGTAGGCCTGTGTGTACACCAGGTATTTAAACATCCGGAGCGCCCCCTCTTGGGGCGCGGAAGCGTCAGATCTCCCGCGTTATTTTACTTGGGGACGAAGATTTACAGGGGTTTCTTATATACAGTAGAAAGAAGCATGTGTGGCTTGTGTAACTAGTAAACTAGTTGAAGAATGTAAAAAAAACGGCATGTGTATATGTGTGTGGAAAACAAGGTTCTAGGGTCTATTGAAGTGTAGGTTCACATTTTATATATATATATATATATACAGTATATATATTTATATATATATATATATATATATATATATATATATATATATATATATATATATATCTTTAAATACATACGAGGTTGAAAGAAATGGCAATTTCTGCGTTGGAAATTTTATTATTCAAAGTTTCCAGGTCTCTGATGAGTTTTCGCTGGGTGGCAGGAAGTAGATGAAGGAGATGAGCAAAATTCATGGTGGTACAGGGTTACATTAAAGTACATGATGATACAGGATATACGACGCGTTTCACTGGACAACCAGCATTATCAAGTAAGGAAGGAATGATATAAAAGGTAAACAGGAAGGGTATATATAGAGGGTGGAGGATCAGAGGAGGCGGAAAACAGGGGGCAAAAGTCTGCTATTGGTGGAAGGGAAAACTAGGAGAGAAAAAGGGGGTAACCGCTTCACGCATGCGCACTGGATGCGGGATGGTGGTCGATAGGTGGGGTCGAAGCTGATTGGCTGCGTGTCGAGGGGCGTGGCCTAAGTTGTGTGGCGCCTGCAGAAGACGAAGCTGAAGGAGGTAGCGCGGGGGGCTGCGTCAAGGGCACCGGGGGGCGAGGAGGGGGTTAGGTCCTGTAGGGTAGTGCCTTTTGGCAGAAGGAAGGATCTGAAGGTCCAGAGTTTGGTTGTTGATGTTGGGATGTAAGGCTTGGATATATAAAGCTTCGAGTATAGGTAATCTCCTAGGGTCACTTTCTTTATCGAGTATGGTGGTGTGTTTCTCTAACTCGTTGCGTGTGAGGTGAGGGTGGTTAGGGGTGAGATAGTGGTCTTTGATGGCTCCAGCCTGAAGGTGAAGAGTTAACCGACGTGAAAGACGAGTCTGCGTCATACCAATATAGGAATGAGGTCCACAGTCCTCATAAATACAGGTATGTTGGTAAATGTCGTGATCGTCGGTCATCGGGCTCTTTATCTTGGTGGAGGCTGGTTTGTTGCGGAGAACGAGGTTGGAGGTCTTGGGGGATTTGTAATAAATTATTAATTTGATTTTGTTTTCCGGGTTGGTTGGGTGGACATGCTTGGAGATTATTTCTTTTAAGACGGCCTCGTCATTTTTGTGTTCAGAGGACATGTAATTGCGGTAGAAGATCTTAATTTCATTGGGGGGGTCAATGTTGGGAGGGCTTTGGGTGTACCATTTTTCAAGATGGTGGTTGATGGTGCTGGAGATGTCGGAGTTGGAGTATCCGTTATTTACTAAAACTTGGGATAGTCTTTCTAGTTCCTGGTGGGTGTCGGCCCAGGTAGAGCAGTGCGTGAGGGCTCTCCTAACATAGGCGGAGATGGAGGATAGAAGATAACGGCGGGGGCATTCACTATCACCGTTGAGGCATTGTCCTGTGTTAGTTGGTTTAATGTAGACGGTGGTTTTGAACCCATGGTCGTTCAGAGCTACGAGGATGTCGAGGAAGGGGAGTTGTCCATTGTTAGATTTTTCAAAGGTGAAGTTAAGTCCGGAGGAGGTCATGAAGCGACGCTGGAGTTCCTGTAGTTCGTGGAGGTCCTTGATTTGCACGAAGATGTCATCCACGTATCTACAGTAGACGGCGGGTCGTTGGGCAGCCAGGAGCTCTTGGAGCTCCAGGAGCTCCTGGCTGCCCAACGACCCGCCGTCTACTGTAGATACGTGGATGACATCTTCGTGCAAATCAAGGACCTCCACGAACTACAGGAACTCCAGCGTCGCTTCATGACCTCCTCCGGACTTAACTTCACCTTAGAAAAATCTAACAATGGACAACTCCCCTTCCTCGACATCCTCGTAGCTCTGAACGACCATGGGTTCAAAACCACCGTCTACATTAAACCAACTAACACAGGACAATGCCTCAACGGTGATAGTGAATGCCCCCGCCATTATCTTCTATCCTCCATCTCCGCCTATGTTAGGAGAGCCCTCACGCACTGCTCTACCTGGGCCGACACCCACCAGGAACTAGAAAGACTATCCCAAGTTTTAGTAAATAACGGATACTCCAACTCCGACATCTCCAGCACCATCAACCACCATCTTGAAAAATGGTACACCCAAACCCCTCCCAACATTGACCCCCCCAATGAAATTAAGATCTTCTACCGCAATTACATGTCCTCTGAACACAAAAATGACGAGGCCGTCTTAAAAGAAATAATCTCCAAGCATGTCCACCCAACCAACCCGGAAAACAAAATCAAATTAATAATTTATTACAAATCCCCCAAGACCTCCAACCTCGTTCTCCGCAACAAACCAGCCTCCACCAAGATAAAGAGCCCGATGACCGACGATCACGTCATTTACCAACATACCTGTAATTATGAGGACTGTGGACCTCATTCCTATATTGGTATGACGCAGACTCGTCTTTCACGTCGGTTAACTCTTCACCTTCAGGCTGGAGCCATCAAAGACCACTATCTCACCCCTAACCACCCTCACCTCACACGCAACGAGTTAGAGAAACACACCACCATACTCGATAAAGAAAGTGACCCTAGGAGATTACCTATACTCGAAGCTTTATATATCCAAGCCTTACATCCCAACATCAACAACCAAACTCTGGACCTTCAGATCCTTCCTTCTGCCAAAAGGCACTACCCTACAGGACCTAACACCCCTCCTCGCCCCCCGGTGCCCTTGACGCAGCCCCCCGCGCTACCTCCTTCAGCTTCGTCTTCTGCAGGCGCCACACAACTTAGGCCACGCCCCTCGACACGCAGCCAATCAGCTTCGACCCCACCTATCGACCACCATCCCGCATCCAGTGCGCATGCGTGAAGCGGTTACCCCCTTTTTCTCTCCTAGTTTTCCCTTCCACCAATAGCAGACTTTTGCCCCCTGTTTTCCGCCTCCTCTGATCCTCCACCCTCTATATATACCCTTCCTGTTTACCTTTTATATCATTCCTTCCTTACTTGATAATGCTGGTTGTCCAGTGAAACGCGTCGTATATCCTGTATCATCATGTACTTTAATGTAACCCTGTACCACCATGAATTTTGCTCATCTCCTTCATCTACTTCCTGCCACCCAGCGAAAACTCATCAGAGACCTGGAAACTTTGAATAATAAAATTTCCAACGCAGAAATTGCCATTTCTTTCAACCTCGTATGTATTAAAGAAAATTTATTACCTGGCTTTACCAACATATATATATATATATATATATATATATATATATATACAGTATATATATATATATATATATATATATATATATGCTGTGGTGTATTTGATTAAAGCGTCGGCTATCGTCCTGACGGTCGGCTGTTCGAACCCCACTGAGAGATTAGAAACATATATATATATATGTAGTGCGTGCTCTCAATCCCAGTACCTACTTAGGCTGCATCATTATAGTATAGCCATGCTATATAGTCTTATAGTATAGCCATACTAGATAACCTTTAATTAACAGGCAGACCATACTTGATGTCATGGACTAGTTACGCTTTGCAAAAAAAACATTCTTAGTTATAAATGCAAAACTCTAGAAGGTGTGTTATTTGTACCCTGGTGGTAAGCATCCAATTATCATGATCATACCGCTACTATGGTATTTGATAATTAGGACACCCATATGGCGTCCAAGCAAAACTATGGCTTATCTGTGTTACTGAAGGATATCTGACCCAGAGGCACATCACCTGAGCCTCACCTGTACCTTCCACATCAGATCCCTCCTTCAGTCAGGACACCGACGTCAAATCACTCTCACTTGGAGACTCTCAAGTAAATAGAGACTAGACAACTACTGAGCTCTTGTACCTATGTCAGTAACACTCATTATCAGCATTAAATAATTACATTCTATCCATGCCAGGGTTGGCATGATTAAAATCAAACGATTTTAATCCAGTGATTTTAATCGATTATAATCAAAGAAAAAAATCGTTGATTTAAATCAACATTTATTTTTTTATTAAAATATCACATTCCAAGTAATTATAAGACATTTTGCGCTAATATTAATAGTCTACCAACATTTCTACCCTCTTAAACATTAATATATAGTAACCTATATCAACAATATTTTGCATAATGTCTAATAAACTTTTGCACTAGTTCAAGAATTTACGAAATTAGATAAATTGTGTTCTTTCATAGAAAATGAATTATCTTTGCTCCTTAATCCTCCTTGCCCGGCTGGACTCCATAGCTCCATATCGAGTTTTCCTCGTATCGCCCTGCTGGCCTACATAACTCCATATAGCATTATGTCATGGCTTAAAACCACTTAAAACCACACTTCTTAGCGGATTGGTCCGTATAACCAACAAGAACAACAACACATAGCCAGTCAGTCAGGTGACTCCTGCTTGCGTGCAGGCCTAAAGAAAGCTTCTATTGATTTCCTGAGTCTCAAACGATGCAGGAAAGCAGTCGACAGTGAAATGGGAATGCTTACAATGGTGAAATGAATCAGTAATCAATAATCAATATTAACCCATTCAGTTCCGGGGGTTGCCGTTTAGTATTCAGGAAAAAATGATCTTAATCTCATAATTGCCTTTCCAAAATTAGTTTTCTGCCCACAACTGCTCAAAGACAACTGCAGAAGTTGAAGTAATTAAACTAAAGGTTTCTAAACACTCCAGATGGTCACAAAGGATTAAAGTATCCTGTAAAGACGTAATCGCATCCTGCAGTGCGCGAAAGGGTTAATACAGAATACATAATCATAATCAATTGTTGAACGAATGTAAATAGACCGTAGCTATGGCGGCCGATACTGCATAGTCGCATTCGAACAGTTCTCAGTAGCCTCTCAAAACAACCTCACACAATAACCGCTTAATGTAATGTGTTCTAGTCTTCACCCATCGCAAGATAACGCTGAGTACTGCCTCTGGTATGTATATAACCTAGGTTAAGCTACTTATTTGCAGAGATATGAGTATCTGTAAATGACGAAACTCGGAAATTTACATGGTTCTAGGCTCGCAGTGGCCAAAACTGACCTACTAATTTTGACAATAAAAACTGAACCTCTTGGACTAGAGACTTCGATCTAATCTTCATTCATCGCAAGATAACGAGTATTGCCTCTGTATATATAGTATATATACAGTATATATATAACCTAGGTTAGATTTTTTTTTGCCATATTTATAAGCGTGCCAAAATCCTGAGAATTTGACGATTCATCCCGATGCAGCATTGGCGGGAAGGTTTAAATGGCTGTTCGGCGAGGCTTAAATTAGTTTTATTTCATTGTTTTTCCGACATAATATAATCAAAGTAATAGCCTTTAAGATGAAGGAATATATACAGGTATACTTACAATATTATACATGTTTTGCGCTAAATGGAAGCTTGTGTAAAACAAAAATCCATGCCACTATATTCATATTACGACAAACTTATTGTAAACATTATTGGTGAAACAAATTATACAGTGAAGATTCTGAGTATATTTTAAGAAGTCGATAAGGCAATAATGCCGCTTTCAACATTAATATCCAGTGTTCATAACGATGTCACGACGAAGAGTTGTTCGATATTTGTGTTTAAAGGTGTGAACCCCACAACCATATAAACTAAACTGTAAGCTTGGAGTAGCTATAAGAGCTCAACATATTAGCACTACCTTTTTCTGCAATTACTCCGAGTGGCTATAATGATGTCACAAGGGGCAGGTGTCCGATGTCCATGCCGTAAAGTGTGAAGGACCAACCACCCCCGTCTGGCCCAGTAGTAGCAACACTCACTCAACGGGCCTTATCACCTCACATCACTCACAGTACACTCACAACACTACTCACCAACCATACTTCTTAATACACTCACAACACTACTCCTCACAACACTCACTCAAGGTGTCTTACCACTTCTCATCACCCACAGTGCACTCACATTACTACTCCTCACAACACTATTCCTCACAACACTCAATCAAGGGGCCTTATCACCTCACATCACTCACAACACACTCACAACACTACGCACCAACCATACTTCTTAACACACTCACAACACTCACTCAAGGGGTGTTATCGCCTCACATACCCACAGTACACTCACAATATTACTTCTCACAACACTCACTCAAGGGGTGTTATCGCCTCACATACCAACAGTACACTCACAATACTACTTCTCATGACACTCACTCAAGGGGTGTTATCGCCTCACATACCCACAGTACACTCACAATACTACTTCTCATGACACTCACTCATGGGGTGTTATCGCCTCACATACCAACAGTGCACTCACAATACTACTTCTCATGACACTCACTCAAGGGGTGTTATCGCCTCACATACCCACAGTACACTCACAATACTACTTCTCATGACACTCACTCATGGGGTGTTATCGCCTCACATACCAACAGTGCACTCACAATACTACTTCTCATGACACTCACTCAAGGGGTGTTATCGCCTCACATACCCACAGTACACTAACAATACTACTTCTCATGACACTCACTCAAGGGGTGTTATCGCCTCACATACCAACAGTGCACTCACAATACTACTTATCACGACACTCACTCAAGGGGTGTTATCGCCTCACATACCAACAGTGCACTCACAATACTACTTCTCATGACACTCACTCAAGGGGTGTTATCGCCTCACAACACTCACGGTAAAATAACAACACTACTGCTCACAACACTCACTCTGCCAGCCTTATCACCTCACAACGCCCACAGTACACTCACAAAACTCACTCAACCAGCCATATATTCTCATATCAACCACAGTACTCTCACAACACTACTTCTCAATACGACGCCATTTTGTGGGGTTAAATTTTTTAATTAAAACATTCAGCACAGCATTTGACTTAGCACTATTGATCAACTTGAAATATATATTGTAAATATATCATTAGAATTTGACTCCAAAGAGATCCAGTATAACTGTATACAGTGTATAGTTATATTTATGTGGCACAACTCAGTTGAGAGAGACGTGTACTACTGATCAGACAACCAGGAGTTTGAACCAGACGAAAATGCCGCGTTTATTTAAAGGTGAACTCCCTACTCCTTTACAAGATCATGACTATACAACGAGATGGCAATGAAATACCCTTTGTGGAGTTGGCTTAACATCTAAGGACAGAACAAAAATATATATTCCAATGAAATTTTTATGTAGGGTTCATCCCGAAAATTACTCCCATAATTACATACTTTCCTTATGCAATTCAAAAGATGTCCAAGTTAATATATTAAAATGCAAATACGTCTGTAAATAAGACAGTGATATATAAACACACTCGTTCCATTTTCACGCAGCGGCTTTCCGTTAGGTCATACGAAGCAACTTTGACACTACAAGGTGTATAGCATCATACAATCATATTAAAATATCTGTACTTGACGGCTTGGAAAATAATAACACATTTTAATTGTATAGTAAGCAGCAAAAAAGGGAGAGAGATAGAGAGAGAGAGTGGGAGAGAGACTCGGTTATAACTTGAGTTTTTAGGATATCAATGTCAAACAAAATAATTACTACCTCTAGGGTTTATGAAGGACATCTATATCTTGAAGAAGAAAAAAAAGACTAATTGGAATACAACATTTGCTTAGAACTCTACCATATACAAGAACAACAAATGTAGATTGGAGAACATAACTGCAGGGGTACATCGAGGACTTTCAAAATTATTATAATGTAGCCTACACCTTATTATGGTGGCTGGGCTAACTCAACAAAACCCTGTCGAATAAAACAAAAACAAAATATAATTAATATAAAATTAATTGAATGAATGGTACTGTTATTTGCCATGAACGGTTTTGTTAATACATTGCGATAGATTGACTCCTTTAATATCATACGCATGGAATCACAGATCCCCGAATATCGCTTTCATGGCACTCATGCATATTCTGGACTAGGAGTGATTGTGATTTAGCTTCCTGTACGGATACAGATGGTGGTGCATTTTCCAGGTGTCCCTCTGATTTAGTTGGTGTCAATATTCGGGCACTGTGCATCTTGTACATTATCATAGTATATGGTGAAAGGTCTAGGCTGATCAGCTTGCAGTGATGGACTTCATGTGATTTACTTCTTGTCTGATGCGCTACCTGTGGCACCCTGCTACAGTTAGGGGTGTGGGGTGGTTTGATGAACTTCCTGTGGCACCCTGCTACAGTTAGGGGTGTACGTGGTTTGATGCACTTCCTGTGACACCCTGCTACAGATAGGGGTGTACGTGGTTTGATGCACTTCCTGTGACACCCTGCTACAGTTAGGGGTGTGGGGTGGTTTGATGCACTTCCTGTGACACCCTGCTACAGTTAGGGGTGTACATGGTTTGATGCACTTCCTGTGACACCCTGCTACAGTTAGGGGTGTACGTGGTTTGATGCACTTCCTGTGTCACCCTGCTACAGTTAGGGGTGTGGGGTGGTTTGATGAACTTCCTGTGGCACCCTGCTACAGTTAGGGGTGTACGTGGTTTGATGCACTTCCTGTGACACCCTGCTACAGATAGGGGTGTACGTGGTTTGATGCACTTCCTGTGACACCCTGCTACAGTTAGGGGTGTGGGGTGGTTTGATGCACTTCCTGTGGCACCCTGCTACAGTTAGGGGTGTGGGGTGGTTTGATGAACTTCCTGTGGCACCCTGCTACAGTTAGGGGTGTACGTGGTTTGATGCACTTCCTGTGACACCCTGCTACAGATAGGGGTGTACGTGGTTTGATGCACTTCCTGTGACACCCTGCTACAGTTAGGGGTGTGGGGTGGTTTGATGCACTTCCTGTGACACCCTGCTACAGTTAGGGGTGTACATGGTTTGATGCACTTCCTGTGACACCCTGCTACAGTTAGGGGTGTACGTGGTTTGATGCACTTCCTGTGTCACCCTGCTACAGTTAGGGGTGTACGTGGGTTGATGCACTTCCTGTGACACCCTGCTACAGTTAGGGGTGCACATGGTTTGATGCACTTCCTGTGACACCCTGCTACAGTTAGGGGTGTACGTGGTTTGATGCACTTCCTGTGACACCCTGCTACAGTTAGGGGTGTACGTGGTTTGATGTACTTCCTGTGACACCCTGCTACAGTTAGGGGTGTACATGGTTTGATGCACTTCCTGTGACACTCTGCTACAGTTAGGGGTGTACGTGGTTTGATGCACTTCCTGTGACACCCTGCTACAGTTAGGGGTGTGGGGTGGTTTGATGCACTTCCTGTGGCACCCTGCTACAGTTAGGGGTGTACGTGGTTTGATGCACTTCCTGTGGCACCCTGCTACAGTTAGGGTTGTGGGGTGGCTTGATGAACTTCCTGTGGCACCCTGCTACAGTTAGGGGTGTACGTGGTTTGATGCACTTCCTGTGGCACCCTGCTACAGTTAGTGGTGTACGTGGTTTGATGCACTTCCTGTGACACCCTGCTACAGTTAGGGGTGTGGTGGTTTGATGCACTTTCTGTGACACCCTGCTACAGTTAGGGGTGTACATGTTTTGATGCACTTTCTGTGACACCCTGCTACAGTTAGGGGTGTACGTGGTTTGATGCACTTTATGTGACACCCTGCTACAGTTAGGGGTGTACATGCTTTGATGCACTTTCTGTGACACCCTGCTACAGTTAGGGGTGTGGTGGTTTGATGCACTTTCTATGACACCCTGCTACAGTTAGGGGTGTACATGGTTTGATGCACTTTCTGTGACACCCTGCTACAGTTAGGGGTGTACATGCTTTGATGCACTTTCTGTGACACCCTGGTACAGTTAGAGGTGTACATGGTTTGATGCGCTTCCTGTGACACCCTGCTACAGTTAGGGGTGTGGTGGTTTGATGCACTTCCTATGACACCCTGCTACAGTTAGGGGTGTACGTGGTTTGATGCACTTCCTATGACACCCTGCTACAGTTAGGGGTGTGGGGTGGTTTGATGGTACTTCCTATGACACTCTGCTACAGTTAGGGGTGTACATGGTTTGATGCACTTCCTGTTACACCCTGCTACAGTTATGGGTGTACATGGTTTGATGCACTTCCTGTGACACCCTGCTACAGTTGGGGGTGTACATGGTTTGATGCACTTCCTGTGACACCCTGCTACAGTTATGGGTGTACATGGTTTGCTGCACTTCCTGTGACGCCCTGCTACAGTTAGGGGTGTACATGGTTTGATGCGCTTCCTGTGACACCCTGCTACAGTTAGGGGTGTGGTGGTTTGATGCACTTCTTGTGACACCCTGCTACAGTTAGGGGTGTACGTGGTTTGATGCACTTCCTGTGGCACCCTGCTACAGTTAGGGGTGTACATGGTTTGATGCACTCTCTGTGGCACCCTACTACAGTTAGAGGTGTGGTGAACTTTCTGTCTGACCAGTAGAGGCCCTACGTGTTCATACTTTGGTTTTAAGGGTTCTGTATGTCTTTGCTCGTGAGCCTTCAGTGGTAGGCATGACTGAGCTGTCGACAAAAGAATTGCCTGGGATAATTTTGAGTTTTGTGACGTCATCAGCTGCACGGGTGTTGACTGGAAGAGAGATGCGTTGGAACAGCATGAGCGTGCAGCAGGCTCTTGTTGCCTTAACCGGCATGCACGGGTAGGGGATTGACGTTGTGTTGTAATATCTCCTGTAGTGATGCCTAATGTTGCCTCCTGGTGTTCCGTTCTTTGTCGTGGGGCAGTGCTTTGTGATGCCATCAATTGGGAAGTGTCGACAAGATAGCACATTAAATGTACATAATACCAGACAGTCTTCTGTCAATATTTAGTTTAAGTCTCTTGCACAATTGCTCTTATCAAATCTGCGTAAGCAGAGTGGTATCTCTCTCTCCCCTCCCCCCCCCCCCCCCCCCCCCCGCCACAAGTGGTACAATGCCGGCTGAAATGTTTGTGTGTCCGTCTGTCTGTTCGGAAACTCCTCCTAGACCGTTTGACGGATCTTCACCAACTGTGGCAGCAATGACAATGTAGTTCTGTGTGCACACACACAGGACACCCCGAAAACAACTCTCCCCGAATTTGTTAGGTTAAGTTAGGTCAAGTTAGTCTAGTTGACATTACAAGTGATGGTAGTAATAGTGAGGATGATGGTGATAGTAGTGATGATGGTGATAATAGTAGTGATGGTTGTAGTTGTAGTAATAATGATGACAGTAATGATGATGACAGTGACAATAGTAGATATGACGGTGACAGTACTATACAACAAAATAGTACTGTCACCGTCATATCTACTATTGTCAACATCACTACTACTATTGATTTAATAGTAGTAGTGATGATGGGCATAATAGTAGTGATGATGGTGACAGAAGTAATGATGATTGTAAGATGGTGGTGATAATAGTAATGATGATGGTGATAGTTGTAGTGATAATGATGACAGTAATGATGGTGGTGACAGTATTAGTGATGATGGTGAGTAGTAGCGATGATGGTGAACGTTGTAGTGATAGTGACAGTAGTAGTGATGATAATAGTAGTAGTGATGATGGTGAGAATAGTAGTGATGATGGTGGTAATGGTAGTGATGATGGTAACCCATTGCAGAGTTGGATATGCCGTTTTGATGATGGTGATAGTTGTAGTGATAATGATGACAGTAGTGATGATGGTAGTGAACATGGTGACAGTAATAGTGATGATGGTGACTACTAGTAGTAGTGATGATGGTGAGAGTAGTAGCCTACTGATGATTGTAATAGTAGTAGTGATGATGATAGTAATGGTGATGTTGACAATTGTAGTGATAATGATGGAAGTAGTGCACGATGGTGGTAATAGTAGTGATGATGGTAACCCAGGGCAGAGTTGGGGCATGTCTACTTTATTTTATCCTATGTTTCACACAATCAGTACTGACAGTTTCAGAATATAAATATTACAATAATTCGGCAATCTTCGTTATTTATCTCCTGCTTGGTTGCCAATACCAATAGAGAAGAGCAAAGGAATATTGCTAGAATAATATTGCCAATACAAACTTGTCGAAGAGAACACTATTTAATTCCATCATTAAAGCCTAGTCACACGGCCACATTTTTCAGAAATGTATTATTAATTAGCACTGCTTCGATATTTCAAGTTTTATGAAACATAAAACAAATAAAAAATAAAAAATACCTTCATTCGAGCTCCCGATGCCAATTCAACTGTGCTAATAAAAGTTGCGAAAAAGAAATCGCCCAAAAAACAGTCATGTGTTCGAGTCTGGAGTTATCAGGTCCCATCAGCGTGATCACCTGACCCTTCCCGCCACGGGGATCTTGTTTCTGCATTAATCTCTTAACAAACTGTGCTGGATGTGACGGCCCCATCGATCTTATTATTTACCTCCCAGGATCCCCTTACCTAATTAGAGTCTTCAATATAAAGAGAGGACGCCGGAGTGGGCCAGCGGGGGCGTCTATTGGGTGGCGAATTTTTATAGTAGCCACAATTTGTTTTTATTTTACATATACAGTATATATAGGCATATATTTATATGTATACTGTATATATACAGTATACAGTATATATATACTGTATATGTACATACAGTATATAATTGTATATATATATATATATATATATATATGTATATATCTATTGCCTGACGCCGTGATCCCCGAAGGGGTGGCCACGAACGAACCGCCCCCATGCACCTCTGTCGTCAGTCGACGCCCCTCCCCCCAACCAGCACCGCCTTCGTTCATATACTTCCTCACTCCATCCTTCCACCTCTCTTTCGGTCTACCTCTCCCTCTCTGTCCCTCCACCTCGCTCTCGTACACCCTCTTAGTCATTCTCTCGCTTTCCATACGTTCCATATGGCCGAACCATCTCAAGTTATTCCTTTTCACACTTTCCAGCACATCTACCTCCACACCACACCTCCTTCTTACTTCCTCATTAGTCTGTCTATCCCTCCATGTAACTCCGCACGCACTTCTTAAGTAATTCATTTCCACTGCTCTCACTTTTGGTCTGAGTCTCTCAATCAACGTCCATGCTTCGCTTCCGTAAGTCAGTGTCGAGATTACCACACTGTCATGCAAGGACTTCTTCACTTCCATACTGACCACCCTATTTCTTGTTACTGCTTTCAACGTTCCTACAACCCTCTTCCCCTGTTGTACCCTCTCCCGCACTTCTTCATCCATAGTCCCATCTTTACTCAACACACTGCCCAGATACTTAAAGGAGTTGACTATCTCCATAGCCTGACCGTTCAGCTTCACCTCAGACTCTGTGACTTCACCCCTTTCATAGACCATAACCATGCTCTTCCCCGCATTTACCTTCAAATTCCGTTTTTGCACACTGTTCCAAACTCATTTACCAGACCCTGCAACTCCCATTCATTATCACTCATCAGAACTGTATCATCCGCAAACAGCAGTATAGGTAGCTTCCACTCAATTCCTTCCCTTTTCAGCGATACACCAACATTCACTGCTCTTGATAGTATTTCTTTCATTACTCCATCCATATATACAGTAAACTACCACGGGGACATCACACACCCCTGTTTCATCCCAACATTCAGGTCAAAGAACTCGCTCTGCTCACTCTCCACACGTACTGCCGCCTTTGCACCCTCATACATGCTCTTCACTGCTTTCAACAACTTGCCATCTACTCTGTATATTCTAAGTATATACTGTATATATATATATATATATATATATATATATATACATATATATATATATATATATATATCTATATATATATACAGTATATATACATATATATAATATATATATATATATATATATATATATATATATATATATTCTTTCAGGCAGGTGAGATTAAAATAGAGCTAGTCTAAGATCTAGTCTTAGGTTAGCCAACCAGCGTGCAGCTAGCGCACAATAAACCCTCTCTTGATCTTATATCGCCTATATAAACTCGACTTATCACAAACCTCCTTTACCAACTTCCTGAAAATACCAGAAAAACTGTACGAAAAATTGAGAGTATCAATAAAAAACTCAATAATGCAAACTGTGCCTATTATTTTAATCTCACCTGCCTGAAAGAAAATACCCTCCATGGCTACACTAATATATATATATATATATGCAATAAGATGTGTGAGCCTATAAATGTTTCCAGTACTGGATATATGAATTACATTGATATATATGAAAGGGGTGGAGTTCGATTTATAAGCTAATTTTTTTTTTTCCAGAGATGAAAAATACAGCTACGGAAACGAATTGATAGATGGGTATCTTCCAAATTCAACTAAACAACTGGTATAAATGCGACAGAAATACATAACCTAAATGAAACTAACCTAACAATAACATAATCTAACCTAACTTAGATCTAGAAAGAGGCTGAGCAGCCTCAGTTGGCCAAGGGTTGAATTGATCGACGAGATTGACTGAGTATCACAAATAATGTGAACATAAAATGTAATAGTGGTAAGCAAAGAGCAATCATGTGTGGGTTATGAAGATTACTGTTGTGTAACATTAAAATCTGAATACTCCCAGCAGATCAATAAGAAGTTGAGGGGCTGCGATTTTGTTTCTTTTGCGCGGGAGATCTTGAAGGAGGCCCTGTAGTAAAAAGATAAATGGTAGTTACCCAAATATGCTGCCATAATTATTCAACATCTTGGTTATATTATAATTTGGAGAAGATTAAATGTTCATCCTATGAGCACCCTAATTCCCTGTTCAATCATTGCTAACCACCTAGACTCCAATATTTCTCCAAAACATATATAATATAGTTTTAGCGTGTTAAAAAATCTGCACTCGAGCGTATATTCTACAAGCTTTTAATGAATGTTATAATATTTTGGTGCCATTGCTTGCATATATATTAGTTGTATGGTGTTTGTTTTTGGCTAATAAAGAAACGTTGCAGTATAAAATGCAACTAGAGCAGTGTCTACCATACTGTAGCATGAGTAATAGTCAATTCACTTCAATTCAATTTCCTTTATTTCGTAACAGAGTACATACAGACACAAAATATAGATTCGAATACAAAATAATTGCAAATGCATTAAAGTTAAAAACTATTATTAACAAAAATGGCTTATGTTCAATTAGCATGTCAATTTAAATTGCAGTGCTGATCACATCATCATACCAACTGCTACTCAATCTTAATACTCAAGAACTGTAAAATCTTATATATTAGTATTTGACTATATAAAACATATGCTCTATTTACATTATTTAAAACTACTAAAATATAGATAAAAGTTATTTATATGAATTCTTATATGTATATATATTTACTTGAAGTGTTAATACCCATAATAAAAACAAGGCCTGCATCTGTACTCATGTCTCTGTACCCAGTTAATTCTGGACACCAGAATGTCCAAGTCCTCACTTGCTACATCAACATCATATCTACTATTAAATAGGTTTTTGACAAATGTCATAAATATTGTTTTTAAAGAAAATATTGATTATACAAGAAAATAGGATTAAGTGACTGCATTAATTTCTTAAATGACCTAGCTTGAGTAAGTGCTATGTGATGCTTAAACAACAATTGCTGACAGTTAATTGCAGTGGTGTGGCTGCTTGCATACTTAGGAACATTATTGATACGTTTAAGAGCACTACTGTACGCAATTACAAATGTTTTAAAGATGGCAGAGTTTAGACTTGAACTATGGTTCCATAGATTGACCCCATAATCTGGACAACAATATAAATTAAATTAAAACAGAAGAGCATTGCTATTTACACTATTACAGTTTATAAAAAACACTATTAAAAGAGGCATACAAATTATTCACTCTCATATGAATATCTTCATTGTCTTTAAGATTAAAAAGTATATAATGTCCAATATATTTATAGTTTTCAGTGACTTGTAAAATGTCATCTCCAAATTTAATATTATTATCATCAAATGTTTTATACCTATGAAATACAAC
The DNA here is from genome assembly GCA_032716605.1 of Paralithodes platypus. Classification (NCBI taxonomy): domain Eukaryota; kingdom Metazoa; phylum Arthropoda; class Malacostraca; order Decapoda; family Lithodidae; genus Paralithodes; species Paralithodes platypus. The sequence goes on from CM064492.1 coordinate 32,240,565, forward strand.
ACACTTTGATTTGTCTTTATTTATTTGTAATTTATGTTCACTGACTTTAACTGAAAAATAAGTATACAGCTTTTCCATATCACTGTGACTCTGAGCAAGGAGGACTAGGTCATCTGCATAAGCTAAAATATTACATCTTGTCAAACCAAACTGGCACCCTACTTCCATTTCTGAGATGTCACAAATAATACTATTTATATAGAAATTAAATAAAAAGGGAGATATTATACCACCCTGTCTAACACCCTTTTCTAAAGCATAATATTTACTATGGGTATTATTCCATTTGACATTAGCTTGTGCATTCCTCAAGTAGTGCAGTCAAAATAATTTTATATTTGGCGGTACATTGGAATTTATAAGTTTTTTTGCTAAAATAAAGTGGTCTATATTATCAAAAGTTTTTCTCTTATCAACAAATGTAGCAATTGCAGACTTTTTGCATGATGCATATTTCTGTAATATCTCCTTCAATATTAAACAGGCATCAGAAGTGGATGACCCTTTTCTAAAACCTAGTTATCTATAATTTAATGGTAAACTTTCTATTAAAATATCTAAAATATGCATCTCAAAAATCTTTAGGAGGCATGATGATTGCATGACAGGTCTGTAAGCAGAAGAACTTGCACACTTATTATTATCCTTTGGGATAGGGTTGATGATATATTTTAACATATCAATTGGTAAATAGCAATGTATATAGCATATATTGAAAAAGCAGCAAGTTTTTCAAGATATTAGAAGCATTTTTTAAGAAGGTAGAATGGATATTGTCATGACCTGAACCTTTGTTGAGCCTTATGATGACCTTTTTTAGTGTAACTTTAGAAATTTGAAAACAAAAAATCCTTCCCATGTATCTTTTAGTTTATACAAAATATCCCTATCCTGGTTACCATCCATATGAGATGGGTCACATACAAATCTACTGGCAAAAATGTTAGCTATATCAAGATCTTGAGTGTATCCATCAATTAGTAGTAGTAGTAGTAGTAATTGCTCAGATCAGCACTACTATGCCTGTGGGGAACAAGACTGTCTGCACCACAACCAGCGACGGTGGCAGAAGTGGACTACGAGGCAGCAGTGGCAGAGGGTCGCATAGGAAGGAGACTGGATTGAAGTTGCATGGTGTTGAATAGTAATATCTGATGCTTGTAAAATAAAATGTATGAACAATATTAAATAAAAACCAATGTAGTAGTAGTAATCCAAGATGATGAGTCTGAGTGCTGACCCCGGAATAGTAAGTAGCTGAATGACTACCAAGTCGGACGCTTTGATGACTGTTCTGACCTGGTTTAGGGTCCAAAGAGGGGATGCACAGGCTGAGTGGTTTAAAAAAAAAAAAAAAAAAAAAAAAAAAGTAGTAGTAGTAGTAGTAGTAGTAGTAGTATAATTAGTAGTAAGTAAGGGTCGTAGTATTTCATGTGGGACCGGTATAGGGCTGTGAATAACAGATACAAGTGACCTCAATATGGCGGAGAGTGGCCAACACTTGTTTGCTATTGGGTCTGTATTCTTAACTCTCCGGACTCTGGCCAGTTTTATACGATAGCCTTTTCCCTCAACTTTTGACTTCAACACTAGTCTGGCATCTAATAAGGTAAAATTATATAATAATTATATATGTCACCTATTAAACCATATCTTAGTCTACTTTCCAATGCCAGAACCAAAGATCCCAGAAATGTTGCCGGGAAACTGTTGAGCATCGAGAATCGACGATATCATTTTCGTGTGATACCCCTCTGACAGCCGGATCTTGGCCACCTGAGAGGCAGATAGAGAATGTGCAGGGAGTATTACAATCATAAACACGATATTAACAATTATTTGTGTATGCAGGATCCTATATATTTGGTAATTTCCCGAGACTTTTCATTATTTCTTTTAAATTGTGTTCATCTCATTATGTGTTTACTATAGTCTATCCAAAAATAATATTAATAACATTTGAAAATCAGTCAGGGTAGGTGATAATCGTCTCTCATATAATAAGATTGACTCTCTAAGAAATAAATTCGGAAATAATTACTGACCCTGACATAATTGCCAATAGTGTTAATGATTGTTTTGCATCAATGCCTATAAAATTGAGCGATAAAACACCTTACTCAAATATACCCTATGACAGATTTGTTAAGCCCTCAAATTGTTAATTATAAGATTTTTCCTTTAACTACCCCTGAAGTGAATGAAATTATAAATGAATTAAATATGCTAGCCCAGATCACGACGACATATCAATATATGTAATCAAAGCAAATATCAATAACCTGTGTACTATAATGACTTACATATGTAATTTGTCAATTAACCAGGGTATTTTTCCACAAATTCACAAAACAGCACAAATTAGGCCTATTTATAAGAATAAAGGTCGACAATCTATAAGCAACTATATGCCAATATACTGTATATTGTAAATGCATACAGTAAAAGTTTAGAAGAAACAAATATTGTAAAAGATTAGTTGACCATATGGAATCCCAAGGCCTTTTTACAGACAATCAGTGCGGGTTTAACCCGGGTTGAAACACTAAAAAGGCAACCTTAACATTGGTTAAAGATGTAATGTATAACTTTGATAGAGGTGAACTAACTATTGCTGTTTTCTTGATCTTAGTCGTGCATTTGACTGTGTTGACCATAGTATATTACAAAATAAAGCAGAAAAAAAACAAGGCGGGTGTCAACCCCGAAAGGGGTTGAAATAGGGGAGCTATCCCCCCCCCCCCCCCTCCCCGCCAAAGGAGGCTTTCTAGGGCCTTTTCTAGCTGTTGCTGAGAGGATTGGGTTCTAGTCATGTGGTGATGGGCTGGTCTTTCAGAGTGAGAACTGAGCGATCTCTACCATACCCATAGCTTACTCTGACTTTTCCTTTTACTTATATATTTCCTAGATCTCAAGTGACGGCGTCTCTTCCGTGGATTGACCTCCCAATCTACCAAGATTGGAAGCTAAAGCGTCACATTTTTCCTTTGCCCCTCAACTTTCTCTTCATAATTGCTGAGGGGCACAGGGACCTTGGTGGGGCTTTGGTTTCCCGGGTGATTCCACACCCTCCTCAGCTCCCCGCCATGGAGTGGCTTCGGTCACCCAGGCTTTATTGTGGTCGGCAGGGAGGGTTCTGTGGGGGCGCTCGGTTATGGCCTTGGCCTTGCTCGGGGCCTTGGGGCTGTTCGGCCAGACAGCTTGGGGAACAGCAACAACAAAACAACAAACAAAAACAAAACTTTTACATTATGTTATTAGAGGGCAAGCCTGTTAATGGATCTCTAGCTATTTACTTACCAGATGCCATTATGTGTCCTACCTCGGGGCGACCTCAAATGCCATTACCACTGATATTGGGGTGCCACAGGGATCAATAAATAGGTCCAATCCTTGTCCTCTTATATGTGAACGATGTTCCTAATGTATCAAAATTATTAAGTACAGTAATATTTGCAGATGTATACTTATCTGGATCAAATTACCAAAGACTTGCTGAAACATTAAATAATGAACTAGTTAATATATATAATTGGTTCGCTGCTGATAAATTAACTATTAACAGTACTTAAACTAAATGTGTGAGAAATACCAATCACATTAAATTACCTATGACATTGAATGAGGAGGTCATAGAGTATGACATTGAATGAGGAGGTCATAGAGTATACGGATGACCAAAGTTTCCTTGGATTTATAGTTAATAAGAACCTTCACTGGAAATCACATATAACCATAATTTAATTTAAGCTGTCTAGTTGATCGGGTTAAATGTACAAAATACGCGATGAGCCTCTTCTACGTACTTTGTATTTCTCCCGTATTTACCCACATTTGCTCTACTGTAATACACTATGGTCCTCTACATATGATCCTCTACATATGGTCCTCTACATATGATCCTCTACATATGTTTGTGATAACAATTCCCTATATATAATACAGGAGAAAATAATTAGGATATTAACACAGTACTCGATTGCATCATGCCGAACCTTTATTTGCAATACTATATATTATGAAACTATCTGAAATATGCAATTACTTTGCAGCGATTATAATTTATACATCATTGAATGGATTGATGTGTTGCCCAGTTTACATCCATGCACATGTGCCTCTTCAATATAACTTAAGAAGACACAATCAAGTAGAAATTCCGTTTGTCCCTTCAACTCAATCTCAATTAGTTATACTGTATATGTCAGAGGAGGTCAGCTCTGGGATTCCCTACCGAGGAATATTGTAAAGGCTTTTTCCTTTGAAACTTTCAAAAGACATTTGAAAGAACACTATATACATCTACAATATGTACCCACCTTTTTGTGATATTAGTTCAAGATGGTCGTTAAACAAAGTTATTTATATTTGTTTTGTTTTTTCATTTAATGTACAGAAGTTTCCTTGGTTACACTATTGTAGCTTTTGTATTTTGAATGTAATATAAATAGGTGCCTGCTGAAATAGGTGCCTGCTGAAATAGGTGCCTGCTGAAATAGGTGCCTGCTGAAAAGCCTAGTGCTTAGTGGGCTCAGCTAGTATCAATAGGTGCCTGCTGAAAACCCTAGTGCTTAGTGGGCTCAGCTAGTATCAATGGGTGCCTGCTGAAAAGCCTAGTGCTTAGTGGGCTCAGCTAGTATCAATAGGTGCCTGCTGAAAAGCCTAGTGCTTAGTGGGCTCAGCTAGTATCAATGGGTGCCTGCTGAAAAGCCTAGTGCTTAGTGGGCTCAGCTAGTATCAATAGGTGCCTGCTGAAAAGCCTAGTGCTTAGTGGGCTCAGCTAGTATCAATAGGTGCCTGCTGAAAAGCCTAGTGCTTAGTGGGCTCAGCTAGTATCAATGGGTGCCTGCTGAAAAGCCTAGTGCTTAGTGGGCTCAGCTAGTATCAATAGGTGCCTGCTGAAAAGCCTAGTGCTTAGTGGGCTCAGCTAGTATCAATGGGTGCCTGCTGAAAAGCCTAGTGCTTAGTGGGCTCAGCTAGTATCAATAGGTGCCTGCTGAAAAGCCTAGTGCTTAGTGGGCTCAGCTAGTATCAATAGGTGCCTGCTGAAAAGCCTAGTGCTTAGTGGGCTCAGCTAGTATCAATGGGTGCCTGCTGAAAAGCCTAGTGCTTAGTGGGCTCAGCTAGTATCAATAGGTGCCTGCTGAAAAGCCTAGTGCTTAGTGGGCTCAGCTAGTATCAATAGGTGCCTGCTGAAAAGCCTAGTGCTTAGTGGGCTCAGCTAGTATCAATAGGTGCCTGCTGAAAAGCCTAGTGCTTAGTGGGCTCAGCTAGTATCAATAGGTGCCTGCTGAAAAGCCTAGTGCTTAGTGGGCTCAGCTAGTATCAATAGGTGCCTGCTGAAAAGCCTAGTGCTTAGTGGGCTCAGCTAGTATCAATAGGTGCCTGCTGAAAAGCCTAGTGCTTAGTGGGCTCAGCTAGTATCAATAGGTGCCTGCTGAAAAGCCTAGTGCTTAGTGGGCTCAGCTAGTATCAATAGGTGCCTGCTGAAAAGCCTAGTGCTTAGTGGGCTCAGCTAGTATCAATAGGTGCCTGCTGAAAAGCCTAGTGCTTAGTGGGCTCAGCTAGTATCAATAGGTGCCTGCTGAAAAGCCTAGTGCTTAGTGGGCTCAGCTAGTATCAATAGGTGCCTGCTGAAAAGCCTAGTGCTTAGTGGGCTCAGCTAGTATCAATAGGTGCCTGCTGAAAAGCCTAGTGCTTAGTGGGCTCAGCTAGTATCAATAGGTGCCTGCTGAAAAGCCTAGTGCTTAGTGGGCTCAGCTAGTATCAATAGGTGCCTGCTGAAAAGCCTAGTGCTTAGTGGGCTCAGCTAGTATCAATAGGTGCCTGCTGAAAAGCCTAGTGCTTAGTGGGCTCAGCTAGTATCAATAGGTGCCTGCTGAAAAGCCTAGTGCTTAGTGGGCTCAGCTAGTATCAATAGGTGCCTGCTGAAAAGCCTAGTGCTTAGTGGGCTCAGCTAGTATCAATAGGTGCCTGCTGAAAAGCCTAGTGCTTAGTGGGCTCAGCTAGTATCAATAGGTGCCTGCTGAAAAGCCTAGTGCTTAGTGGGCTCAGCTAGTATCAATAGGTGCCTGCTGAAAAGCCTAGTGCTTAGTGGGCTCAGCTAGTATCAATAGGTGCCTGCTGAAAAGCCTAGTGCTTAGTGGGCTCAGCTAGTATCAATAGGTGCCTGCTGAAAAGCCTAGTGCTTAGTGGGCTCAGCTAGTATCAATAGGTGCCTGCTGAAAAGCCTAGTGCTTAGTGGGCTCAGCTAGTATCAATAGGTGCCTGCTGAAAAGCCTAGTGCTTAGTGGGCTCAGCTAGTATCAATAGGTGCCTGCTGAAAAGCCTAGTGCTTAGTGGGCTCAGCTAGTATCAATAGGTGCCTGCTGAAAAGCCTAGTGCTTAGTGGGCTCAGCTAGTATCAATAGGTGCCTGCTGAAAAGCCTAGTGCTTAGTGGGCTCAGCTAGTATCAATAGGTGCCTGCTGAAAAGCCTAGTGCTTAGTGGGCTCAGCTAGTATCAATAGGTGCCTGCTGAAAAGCCTAGTGCTTAGTGGGCTCAGCTAGTATCAATAGGTGCCTGCTGAAAAGCCTAGTGCTTAGTGGGCTCAGCTAGTATCAATAGGTGCCTGCTGAAAAGCCTAGTGCTTAGTGGGCTCAGCTAGTATCAATAGGTGCCTGCTGAAAAGCCTAGTGCTTAGTGGGCTCAGCTAGTATCAATAGGTGCCTGCTGAAAAGCCTAGTGCTTAGTGGGCTCAGCTAGTATCAATAGGTGCCTGCTGAAAAGCCTAGTGCTTAGTGGGCTCAGCTAGTATCAATAGGTGCCTGCTGAAAAGCCTAGTGCTTAGTGGGCTCAGCTAGTATCAATAGGTGCCTGCTGAAAAGCCTAGTGCTTAGTGGGCTCAGCTAGTATCAATAGGTGCCTGCTGAAAAGCCTAGTGCTTAGTGGGCTCAGCTAGTATCAATAGGTGCCTGCTGAAAAGCCTAGTGCTTAGTGGGCTCAGCTAGTATCAATAGGTGCCTGCTGAAAAGCCTAGTGCTTAGTGGGCTCAGCTAGTATCAATAGGTGCCTGCTGAAAACCCTAGTGCTTAGTGGGCTCAGCTAGTATCAATAGGTGCCTGCTGAAAAGCCTAGTGCTTAGTGGGCTCAGCTAGTATCAATAGGTGCCTGCTGAAAAGCCTAGTGCTTAGTGGGCTCAGCTAGTATCAATAGGTGCCTGCTGAAAAGCCTAGTGCTTAGTGGGCTCAGCTAGTTTCAATAGGTGCCTGCTGAAAAGCCTAGTGTTTAGTGGGCTCAGCTAGTATCAATTGTTGTATATAACATGTATAATAGGTGCCTGCTGAAAAGCCTAGTGTTTAGTGGGCTCAGCTAGTATCAATTGTTGTATATAACATGTATAATAGGTGCCTGCTGAAAAGCCTAGTGCTTAGTGGGCTCAGCTAGTATCAATAGGTGCCTGCTGAAAAGCCTAGTGCTTAGTGGGCTCAGCTAGTATCAATAGGTGCCTGCTGAAAAGCCTAGTGCTTAGTGGGCTCAGCTAGTTTCAATTGTTGTATATAACATGTATAATAGGTGCCTGCTGAAAAGCCTAGTGCTTAGTGGGCTCAGCTAGTATCAATTGTTGTATATAACATGTATAATAGGTGCCTGCTGAAAAGCCTAGTGCTTAGTGGGCTCAGCTAGTATCAATAGGTGCCTGCTGAAAAGCCTAGTGCTTAGTGGGCTCAGCTAGTTTCAATTGTTGTATATAACATGTATAATAGGTGCCTGCTGAAAAGCCTAGTGCTTAGTGGGCTCAGCTAGTATCAATTGTTGTATATAACATGTATAATAGGTGCCTGCTGAAAAGCCTAGTGCTTAGTGGGCTCAGCTAGTTTCAATTGTTGTATATAACATGTATAATAGGTGCCTGCTGAAAAGCCTAGTGCTTAGTGGGCTCAGCTAGTTTCAATTGTTGTATATAACATGTGTGTATTTCTTGGAGCTAAATATATATAAACAAATAAAGCATTAATTGTATTCAGATTCTCTTTCTAACAAGAAACAATCCACTGGAAATTGTCGAATGCCATTTTAATTAATGTGATTGAAGAGGATTTGTAGTAAGCAAAAAAAGAAAGAAAAAACAGCTAAATATATTTAATCGTCTGGTGGTATATCACACATAATGTTTCATGTGCTTGAAAGGGTAAGTGTCTATACACACACTTAGTTATTTGCCTTGAGAGAGGGCGGGTTTGAACTACATACAATATGCCATTGTAGCCTACTATCGGTTATAAAAAAAAAAATTACTCGCTAAAACATGAAACATACTCTCTATATTTGTCGATATATTTGTTGAGATATCGAGCAAATAATCGCATACTGCCCATACATAAACAAACAAGCACATATGAGTGTTTACGCAAATAAATGACTGCACATAATATAAATTCCATATACTTACGCATCCCAAAGAGCAAGGCAAGAAGGCATAATTGCACACATACACGCAAATCACACACACACACACAACACATACACACTTACCCATACTAAGCACACATGCAAACACACCCAAACGCACATACACAGAACGCACATGCACACTAATACACACACGCCATCTCGTTCCCACTAATCTCTCACTTGACAACATCAAAACGCCTTATGTTGTGGGATCATGTTATCGCACAAGAGGATCACAATCACTTAAGGGGGGTCACCGGTTTTGTTTTATCTTTCTCTCCTGTTTTCTCTTTCTCTGGCTTGTATCCATTCGGCCCCATTCACCCAACTGTTTTAAGACGTTTATCCCCATCCAGGTGTCTATTTCTTCCTGGCGAGTGATAGCGAGCCAGCATTGTATGGAGAAATCCGACTTCGCCGGAGAAATTTTTCTATCAAAATATTTACAAATTTAGCTTGCTGTCAAAACAAAAATATATATATGCTGGCTCGTTACCTCTCGCCAGGAAAATATTGACACCTGGATGGGGGTAAACGTCTTAAAACAGTAGGCATATTGGGGCCGAATGGATACAAGCCAAAGAGAGAGGGAGAGAAAGAGAAACAAAGAGAGGTGGGGGTCCCTTAATTCAGAGCGAAGTGGGCCTGGTGGAGTGTTAGATCCTACTTAACTGGGATCACTGTTGCGGTAAAAGTGGGCTTACAAGACACAGCGTTGGTAGAAAGTGTTTTAAGCTGCCAAATGCACTGAGGGTCCATCTGCATATATAATGAAGTGGTTCTAATGAGGGCAATTAGTCATGTGTCGACAACGGTGGTCGATTCAATGAATTTTGTTTCGCTTGTTTGGGTGCGTGCTGCTCAGCGCCAAATATAGGGTCGATCTTTTGCACAAGGTCGCACTGGATAAATTACCCGTCCTTTCTGAACGAATATATGTTTAATAATCAAGTACTCAATAAACCTTTTCTGTTCAATGATGTTTTACACCGGTATCTTACGGACTATTGTTTCCTAAATTTTGATTGACAATTATGGTCTGGTAGCTTATTAGCTAAACTTGTATGATAATTATGTCACACCAAATATATATATATGCCGGTATATATTTAGTTTAGTTTCATATAGCAATGCGAAATAATCCAGAAATATTAGCGGAGACAAAATGGCCATCAAAAGTGACGATGAAATCTTGTATATAAAATAGTGAAATTAGGGAGCTTCCGCTTGACTACGCTTGGCCAGGTGGCCCATCTCCATATCAATGCCATTTGTAATTTGTAATGGGTAACTCAGGTGGGTTATACAGTCTGACATACAACGGCTACTGCATAACATTCAGATATGACGTCACAAATGACCCCTAACTCACTGTGCCCATTTGATGAATAGAATCCTAGGGTGTCAAGACACTGCCTATCTGTTCCCCCCCCCCCCCCCCCGGGAAACAAACTCTGAACCTCTGAACTGTGAGGCGAAACCAATACCATAGCGCTACAGGTAACTCACAGATCATCGTATCATTGAGTTTATGATATGTTTTTTTGTTTTCTATGTGAATGAGGGAGACAAAAGGCATAACTGCCTGCAGCGAGTGCCTCCCCCAGATTTGAAAGAGTGACAGGGCCAAAATCAAGGGACGTTCGAGCTAAAATGCCTGGACACACGGTGTTTGAAGCAATTTAAGTCATAGGAAGAGGGAAAGACTGATTCAGGGAGAGATTTCCAGAGCTCAGCAGTTGAATAGAAGAAAGTCTTTGAATAGCATTTCACTCTTGGGTTGGAGAGTTGCACAGAGTAGGGGTGGGATAGTGTTGCAAGGCGGGTACTACGTACCGTACGTAGAGGAGGTGGTATACACTGAGAAAGCTCCGAGGAACACTGATTATTGTAGTAGCGATAGAATAGCAAGAGAGATGCAACATTGCGGCGAAGAGAGAGCTTGCAGAGAGTTGGTGAGTGGACGGGAGTTAATGATACGAAAGGCTTTCCTTTCTACTTTGTCTAGGAGTGCGGTGTGAGAGGATCCTCCCCTCACATGTGAACACACATGTGTGTGTATGTGTGTGTGGGTGGGGGGGGGGGGGGGGGGTTGTTGTGCGAGCTTGCGCCTGAGGATGTGTGAGAGTGAAATATATGTGTAGTCATTTGTTTGCGGAAGCGATCGTTTGTACTTGTTTCTTTGTGTATGTGCGAGCGGGTGAACGTCGTACATATATTTAAAACGCTTATATGCATGGGAGAGAGAGAGAGAGAGAGAGATTACAAGAAGCATCCCCAGTAACTGAAGCGTATTAGCCTAAGCGGGAGTGGCAAGATGGAGCACAATTCAAAAGAGACTAAACAAAATATAAGGCAGCAGAGAAGAGGTCAGATGAATAGTATAAGCACAAACGACGTACACGATACCTGCGTCGTGTCGTGCCATTTATTAGTCTTACCTAGTTGAAACCACGCTATTACTAAGCTAAATATAATGTAGGTTAATGTCTCAACAAAATGTTCAAATTAACCCAATAGATAAACCAATGAATTAACATGGCAAACGACTGTGACTGTGTTGGTTTCTTTAAAGTGCATTTTCTTTGTGTTTCCCTCTCAGTAACAGCCAAAGTACTCTGGGGATCATTGTCGCTGAATGAGTGTGTATTGTACCTGTATAACTGTGTGTGAGTGTGTGTGTGTGTGTGTGTGTGTGTGTGTGTGTGTGTGTGTGTGTGTGTGTGGGTGGGTGGGTGTGTGTGTGTGATTTTGTTAGCTTATAGATACAAGGAATATGTAAATTATCACTTTCAAATAGCCAGTGATGTTTTATAGATTGGCATAGCACTGGTGATTATGAAGGAAAACAAATAATTGACATGTAAATCCTATTGAATTATAGATATTGGGAAATGGTAGACATATTTGCATTTTATATTTAAAACTCTGTGCTTCTGTGAGATAGGATTTTATAGATATGATATTTAACCCTCTTCTTTTACAATATTGGGTATGTACTTGAGTAGTTTGCGGCTGTTGCTGTCTCTACAAATACGGCGACAAATCTAAAGAATGTTTTTCCCATGCAAAGGATATGTATCCAGCAAAAACAAAATAAATTGAAAACTATATAGAGATATAAATGAACAAATAAATAATATTAAAATAACATGTCATGATAATTAGGCCTACCGCCATAGGCAAGACCTATTTATTTTCACATTTTAACTCTGCATCTTAACAAGTACGGCGACAAATACAAAATCCCCTATCCACAAATGACTGTGCGTATGCAGTTTTGGTTCTAAAATATCTATCTATCTATTCCCAGACGACTTGATCCACGAACTGGTGATGAATCGCCTCCATGCATCTCTGTCCTCTGTCAGCCGGTACCCCTCCTCCAACCCAACACCATGTTTACTCATATACCCCTCAACTCCATCCTTCCACCTCATTATCGGTCTGCTCTTTTTCTCTGCCCTTCTACCTCACTCTCGTACACTTTCTTAACATGTTCCTAACATGTTCCACATGCCCGAACCATCTCAAGGTGTTCCCTTTCACATTCTCCGGTACATCCACATCCACACCCCAACGCTCTCGTACTCCCTGATTCGTTTGTCTATCTCTCCATGTTACTCCACACGCACTTCACAAGTAACTCATTTCCACCCCTCTCACTCTTGATATATGTGTTCCCAACAACTTCCATTTTTACGTCAGTGTCGGGATTACCACACTATCATGTAATGACTTATTTACATCCTTACTGACCACACTATTCCTTATCGCTGATTTCAGCGTTCCTACAACCCTCTTCCCCTGCTGTACCCTCTCCCGCATTTCAGCCTCCATACTCCCATCTTTACTCATCACACTGCCTAAATTCATAAATGAACTGATATTCTTCATAACTTGGTCATTCATTCTCACCTTTGACTGCACCCCTTTCAAGACCATAACCTTACTTGTTCCCGCATTTACCTTCAGGTTCCGTTTCTCATGCACAGTTCCAAACATATTTACCAGACCCTGCAACTCCCACTCATTATCACTCAACAGACCTGTATCATCAGCAGCAGCATATGCAACTTCCATCCAATCTTTCCCTTATCAGGGATACACCAACATCCATGTACTGCATTTCCTTGTAATGTCCAATTATATTAATCATATTTATTTGCATATCATATATCAGTTCAATACAGTAACTCAATAAGTATCGTACACATTAAAACAACTCTGATGATCTGAGGAACAACAAAAGTAAAATCATTTAATGTCAATAACTCTACAAATCAAGAACTCAACAAAGAAAAATATATATTTTCTTACCTAAGGGCCAACTTTAACGATCAGGAACAACTGCTACAGCAACAGTAATACAGTCACGCATTCATAGGTCTTTGTCTTCGTCGCAGGTAAAACAAAAAGTGAAACCAAATGCAAGTAAGAGTCTAGATGAGCAAGAGGTGGGGGGGGGGGGGGGGGGGGGGGGGGGGGGGCGAGCAAGAAGAGTGGGAAGGTGATTTGAATAGATAATAGAAGCAGCAGAAGATGGAGTGGCCGAGGGAGGCAAAAAGGAAGTGTAACGAGGACCCGGGGTGGAGGTGAAGTTGACAGAAGGTGGATGAAACAGGTAGTGAAGGCCGATATCCTTGGGCTATCAATTTTAATAGATATTCATTATCAGTGCAATGTTCTATAAATTATCGGCTGCTTCTTCTTCCACGCATGACTTTTAAAGTTGATCACGCTTGGCCTTTCGTGGTGTATGCCTTTGCTCCATGTGCAGGAAAATGTTTCAATATTAAATACAAAATCAGACAAGACTCTTCGTACCATAAAGACGCCCTCCTCCCTTCAAAAGGCCATAACTCATTCGCCTCACCCAGTCCACCCCTCCTCCCCACCCTTCTTCTTCCTCCCCACATGTCCACCCCTCCTCTCCTCCTCTCTCTACCCAATTCCCTCCCCCAGGTCCTATCCTGCATCACCCCTCCTTATCCCACTTCCCCACCTGCCTGTTTAATCCTATCCATGTCCACCGTACCCTTCCCCATGCATATCCACCCTATCCTGTACCCCCATAACCCCAACCCTTCACATGTCCTCCCTATCTTTTACGTCCCAACCATAATCCACCATGAGATATTCCCTCTACCCAATACTTCACCAACCTTACCCCATCTCCTCACACCTACCCTGCACCTTGCCCCCGCACCCTACCTCCACACATCTCCAACGTATCGTCTACCTGCTCAGCCTAACTCAACCCTATACCTGTCCACCCTACTCATCCACCATATCCTAAGACTTCCCATTCTATCACACCTCCTTACTCTAATCTGCTTCTCCCCCTTACCATCCCAAATTAAACCCCTCCCCTCTCATTTTTCATGCAACCCCACCTTCCCACATGCCCACCCTATTCTGTACCTCCCCCAACCCTGTCTACATCTCCCCATTCTATGTCACTTATCCACACTTGCACCTTATCCCCCTCCCCCCCCTTACTGCACCTGCCCATCCTACCCTAACATCCAACCTACCCTAACTGGCCAGTTGTCCACTCTTTCCAGCACCTCCCAAACCTATTCTTTCTTTCCTTATCTCAGCTGTCCACATGTCAACCCAGCCCTTTACCTTGCCACCTTACCCACCACACCACATATTCTTCCTAAACTGGACCCCCTTTTCCTCCCTCATGCCCACAGTTCTACACATCCTTACCTTACACCTCCTCATTAAACCCCATTCCCCCAAGTATGCACCCTACCTTGCACCTTTCAACCTTATCCATTTCATATATTCTTTCTTCATTGCACTTCTCCATTTGCTCACCCTATTCTGCACCTTCTCACCCTAATCCACCCCGTATCTCACCACATTGCCCCACATCCCCCCCTTTTCAACCTAAACTATATGCTTTCACAATCTACTCTACTTTTCTTCCCTTCCTTCTACAAACCTACCTTACCCATTACCTCCCCACCCTATCCATCCTTCTCACCTGTCCACATACCTTCACTTTTCCACCCTATTCTCTACTACATAATGTAACCTATCTTTCTACTTGTACTATATACTATAATGTCCACCTTCCTCTGTAACCTAACCCTCATAACCACTTGTCCATTTATCTAATAATCATACTATACTCTATCTTCACATATCCAACCTCCTCTTCCTACCATGTAATCATCCTACCCCTTCACATTCGCATCTGCCAAATCTAATTTTCCACCTATCTACCCTTTCCTAACGCTTCCTTCCCCACTCTACTATATAATTCTATCTCCTCGTCTTACGTTTCAACCATAAAACTTTCCCATTCTATCACTCCTATTCAGTTTACCTCTCCATCTCCCTGTTCATCTCTACCATGCTACCTCCCCAACATACCCATCTACTATCCCACTTAATTTTCCTGCTCGCCCATTCCACCATATCTGTTCTTCGACTCGCCAAACACTCTTTCATCAATAATTTATGCACTGAACTATCCAACTCTAGCTCTTCCCAAACTTTATGGCATCTAGCTAAAAAAACTCGCCAACAATTTTTCTTCCTCGTCTTTCCCTCCCATTTTCCACTCCGATGGCACTACCGTTAATTCTTTCTCTGACAAAGCTGAACTCTTCGCCCAAACCTTCTCTAAAAACTCCACGTTGGATGATTCCAGTGCTATTCCTCCCCCCCCCCCCCCCCCCCACCCTCTCACTTACTCATGCCTAATATCTCTTCTAAAGATGTACTTTCTACCCTCTCTGGGCTTAATACTAAGAACACGTATGGCCCGGATGGTGTTTCTCCTGTTGAACTAAAAAACTGTGCTTCCATGCTGACTCCCTGCCTTGGCAAACTCTTTCGTCTTTGTCTTTCATCTAATGTCTCCCCTTTTTGCTGGAGGTTTACTCTCATTCTACCTGTCTTAAAGAAGGGTGACCGCTCTCAACCCTCCAACTATTGTCCAATTGCTCTCATTTCCTGCATCTTCAAAGTTGTTTAAACTATTCTTACTTCTACATTTCTTAAGCATCTCTCTTCTCATAATCTTCTCTCAGATCGCCAGTTTTGATCTACCGATCTTCTTTCATAATTATCTTACGAACTCTTGGTCATCCTCCTTTTGGGACTTCGGTGAGACCTTTTCTATTGCGCTAGACATATCAAAGGCCTTTGATACAGTCTGGCACAAAACTCTAATTTCTAAACTACCATTCTTTGGTTTCTATCCCTCCATCTGTGCCTTTATCTCTAATTTCCTTTCTGTATATTCCATAGCTGCAGTTGTGGACGCCCATTGTTCACTTCCTCAACCTACCAACTCCAGTGTTCTGCATGGTTCTATCCTATCTCCAATTATCTTTCTAATATTCATTAATGATCTTCTCAACTGTACCTCCAGTCCTATCTATTCATATGCTGATGACTCTGTCTTACACTATTCAATTCGTTTTTCAGAACGCTCCAGCAAGCAATCACTCAAAAATCTCACGTGATGAATCCATAGAACACTTATCTTCTGACCTATCAATCATTTCCAATTGGGGAGAGAAAATCTTGTTACTTGCAATGCTTCCAAAACCCAATTTTTCCATGTATCTACCCGTCAAGAACTCCCACAGGTCTATCTATCCCTTATACTGTAACAATACAAAAATCAACTCCTAATTTTTTCTCAGTATTCTCGGTGTCTCTTTTTCTTCTGATGCCTCTTGGAGAGACCATATTACCCAGAAGCTGGGTATGCACAACTGCCTCCGGGGGTTTATTACTCCTACACAGCTTCTTGCTCAGTACAGGGGCACAGTGCGTCCTTGTATTGAGCATTGTTCGTATATGTGGGGAGGATCCTCTCACACAGCACACAGACAAAGTAGAGAAGAAAGCATTTCGTTTCACTAACTCGCGTCCACTCACCGACTCCTAGCGATCTCTCTCTCTCTCTTTGTCGCAATGTTGCATCTCTCTTGCTAATCTACCGGTATTACAATAATCAATGTTCGTCAGAGGTGTCTGTGTATACCCATCTTGCAACACAATCCCACTCTTACAAGGTGCCACTCTCCAACCCAAGAGTGAAACGATATTCTCAATCTTTCTTTTATTCAACAGCTGTGCTCTGGAACTCTCTCCCTGAATCCATCTTTCCTTCATCCTATGACTTAAGCTGCTTCATACTCCGTGTGTCTAGGCCTTTGGCTCGAACATTCCTTGATTTTGGCCTTGTCACTCTTTCAACTCTGGGGGAGGCACTCGTCACAGGCAGTTTTGCATTTTGTCTCCCTGTATGAGGTTGTATGCACTTTTAGTTTTCAGATGTTCACAGTGCAAAAGAATTTCTTAATGTATATGTATGCAATTTGACAATAAAGTGTATCTTATCTTATCTTATCATCCACGTAGAAAAAATATCCACCTACCTATGTAATCACTCGATGAAATCGACTAATTTACCTTGATGCTCTACCAACCAACCATTCCAACTCCTCGTTCTAACCCACCTCCCCACCTCACTACTTAAAAGATTCAACGCAACGCTCCTTTTCCAAATTCAACCTCGTCACTTCTTAAACTTATCTCTTATCCTCCCCACGAAAACTCTTCGGAAGAAAAGTAACAGTTACACTTAGTAATCAAGTAATGATCAATCATAAATATTTGTTTATGATTTGTTTTCCCTAATAGCCTACTGGTTTTCATAATAACTGTTTCTATAGTCCTTACCATAATATTAATTAAATAGTATGGTCAACATAACTGGGTTCTATATCTTCGTTGACAGCTTACATTCTAGATTGTCTTTACATTCATATCTCTCTTAAAGTATGTTAATGTATTAGTATTTTCTTCTGTTTATTGTGATTATTTAAAAACAACCAAATTACGAAATCTTACGAATTAATATATGAACATATTGTGAAAACAAAAATGATGATACCAACATAAAAGTAATATATAGTATTTAATTATCTCTCTCTCTCTCTGTACATAAATATATATATATATATATATATATATATACATACAGAGAGAGATACACACACGCACACACACACACACACACACACACTGATTGGTAGTTCGGAACAATAGAAGAAGATTGATATAGGAGTAGGTAGTAAAACAAACAAGAATATAGATTCATATATTAGGGTTTTTGTTATAATTATGTTTTAGTTAATAGTTAATATTTGATAAGCCTCGCTGCTCTGCGCCCCCTTAACAAGCTTCGCCTAATGTAACCATAACACGTTTTGATTGTATAATGAAAACTAATACTTTTATTTACAGATTTTTCTAAAGATTAACAAGGTACTTTTGATGATGATTGTTTGCATTTCCCTTTGGAGTATGCACTACGCAAAGGCATATATATATGTTTTGTAAGCATTATATTATTATTAAGTATTATAATTCCTTTATAACTTCTTTACCAAGCCAAAAGACAGCCCACATACTGTACGTACACAAGAGATATATTTGGTACACCGGAGTAACCTAATGCCGCACACGTCTACACTTATCAACAATATCACCCCTACTAACCCTCACACCACCACTCCTCCACCGATCACCCAACTCTGCTCATGTTAAGGGGGCTCACACGATTTTTTTCTCTTTCTCTGGCTTGTATCCATTCGGCCCCATTCAGCCAACTGTTTTAAGACTTTTATCCCCATCCAGGTGTCGATTTCATCCTGGCGAGCGATAGCGAGACAGCATTGTATCAAGAAGTCTGGCTTCGCCGAAGACATTTTTCTATCGAAAAATGTACAAATTTAGCTTGCTTTCGAAACAAAAATATATACAGTAGATGCTGGCTCGCTACCGCTCGCCAGGAAAATATTGAAACCTGGATGGGGGTAAACGTCTTAAAACAGTACAGGTTGGCTGAATGGGGCCGAATGGATACAAGCCAAATAGAGAGGGAGAGAAAGAGATAAAAAGTGAGGTGAGCCACCTTAAGAAAGATACCTTTTATTAAGCAGAAACTGGATAACTGATGACATTTTGCATCTGTTGATAGCTACCAATATTCACCCTTTGATTACGAAACGCTTCTCTGAATTTGCTAACGTTGTCTATTTTGTTCATAAGATACGGAAATTAGGTATGATTTAATTTAGCAGGTACAGTCATGAGCATATATAAGGTTACACCATTTAAATAATTAAATGTTTAAAGACAAATTTTGAAGTATAGGATGTTTTTATAAAGCGCTGCATTGTCTTTTCTTTGCGATCAATGCTGATTGGAGTGGGTTCGTCAGCCTTTCTGCTATTGGCTGTACTTGATGTAGTATTATAAGCACTGACTTTCCCTATCTAATTAAAATCAGCTAAATAATGCAGAAGGCCATATATTTATACTGAATACTGGTAAATTGTATGAGATTAATGCAATTGTTTACATACCGTACGTTGTTATGCTACATTGTATATCTAAGGGAGCCCACCTCGTTTTTTTTCATCTTTCTCTCCCTCTCTCTTTGCCTTGTATCCATTCGGCCCCATTCAGCCTACTATTTTAAGACGTTTACCCCCATCCAGGTGTCAATATTTTCCTGGCGAGCGGTAGCGAGCCAGCATATATATATATATTTTTGTTTTGACAGCAAGCTAAATTTGTACATTTGTCTATAGAACAATTTCTCCGGCGAAGCCGGATTTTTCCATACAATAATGGCTTGCTATCGCTCGCCAGGAAAAAATCGACACCTGGATGGGGATAAATGTCTTAAAACAGTTGGCTGAATGGGGCCGAATGGATACAAGCCAGGGAAAGAGAGGAAAGGAGAGAAAGATAAGAAAAGCCGGTGACCCCCCTTAAGTTCTTTAAATGGATTCAAGGATATCAATGTGTCAATCTCGGTATTGTAAAGGTTCTGGTGTCTATAAGAATAAATAAATATATATATTTTTAAGCAGCGTGGGTGGTGATTTAGTGAGTCGTAAAGTTAAAAAGCCTATAGTAACCCGGCCGTAACAGCGTCCTTTAGCCTCCCATTGTCCCCAGCTCATGAAACTAGTCCTCCACACCCAACCTTCACAATACGGAGCGCAGACAACTTTTCACCTGGATTTCATTTGTTGACTCTGATCCATAGCAGAGCATCTTGCTATCCGATATGATAACGTAGATATTATTATTTTACTCATTCTCCCAGTACTGATATACAAACATCTAATAATCTGTTTTCGATAACTTGGTATATTTAATCATCTAACTCATGGCACTAGTACTGACATAGCAACATGGAAATCTGCTCGAGGTCGACTGACCTATGAACATCTAGTAATCCGTCTTTGATTACCTTAAAATTACTTTTCTTGATGGTGTCGTCTGTACTGACTAATAAATTGATTAGATGAATATCAGTGACTATTTTCTTTTCAATTTAGTAATTACAAAAAGGAAAATCAAACTAATATTATTTGTTTTGACCTATTTATTGACATTCATAATTGCACTGATTAGTCAAAGAACATTTAACAGGTATATTTCACACTGTATCAATGATCAATAATGCTGTTTAATGTTAGTATATATGGTGTAAATAATTTGGTTGTAGGTGCTTACCCAAAAATAATTGAATAAGCAATGACCGCGTGACAAGCAAGTAATCCATAGCAAAGTTCAGCTTTCAAT
This sequence comes from Paralithodes platypus, assembly GCA_032716605.1. Classification (NCBI taxonomy): domain Eukaryota; kingdom Metazoa; phylum Arthropoda; class Malacostraca; order Decapoda; family Lithodidae; genus Paralithodes; species Paralithodes platypus. The sequence goes on from CM064492.1 coordinate 32,260,641, forward strand.
GGCAAAGCAAATAACGTTGAGGGTAGATGTCAGTTGCGGGTTTGGTAAAGGGGCCTTTCTGTCTGGGTGGCTGGTGTGGCTGGTGTGAGTGACGCCTGGTCGGGTTTCTGATCTGTGTCTCCTGCTCTGGGGACGCTACATCAGTCTCGTTCTTCTTCAGGGGAGTCTTGCTATCAGGAACGTATCTGTGTTTCCGGGGGTAGGGAGAGGGATGCCACACTCGCGTCTTAACTGAGGGTAAGAGTAACTACTCTAACCTATTTCTTAACTGTTCAGTAAGCGAGGGAAAGGTATATGTGAGCATGGATCACTTTCTTTGTTCTTGTTGAGGTTCTTCAGCAGAGTGTTCTGTTGGTATTCAAGAAAGATCTCTGGGAGGGCTAAATTCGAGAATGATGAGAGGTGATTTGGTAGGGGTTCAACCCTTTTTAATTAATTAAACTATACAGTCAAATAGGCGCTCTCACATGAGCCAAATATCCGAACGTTTTTGTCTGATTCCTTTTATTGATAACAAATTGCCAGGGCCTGCCATTGTAATTTTAAATTCTTAGTGTGTGTCTGTTGATTTTGCATGTCCTCGTTGGGCAAATGTAAGCTTATAATATTGCCTCGATAATCACCTGTGTATCATAAGTGGTCATTTATCACATGACTCGTACACCATCTATATCCATGTCCGAATCTATGGACTCATGAGAGCTGATGACAGAGTAGTTTATTTCTTTTGCATCTCATATATTCAAATTCTTAAGAAAAAACTAACTAGAGGGGCATTCAGTAAATGGCATACGTACGCCTTCGCTGGGTTTGTCACAAGATAAACTTAAATGCACAACAATAACACCAGTGTGACATATGATCCGGATCGCCTTCTAAATTGAATCACGTAAGATACGAAAAGGTTGAGTATGAGGATAATCAAGAAATGACAACACAGCCAAGGCTGGAAATTAAGGTGAAGAGGTTTGACTGCAGTACAAAATTGTAATAATATTTCATCGTAAAGATATATATATTTATATATACTGCATAATATAAAGTCTTCATTGTAACACTTTATAGCTCTCTCTCTCTCTCTCTCTCTCTCTCTCTCTCTCTCTCTCTCTCTTTCTCACCAAATTGCCGGGGAAAGGCGTGTAATATAATGCAATCGACGCATTGAAAAGGAATCTATATATTCATTTTGAGGAGGTTGAGGTAATATATGCATTTTAAAAATAGGGTAAGTATCAGTAGTATTTATTATTTTCCAAATTCGATCTTTACTATGAATTTCCCGGTAGAAATTGTTCTCATTCTACTGGGGGCCTGTTTCCCAGCTGTATTTCATGCAAACCCTTGGTTGGAGGGAGTGGTGGATGGGGAGAGAGTCATCTGCTTTGTTATCTATACCTTCCACTTAGTAGCAATTTTTGTTATAATTAAGTTCAGACTGCCTAGTAGTGGCTGCAAGATGTGTGCAGTATGTGTATATATGTAACTCTCTGTAACTAGCTATGTATATACAGTATATGAACACTTATCTCTGGATATGAATTAGAATTGACCTCAGTGAATATAATCGGCAATTAATTTCATTTTTTTGTTAATAGGTCTACAATCAGATGGAAATAATATATTGATATAATTAGAAAACTATACTTTAGATATTAATACATGTCCAGGGTGAAAATGGGTACCACCAGAGAGGCGTTTTAGCTTAGATACTATTATAGTATACAACAAATGGTTGTTATTGTTTGGGTTATGTTATATAGATATGATAACCTTGATTAATAAGTGCCCATGATACATAATAGCCGTTTTGTAGAGACTCCTGAAAATATATCCCCCTTAGATTGTACAGATTCGTTTGACTTCGGGGTCCGTCCCATCAATAATAAATAGTATCCAATGATAATAACAGGAGTACTACATGCAAAGGGACAACATATAAAGCGTTACTTAAGTACTGAACCTACTGTAGATGTACTAATTAATATCCATCTTAAATTCACCAATCAATGTTCTGCACCAACAAACAAAGCTGTGAAATTTATCAGAAGAACTGTTCATTACTTCAGTACAGAGAAAGTTATGCAAGTATACAAGAGCATGCTATACAATTATTGTCTCCATACCTGTAACCTTATACATGACATTGAAAGTATAGAGTCAGTACACCGAATAGAAACCCGTTTACTTCCATCTCTGAAAATATACGTTATAATGAGAGAAAAGGAGAATTCGACCTGTTTTCACTTACAGTTAAAGGCGGATAATAAGAAGGCAACTGATGAAAAACTTTAAGATTATACACAGCTTTAACATTATCTACGCTAACAATTATTTATGTAAAAATACCAAAGTGAGTGTTACACGAGGAAAGGATTTAACATTTATGATCAAGAATATAATTATTGATACAACCAAATATACATCTTATCTTTTAACATATCCAATGCGTGCATCTATCGCCCTAATAAAATTAGATGAAGCAGTTTTATGTTCACGTTTAAAATGGTTAGACATGGACCATAACAAATTGTATGTTGTTGATGCCAATACTGACTAAAAATGATGGCAACACTTTGTTGAAGAGAACATAGAAATAAATATAAAATACAAATACTAAACTGAAGGGAAAGTAATGATGCAATTTAATTTGTATGAAAGCTGTATGGAACCCGGAGAGACCAACTTTAGCTATGCTTTCCTGTTCATCCACTTGTTCTGCTGTCTCTACTAGAACTACTTTTTGACGACCTTGTTTGGATCGTTAGGTCTGTGTGGTCAGGGTATCTACTGTATGTACTAATATCTCTCTCTCTCTCTCTCTCTCTCTCTCTCTCTCTCTCTCTCTCTCTCTCTCTCTCTCTCTCTCTCTCAATTTGTTATCAGTTTCTCATCACTTGGGCAAGTTCTTTGACGCTGGTCAAAATCGATTTAATCCTTTTTGTCTTCTTTTCCTGTTTTTTTTTTCTTTTAGCTTTGCCTGGTCAATCCGCTTGGCTTTGATCGTAAAAATATTCTCCAATCTCTGAGTGACTTATTTTTATTACTCAGACTAGACAGTGTAGTATGACCCCCCGCCAAACCCCCCCCCTCCCCCCCCCCCACACACACACACATACCTTCACCTCCACCCAACCCCCACCCTCTCACTTCCCTCCTTTACCCCCACCCATCACCCCCCCTCCACCCCCACCCACTCACCTCCCTCCTTTACCCCCACCCATCACCCCCCCACCACCCACCCCACCACCTCCCTCCTGCACCCCCACCCACTCACCTCCCTCCTGCACCCCCACCCATCACCCCCCTCCACCACCTCCACCCCACCCACTCACCTCCCTCCTGCACCCCCACCCACTCACCTCCCTCCTGCACCCCCACCCCCTCCTCCACCTCCACCCCCACCCACTCACCTCCTCCTCCACCCCCACCCCCTCTTCCCCACCCCCTCCTACCCCCCCCCAACCCCAGCACCCCTCTCCTCCACCTCTACCCTGTCAAACACCACCGCATGTCGGTTACTTAACACTATCTCATGTGACATCTTGGACGGTTATTCTCGTATTTGGTAGAATTATTATTGAGGATTATTATTACTGTTGTCATTTATAGCAATGTATGTTTTTTTTTTTTTTTTTTTTTTTTTTTTTTCTCATAGACTAAAAAAAACGCCGTCCCAAACCCCCCGCCAAGCTATTAAGCGCTTCCTAAACACCCTTCAAACTAATTGGGTGTATTTTCCGGTAGAAAAATATCCCCGCCGAAGGCCGGTTTCTCATAAATTACAAGTTCGCTTGTACTCGCCCAACAAAAATCGACACCTAGATAGGGTGATGTGTCTTGCAATCGCCAAAGTAAAGAGGTGAAACATCTTAAAATTTCCAACAAAAAAAGTAAAACAGGGGGCTCTTAAAGCCCCTCCTCGCACCAGATAGTGTTAACTGAGTGAGTGTGTGTGTGTGTGTATGACTGTACTACCATGAACGTTAACCCACCACCAATGACGTCACTGGAACCACCACAATAACATACACAGCACAGTTAACAAAATGTGGATATATCTGGATGGATTTGGCATTAAAAATCAGGAACACAAGACTGGGATTAATTGGTGTGTGTGTGTGTGTGTGTGTGTGTACTTATATACATGCATGAGGTAGTAAGTGTGACGCCGGTGATTGATATACGAGAGCGTACCTTGACGTAAACAAACTACATGAAGACTCTGTCCCTCCCTCCCTCCCTCCCTCCCTCCCTCCCACCCACCCACCCCTTCCCTCCCACCCGTTAAGGGGGGTCACCGGCCTTTTTTATCTTTCTCTCCTTTTCTCTCTTTCCCTGGCTTGTATCCATTCGGCCCCATTCAGCCAACTGTTTTAAGATGTTTATCCCCATCCAGGTGTCAATTTCTTCAGCAAGCCAGCATTGTATGGAGAAATCTGGTTTCGCCGGAGACATTTTTCTATCGAAAATTTAAAAAATTTGCTTGCCAGGAAAATATTGACACCAGGATGGGGGTAAACGTCTTAAAATAGTAGGCTGAATGGGGCCGAATAGATACAAGCCAAAGAGAGAGGGAGAGAAAGAGAAAAAAGCAAGGTGGGCTCCTTTAAACACCACACCTTCTGACCAGTGTAGTCACTCAAAATAACATGAACCAATTATTTTGTTCTTTATTGAAATACAACTGTTGGGTTCGATTAATGGATGAAATATGTTATATAAGAAATGGTATACATATTTGTTTTATTCGTGTACACGATAATTAATACACAAATCAACTTACATTCATTTACTCGTATAATGAAAAATATGAGAGGTTCGTGAGTTAGTATGAGTGACTGTACATGCTATTTCTCCCCTAGTTAGTATGAGTGACTGTACATGCTATTTCTCCCCTAGTTTACTCTCAGTTCAACATTTCAGCAAATTATAAAAGTTGACAACTGTATGGTTACGGTACTGGCTTACCAATCAGGAGTTGACAACTGTATGGTTACGGTACTGGCTTACCAATCAGGAGTTGACAACTGTATGGTTACGGTACTGGCTTACCAATCAGGAGTTGACAACTGTATGGTTACGGTACTGGCTTACCAATCAGGAGTTGACAACTGTATGGTTACGGTACTGGCTTACCAATCAGGAGTTGACAACTGTATGGTTACGGTACTGGCTTACCAATCAGGAGTTGACAACTGTATGGTTACGGTACTGGCTTACCAATCAGGAGTTGACAACTGTATGGTTACGGTACTGGCTTACCAATCAGGAGTTGACAACTGTATGGTTACGGTACTGGCTTACCAATCAGGAGTTGACAACTGTATGGTTACGGTACTGGCTTACCAATCAGGAGTTGACAACTGTATGGTTACGGTACTGGCTTACCAATCAGGAGTTGACAACTGTATGGTTACGGTACTGGCTTACCAATCAGGAGTTGACAACTGTATGGTTACGGTACTGGCTTACCAATCAGGAGTTGACAACTGTATGGTTACGGTACTGGCTTACCAATCAGGAGTTGACAACTGTATGGTTACGGTACTGGCTTACCAATCAGGAGTTTATATAATTGGAATCCAGATATGCTATCTAGGAGTAATATGCCATAGATTTAGTTTTTTTCTGTATAGGCTAAAATGCTTATAGATTCATTACTGTATTATATGAACACCGACAGTTATAAGACCACCCAGTGTTATTCCCGATACAAAAGTACACCATAAGAAGATCACTGAAACTCAAGAAATCTGGCCAATAATAGTATCCAGTTTAGTCAGTTAGTGGCATTAGAGTAAGAATGTATGTGTTACCTAAATGTTAACTGACACAATGTGCTAAATTAAATGTATTCAGAGAGAAATATGAATGATGAATGTCTGTTATACCTGCTTATGAGTTGTCTTTGCTAGTAAAACAGTGTAAAAATAATAAAGCAAATTATACTTGTTACATATATGAGTAGATCACAGGAGTTACTGAGCTTTGTCTACTTGGTTCCAAACGTACTTTATTCTACCTTAGGAATAAGATACTTATGCAGGATGTTTGTCGTATATTCATTCCACACATCTGCATGTGGACAAATGATTCTAACACATAACTATTTAAAAAAGTATGGTCACAAATAACCATGAATCTACAAATACCTAAGCGTGATACATAAATCCCACTTGTATACAGTAGCTTAGCTGTGCGGCGTATAATGGGTTAACGGACCGGCACATCCAAGGAATTTTGCATTCAGCTCCCGGTAACTTGAGATAAACAGTTTCATGTCGGGCATGCAAGAGGGTATGGTAATATTTGTGAGCATTATATACAAAATTTACCCCTGCCAGAGGCATCCGAACTGTCCATCAATTCAACCTACAGTGCTCTAAACCATCTTCATCACTGCCTTTTTTCTTTTTTTTTTATGTGAGTAAGGAAGCCAAAGGCAGAACTGCCTATAGCGAGTGCCTCCCCCATAGTTGAAAGAGTGACAGGGCCAAAATCAAGGGACATTCGAGTCAAAATGTCTGGACACACAGAGTTTGAAGCAATTTAAGTCATAGGAAGAGGGAAAGACTGATTCTGGAAGAGAGTTCCAGAGCTCAGCTGTTGAATAGAAGAAAGTTTGAGAGTAACGTTTCACTCTTGGGTTGGAGAGTTGCACAGAGTAGGGGTGGGATTGTGTTGGAAGATGGGTACCACGTGCTCTACGTAAAGGAAGTGGTATACACTGGGAAAGCTCTGAGGAACACTGATTATTATAGTAGCGAGAGAGATGCAACACTGCGGCGGAGAGAGAGAGATTGCAGAGAGTTGGTGAGTGGACGGGAGTTAACGCTACGAAAGGCGTTCCTTTCAACTTTGTCTAGGAGAGGGGTGTGAGAGGAACCTCCCCACACATTTGAACAATACTCAATACAAGGACGCACTATGCCCCTGTACAGAGCAAGAAGCTGTGCAGGGGTAAAGAACCCCCTAAGGCGGTTGAGCACACCCAGCTTCTGGGAGGCTGCCTTAGAAAGACTGGTAAATTATGGTCCTTCCAAATGAGAGCAGAAAAAAAGAGACACCAAGATTATTGCGAGAAGATGAAGGATTGATTTTTTTATTGTTGAAAAATAAGGGATAGTCCTCTGGGAGTTCCTGACGGGTAGATATATGGAGAAATTGGGTTTTGGAAGCATTAAAGGTAACAAGGTTTTCTCTGCCCCAATTGGAGATAATATTTAGATTAGAATTTAAGAGCTCTATGGCTTCATAACGTTTGTCGTTGAGGGATTGCTGGCTGCGGCGTTCTGAAAAACTAATGGAGCAGTGTAAGGTTGAGTCGTCTGTGTATGAATGGATGGGAATTGAGGTACAGTTGAGAAGATCATTTATAAGAATTAGAAAGAGAATAGGAGATAGGACAGAGCCCTGAGGAACACCGGAGTTGATAGGGTGAGGAAGTGAGCGATGGCCGTCCACAACCGCAGCTATGGAACGGCCGGAAAGGAAATTAGAGACAAAGGCACACATAGAGGGATAGAAACCGAAGGAGGGTAGTTTAGAAATTAAAGATTTGTGCCAGACTCTATCGAAGGCTTTTGATATGTCTAGTGCAATAGAAAAAGTCTTACCGAAGTCCCGAAAGGAGGATGACCAAGAGTTAGTAAGATATGAAAGAAGATCACCAGTAGAGCGACCCTTAAGGAAGCCATACTGGCGATCTGAGAGCAGATTATGAGAAGAGAAATGCTTAAGAAATTTGGAAGCCAGAATAGTTTCGAAAACTTTAGAAATACAAGAGATGAGAGCAATTGGACGATAGTTGGAGGTTTGAGAGCGGTCACCCTTCTTTGGGACAGGTTGAATGAGAGCAAACCTCCAGCATGAAGGGAAGACGTTAGAGGATAGACAAAGACGAAAGAGTTTGCCTAGGCAGGGAGTCAGCACATACGCACAGTTTATGAGAACAACAGGAGGAACACCGTCCGGACCGTACGCCTTCTTAGTATGAGCCTGATAGAAGCTTAGCTATTTGTTCCAGTACTAAAGAAGCTTTTATCAGGAAGAAATGGTATGATCAAATAAAGAATACTGTACACCATACTATTCGTGGAAATAACTGAATAACCTTCATATATCACATCATACAATGGTCCCAGGATATCAATTAAACCTTATACTGTATATATTATCTAATAACTTCAGATAGAAATCATATTTTCTCTACTGAAAATTCTTCTTTCCAAGATTGAAAACAGTTCTTCAATGGAACAGTTTCAATACCTAATTGACTGTGATTGTGCAGGAGTAATTTGTTTTTCTTTTCCATAAGTATCTGAAGTTGAAGTGTCCCAGTTGATATCTGGGGCAATGCTCTAATCCCAAATCCCTAACCTTCAACGAACAATGCAAGAAAGATCAGTGTTTGCTTGCTTTCTTTAAATATTCAGCGTAGTTCCTTCTCTCTCTCTCTCTCTCTCTCTGGTCAACTTATCGAGTGTTTTAAGATACTGAAAGGCTTTGACAAAGTCAATAGAAATGCGCTATTCACATTCAATAATAATACTCAAACTCGCGAAAATGGAATGACATTAAAAATAAAAAGGGCACACCTAGATGTCACAAAGAGTTTCTTCACCTACAGTGTGGTGACAGAGTGGAATAAACTACCAGCGAGAGTGGTGGAGAGCGACACAATAAACGCCTTCAAAGGAAGGCTTGACCTCTATCTAGAGGGGGCTGGGGTGATATGCCTAGTAGGGACCTCGGGGTATGTCTGGTCTGTCTATCTATGTAACTCTATGTAGCTCTCTCTGTCTCTCTCTCTCTCTCTTCTTCTACCTGGAACAAACTGCCTTCAGAAGTTGTAAACAGTTCTTCAGTAGAAGAGTTCAAGAAGAGAGTAGATAGTATTTTGCACACTCTGATAATTATAAGTGTAGTGCACTAAACAGTCTCTCTCCTTTCACTTCGAGTATCTCCCAAGAATGGACCGCAAGGTATCTGAGATACGAACAATTCCTTGTTGTTGTTGTTGTTTCTGTTCCCCAGGCTGTCTGGCCGAACAGCCCCAAGGTCCCAAGCAAGGCCAAGGCAATAACCGAGCACCCCCACAGAACCCTCTATGCTTACCACTAATATAGCCCAGGTGACCGAAGCAACTCTAAGGCGGAAAGCTGAGGAGGGCGCGGAAACGCCCGGGAAACCAAAGCCCTACCCAAGGCCCTGTGCCCCTCAGCAATTATGAAGGGAAACATGAGGGGAAAAGTTAAAATGTGACGCTTTGGCTCCCAATCTAGTAGGGAGGTCAAGCCACAGAAGAGACGCCGTCACTTGAGATCTAGAAAATATATAAGTAAAAGGAACAGTCAGAGTAAGCTATGGGTATGGCAGAGAACGCTCAGCTCTCACTCTGATAGACCAGCCCATCACCACTCACAATTCCTTGTAACTCCTTGTAGCTCACTCTCACTCACTCTCTCTCTCTCCACGAGCATAACTCCTTCCACCACATCCACATTTAGTCTCTGATGCTAACAGCATAAGACAATGACGAACTAGGTAGCAGTCTCTTATCTCTCCCACTTACCACCGAACCATTACCTATCTTGCCACAACTACCACTCCACCACCAAAACCACCTTACTCATCATCATCACTACTACCTCCACACCACCACCATCGCTATCACCTCCACCCCCACTCAACCTACATCACCATAGCCACACAATAATTACTTTCACCACCCTCACCACCCCACTCCACCATCCCCACTTCCACCACTACCTCTCCACACCACCACCACCACCATATCCACATCTCCCAGCCTCCGCACATTAGGCTAATCACATTATGCAAATCTCTCTATCTACATTCAAGACCCATCGCCCGCCGCTGAAACAAGGAGTTGAGGAAGCATTATCTGTAAATACTCCCCTGCTGCCGCATTCCCTGTTTCGGCGCATCCTGAAGGGAGGAAGGATGATCAACGTAAAATTATAAATGCAGTTGAGGTGCCTGAAGAGTTTGTGAGGGAGGGTGTTTAGGTCGCTTCTCTCGATAGTCATTTCGTTCATACTCTGTGTGCCTACATTCTGAACCGAATTGTTCAAAATTTAACCTATGTTAAACCTTTGTTCTCTCATGTATACGATGACGCCATATATTCTTTAATGCTGGCCATCATTAGATGAAGAAGACCCGAAAGTTCTTCCAAGAAACCAAATGTTATTGGTCAAAATTAAATGAAAATATGCCACCTTATTAAAGGGGTTATCACAAAATAGCCTTATTTAACCCTTTCATACACCTGGGGTTACTGTTTAGTATTCAAAAATAAAAAAATCTTAATCTCATAATAACCTCTCCAAAATTAGTTTTCTGACAACAGTTCGCCCAAAGACAACTGCAGAGGTTAAAGTAACTAAAGGTTTCTAAACATTCCTAATGGTCACAAAGGCTTTTAACCCTCTCGCATTTTTAGGACGCGATTGCGTCATATCGACAGTAGCCCAAGAGTGACTGTATGACGCAATCGCGTCATAATGCCACCTGTAAGTTAGAAATATTCGCCAAAAATAAGTTTATGAAGCGATTTTGACACAATTTGGACTGGTAAGTTAGGCATCAGTAAGTTACAAAAGGAAGTATCTAGCAACCCCATAGTGTCCCTCTCTGAGGAGCCCGGGCCTTTGTTAACTCAGTAGTTTCCCGGCCCCCAGACTGTGAGGCAGGGTCCCGGCACTTTAAATTCTTAGCTCCCTCCCTCTGGCCTGCCATGCCTAGCTATAGGCAGGCAATTATGGATTATTTCATCTACCCATTGAAAGTGTATAGTAAATAATTCGAATTATATATGTATATAATATGTTACTTGTGACTTTTGGTGAATGAGGGGAGTGAATCTTGGTTAACCCCTTGAGTATTGATGCAGTATTGTCTAGGTATCATTGATGATTTTATACTATTTTTTGCTTGAAAGACAAATATATTTATCAATAAATACTGCCTACGAAATAAATACATTATAATCACGAATATGTCAAAGGAATGCTTAAAGGAAGCTTACAGGAAGTACAGTAAGTACTCTATGGAATTTTAGTTATATTACAGTATAGGCCTATGCCTATGTATATTATATATATATATATATACCAGTATATATATATATATATATATACACATATATATATATATATATATATATATATATACTGTATATATATATATATATATACATATATATATATATATATATATATATATATATATATATATATATATATACTTTATATATATATATATATATATATATATATATATATATACAGTATATATATATATATATATATATATATATATACCGGTATATATATATATATTATATATAATATACAGTACTTATTATTATATATATCATTTATATATTATATACTTATTATATATACTGTATTATATAATTATTATATACTCATTAGGGGTTCGACCCCTACGGGGAACCCCTATTGTAATCATTAAACCCGGTTTTTCATCCAAATTCATCTTACGCGCCGGTTTCGACGCAACAACTCCAGAACCGCTTTTTGGATCGGGATCAAACTTTCACAAGAGGTGCGTTTTTGTATTAGGCAACTTTTGATATGCTAAACATCCGGCATGGCGGCCAAACAGGTCCGTGGCAGCCGATTTCCCGAAAAACTTGACGCCTAAATACCGTCTCTCCCACTCATAGAAAACGACTGGCCTTTGGCATATGGACTCCCCTACTAATGCTCCGCAAATGTTATAGAGAATGTTTTGCTTTTGCACGTGGGTTTTTTTCCGGCAATCTTGAAAAAACCTCGAATTCCACTTAAAATTCCACATCTTGAAAACTACACTGATGATCAAAGCCATGCTTGCGTAGTTGGGTGAGGCTCGCGATTCCGAACGTGGTGATACCAAAAGAATAAAAATGGGTGGATTAGTTTGGCCGCAGCATTGAAAACTGTCTATTCTTAAATGACTTTAAAACCGCATTCGCTACCCACACAAAGTTTACCGTCTACAGTCTATAGGCTTCCACGCATCCCCCAGTTTTGCTTAATAACATAGTCTCTTTATTATTCAGATCTATAATTTTTTTTGTATTAACTCTCTCAAAACAGTTGGAGTCCCTACGAATTCCAGCAATTATTTAGCCAACCTACCTATGCATACCTACCCTACCAAATAATAATGATAAATCAAATTTATTTTTGGTGAATGACAGAGTATTGGCTAAGGTTTTTAACAATTCCTCCCTTTGCCAAATGTTTTGTTTAATAACAATGATATGGACCTTTAAAGTTTTGGCAATTGCCTGTGTGACTTACCCTACCCTTCCTTCCTACCTCCCTCCTCCCTCATATCTAGCAAATGTATCAACAAGCACTCTAGTGAACTTTCGGTATTTAGTTTATCCAGCTTAATACTATTTATCCATATAAAATAGAAACCTATCACGATTGTTGTCTAATACAACCATAGACAGTGCTATTACATATTATTTGAACATGATGTCGAATTTAGCAGTTGCTATTTACCTTGAACAGTAATGACAGAACCGAAAGCTTCTCTTGCCGTGTAGTACTCAAAGAAAGCAGGGTTACTTAAGCCGGCCCATACCGAACTGTTACCAAGTCAGAGATGCAGAGGTAACTTTCACAATGCATTATAACCCTAGACAGACACCAATATACCACTAAATCATACAAATATCACTACAAAAAAGATAGGAAAATATTATGGTAACATTCAAGGAGACTACTGCAAGACTCTTCTTCTTCTTCTTCTTACCTCTGACCAGGTATAGGCTATCCTAGTGTTTATTAGACTATACCCCTTTGAAAGGACATTAGCCTAACCTAACAACCTTACCTAACCTATCCTAGTATTATAGGTGGGGGCTGCCGCCCCCACACCCCCTCTTTGACTTAGATTTTTGGTGTATTTGTCTGTGAAGTGGGTATTTTTCAATTTGTTGATAACGAAAATCCTCCATGCGGACTATATGGAGAAAAGTATGGTGAATCTATTGGTGCCTATTTTCCCTAATAAATTGTTTCTCATAACGTCGCACTAGTGTCCTTGAATATTATCAATATTATATTAATGTCCTAGGTATTTGAAATTATGCAAATGAGTAAAATCCATTATGATATAATGATAATGGGATTGATTAGTATCTGGCAACAGTGTTGCACTATAATTTTCTGAACGTATGCTAACCGGAATATTTATCCCATTAATATACACATCTATCACTATTTAAATTTAATACAACCATACACAGTGCTATTACATATTATTTGAACATAATATAGGATGGTCTTTCCTTTAAACCATTTTCTATATCTATTCACGAAAAATATAGGCCTAGCCTAGGCAGCGCTACCGGTAGGTACGAATTTATCAGTTCGAATTTTGATTGAGAGTGGGATTAGCCCTAGGCCTAGCCTAGGGCTTAACATTGGATACTGTTTGGGGGTTGGGAATAGGCTCAGGCTGCTGTAGGCCTAATTAGGTAAAAATAGTCAAATCGAGACAATTGCACAGCCAACATAGCCTATTAAGCAAATATTTTACCAATCTACAATAGGCCTAGTCTATTCGCTGTAAGTAGGCAAGAAATCATGACCTATAACCTCTGTAACTAAAAAAACAACTAGAGTGATCAAACTAATATGTCTACCATTTGGGAAGAGTCAGTCAAGGAATAGCCTAGATGTGGAAATTTGCAGCCAATTTGCTCTAGCCCTTTTTGAGATACAGAGGTTAGAGGTCATTTCTCGACAAAGTAGAAAAGAAAGCTTTCCGTCTCATTAACTAACGTCCACTCACCAATGATCTGCAGTCTCTCTCGCTTCGCAGCAATGTTGCATCTCTCTCACTATTCTACTGCTATTACAATAATCAGTGTTCCTCAGTGCTCTCTCAGTGTATAACCCCCCCCCCCCACCCTTCGTAGAGCACGTAGCACTCGTCTTGCAACACAATCTCACCCCTACTCTGTTTAACTCTCCAACCCAAGAGTGAAACAATATTCTCAATCTTTCTTCTATTCAACAGCTCTGGAACTCTCTCCCAGAATCAGTCTTTCCTTCATCCTATGACTTAAATTGTTGCAAACTCCGTGTGTTCAGGCATTTTGGCTCGAACGTCCCTTGATTTCGGCCCTGTCACTATTTCAACTCTGGTGTAGACACACGTCACCGGCAGTTTTCCCTTTTTTCTCCCTCATTCATATAGCAAATAATATATAATCAAATTTAGGCAATACCTACAAAATCATTGATACTCATAGCTAGCAGCGGATTATCAGTCTCTGATCAAACCCCTCGCAGTTCATGTGGCAGTCAAGATAATGCGTTTTATAAAAGAACAGACGCTCATACAAATTCGTGGATTTTCTTTAGTTTTAGTACAACAAAGAAGAGGGTGAGGGCAGGTCCTATCCAGAGTGAGGTTTGGCATCCTCTACCCAACCATAGCCATTTCTGTCTGTCTTTTTTACTGTCCTACTTTTCCATTTGGGGGCAGGCGCTAGGAATCCTCCTCCCCTTGTACAATTTTCCTACTCATCGAGACAGAGAAAGGGGCGAGGGAACGCGGAAGTGGTCCCGGGTCCTATGAATGAGAACCTCTAAATGTTGTTTCTGTTCGGGCTCTGTCTCGAGTCGGCCACCCCCAACAATGGGGTATGTGCCTGAGTATATACTGTACATCCATCCATCCATACATACATATACTGTACATCCATCCATCCATACATACATACAATAACGAATGTTAATTGATGTAGTTTATATACATTAATTAAGATGTCATATAATATAACTTAAAAAATCTTGTAGGCACTTTTGATAATTGCTTGGGGGACAAAACAGGATATAGGGAGGCTGATCATATATTTAAGAAATTATACCCACACGACGGAAGTGGGATTTTATTATGACGATACAATACATAACGTGTTTTGTTATTTGGATTTATTCGTAATGTCTTCATTTAAGTATTCAGGACACTGTGAATATAATCTCAGATATGTTTGAGATTAAACTACAAGGTGAAAGATGGACATTATGACTGCATGCACATTTGTCTATCAAAGTTGTGGGAGACCTTTTGCATCCCCCTGTACAACCTTGGATAAATGGGGTGTGAACCATCCATGTTGGGTCGAGGGAGGGACGTGGCAGGCCTGATAGGGAGGTGGGAGGAGAGAAGGAGGGATGGGGACACCAAGATAACAACCAACAACAGACCACGTAATGAACATGAACAATGGGGAGAGAAAAAATAACGTATTGAAAAGAACTGACAACACATTTTGAAATTAAGAAAAAGTATTTTCATAGAAACTCGTGCGAAACATGAGGGAGACAAAAGGCAGTACTCCCTATGACGAGTGCCTCCTCAAGAGTTGAGAGAGTGACACGGCCAAAATCAAGGGACGTTCGAACCAAAATGCCAGGTCTTAGCCAAAAGATCAGAATGTAAGCGATAGGTGCTACTGTGAACATTTTTTAATAGATAACTTGATTTGTGAACCTGCATCTCTATCAGTGATTTATTCTAATGATGGAATACATTCTGGATTATTTTCTCAGTCTTTCTTCTACTTAAGTGAACTCTGGAACTCTCTCCCTCAATCAATTTTTCCTTCATCCTATGACTTAGACTGCTATAAACTTCGTGTGTCCAGGCATTTTGACGCCAACGTCCCTTGAATTTGGCTCTCTGTCACTCTTTTGGCTTTGGGGGAGACACTCGTTACAGGCAGACTGCATTTTGTCTCCTTCAAACACATAGAACAAAAATATTACACAGTAGAACAGGCATAAATTAAATCAAGAAATATATGATATCTTGGATGACTTGTGCCTATAGAAAATGCCTAATATATTTTCCAATGTTTGTATAGTCTTATTAAAAAACTCACTAAAGATGATAATGACTGATGACAATAATGATAACTAATTAGGAAATAAGAAAGAGTGACGGATGATTGGGCTTTCGACTTGACTACAGGGCTAAGAATGGACAGCTCGGAGTTAGTTAGGCGACTGAGAGGGCGAGGGTGATGTGGGCTGCAGGGATGGGGATACGAGGGCGGGAAGGGGTGATGTAGGTTGGTGTGATGGGGAGCGGGTCAGGAAGGAGCAATATGGATAGCAAGGATTGGGAAGAGTGAAAGGGCTGAAGGAAGGGGTGATGTGGGTTATAGTGATAGGGAGAGGTGGACGGACCCAAGGAAGGGGTGATGTGGATTATAGTGATAGGGAATCGTGACGGGTCAAAGGAAAGGGTGATGTGAGTTATAGTGATAGGTAGAGGTGGACAGGTAAAAAGGAAGGGGTGTTGTTGGTTATATAGTGATAGGGAGAGGTGGACAGGTCAAAGGAAGGGGTGTTGTGGGTTATATAGTGATAGGGAGAATATAGTGATAGGGAGAGTGGACGGACCAAGGAAGGGGTGATGTGGAAAGGAAGGGGTGATGAGGATTATAGTGATAGGGAGAGGTGGACAGGTCAAAGGAACGGGTGTTGTGGGTTATATAGTGATAGGGAGAGGTGGACAGGTCAAAGGAAGGGGTGTTGTGGGTTATATAGTGATAGGGAGAGGTGGACAGGTCAAAGGAAGGGGTGATGTGGGTTATATAGTGATAGGGAGAGGTGTACAGGTCAAAGGAAGGGGTGTACTGGTCAAAGGAAGGGGTGATGTGGATTATAGTGATAGCGAGAGGTGGACGGGTCAAAGGAAGGGGTGATGTGGGTTATAGTGATAGGGAGAGGTGGACAGGTGAAAGGAACGGGTGTTGAGGGTTATATAATGATAGGGAGAGGTGGACAGGTCAAAGGAAGGGGTGTTGTGGGTTATATAGTGATAGGGAGAGGTGGACAGGTCAAAGGAAGGGGTGTTGTGGGTTATATAGTGATAGGGAGAGGTGGACAGGTCAAAGGAAGGGGTGTTGTGGGTTATATAGTGATAGGGAGAGGTTGACGGACCAAAGGAAGGGGTGTTGTGGGTTATATGGTGATAGGGAGAGGTGGACAGGTCAAAGGAAGGGGTGTTGTGGGATATATGGTGATAGGGAGAGGTGGACGGACCAAAGGAAGGGGTGTTGTGGATTGTATAGTGATAGGGAGAGGTGGACGGACCAAAGGAAGGGGTGTTGTGGGTTATATAGTGATAGGGAGAGGTGGACAGGTCAAAGGAAGGGGTGTTGTGGGTTATATATTGATAGGGAGAGGTGGACAGGTCAAAAGAAGGGGTGTTGTGGGTTACATAGTGATAGGGAAAGGTGGACAGGTCAAAGGAAGGGGTGTTGTGGGTTATATAGTGATAGAGAGAGGTGGCCAGGCCAAAGGAAGGGGTGTTGTGGGTTATATAGTGATAGGGAGAGGTGGAGAGGTCAAAGCAAGGGGTGATGTGGGTTATATAGTGATAGGGAGAGGTGGACAGGTCAAAAGAAGGGGTGTTGTGGGTTACATAGTGATAGGGAAAGGTGGACAGGTCAAAGGAAGGGGTGTTGTGGGTTATATAGTGATAGGGAGAGGTGGCCAGGCCAAAGGAAGGGGTGTTGTGGGTTATATAGTGATAGGGAGAGGTGGAGAGGTCAAAGCAAGGGGTGATGTGGGTTATATAGTGATAGGGAGAGGTGGACAGGTCAAAGGAAGGGGTGTTGTGGGTTATATAGTGATAGGGAGAGGTGGACGGGCCAAAGGAAGGGGTGTTGTGGGTTATATAGTGATAGGGAGAGGTGGACAGGTCAAAGGAAGGGGTGTTGTGGGTTATATAGTGATAGGGAGAGGTGGACAGGTCAAAGGAAGGGGTGTTGTGGGTTATATAGTGATAGGGAGAGGTGGACGGACCAAAGGAAGGGGTGTTGTGGGTTATATAGTGATAGGGAGAGGTGGACAGGTCAAAGGAAGGGGTGTTGTGGGTTATATAGTGATAGGGAGAGGTGGACAGGTCAAAGGAAGGGGTGTTGTGGGTTATATAGTGATAGGGAGAGGTGGACAGGTCAAAGGAAGGGGTGTTGTGGGTTATATAGTGATAGGGAGAGGTGGACAGGTCAAAGGAAGGGGTGTTGTGGGTTATATAGTGATAGAGAGAGGTGGACGGACCAAAGGAAGGGGTGTTGTGGGTTATATGGTGATAGGGAGAGGTGGACAGGTCAAAGGAAGGGGTGTTGTGGGTTTTATAGTGATAGGGAGAGGTGGACAGGTCAAAGGAAGGGGTGTTGTGGGTTATATAGTGATAGGGAGAGGTGGACAGGTCAAAGGAAGGGGTGTTGTGGGTTATATAGTGATAGGGAGAGGTGGACGGACCAAAGGAAGGGGTGTTGTGGGTTATATAGTGATAGGGAGAGGTGGACGGACCAAAGGAAGGGGTGTTGTGGGTTATATAGTGATAGGGAGAGGTGGACAGGACCAAAGGAAGGGGTGTGTGGGTTATATAGTGATAGGGAGAGGTGGACGGACCAAAGGAAGGGGTGTTGTGGGTTATATAGTGATAGGGAGAGGTGGACAGGTCAAAGGAAGGGGTGTTGTGGGTTATATAGTGATAGGGAGAGGTGGACAGGTCAAAGGAAGGGGTGTTGTGGGTTATATAGTGATAGGGAGAGGTGGACGGACCAAAGGAAGGGGTGTTGTGGGTTATATAGTGATAGGGAGAGGTGGACGGACCAAAGGAAGGGGTGTTAGGGTAGAAGGAGGGTTAGCAATAAATGGGTTGAGCATACTGACCACCTTGAGACGAGATACAGGTATTTAAAACGAGATGTTGTGGTTATGGTCAGATTTTATAAAAGGCATATGGTCATGAGCTGGCAAACTATTATAGTAACTACATAAGGACGATATTACTGAAAGATATGTACAGTATGTGGTAAGGTGGGAGATAAGTTGAGAATAAGGACATGGGCTATATTTGAACATAGGAATGATATAACCTACACATATGCGAGATTATCCATAAGTTGCTTCGTATTTATGCATAATTTATGACTACCCATGGAATCTAAAGACGTAATATTATACGTTTGTTTATGTTTTGAATTGTCTGACCATTTATTTTCAGTTTAAGTTAATTTATATGGACTATTAAGTATTTTTTTGTTTCCACTATGTGTATAGTTGATTGTGTATTTAATGTATTTTTCTGTTACTACATGTAATGATTGTAATGAAAAACTTGTGGTCAATAAACATATCTATCTATCTATATAGAAGGTACAATGTGTAAGAAGTTGTGGATAGGTACGTAGACATATTACTATATTTTTCGTAGTAGGTAGAATGAGGCAGAATTGTGCACTATGAGGACCCATTTTAAATAGCAGTATAGGTAACACTAGATAATTGTGTTCAGCTTAGGAAGGACTGTTAGCACTCGTAGGGGTTAATTTGATCCCAATCAACTCATTAACTCTTGCATATATTTCCTAAGCTTTGTAAAATCGTACAGTATTAGCTAAAATAAATGAAAACAATAACGTCTTAATACTGAGAGGGAAAAAATCATGAGTTTAGATTAACTTAACATAAAGCACTACATAGGGGCGATACAATTGAAAGAGATGTAGAAGGTAGTGTGGGATTGAAATTATTAATAAAGCCATGGACTAGAAGATAAGCCATGTAAACTACATAGTGGCGATTTACTTTACACAGCGGTAGGAGATGAGAAGAAATTAGTAATAAAGATAAAGTTGAACAGGGGAACTACATGGAAGATACATTTAATGAAAGATGGGAGGCGTTTCATGTAGCATACGACTCAAAAGTTGCTAGCACAATACAGTGGATAGAAGAAGTACCCTAAACCATTATATGTAGATGAGAGAAAAGTACTATCCTAGTTTATAATTATTGAGAATATGATCGAAAATCTTTGAAGTTAGAAAAATAATACGCATATAAAGAATAGGAAATGTCATAGCTAAACGAGTGTCAATATGAAATAATGGGAACAAGTAGAATGAAAAAAAAAAAAAAAAAATAGATGTGATATTCATTATGCATGATTCTAATAAAAAGATAATACAAAATCATGTTGATGACTTGAAAATATAATACATGAAAGAAGAGCAACGAAAAGAATAATACAGTGATAATTACACAGTGATACACAGGGATAAATACGATATTAGGTCAGATAAATATTAGGAAATTTGACAACGATTACAAAAGGAATTTGATGTGGATATAATTATTAAAGAGAATAAGGGAGATGGCAGAAAATAAATATAATACGAATACATTTTGAATCCTCAGAAGAAGGGAAGTAGAGATTAAGAGGGAGATAAATAAAAGAAAAGACAACTACTACAAAAGAGCAAGCTTATGATAATAAGAAAAATTAATATCACAATAAATGGGAGAGACAAGAATAATGCAAGCAGAAGTAGATATGAATAAACAAGAACAATAATAACAGATGCAAGAGCAAGGAAGACGAAGAAGCATCTGGAAAAAACCTTCTATTTTTTTATTATTTTTTGTTTTTAATGTAAAAAAAAAAAAAAAAAAAAAAAATGTTTGTTTGTATGCGTGTGCACGCGATTAGTATATGTTGAGTGTGTGCGAGCTCCGTATCCGAACAAATTAGTCAAGTCGACCCCATTAAATTTTTAGAAAATTGTAGGGACTTTAATATTAAATATATATTGTATATATATATATTGTTACGGCTGGATCGGCAATACATATTCGGGATTCTTGATCGTAGGACAGAAATGGCTTAAGTGACAACGACACGCTCAATTCCAGTCCCAAATACTATATGCTCCAGACAACAAAAGCACCAACGCCCTACAGAGTTATCGTCTACGGTAACGAGGTACCTTAACTCGGCGAAAGTGTACAACAGGGGTAGGCTATGAGGCTAAACTCCCTCAGACATTTATAGGTTACGTTATTACTAAAGAAATGCAATACTCAAGAAACTACGTTAATATTAAGCCTCTAATAATGTAGAATCGAAGCAGGCTAAAGGTATGACAGTGAAATGCTAAATGACAAAAGTACACGCCTACTTGAAAGCGCGTGCACTACACTAACTGTCCCCTACTAACATGCACTAGCATGTAGCATACAAGATGTTCATGATCCAGTAGATACCTAATAATACACATGGGAGGAACATAAACAGTAGTCACTTATTATAATAATGAATCTATACTTGGAATAACTAAAAGGTTGCAGGCAACAGTACTGCGCCGGTAGCCTACTACCGCATAGGCTACTTCGCTTCTCTCACTCTGTCTCCCCTCCGAGTCCGTATGCGCCCTACGCAACAGAACTCCGGACACAGCAGCAAAACGACAGTGCAGTTAATTGATACATGAAAGTATTAATAGTGTTGTCTTGTGTGTGAGTAATGTGTATTGTAAAGTGTTATAGATATATACTTAAAGAGAGCTGCAATGCATAGTAAAATAAAGATATATCCCACTCATCATCCCCATGTGTTCTAGCTAGCAGGCCAAGTTACAGGAACATCGAGTCCCAGCACCGAAAGCGAGAACCCAGGAGAAGACTGTAGAGAACACAAGGACAGATAAATTACGTTACTCTACTATACCGGCACTACGAGCGAGCTGTAGTCTCGGGTGCTACACTCGCTCCTGGCTCGGTATGCAAATCAAGGCTAAGTCCTCGTCCCTCTACAGACAACTCCTGGGCATGGTCGGGCTCTTACACATGGCACCAGTCTAGTCACAAATGGGATGATGAGCAGGGCATATAACTCGTGAACATGTAGAACGTTCACCAACTATCCTCATCAAGAAGATCGCTGTTCACATTAACCCCTTAAATCTAATACATGTAAATATATGCTTGTCCTAAGAGTAATACGAGAGGTGAGTGCTGAAACTCCTTTAGGACCTCAAGGGAAGGTTATGCATTTAAATAGAGAGAAGAATGAAATGAGAGTAATGTCGTCAGAGAGAAAGAGTGCAACCGTGAGAAGTGGGGAGAGAGAGCAAGGGATGTTAGAATCTCAAAGGTTCTAGGCAACCTGGTCATAGAACACGCAGCCAGCCTCCAGGCAATGTGCTGTACGACAACATGGGCCCAGCCCAGGCAGGCAACAATGGACTACCAACCCTATCGCGCCTAGCTATAAGGGCAAGGCTGCCAACCAGTCCATACGTCTGGCAACCACCCGGCCGGCAGCGCGGCGCGTTGCTACCCTCTTGCTCTGAAGCCTAACTCACTCTCTCTCTCTGAGCTCCCATTGTCTTATCTATCAACTTCTCTATTGATACTACATATTAAATGGAAGGTCTCGACATGGCTTAAAACAAAACCCACCACTGGTTAGCACATGACGAGACCTTTGCAGAGATACAAAGAACATAGTTATAAGTTGTCACACTCAATATACATTGCGGCTGACGGTAGCCAGATCACGGGCGGTACAGTGGAGTACCAAGGAGTACAATCAGGTTGCGTTGCCCAGCACTGGGGTGCGTCACAGCCCCCCCAAGATTTTAGATAATCGACCTTAGAAGCATTATCAAAATCTGACAGGCAACCAACCGACCTGCTACCCTTAGCTGCCACTAATTGCAAAAGGTGCACAACAACTGAAGTGTGAATTATACATAAAACACAATATCGCATGCATCATGCTACAACAATAAAGACTTACAAAACTAAAAAAAAGAAAGAGTTTTCTCGTTTATTTTATTGTTTTATAATCTTTTTGGACGGCGTTATGATAGCCTAATTTTACTCCTGCTCAACCCACACACCGTGCACGACTATCTTGGATCATCAACCCTTGATAGACAATCTGCTATCACGTTTCTCACTCCCGGCAATATGCTGAATGTTGAGATTATACTCTTGGAGCATTAGGGACCACCTGGTCAACCGCATATTCCGATTGTGAATCTGATTTAGGAATTTCAAGGGATGATGGTCCGTATAAATCGTCACTACCGGGCCGTAGGCTGGAACATAAACTTCGAAATGTTTGAGCGACAAAACGATAGCAAGAAGCTCCTTCTCTATAGTCGAGTAATTCCTTTGTGCCGAATTAAACTTGCGAGAAAAGAAGCTCACTGGGTGTTCCAAGCCCTCGGAATCAGTCTGCAGTATCACTGCCCCGGCACCCACACCGCTGGCATCAGTCGCCAGCTGAAAACTCCTGGAGAAGTCTGGGGCCCTCAAAATCGGATGTGTACACAGCAGGTGCTTGACTAGGTCGAAAGCCCTCTGACACTCCGCAGCCCAACAGAACTTCACTGACTTCGACAGTAGATCAGTTAACGGTGCTAAGACAGTAGAGTATCCCCGGATGAAGCGCCTATAATAGCCTATCATACCTAGGAACCGCATGACCTGGCGCTTAGTGGTGGGCCTGGGAAACATATTGATAGCCTGTATCCTGCTCAGGGGGGGGCACACCCGGCCTACCCCGACCACAAAGCCAAGATACTGCACAGTAGCCTTTACAAACTCGCACTTCCTCAGGTTCACCACCAGCCCAGCATCGTGCAACTTCCCAAACAGGGTCTCTAAGTGCCTTAGGTGATTTTCAAAATCGTCATCATATACTATCACGTCATCAAGGTAGACCGTGCAGTTATGGATTTCGTCAAAAATATCGTTCATCAGGTTCTGAAACGTGGCAGGTGCGTTCTTAAGCCCATAAGGCATTACGTTACATTGGTAGGTCTTGCCATCTACCACAAAACCACAAACTTGCTTAGCTCGGTCCGACAGGGGTACTTGCCAGTAGCCTTTTACAAGATCAATTTTTAGTAAGGTACTTTGCATTCCCTATCTTGTCCACGCTGTCGTCAACTCGAGGCAAAGGGTAAGGGTTGGTAGTGGTCAAGCCATTTAGCCTACGAAAATCTATGCAGAACCGCACCTTGCCGTCAGGTTTTGGCTGCAACGTGACGGGTGATGTCCACTTCACATAACCTTCAGTGATCATCCCTCTCTCAACCATGTACTTTAACTCCTCCCGTAAAGCTGGCAACTTTACCGGGGGCACACGGTAGGGCACTGACTTGAAGGGCACATTAACACCGACGTCCACGTCGTGCGTTACCTGAGTAGTGAGACCTGGGTGTTCGGCGAAAACAGAGGGGTATGACCTGAACAGGCCTAGGACAGCAGCACCCTGGTGCTCAGGCAGGTGACTTACAACTTGCCTAGCCTCTTGTTCAGTATTCCCCGCCCACTGTTCCGCGGAAATGACACAGTCCCAGCTATCCTCCTCAGCAGCATGACTGTCCCCACCTCCTTCTCCACCCTGGCTGCTGCAGGCCAGCACAGGGACAGTGAGAGGCTCTGAGGGGCGTCTCACATACTCTTTCATGAGGTTAACATGACATAACTGATGTTTTTTCCTACGGTCAGGTGTTGCAACGAGATAATCAAGGTCGGACAGTTTCTTAGCCACCACATACGGCCCAATGAACTTGGCAGAAAGGGGGTGTCCAGGCAAAGGTAAAAGCAACATTACCTCCTGACCCACCGAAAACTCCCGAAGCTTCACCTTGGCGTCATACTGGTGCTTCATGACCGCCTGTGCATTAACCAAGTTATTAACTGCCGCTGCCATGCAACCTATAAGTCTCTCCCGGCTCTCAAGGACATATTTAAGTACAGACCCCGGCTTCTCTTTCACCATACTTAACCCGCTGAGCCCCGGCTAGTTATAATATTTTGTTCACCCCAGTCCCAAGCCATTTTCACTTATTTTTTTTGTTTGCTAAAATGGAAGACAAGGATGAGAAATGAAAAAAAAACAAAAAAAAATCACCTCTGACATTTTTTTTTGGGGGGGGGGGGCCGGTGGGGGGTTGGGGGGGGGGGAGCTTTAAAAAATTTGTTGAGCCGAAATGGAAGAGAATGGTGAGAAATGAACACACAAATAAAAAAAAACTCATTTCGGTCATTTTGGGGGGGGGGGGGGGGGGGGGTTTCAATAGTTCGTCTCCCCCGCATGACCACCCGCCCGGGAGCACTAGGGTAAAAACTGAGTATGGCATTGTACGGCATACATCCTAAGGAGTATCTCACATAAATCTCAAGCCTCTAGCTCCCATACGACCGGAGTAATGAAGGTTCAAAGTGGCGGTAAACTAGGGGTGTAAACTATCCCCACTAAGCCCACCACCACCAGCCGCGCGGCTGTCTCGGCCCGCTCACACCTACTGGCCCGGCTCCCCCACACACTACGGTACCGCCCCCTCCTATTCTCCCGCCATTTCCTACCTTACGAGCCACGTAAGTGTTTTTTATATGTCGGACGCACGTGATGCGTCGCTGGGAGTTGGTGATCAAAGACTGCCGACGCAACACGTGCGACGCTGGGTCTCAACGGGTTAAAGGTCCTCTTACATTATGGCCAAAGACTAGCTGATTTGGACTGAACCCCAGGCTCTCTCCTGGGACTTCACGTGCAGCGAACAGAAGATACGGCAGACCCCAATCCCAATCAGGGTCATGTTCTGCACAGTAACAGCGTAGCATACTCTTCAGGGTCGAGTGCCACCGCTCCAAGACTCCCTGACTCTCGGGATGGTAGGCTGACGACACTACAGAACATATACCGTGCAACTGAAGGGTTTGCTTGAACAATTTGGATGTAAAATTGCTCCCCTGGTCTGACTGCACCTCACGTGGAAATCCATAACGGGAACAGAACAATAATAAGTTTTTAACAACTGCCTTTGCCGAGCCGTTTCTCATGGGGTATGCGTCCGGGTATCTCGTAGCCACATCCATGATTGTCAACAGGAATTTATTGCCACTCCTAGTAGGCGGGAAAGGGCCAACCAAATCTACTACAACTTTGCTGAACGGAGGCCCGGTGACAGGTATGGGAAACAAAGGTGCCTTCGGGATTGTCTGGTTAGGCTTCCCCGTTGTCTGGCAGGTCGCACACCCAGCCACCCATGCACAGACATCAGCCTTGACCCCAGGCCACCAGAAAAACCTGCCCAATGCCGCCAATGTTTTTGTTACCCCCAAATGACCCGCCACCGGCACATAATGCGCCAGACACAATAAGGACTCTCTATACTTATTTGGAACAACCACCTGGTCTACTACCCTCGCACCTCCCTCCCACTTCGATTTGGGGTCTAAAAATCTGCGGTACAATATCCTGTTGCGCCTAAAGAAATCTCCCGGCTTCGCATCCCCATCTTCCTCCAACTCTATGGCACCATTGCTATAACGAGCTAGGCTAGCGTCTTGCAGCTGCTGCTCACTTATGTCCCCGGGCGTCAATGCATCAAGATGGTTTTGTAATAAGACATTACCCCGGCTAGTAGGCTCTACTGCCTTAGTGGCTCTCGCTACAGCTCTTGCCTCACGCGAAGTCTTACCCAACTCTGCCTTGTTACACACCATCTCTGGGCCAGAGTCAACTCCCGTGTTTATTATAGGTCCAAGTACCGAATCACCGAGAAGTGCAGCAGAATCAATGTCCCTTTTCCTGCCCTTAGCAACCTTCTCCTGATCCTTCCTCCACTGTCCCCGAGGTTGAGTGCTAGGCTGTGCAGGAGCCGCAGAGCGAGATCGGGTTACCACACAGGCCATCTCATCCTGTTGGCACCTCCCAACCCATTCCCGTTTCTCACCATCCACGTCGGCCGCCCTCTCGGCAACGACTAAGGGTGGAGTCCCGGAAGTGGGCACCGCAAAGTCGTTGCCGAGAAGAAGGTCGACGCCCTCAACTGGCAAACACTCAACGATCCCTACATCCAGCTCCCTGCACACCTCTCCCACTCTCAACTCCAACCTCACAAGTGGGTATGACCTCGTAGCATTTATACCCTGCACCACAACAACTCTGGCCGCATTTATCGGTTTCCCTGTGAAGTTCCTCAACAAAGTTTGCGAAGCCCCCGTATCCCTCAACAAGTCAACCCTCCGTAGTTCACTCCCCCAGCTCACAAACCCGTGTCCCCGATGGCTACAGAAAGTGTCCCGGACAGGTGTCGAGCCTTCCGTACGCTTCTTTACCACGTGTGCCTCAGCTGCTGACAACCTACCCCGGGCAGTTGCTGCAGCCTTCAGAGACACACCGATACTGTGAACCAATGACACCGGCTTAGCGGGAGTGTTTACTAGGGCACTCACGTGAATAATGGCCTAGCTTCTGACATTTGTAACATTTCACATCCCCAATGGGCTTCTTCCCTTGTGCGGGCGAAGAAGGGGCCTGACCTTTAGTAAACGGGAGAGGCTTGTGTTTGTAGGTGTTATTAGGTGCAATGCTTTTAGTGTGGTTATGTGTGTCATAGGATTTGTTATTATCGAAAACTCTGGTGGGTGGGGTATAGCGCCCCTTCTGCCCTGACTCAGCCCTCTGAGCGGCACCGCAACCACGAATCAATGATAATCTGAGGTCTGCCATCTTGGCAGCCTCCTCTACTGTCTTGGGAAATTTTTCCTTAATGTTCAGCGTTAGATCGGTTCCAGTACATTTGTAAAACTGTTCCAGATAGAAAAGTTAGCTTAATTTCCTCAGCCGACTCTGCGTGCTCGGACCGAAACCAGTTATTACATGCATCTGTTAAGTCCCGTGCGTGCTCCATTAAACTGACGTCGCTCTTCTTATTCACGCCACGGAACTTCAATCTATAAGTTTCGGGTTGCAGTTCGTAGGCCCGGAGCACAGCCTCCTTCACCAGTCCATACACGACACTCTCGTCCAGTGACAGTGCATCGTAGGCTTTCAACCCCTTACCCACTAGACGTGATGCAACTAATGCTGCCCATTTAACCTCCGGCCAGTCATACTCACGACACTTCTTTTCGAAACGAGCAAAAAACTCAGTCACTGCTGTCTCATCAAATGCGGGTACTAACTTAATTAAATGCGAAAGTGAGTCTGTAACCCGGTGCCCACCACAGAGATGACGCCCCGTGGTCTCTACTCTAGACTTCTCGACATCCATTTCAGCCTGGTACCTAGTTGCATCCTGATTGGCTTGGATTCTAGCAACCTCTATGCGTTCTATACTAGCCTGTTGTATCCGAGTCTCCTGCAGCTTAATCCGTTCTATACTAGCCTGTTGTATCTGAGTCTCCTGCAGCTTAATCCGTTCTATACTAGCCTGTTGACTCTCTCGCAACTTAAGCTTAGCTAGTTCTAGCTGAAATAACATCTCAGGAGACAGGCCTGGGGGGGGAGAGCACAAAATGGGGGATCCACACCGAGACGTGTTTACGGGTAAGCCAGCTTGCCATTGAGAACCCTCCTGCTGCATCGTGCTAAGACTCGCTGGCTGAGGGCCCAGCTCAGGGGTAGAGTGGAATGGAGGCTTGGAGGGAACCCCCCAAGACCCCACTCCACCCACCGCCCCATCGCCATCACCCAACAAACATGCCACCAAATTCTTCTTGGGCCAACTGTCAGGACAGTCCCGCCCCAAAACCGTGGCTAAACAGCGAAGACCGTAACAATCAATAGCCTGCAGGCGCTGTTCGGTCAAAGGTGTCTGCAAAAATGCCCGGGCATCCCTCTCTCCACTTATAACACTCCCCTCCCTAAATATCTGCTGTACTTGCTGGTCACTAGGCTGTACCGTGTTATCCTCCCCCGTAAATGATGAGTCATTAGACATAGTGCTGGTTATACAATTGCTGTTCAAAAAAAAAAGTGCTTATTACTAATTGCAGTCTCGACTCACAAAATGTTAAAGATGCTTGAATGACTCTACTCTAGACACCTAACGAAACAATCTGCAAGTCCACCAATACAATAATGACACAATAAAAATTCCTCCAATATGCAAGAAAATTCTAGCCAGCTCTACTAGGTAGCATAGAATAGTTCTCCAAAAAACATGTGATAGGATACTACTGAATCTTGTGCAAGGTCGCCATTTTGTTACGGCTGGATCGGCAATACATATTCAGGATTCTTGATCGTAGGACAGAAATGGCTTAAGTGACAACGACACGCTCGATTCCAGTCCCAAATACTATATGCTCCAGACAACAAAAGCACCAACGCCCTACAGAGTTATCGTCTACGGTAACGAGGTACCTTAACTCGGCGAAAGTGTACAACAGGGGTAGGCTATGAGGCTAAACTCCCTCAGACATTTATAGGTTACGTTATTACTATAGAAATACAATACTCAAGAAACTACGTTAATATTAAGCCTCTAATAATGTAGAATCGAAGCAGGCTAAAGGTATGACAGTGAAATGCTAAATATCAAATGTACACGCCTACTTGAAAGCGCGTGCACTACACTAACTGTCCCCTACTAACATGCACTAGCATGTAGCATACAAGATGTTCATGATCCAGTAGATACCTAATAATACACATGGGAGGAACATAAACAGTAGTCACTTATTATAATAATGAATCTATACTTGGAATAACTAAAAGGTTGCAGGCAACAGTACTGCGCCGGTAGCCTACTACCGCATAGGCTACTTCGCTTCTCTCACTCTGTCTCCCCTCCGAGTCCGTATGCGCCCTACGCAACAGAACTCTGGACACAGCAGCAAAACGACAGTGCAGTTAATTGATACATGAAAGTATTAATAGTGTTGTCTTGTGTGTGAGTAATGTGTATTGTAAAGTGTTATAGATATATACTTAAAGAGAGCTGCAATGCATAGTAAAATAAAGATATATCCCACTCATCATCCCCATGTGTTCTAGCTAGCAGGCCAAGTCACAGGAACAACGAGTCCCAGCACCGAAAGCGAGAACCCAGGAGAAGACTGTAGAGAACACAAGGACAGATAAATTACGTTACTCTACTATACCGGCACTACGAGCGAGCTGTAGTCTCGGGTGCTACACTCGCTCCTGGCTCGGTATGCAAATCAAGGCTAAGTCCTCGTCCCTCTACAGACAACTCCTGGGCATGGTCGGGCTCTTACACATGGCACCAGTCTAGTCACAAATGGGATGATGAGCAGGGCATATAACTCGTGAACATGTAGAACGTTCACCAACTATCCTCATCAAGAAGATCGCTGTTCACATTAACCCCTTAAATCTAATACATGTAAATATATGCTTGTCCTAAGAGTAATACGAGAGGTGAGTGCTGAAACTCCTTTAGGACCTCAAGGGAAGGTTATGCATTTAAATAGAGAGAAGAATGAAATGAGAGTAATGTCGTCAGAGAGAAAGAGTGCAACCGTGAGAAGTGGGGAGAGAGAGCAAGGGATGTTAGAATCTCAAAGGTTCTAGGCAACCTGGTCATAGAACACGCAGCCAGCCTCCAGGCAATGTGCTGTACGACAACATGGGCCCAGCCCAGGCAGGCAACAATGGACTACCAACCCTATCGCGCCTAGCTATAAGGGCAAGGCTGCCAACCAGTCCATACGTCTGGCAACCACCCGGCCGGCAGCGCGGCGCGTTGCTACCCTCTTGCTCTGAAGCCTAACTCACTCTCTCTCTCTGAACTCCCATTGTCTTATCTATCAACTTCTCTATTGATACTACATATTAAATGGAAGGTCTCGACATGGCTTAAAACAAAACCCACCACTGGTTAGCACATGACGAGACCTTTGCAGAGATACAAAGAACATAGTTATAAGTTGTCACACTCAATATACATTGCGGCTGACGGTAGCCAGATCACGGGCGGTACAGTGGAGTACCAAGGAGTACAATCAGGTTGCGTTGCCCAGCACTGGGGTGCGTCACAATATATATATATATATATATATATATATAGTAAATTAAGACAAAGACAAGCAGAAAACATTCTATATCACATATTCATGTTGGTAATATTTAGATGGTTATCATATATTAACTGAGTATCTAAATAATTAGGGCGCCAAATCAATATTTGTTATACCTCTACTTCTGTAGGGATTGGTATGCAGTTATTCAACACTGTATATTATTGATGGGGTACTGTCTATTGGTCAAATGTAAATTGTGAAAACTTTGAACTCGGTATCTCTAAGAATACCCCAACAATTAAAATATTATTGGTTACCCAAGTGTAGTAGGGTTAGGTATGCAATGCTCTTGTCCAACAGAAGAAGAATGTTTTAGGATACTTTCTATAGTCGGTTTTTCTTTGGCATACACTTTTCAGTTCAGTATTTCAATAAATACAGCTAGAAATCAAAATTGCTTAACCACCCATTTCCTGCAACGTCGGGAATGAAGGTTGCTTGTGCATCAACAAATAAATGCGAACCTTTGTATTAGTCGTATATACTGTATAAGGTTGACGAAATTTAGGGCGATATCTCATTAAATATGGCAATGAATCATAATCAAATTCTCCTCAGCCTACCATCGATTTCTCAGGGTTGGGCATGCAGTTTAGCTCCAATGTGGCACAAGACTTTTGGTGGGACATATTTATTTGCATGCCAAATTACACATCAGTATCGCAAAAACATCCGGCTACAAATCAATTATGTCATATTCACATCACCACTCTGATCCCCAATAACATCAACAAAGTCGACCATTCATAAATTAGCCTTTATCTTCAATGCAGGCAACAAAGCCTACCATTCTACCTTCATCATTCAATGCAGGCAACAAAGTCTACCATTCTACCTTCATCATTCAATGCAGGCAACAAAGTCTACCATTCTACCTTCATCATTCACGCAAGCAAAAAACAAAGGAAATTTTGAAAGCGCTTGTGTGTGACTGTCGACCATTTATCCCTCCTCCTCCTCCTCCTAGTTGGTGGTGGGTGCGTCACATTCCTCCCCCTGATAACTTAAGGGGGGTCACCGGCTGTTTGTATCTTTCTCTCCTTTTCTCTCGTTCCCTGGCTTGTATCCATTCGGCCCAGTGGCGGATCCAGCCCCCCCCCCCCCCCCCCCTCTTAGTGACCAAAATTGCGCCCTTACATCTGATATATACTGCATTTTATCTGAAATACAATACATATAAAGTTATGGCGCCCCTCATGTATAATCAGGCCCCCCCCCCCCCCCCCCCCCCCCCTTAAGCCTGAGCTGGATCCGCCACTGAATTTCGCCCCATTCAGCCAACTGTTTTAAGACGTTTATCCCCATCCAGGTGTCGATTTCTTCCTGGCGAACGATAGCGAGCCAGCATTGTATGGAGAAATCCGGCTTCGCTGGAGACATTTTTCTATCGAAAAATGTACAAATATAGCTTGCTGTCAAAACAAAAATATATATATGCTGGCTCGCTACCGCTCGCCATGAAAATATTAACATCTGGATGAGGGTAAACGTCTTAAAACAGTAGGCTGAATAGGGCCGAATAGATACAAGCCAAAGAGAGAGGGAGAGAAAGAAAAACAAAAGCGAGGTGAGCTCCCTTAACCAGACGCGGCACAATTCACGCCCCACATCACTAACGACTCACACACTACTAATTAATGAGCCTCTTAAAGAGTACGTCTTCGTTTATCTCTCTCTTTCTCACAGGGAAAGACATTCTACTATATGGGCACAATTAGCGTCTCCTCAGGTTATATGTCAAGTTGAAGAGTTCACTTTGACGGTACAATAAAGTAATATCTAATATGTCTGACATAAATGTATGTATTCATCTTGGGAAAGCTCTTTTGAAGTGGATGGGTAAAATATTGTATCGGTACTATTATGCCATTTTTTCATATTATTTGGCAGATTTTATTAATCTTTGAAAAGATGATTGACATCACTAGTTTAGTTGAAGATAAGTAATATTTCAAATGCGCGAGCCCCTTTATTTGCCGAATAGTATTGAATGGTGGTGCAAAGAGTAAAATCAAGTCGAGGTCACCATCAGACTGATTGAGTTAACACCCTACCTTTGTTGTTAAGTGGCTTAGTGAACATTTGCTGGCAATAATAATATACGTAACACTGATTTCCAATAGCCAATTATAAGGAATTATTTAGAAATACTCAGTAATGTAGGAGCAGACTTAGCCCGAGATTACACAACATCTCCATTAGCCCTCACTGTAACTGTCTAATCACTCCCCTATGGTGCTGGCAGGGAGGACGGGCAAAATAATCACACACACACACATATACAAATAGCGAACCTTCAGGGCGATAGAGTGTTAAGGTGAGATTATAGGCAGGTCATCTTCTAATATAGA
The DNA here is from genome assembly GCA_032716605.1 of Paralithodes platypus. NCBI lineage: Eukaryota > Metazoa > Arthropoda > Malacostraca > Decapoda > Lithodidae > Paralithodes > Paralithodes platypus. Next base: position 32,293,717 of record CM064492.1, read on the forward strand.
CTCCATTTTGGTGCACAGCTTATAAAAGTACGTTGTGTTACACTTATTACCATTATTATGGGTAAACGATATACTATAATCCCAAAGTTCAAACTGTATTTCTTGTAACATTATCGTCATATTGTTGCCACGGATGTAAAACATAAATGAACATAGGTACATTGTGTACTATAATGAGAGTCTACCAGTGTCACCAATATGGCCGACCCTAGAGCTGGGACCTTATGGCCAGGCTGGATATCTCAACTAGTTGGAGGGACGGTCAGGAGAGATTCACTTCGACAACTTCCGACATATTGGGCTCTAGGCTGTCTCTTGCCACATCAAACATCATCAGCTATGGGTATTTTGTACTTTCCACCTGATGATCAATTATAGTTACATAAATGGGAACAAGGCCTTCAGTATCGAATTCGCTATACAACATTAATTATTTCATTCTGAATGGTTGAGGCGCTAAAATGGAGTCCGATTGGGATGCTGTCCCAGTGTCCCAGGACCTTATCTGGCCCTTTCTTTTAGCCCTGTGTGTGTAGATAAGGAGGGTGTCGAGAGTATAACCCCGAGCTAGTAAGGTGTCGCGCCTCCCTAGGGTTGTGTTGTGGTTTTCATGGGCGGCTAGGTCGATGAGTGAGAGAGAGATAGAGAGAATATTTAGTTAGATAGATAGATAAGAGAGAGAGAGAGTGTGTGTGCGTGTGTGTATAGGGGGGGATGTTACATAACGCCAAGAACCCGGACAACCCATAATGATATCCTGATCCAAGACTGTTTTTTGTAGCTAAATATTGCTAGTTAAGAGTTAATTGAATGTTCCTATTATAAACAGCATAGCTTAGGTCAGAATAATTATGCTACAAGAGGGTAGTATTCACATGGGTAGGGTTTTTAGCAACGACTGTGTGTGTGGGTGTGTGTCTTTGATTATCAAATACAGAATGATACACCTTGGGTGTTGCACTGGATTGGTGCATTCGTTTCTGTTTGGCAAAAAGGTTTAATCACTAGACTCCAGTTTATTTGTAGTCTTACTGGATAAAGAATGCAGCCTCGACGCTGATTCAGCCGGTATGCCTCAGATAAGTCTCCTTGATATGTTTCATTAAGTGAGGTCCTCTGTCTTTCCCCATCTGCAATGGAGAATGTATTTTAATTCATACCAAGCCCTGGTAGAGTTGGTTAGAGAGCAGACAATCGTCCTGTCTATCAGTTTTTTCGAGCCCCGCTGAGAGTATGAATACATTTAGTAGCTCACGTGTATCTGTGAGATATACGTAATATTAATGACTCTCGTGCTTGATTGGGTTGGAATATTATTATATTAATTTCGTCTGGAGTTGTGTGGGGTTACTTGAAAAAATCCCAGTATGGTGTCCTGGGATATGGATCCTACGAATTGTGCATGCATTGAAATACATCCACCAAGTAGGATTTCCCTTCTCCTTAATATTGATAGGAAAAGGTATAAGTATCCTTTATCACGCCGTGGTAGAGTTGCTTAGAGCATGGGCGATCATTCTGACTGTCGGTGGTTCGAGCATTGCTGAGAATATAAAAACATTTAGTAGCTCACGTGTAATTGTGATATACTTTATGTATATATACTGTATATATATATATATATATATATATATATATATATACCGTATATATATACTGTATATATACCGGTACATATATACAGGTGATTCAGTAACCCTTTTCATAAATTTAATTGCAAATTCGGGAGACAAAAATAAGACTAATTTACTCTATGACCCTTAGGGTGAGTCTTTGATATGATGGAGATATTACACCTTTAAAGTTATCGTTAGATAAAAAAGAAAAAAAATCTAAGGAGTGAGAATGAAAATGTCGTTTCTAACTGGCAGGGTAGCGTAACCAAGACTTGGTATCAAAATTGCTGCATACGGTAGCTGGATGCAGTTCGTTTCGCAATTTACAAAGGTACATTACTACTGTATAAATTTTGTATTATCATCATCATTATTATTAATAATCATTGTATTAGTAGTAGTAGTAGCAAGGGGAGAAGGAGGCGGCGGAGGATAAGTAAGAGGAAGAGGAAGAGGAGTAAGTGGTGGAAGAGGGGTAAGTGGAGGAGGAGGGATCTTCCTGCCGACTTTGAGCTTTGATACTCCGCTCGTCTTAATGAATCTTGAATCAATCTGTACATGAATCTAAAGATTGTTTCTTTGCTTACACGTGGTATGTAAATGGTTGCATATGGAAGCAGTTGTCTCAATGCTCAAAAGAACATTAGCATTTTATCACCATCATCATAATTAATACTCTATTCATCGTAGCTGTAGTAGTAGTAGTAATAGTCATAGTTGTATTATTATTATTATGATTATTATTAGGTCAAGTTATGTCATTAGCATGTTATCATTAATTATTTACACAGTATTGTGAAATTTATTGTTATTATTATTGATTGGTGCTGTTGATGGTTTGTACAGTAATTGTTTCATGTGGTGCTGTAAAGCTTCTCATTATGTTGGTTTTTGTTATTATTTTATCATAAATAAATTTATGGTTAATGAAAATCTCATGTTTGTACATACTTTATTTACAAATACTTTACAATACAGTATTACAGTATACATTTTGATACCAAGTCTTGGTTACGCTACCCTGCCAGTTAGCAACGACATTTTCATTCTAACTCCTTAGATTTTTATCTTTCCTATCTATCGATAACTTTAAAGGTGTAATATCTCCATCATATCAAAGACTCACCCTAAGGGTCATAGAGTAAATTAGTCTTATTTTTGTCTCCCGAATTTGCCATTAAATTTATGAAAAGGGTTACTGAATCACCCTGTACAGTACAGTATATATATATATATATATATATACAGTATATATATACATATATTCATATATATATATATATATATATATATATATACAGTATATATATATATATATATATACTGTATATATATATATATATATATATATATATATATATATATATATATATATATATATATATATATACTGTATATATATATTTTTTTCTGTTTTCTTATGCGAGTGATGGCGACAAAAGGCAAAACTGCCTGTAGCGAGTGCCTCCCCAAGAGTTGAAAGAGTGACAGGGCCAAAATCAAGGGAAGTTCGAGCCAAAATACCTGGACACACGGAGTTTGAAGCGATTTAAGTCATAGGAGGAGGGAAAGACTAATTCTGGGAGAGAGTTCCAGAGCTCAGCTGTTTAATAGAAGAAAGATGGAGAGTAACGTTTCACTCTTTGGTTGGAGAGTTGCACAAAGTGGGGGTGGGATTGTGTTGCAAGACGGGGACCACGTAACCTACGTAGAGAAGGTGGTATACACTGGGAAAGCTCTGAGGAACACTGATTATTGTAGTTTCGATAGAATAGCGAGAGAGATGCAACATTGTGGCGAAGAGACAGAGTTTGCAGAGAGTTGGTGAGTGGGCGGGAATTAATGATACGAAAGGCCTTCCTTTCTACTTTGTCTAGAAGTGCGGTGTGAGAGGATCCTCCCCACACATGTGAGCAATACTCAATACAAGGACGCAATGTGCCCCTTTACAAAGAAAGAAGCTGTGCAGGGGTAAAACAAAAATTGAGGCGGTTGAGCACACCCAGTTTCTGGGAGGCTCCCTTAGCAAGACTGGTTATATGGTCCTTCCAAGTGAGAGCAGATGAAAAAGAGACACCAAGAATATTGAGAGACAATGAAGGATTGATTGTTGTATTGTTGAAGAATAAGGGATTGTCCTCTGGGAGTTCCAGACGGGTAGATAGATGGAGAAATTGGGTTTTGGAAGCATTAAAGGTAACAAGGTTTTCTCTGCCCCAATTGGAAATAGTAGTTAGATCAGATGATAGGTGTTGTATGGCTTCATTCGTTTGTTCTTGAGGGACTGCTGGCTGGGGAATTCTGGAAAACTAACTGAGTAGTGTAAGGTAGAGTCGTTTGCGTATGAATGAATGGGACTGGAGGTACAGTTGAGAAGATCATAACTGAAAAATAGAAAGAAAATAGGAAATAGGACAGAACCCTGAGGAACACCAGAATTGATAGGATGAGGAAGTGAGCGATGGCCGTCCACAACAGCAGCTATGGAACGGCCGGAAAGGAAACTAGAGACAAAGGCACAGATGGAGGGATTGAAACCGAAGGAGGGTAGTTTAGAAATTAAAGATTTGTGCCAGACTCTATCGAAGGCTTTCGATATGTCTAGTGCATTATAAAAGGTCTCACCAAAGTCTCGAAAAGAGGATGACCAAGAGTTAGTAAGATATGAAAGAAGATAACCAGTAGAGCGACCCTTAAGGAAGCCATACTGGCGATCTGAGAGCAGATTTTGAAAAGAGAAATGCTTAAGAAATTTGGAAGCAAGAATAGTTTCCAAAACTTTAGAGATACAAGAGATGAGAGAAATTGGACGATAGTTGGAGGGTTGAGAGCGGTCACCCTTCTTTGGGACAGGTTGGATGAGAGCAAACTTCCAGCATGAAGGGAAGACGTTAGAGGAGAGAAAGATACAAAAGAGTTTGCCTAGGCAGGGGGTCAGCACATAAGCACAGTTTTTTAGTACAACAGGAGGAACACCGTCCGGACCGTACGCCTTCTTAGTATTAAGCCCAGAGAGAGTAGAAAGTATATCTTTAAAAGCGATTAGGATTTTATGCATAAGTAGGAGAGAGGGGAATGGAGAGGGAGGAATAGCATCGGAATCATCCAAGGTGGAGTTTCTAGCAAAGTTTTAGCGAAGAGTTCAGCTTTGTCAGAGGAAGCAGTGATGGTTGTGCCATCAAAGTGGAAAAGGGGAGGGAGAGACGAGGAAGAAAAATTATTGGAGTGGTTTTTGGCTAGATGCCAGAAAGCTTGGGAAGAGGTAGAGTTAGATAGTTCAATGCATTTATTATTGATGAAAGAGTGCTTGGCAGGTCAAAGAACAGATTTGGCTTTATTCAGGGCAGAAACATAGGAAGAATGAGATTCCTGAGTTTTAAGGCTTCGGTACTGTTTGAATGCTTCCTCTTTGTTGCGGACAGCAGTAGAACAAGCGTGAGTAAACAAAGATTTGTTTGCATTAGACTGGGAGAAAGAAAATGGAATGTACGTCTCCATGCCCGAGAGGATTACCTCGGTAATGCGCTCAGCACTCTCCGAGGGTCCTCGGACATGGAAGCAGAAGTCATTCCATGGGAAATCAAGAAAGTACTGCCAAAGAACCTCCCAGTCGGCAGCGCCAAAGTGCCACAAGCGCCGCCGGATGGGAGGATTGGGTGGCCGTACTGGAGAGATAGGACAGGTAACGGAGATAAGTTTATGGTCGGAGAAATAGAAGTCAGAAATAAGTCAAGACTGTTGGGCCGAACTCCGAAGCGATCCGGGATACAGGTTGGTTGCTGTACCAGCTGCTCTAGGTCATTTAGGATAGAAAAGACGAAAGCTTGTTCACCATGTTGGTCAGTAGTAAGAGAGGAGAGCCATTAGCGGTGGTGAACGTTGAAATCTCCTAAGATGGAGATTTCCGAGAAAGGAGAGATGAATAGAATGTGTTCCACTTTAGAGTTTAGATAGTCAAAGAATTTGGGAAAGTCGGTCGAGAGATAGACAGCACAGAAATATTTAGTATGAGAATGACAGGATAGTTTGAGCCATAAAGTTGAGAATTCAGAGGAGTCGAAATTGGGAACACGAGAGCAAGTGAGCTTGTTGAGCACTTATGCACAACATCCGCCTTTGGCTTTGAAACTAGGATAGAGAAAGTAGGAGGATACAGAGAAGGGGCTGCTGGCAGTTGCCTCAGACACCTGGGTTTCAGTGAGGAAAAGAAGATCAGGTTTGGAGGAGAAGAGATGGTGTTCAACAGAGTGAATATTAGAGGAAAGGCTGCGAATATTGCAGAAGTTGATAGTAAGAGTGACAAGCCGTGGTCCAGAGCATTTAGAGGGGTTGTCAGGGGAAGGTCGGGCGGGTGTAGGGGTATTTATGGAGGAAGAGTGGTGTGCATGTCAAGTGTAGTGAAGTAGATAGGAGGAGGAAGTCTTTGTGAGAGCTGGCTGGACTACTTTCAGTGTACGTGAGGCACAAAGGGAATCAGTAAGAGAGGCCAAGCAAATGAAACAGGAGTTCCAGCGACTTCTTATCAAACGCCCACATCTTCTCCTGGGTATGGCCCTGTTCGACTGGTGCCTACAATCTACCCCCATTTTCCCTATTAATCCCCTTGTACGACACTCAGTCGGATGCGTGGGGCATATTATTTGTTTCCTCCACCATATGATGAAGGCCCCCTTACCCCCGGGGGGAAATATATACAGTATATATATATATACTCTTGTTAGTATGTCAGCTGGTGAACCGGGGCACCGTAATTTCCATAATAGTAGGATAAGTAGGGATAAGACGCCTGGACCCATCTTTATTCTTGAATTTTCGGCTTACATTAAGCCATCTTCAGGAGTACCATATAATCCCTAAAAAAAAGTAAAAACTGATAACAGAAGGAACAACGGGATCACTAATAAGTTAGTTAAAATTAGTAAACAATTAAAATCCACTCTATATTAATATTTAAAAGTTTAAAATTTATAAAAATCCCTATATATATATATATCCCTATATAATCCCTAAAACAAAAGTAAAAACTGATAACAGAAGGAACAACGGAATCACTAATAAGTTAGTTAAAATTAGTAAACAATTAAAATCCACTCTATATTAATATTTAAAAGTATAAAATTTATAAAAATTACTGAAAACTCACAGTGTAAGTAGAAACTGAAACATCCAATTAAAAATATATATAGCTATCTCGTAATTTACTTAAGTCATAGTGAACTATCAACGATCACTTTGTTTTAGTTTTATTTGATTTCCTTTCACAGCTCCAGTCACTTGAGCTATGGCGGTGCTTTAGTTGACCCCCACACCCAGTTCTGTGAACGTGTCTGGTCTTGTGTTTCCCTGTACTTAGGTAAGTCTACATGTATTATGTGATTTTGTATTATTATGTTTTGTAAAAGGTGTAGTCTGTTGATAGTTCACTATGTTCTTAAGTAAATTGCGAGATAGCTATATATATTTTTAATTGGATGTTTCAGTTTCTACTTCTAACTGTGAGTTTCAGTAATTTTTATAAATGTTAAACTTTTAAATATTAATATAGAGTGGATTTTAATTGTTTACTAATTTTAACTAACTTATTAGTGATCCCGTTGTTCCTTCTGTTATGAGTTTTTACTTTTTTTTAGGGATTATATGGTACTCCTGAAGATGGCTTAATGTAAGCCGAATATTCGAGAATAAAGATGGGTCCAGGCATCTTATCCCTACTTATCCTACTATTATATATATATATATATATATATATATATATATATATATATATATATTGGTGTAGCCAGGTAATAAATTTTCTTTAAGGCAGGCGAGGTTGAAGGAAATACATGTAGCAGCATTAATTATTTTATTATTAAGACTTTCAATAGAAAGAACAGCAATTCTCAGGTGTTCTGGGAGATTGTGCAAAAGGTGAGCAAAATTCATGATGATCCGACGCGTTTCGATAGACAACTATCATCTTCAGGGAATGGAAGGTAAGTGAATAGGATGAATGTGAATGAATGAATGAATATAGAAAAGGTGGGTGAGGGTGAAAGAAGGGAAGTTTTTATTGGTTAAGTAGGAGAGACAGTGATAATAGTGGGAGAAATAGGGTGTCGGGGCTTGACCCAACGTGCGTGAGTTGAATAATTGAGCTGGGGTTGAGTTGATTTAGTTGGAGAAGTTACTTTAGTGATTCAGGATGGCTTGCCAAGAAGGGGGCAAGGGATGGGGAGCAAGTTAATTTTGGATGGTATAAGATCGAAGTGCTTGCATGTTTTGGGGTTGTATTTGTTTGGCTGGTAGTATTCGAAAATGGTATAGGGGGAGGTAATTTTGGGTGGCATTGAGTCAAAAGGGGTACTGCTGGGGAAGTCTGTCAGTGGCAGAACCTGTAAGAAGGCTGTACTGTTATTATTGTAGGAGTTACGTTTAAAAGGTTGTTGTCTTGTACTTTGTCTGTGAAATTATACATTTTAATGGAAGTGAAGCTAGGAATCTAGGTCAGGAGTGGTAGGGAGGCTGGACTGTGGACGAGCCGGCATGACCCACCTCCTCTACCAATCCTGATTTTAAGTGAATATTGGAATGGGTGCCTCTCTGTTGTTGGGGTTGAAGGAGGTTTGACATGGGGCGGTGTAAATTATGTTGAAAATTTGGATGAAGTTATCATGAAAGGTCTCAAGTTTTATAATTTGTTTTTCTGCTAATTGCTGCCAATAAGTATTAGAGGGGGGATGTGGGCTAGATTGTGAAGATGTTTGTGCCGTCTGGAACTCATACCACTGAGTCCCGAACATCCACCTCAGTGCTTTATTTTGTATTCTTTGATATTTTAGTTGGTTGGTAGGGGCCGAAAGTGAAATGCTGAGTGGGACGTAGCACAAAAGAGGTCTTATAAGTGCTTTGTATAAGTGAAGCTTGGGTTTTTTATTGAGGCATTTCTGAAACGATAGATGGTTTGTAGTGATTTTGATGCAATGGCAATGGAAGTTTGTGCTTGTTTGTGGAATCGGATGTTTTTGTCGAATGTGAGGCCGAGTACTCTTTGTTTGTGGGAGAGACATTTATTTGTGTGCGGTTAGGGACAGGTGCTCGGGAGTTCTGGAATAAGGGTCTTGGGCGGAGATGTCCCTTGGCAAAGTATGTGACGTGTGATTTTTGAGGATGAGCCTGAATCCGCCATTTTTGCTCCCATTGTGCTACTTTGTCAAGTTCTCTTTGAGCTTTGTTTGTCAATGCGTCTATTGTGTCTGCTCTTATTATTTGCGTCACATCGTCTGCGTACATTACTGTGAGAGAGTCATTGTGAGTGGGGTTGGGAAAGTCATTTGTGTGTATAGGATGTAGAGGGTAGGAGCGAGCACTGAGCCTTGAGGTACGCCTGCGTTTAGTGGAAATGAATCTGAATAAAGATTAGAAAACTTAATTTTGGCTGTTCTATTATCCAAAAAGTTGCAGAGAAGTTTCTGAGTAATTAATGGGAAGTTGAAATTTTCGCAGATTTTGTACTTCAAGCCTTCGTGCCACACTGTGTCAAAAGCTCGTTTTATGTCTTTTGTAATTAAGGCTGTCTTGTTTTTTCGTCTGGACTGTTTGTTTATGTGAAGGTAGTTTGTGATAATGTTTAGTGCTTCTTGTGTCGATCTGTGTTGTCTAAAACCAAATTGCATGTTCGTGAGGAGTAACATAACAGCTTATTTATACATATTAGGTAGATCACAGTAAGGTTTATTGGGTGTTGGCTAGCATATGATTGGCTAGTTGGCGACCATCATCTACTACAAATCCTCCAAAACCTCCAACCTCATCCTCCGTAACAGACCTATCTCTCCCAAGACTCCGAAAATAGACGACCATGTGATATACCAACACAATTGCAATAATGTGGATTGTGGACCTCAAACCTACGTTGGTATGACACAATATCGTTTATCACGCCGTCTCACCCTCCATCTCCAATCTGGAGCTATCAAAGACCACTATAAAGCCCCCACCACCAAACCCTTACTCGCTCTGACCTAGATAAAAACACCTCCGTAATTGATAAAGAGCCAGAACCCAGAAGATTTGCTATACTTGAAGCCCTATATATTCAAACTCTTAATCCTTCCATAAATAATCAAACTCTCGACCTCCAAATACTCCCATCAGCTAAACGTTACTCTCAAACACCCCCTAACATTACTCCCCTTACCACCCCGACTCTGCCCTTTCCCCCCTCACCGTCCCCCCCACTACTTCATTTAACCAACGCGCGCCGCCCCTCAACCCTACGCTTCAAACTGGACCAGAAACCCGAGATACAACTGGCCCGCCGCCCCTCACAAGGCGGACCCCCCCTCCCCCCGCCCCGCGCCCAGCAGACCCCCTACGACAACATCTAGCATCTACGAACCCTCCCAGCCAACCAGGAGGCAGGAAAAGCGCGCGCCTCATTGGTCGCCAACTAGCCAATCATATGCTAGCCAACACCCAATAAACCTTACTGTGAGCTACCTAATATGTATAAATAAGCTGTTATGTTATATCCTATTCACGACTCACTACGTGATTCACCACTGACCACGACATTCACTGAGCCCACCACCTGCCTCTCCACTCGCTTTGTACCACCACTACCATGGCCACCAGCAATACCACAACCAGTGGTAAAGTTAAATGGTACAATTTTAAAGCAGGCTATGGCTTCATTACCACAACCAACAATGAGGATATATTTTGTCACCATTCCAATATCAACAACAACAACAAAAGCAGCAAGAAGGCCTCGTTGGAGAATGGCGAATCAGTGGAATTCAACATCTATTCCGGGAGGAAGGGACCTGAAGCCATTAACATCAAAGGCCCTGAAGGAGCCCCAGTCAAAGGCTCCTCATTCTCCCTCCGGAATCATCCACCAAAGGCGACAACAACAACTGCAGCAGAAGGGGAAGCAGTTCTAAGGGCAAAGATCTATGCCTGCATTCACTCAGGTATAGCCATCGCTGGTTCGGATGAGCTTAGAATTTGCCAGCTGATCCCCTATCTGCTGCAGTACAACAACCTGCCTACAATCATCATTCCTCAGGAGGCTTTCTCTGCAACTCCAACAACCACCAAGAGGAAGCCACCAAAGAGGAAGAAGCCCACCAAGACCCAAGAAGACCCAGCTCCACCAAAGAAGCCGAGGAGTGCTCCAAAACAACAACTGCTTCTGCCAAGACCTCTCAGTCTATACAGAAGCCAAAAGGGGCACTCCTCCACAACATCAGCAGCTTCAGCTTCAGCTTCAACTTCAATTAAGGAGAAATCAACACCATCATCACCAACACCGGAGTCGACCTGCCATCAAATGGAGACACAGCAATCGGATGAAGAAGACTCCGAGGAAGAAGAGGTGGATGCCGAGCTACTGGATGCTGAAGAACAAGAAGAAGACAAGACCTTCTCTACTCCGATCCAGTCTACCACCTCATCACCAGAACCGACCATCATGACAACTCCTCTCCCTCCTGTTCTAACACCACAAGTTGTGAGGGAGAAGCAGCCAGATTATGACCCAAACTTTGCTTGTGTGACAGATGAACAATTTATAAGTTTTGCAGAAGACCTTGAAACTTGTACTCTAGATGAAATGAAACAAAAATACCTGGCTACATGAGTCGAGACTAACACCGGAGGGCAGAGCACGCGTATCGAAGGTTAAGAATCATATGAAAAAAATAAAAAAGCTTAATAAATAACTAGAAATCCACCAAGAATCTTCAGCTTCACCATCCGCTTCATAAACAACACCATCTCCCACCTTCACCAACATCAACGGCCTTTCCACACCACCAGCACCACCTAGCACTCCACAAGATGCACTGATACTCGTCGACTACTCTTACTTATCACATCCAAGAATCACCAAAGAATTGCAAGGAGGACGGCCCTCCACCTTTTACTCTTCAACTTTGCTCTTCATTTCCATCTTTATTCTCTCTAATCCTTAGAGACCTCTCACCTCCCCAACCTGTCTATCCCCCCACCAGTTCCAGTTCCTATTCACTTACCTAAAAAAATAAATAAAAAAAAATAAAAAAATAAAATAAAAAAATACTATTCACTTACCTTCCTTTCCCTGAGGATGATAGTTGTCTATCGAAACGCGTCGGATCATCATGAATTTTGCTCACCTTTTGCACAATCTCCCAGAACACCTGAGAATTGCTGTTCGTTCTATTGAAAGTCTTAATAATACAATTATTAATGCTGATACATGTATTTCCTTCAACCTCGCCTGCCTTAAAGAAAAAAAAAATATATATATATATATATATATATATATATATATATATATATATGTGTGTAAATTCATATAATGTCTTTGGGCGGCAGCTACAAACAAGGCCAATAAACCATTGGGATTGAATAAATGAAATTTTGCATTTAATAGTAAGATTATTATTGTAACATACCCTTATTCAAAAGCATTGTAAGGCCTCAGCTTGTGTTTGTCATGTTATTATGGTTTCCTTTACTGAAACAGGATATTGAAAACTAGGGTCAGTGTATTATGTGTCACAAAGATGATACCATCACTGAGAAATAAACCATATTATGAAAGCCTAAGCAAAGCACAAATGGGGTTTAATAAAGAAACTATTATCAAGAGATCATCTAATTGTGTGTTTCAAGATATTAACATTTGTTGACAAAATTGATGCTTATGCACTGTTCGCAATCAACAATAATTCTACAATTTGCGGTAATGGGATGCAAATAAAAGTAAAGTAGGTGAATGTCAATGTTCTAAAATATTCTCCCCAACAGAATGACGATCTAGTGGAACAAATTGCAGGAGAACAATACAATTGACGTATTCAGAAAGAGGCTTTAAATTCATGATGGGTAAGATTAAGTAATAGAGGAAGAAATAATCTATTAGTTAATTATGGTATATAATTATGTCTCCTTAATATGTTACTATGTTTTTACCTAGTAGACATGTTTTCATTCTGGCTGAGACAATTGTTTCTAACCTTAAAGTCAGGGGAAGTAGTGATTGGTTTATTGTCCTTGGCCTCTTTTTCACAGCATACTACTAATTTAGATTATAAGTCCGACCTACCTGGTTACCTATTTATCACACACACACACACTCTCTCTTTCTCTTCACCCTCACCCCCCTGCTCCATCTTCCTGTTGACAATGTATCCAGTTACAAGTCGTCGGTACAGAAGGATGAGGCTGCCGGTCAAATAGCCTCTCTGTTTGACTGTTCACTTAGTATAATCGACTCGACATTTTTCCCCACCCAGTATCGACGTGGAGAGGGTTGAGATGAACCTCCCCTCTGCATGAATTAGTACGGTATTCATATTGGGTACATGTAAACACTTTCAGTATACTATAACGCATTTAGTTTTCATTTATAACTATAATTAAACGATTATATATATATATGGTTAGTAAGAAAATAAGGTTAGAGGGTTGTGTGAGACAGTCTGTACTCTTTTATATCTCACATATTTTTCTTTGGCTGTATAAAATCGCTTAATGAAAGCAAAACAGAGAGACAATGCACCATAGGATAGAAACGTCCAGCCCTTTTGATGTCAGATGCATACAATCGTCTTTTGGTAGCTTGAAGAATATTTAGGTATATATTCAGCTTTCTTTTCAGGAGTTTAGTGATAGGCTCTTCATAACTGAATTATATCGTGTCTCGGTCTCGGTAGCAGGAAGCTTTAAAGAAAACCGTCATCAGATTTTATGGTTTAGTCTTTTTTCTCTCTTATGATACTGGAGGACTCGGGGTCGCCACGGGTTAAACAGGGAAGGTTAGCCTAATATACTCCTTGGGTTTACATTGCTTTTGTTCAGTACGATGGCTTACTATTTATATTTTAAGTACGATGGCTTACTATTTATATTTTCAGTACGATGGCTTACTATTTATATTTTCAGTACGATGGCTTACTATTTATATTTTATTCTGGCCAACATCAAAGCATTTATTCAACTGAAAACGTTTGGTAGTCCTGGAGTTTTAGAAACATGTCATTGAAATTACGCTATTATATAATTATACAAAACATTGCGAACAGCAACAGACTTGTTGGTCCCGAGGAGGATGCTAGTTTTAAAGTTAAGGGGGATCACGGGTTTTGTTTTTATCCTTCTCTCCTTTTCTCTCTTTCCCTGGCTTGTATCCATTCGGCCAACTGTTTTAAGACGTTTATCCCCATCCAGGTGTCGATTTCTTCCTGGCGAGCGATATCGAGCCAGCATTGTATGGAGAAATCCGACTTCGCCGGAGAAATTTTTCTATAACAAAAATGTACAAATTTAGCTTGTCAAAACAAAAATATATATATGCTGGCTCGCTACCGCTCGCCAGGAAAATATTGACACCTGGATGGGGGTAAACGTCTTAAAACAGTAGGCTGAATGGGGCCGAATGGATAAAAGCCAAAGAACGAGGGAGAGAAAGAGAAAACAAAGCGGGGTGGGCTCCCTTAAAGAAGAAGTAAAGGCATATGTGCAATACTCAAATATTTTCACTCATTCAGCTATGAAATCAACTAAGCGAGGGCTGCTATCATAAATCAACTAAGCGAGGGCTGCTTTCATAAATCAACTAAGCGAGGGCTGCTATCATAAATCAACTAAGCGAGGGCTGCTATCATAAATCAACTAAGCGAGGGCTGCTTTCATAAATCAACTAAGCGAGGGCTGCTATCATAAATCAACTAAGCGAGGGCTGCTATCATAAATCAACTAAGCAAGGGCTGCTATCATAAATCAACTAAGCGAGGGCTGCTATCATAAATCAACTAAGCGAGGGCTGCTATCATAAATCAACTAAGCGAGGGCTGCTATCATAAATCAACTAAGCGAGGGCTGCTGCAAGGGCTGCTATCATAAATCAACTAAGCGAGGGCTGCTTTCATAAATCAACTAAGCGAGGGCTGCTATCATAAATCAACTAAGCGAGGGCTGCTATCATAAATCAACTAAGCGAGGGCTGCTATCATAAATCAACTAAGCGAGGGCTGCTATCATAAATCAACTAAGCGAGGGCTGCTATCATAAATCAACTAAGCGAGGGCTGCTTTCATAAATCAACTAAGCGAGGGCTGCTATCATAAATCAACTAAGCGAGGGCTGCTATCATAAATGTATCTACTCGTATTTTGAAATATGATACAGTCTAGCAATTGACCACCTGCGAGTTTCATTTTTTAGTGGAAATGCAATACTAATGTAGGTTTGTGATGGATAGAATGTGTACTGGAACTGTATTTCATGTGTTTATATGTGTACTGGAACTGTATTTCATGTGTTTATATGTGTACTGGAACTGTATTTCATGTGTTTATATGTGTACTGGAACTGTATTTCATGTGTTTATATGTGTACTGGAACTGTATTTCATGTGTTTATATGTGTACTGGAACTGTATTTCATGTGTTTATATGTGTACTGGAACTGTATTTCATGTGTTTATATGTGTACTGGAACTGTATTTCATGTGTTTATATGTGTACTGGAACTGTATTTCATGTGTTTATATGTGTACTGGAACTGTATTTCATGTGTTTATATGTGTACTGGAACTGTATTTCATGTGTTTATATGTGTACTGGAACTGTATTTCATGTGTTTATATGTGTACTGGAACTGTATTTCATGTGTTTATATGTGTACTGGAACTGTATTTCATGTGTTTATATGTGTACTGGAACTGTATTCATGTGTTTATATGTGTACTGGAACTGTATTTCATGTGTTTATATGTGTACTGGAACTGTATTTCATGTGTTTATATGTGTACTGGAACTGTATTTCATGTGTTTATATGTGTACTGGAACTGTATTTCATGTGTTTATATGTGTACTGGAACTGTATTTCATGTGTTTATATGTGTACTGGAACTGTATTTCATGTGTTTATATGTGTACTGGAACTGTATTTTAGCTGGTAATTCTGCTAAATATTGAAGTCTACAGCTCCAACTTCCTTATAGAATTAAACTCGCAAGTGGTCCATTAGATACGTCACGTGGCAGCTTAGTCCAAACATTGCCATCACGGTTAAAAAGATATAATTTTTCTGATCGGTCTCGAATTGTTGTCCAACAATCTTGAAGCAATTCCTCATCTAGTAATTTGACAGGTCAGTTCAGGATTTTCGTATGTAATTATATTTAATTGAGAAAAATATACTGTATACATATTAAAGATTATACATTTAATTTTGAAACATCCATTATTCTGATGATAATAGCCAAAACATACTCAATTGGATAACGTAAAATTCTAAGATTCGCTGCAAGTGTGCCATGGATACTATTTTGAACATGATATTTGTAATTGAGTTTCCTTTAGCCAAATAAGAGGTTTATGTGGTTTTGATAATAGAAACGGATACTTGACTGTCCACACCATTCTCCATTAAATTTGTCTAGCTTATCAAACTTAAATTATAATTGAACTCCCCAAATCTTTAAATAACCAGACTCTCTTGCCCCTTCCTCATGATATCCGCACTCTCTTCCTCATGATATCCGCACTCTCTTCTCATGATATCCGCACTCTCTTCCCATGTTCTGTGAACTGGTGGGAGAGAGAGAGAGAGAGAGTGCTAATACGATTGTCAAATTAAATATTTAAACAAAAAAATCAACCTTGCCTTGAATATATTGTATTAGTGGAGCAGATAAATGCAAAAATACCCCAAAATAGTTCACTTAATCATGCAAGCATAAAATTTGGCACAGACATTATCAAAGGACCATTCTTTCATAAAAGGGCGTTAGCCACGCAAAAAATCCAAGATGGCTGCCTCTTTTTCCAAGATGGCTGCCATTCATAGGCCAATTTCATCATCTTCGAGAATATGGGTGTTACTGATGCATTTATCATGGTTTATAATCCCATTCAATCACCAATTTGTTCTTTATTAAAGTTATTTTTGTCACGCATTCCATTCCAAGTACTAAAACAAAGAGATGACGGCCAAACGTAGTATTAATCTTATCTCAGCATCTGTCACTGGCCACAATGAATGCCTTTTTTGTTTTTATCTACAGAGAGTTTTTGGGGTCATAGATTCTAATTGATCTAAAACTTTTCTCAAAGGATGTAAACATTATTTACAAGGTGTTGGTATACTAATAGAGTGAATGTCAGTGCACAACCAGGGCACACTGGTGACTTCACTGCTGTGTAACTCAGCATGGGGTTCAGTGTCAGCTGATCTAGCTTTACTAATGCTGCACCTAGCTTTACTAACTCTATTGTAGTAGACTAGTAGTTGGTGTAGTGCAGTTTAGATTAGTGTCCCAAATGCTGTCTAATAGCCCCATATCAATTAGCTAGTATAAAATAGTTAGTAGATAAAGTTAGACAGCCGGGCCTGAATTGACAGGGTGTGCCAGCGCGGGAGAGCCGAGCCAAGGGTAAGGGGGCTATACATGACTTGTTCATGGACTTACCCGGATGGTGTACAGATCACACAGGACTTAAATGGCACTGGATGAATGATCGGGCTAGGTGTAGGGCAACCGAACCTAGTTGTATCCCATACATGAATGTGCGCTATTTCCTATTTTCATTAAGGTGGTAAAAGGATAAACCCTTGGCCTTAATTACATGTCAACAATGGCAAGTGAAAACCCAGTCATAACTAAGAGGCAGACTGACTGGAGAAAATGCTGCCTATGTCAAAAAGAAAAGAAAAATTAAAATCTGACTTCGCCTCCTACTCATCATGATCCAGAACATGATGGCTACACCATGATTGCCACAAATGTGCCTCTGTTTCACGAGATGTCTGAAATGCCACTTACCTTTGACCCAGAAAGGCTGGATGAAGGTGGTGGCATAGAGGCAACATTGAGAAGGAATATGGCAAAATACCACACAAGTTGTAGACTCATGTTTAACAACACAAAGCTGGAACGTGCTAGGAAACGGCATTCTGATGTTCAAAGCGAGTCAGATGAAAAGCAAGCTAAACACCGTCGGACAAGTCATGATAGTGAAGCTTGCGTATTGTGTGATAGCATAGCTCCTACATCAGATCTGCGACAGGTCATGACTATGAATCTGAACAACAGACTGCATGAGTGTGCTACAACACTCAATGATGGTAAACTTTTAGCTAAACTGAGTGGTGCAGATGCCATTGCGCAGGAGCTAAAGTATCATCGCAAATGTCTCACTGCCCTCTACAATAGGGAAACTACTCACCTCAAAAGTGTAGAGAAAAGCTCCTGTCAGAGTGAAGCTGAACCAGATGTCTATCCACTAGTACTTTCAGAACTGGTGAACTACATGGTAGAAACCAGTCTTAGTTCAGAGTGTGACGTCTACCAGCGTTGGCAGAATCGCCTCTCGTTAGCCACTAGCGCTCGCCAGGGACATCGAAATGGGCTACACTTATCAGAGAATGTTGTTCTTTCTTTCCTAGTAATCGCATTGTCACAGACAGTCCAGTGGTGGTCTTTGTTTTCGTCTGTGACAACGGGTTATATTTTATATCAACAGTAGTGATAATAGTACCAGCGTGGGAAGGAGAAAGACTTTCAGAGCGAGAAGGTAGTGAGTGTCTGAGTCACGGGTGCATTCCTGCCTCTCGCTCGCCATTGGCCGGCGTGTCTGGCTGTGTCACGTGACACCTGCTGTCTTGTGACGGATCGGCCCGTGATTGGCCGACCATCGCGCCTTTGCGGGCTCCTGTGTAACTTGCCTCCTCCATGAGGCTCCCCAGGAGCTGTCCTCGTCAGGACAGGCTTGGCGCGCGTGCTTCTAACATCCCTTTGCATACTCTCCCCCGATCACCACCTTTATCACTGTTTCTCTCTCTGAACTTCTTCTTTTCCATTACTTCTCGTCTTTATTCAATTACTTATCCCCTTGGGTTCTGCATACGGTTTTCATAGCCGGCCCATTGTATTGCATGCGCCGTCCTCAGAGATATTTACATGTACTTAGAATAGGTTTGAGGGTTCTTAGTTAGTATAGGTTAAGAACTTAGTGTGTCTCCATTATTGATTTAGTGTTTCTGCTCTTTTATTTAATGCTAGACTGGGATAAGGTAACTGTAGTCGTTGTCTCCAATGTGTGTACGGTTTGCTTATACCTACATGACTTCGACCGGTCCTGTGGTAGCCTGGGTTGTCTTTTCGGTTGCGTCCTTTGCGAGTGCAGCATTGTGTTGACTGAGGGTTTTGGCCTGTACCAGTTCCACACTTTGCTGCCTCTTTGCTTGTCTTTAGAGGGTCGCCAGGATAGAACCAGATACTTGTGATCTGGATCTATCGAGAGAGCACCCTAGTCAATTAACGTAACTTAAAGGATGCAGTCTTAAGGACATCGCTAGGCTACGAGCCTGTCTTGCTCAACCCCAGTTCCTTACCTAGAGTATCCCAGCTAGACATTATTAATCGAGTAGACACTTGTTAGTATTTAATATAAGCTCTTTGATATGTACGCATTATTATTCACAGCATTTATTAGTCTAGGCTGCTGTCGAGTCGCACAACCATAGCAGACTGTTTCGTTGATGAGGAAGTACTTCTTTTAGTGTCGAGCTTTGCTACCGTTGCGCATTTATAGTATTCTCGTGTCAGTTAACATTATATGTCCTATCTTTTAGTGTATTCAATTTACACATGTGGTGTCCTGCCTCCTGCCTTTATATAGTTCAAGATTAGTACGAGCATCTTATGAGCATCAGACTTTCTTCAGAAGTTTCCAGGTCTATGCTGTAGGACTATACTTCACTTTCTTTCAGATAGGAGTGAAGAGTTTATTGTTGTTTAGAGTAACTGTATTGAAGCATCTTTTTATTGTATTAAATCTTGCTATGATTTAATTGATCTCTCCATAGATTCCTTTTTATGCATTTTAACGTAAATTGCATCTTGTTTGTTATACCAGTGTGGGTTAGCCTGAAGTAGAGTACATTTATGCCCAGTTAAGGATACCCCGCTATCGCAGATTAACTCTGGAGGGTATAGGTGTTTTGTTCGCCGGCATATAAGTTCGAGGGTTTGGATCTAGCGTACCGTTGTTGCATAGTGCCCTATTACTAGTCCAATCATTAAGTGCCCTAGTTTTATTCGTAGTCCCGGCCGTAACAAATGGCGACCTTGCCTAGTATCTTATCTTAGTCATCATAACAAATGGCGACCTTGCCTAGTACTTATCTTAGTCGTCATAACAGATGGCGACCTTAGTCTAGGATTTAGTGAACTAAGAAATAATTGCAGGATTTTTGGACATTTGTTTTTGAGGAATATTTTGGACACGTTGGAATGTTTTTTTGGCAACGTAGTATAGCACTTGAGTTGTCTTCAAGCATTTTTTTTGAGTGAATAGTGCTACATGAGAGGTTAGGTACTTCTTTTTTTTTATAAACGTTGAGGATTTCCGGTGGACACTATGTCGAACGACGGATCAGTGTACAGTGAGGACACAGTACGGGAAGCAGGCGAGGAGGTGGAGTTGTCTAGGGGTGCTCGGGTGGTGAACAGTGAGGAGGATGCTCAAATTTTTTTGGAGGAGCCTGTGTCAGCGGATCGAGTGTCGGGGCTAGACCGGTACGTACTGGAGTGTGTAGCCACGGTCTTAGGGTTTCCCGGTACTAGCGGTTTGTCGAGAAGTGAGCTGGTTACCTGTGTGCTCGGTGGGGTGCGTGGGGTTTCGGGTGGAGCGGGACCTGGGGCACCTTCTGCCCAGCCCCCATTCCACTCGACTCCTACCATGGCGCCCCCTCGGGCTCCGGAGCCGGGTACGTTCCCGCAGGCCGATGCCCGCTGGCGGTTGGGTATGCCTCTAGGTGATTCACGGGGTGGGTCCCAAATAGTAGCACCCCCTCCTCAGGGTTTGTCTTCCGAGATGTTGTTTCGGCTCGAGCTCGCCAAACTTGAGCTCGAGCAGCGGCGGATTCAGGCTGAGGAGAGAAAGGCCATACGTGAGGCTGAGCAGCAGCAGCGGGAAGCTGAGCTTCAGGTTGAGGCTACGAAATACTGTGCAGACATAGAGCTTGAGAAGTCTCGGGTGGAGTCGACAGGGCAGCGTCTCGGTTCTGGGAATCGAGGTCTTGATCAGTCTTTATCGCACCTTCTTAAGTTAGTCCCTGCATTTGACGAGTCGGGTGTCACCGAGTTTTTCCTGCATTTTGAGAAGAAGTGCCGGGAGCACCAATGGCCCGAGGTTAAGGGGGCAGCCTTTGTTTCCTCTAGGTTGATTGGCAAAGGACTCAAGGCATATGATGCGTTGCCCTTGGAGTCTTGCATCGATTATGAGGTATTGAAGGAAGCTGTTCTGCGGGCGTACGAGTTACAACCAGAGACATATAGGTTGAAGTTTCGGTGTGTTACGAAGGGTCGTGAGTGCACTTTTCTAGAACATGCCCGGGAACTGTCTGATGCTTTGAGAAATTGGCTGAGGTCAGAGAAGGTGACGACGTTCGAAGAGCTTGAGCAGTTATTCCTTCTAGAGCAATTTTTTAAATGCACAGGCGGCGACCTGACTTTGAACCTCAAAGAGAAACAACCTAAAACTCTACAAAAGGCAGCTGAGTTGGCTGACCTGAGAGTATCGCTGATTCGTGGGTGCGGGTCTGCACAACGGACCGATGCAGTTAACAAGGGGCGCAACACTCCACCCCCCCGAGTCAGTGATGCAACATTTAATAACGAAAGTAAGAGCAATGATACTAATTTTGATCACAAACCAAAAACCGTCCTGTTTAAGAAAGGTCAGGGCCCTTCCCCACCTCAGGGGAAGTCCAAGGGTGAAGTAGTGTGTTTTAAGGGTCATAATAAGGGGCATTTTACACGTTCCTGCCCTAGTAACCAACCTACAGTAGTTGTGTCTTTGGCTAGCAACATTGGGGTGTCCCTGAGGTCTTCTGCATTTACCCGGGGTGATATGTCAGATGCGGGGGCACAGCCAGTGAAGGAGTGTCCGGAAAGCTCGAAACCTGTCTGTGATGCTTTTTGCGACCATAGAGGGCGTGGCTGCGTGAGTTGGGCTGGTTGCAAGCATGGGTCGGAGTTGTTGCGTGATACAGGTGCATCCCAGACTCTGATGAAAAACTTTACAGGCCAACCTATAAACGCAGCACGGGTAGGTGTGGTGCAGGGTATTAATGCTACACGGTCATACCCGTTGGTTCGAGTGGAGCTGGAGGTTGATGGTGTGACACGAGAGATGGATGTTGGAATCGTAGAGAAACTGCCAGTAGAGGGCGTCGACCTTCTTCTCGGCAACGACTTTGCGGTGCCTACTTCTGAGGTTCCACCCTTAGTCGCTGCCGAGAGGGCGGCCGGCGTGAGTAGGGAGGGGCAGAAGTTGGTCGAGAGGTGTCAATTACAGCAGATGGCGTGTGTTGTCACCCGATCTCGTGCATCTAAGGTGTCACAGCCTATTCCTCAGTCTCTAGACCAGCGGAGGAACGGTCGGAAGGAGAAAGCTAAAGTTGGGAGAAGTTTTGTGAGTTTTGATCCAGCGGCTCTTCTTAGCGACTCAGTATTAGCACCAAAGATGAGCTCCGGAGTGGCCCCAGAACCTGTCCCCCCTAGTGTCATGGTAGGGCGTGATGGCACTCTGCGACAGAGTAGTTCCCAGGTGGAGGAGAGTTGTGGGAACGGAGCTATTGAACTCGAGGACGGGGAAGCATTTCATGTGAACCTGGTGAAGGAGTTTGTGAGGCAACCACCTGAGCAGCCTACTGTCCCTGTGTTGGTCTGCAGCGGCCAAGGTGGAGAAGGAGAGGGGGGCAGTGGGGCACAGGTGGAGGAGGGTTGGGATTGTCATGTCTCGGCGGAGCAGTGGGCGGGGGACACGAGTCAGGTGGCTGTGGAAGCGCCAGAGCACCTGCCTGAGCAGCAGTGTGCAGCGCTCCAGCACCTGCTCGGTTCATACCCCACTGTTTGTGCCGAGCACCCAGGCCTCACAACTCATGCGGTGCACGAGGTTCCGCTGGCAGGTCACTTGAGTGTTAGTCAGCCGTTGGCCTCATTGTTTCAGTGGTTCAAGGAGGGCGACGAGCCTTTGGCATGGTTCTCAGGTCAGGGTCGACCCATGGCTGCCAAGGGTGGTGGTCAGAATGAGAACATTGAGCAGATTGGTGAGGTTGGCTGTGGAGTGGATGCGCCCGGTCGTCGCATAGCCTCCCAATGCTGCTCTAGTAAGATGCAACAGCCCTACAATAGACCGACTGTATCTGGCCATGTCGCTGAAGGCGCTGATGCTGCGCAGGCAGATGTAGTCGTAAGGAATGCGGGGGTGCGCATGTACGGTATCGGCGGGGAAGCCTTAGCAATTATGAACTATGGGAGTGACTGCACAGGTGGTACTGATTGTCCCTCTCATGACCTGGCTGTCCTAGGGACGAAGGTGGAGAAGGAGGGAGACTATAGTTTAGAAGCTGCGGTCTCGGCTGGGTTGTTGGAGGGCACTAGGCATGTTGTTCATCGAGATAAGTTGCAACCTCTTGTTCCTGAGCGACAAGAGAAGTTGTTTACTAGGCTGTGGCAGTACATCCGCATGTTTGTTGCTTCTCCAGGCCTGATATATGGGGTAGAATCCGACATGGAGGCTGGAGACAGTGCAAGGCTCAAGTTAATTCCCTACCGTATAAATCCTGCTCGACAGCCTGTCGTAAAAGTAGAGCTCGACTACATGTTGGAGAAGGGTCTGAGGGATCAAGGATATCGTGAGTGGCCGTTGCCAGTGAGTTTGCAAACTGAGTTGAGTGGCAAGATCAGTATGTTTGTTGCTTCTCCAGGCCTGATGTACGGGGTAGAATCCGACATGGAGGCTGGAGACAGTGCAAGGCTCAAGTTAGTTCCCTACCGTATAAATCCTGCTCAACAGTCTGTCGTGAAAGCAGAGCTAGACTACGTGTGGAAAAAGGGTCTGAGGGATAAGGGATATCGTGAGTGGTCGTTGCCAGTAACTTTGCAACCTGTGTTAAGTGGCAAGATCCGTGTGTATGTTGACTGCAAGAGTGTGGGTGCATTATCCCTGACAGACGCCTATCCATTACCCAGAGTTGACGACACCATAGACCGCATTGGGGCTGCCTCGCTCATCACGAAGGTAGAACTAGTGAAAAGTTATTGGCAGGCCCCGTTGCCGGAGAGAGCGAAGAGAAGTGCCAGTCTTGTGATGAACTGGGCAGTTTATCAGTGTCAGGTGTTGTTTTGCTGCCGGAACACAAGTTGGATGGGTGGCATGTTAAGGGCACTGATAATGTTGTGGCTGATTGTTTGTCACTGGAGGGAATGTCTTAAGGAGCACCCTCGCCGTTCAGTCAGTGTGTGTTTGAGTGGAGAAAAACCAGGCTTGCCCCTGTAGTGCAGCCGTCAAAAACAACATTAAAATTAAATAAAAAATCACATAAAAACTCTTTCTTTTTTATAGTTAATTGTAAGTTGCCAATGTTATAAGCTAAAGTCCTAAGTTGAACCTGTCTTTCACTTAGTAGGCTGGGCTCTGTGAAGCTCGCTCAGGGAGCATAGCAGGCTGAATTATACTATTGTTTTTTGGGAGGGGTTGTAAGATTTTCTTTTTGCTAATATGTTGTTTTTATTTAAGATTGAGCTTTGCATTTCATTTCTGGTGGAGTGGCTAGGTGTGGCGGGTCTTGTCGGCCTTCTGCCTTGTCAGATATGGTGCTCGCCTAATGTTGAGCATCCCATATCTTGGGCGGGGTGTGACGTCTACCAGCGTTGGCAGAATCGCCTCTCGTTAGCCACTAGCGCTCGCCAGGGACATCGAAATGGGCTACACTTATCAGAGAATGTTGTTCTTTCTTTCCTAGTAATCGCATTGTCACAGACAGTCCAGTGGTGGTCTTTGTTTTCGTCTGTGACAACGGGTTATATTTTATATCAACAGTAGTGATAATAGTACCAGCGTGGGAAGGAGAAAGACTTTCAGAGCGAGAAGGTAGTGAGTGTCTGAGTCACGGGTGCATTCCTGCCTCTCGCTCGCCATTGGCCGGCGTGTCTGGCTCTGTCATGTGACACCTGCTGTCTTGTGATGTATCGGCCCGTGATTGGCCAACCATCGCGCCTTTGCGGGCTCCTGTGTAACTTGCCTCCTCCATGAGGCTCCCCAGGAGCTGTCCTCGTCAGGACAGGCTTGGCGCGCGTGCTTCTAACATCCCTTTGCATACTCTCCCCCGATCACCACCTTTATCACTGTTTCTCTCTCTGAACTTCTTCTTTTCCATTACTTCTCGTCTTTATTCAATTACTTATCCCCTTGGGTTCTGCATACTGTTTTCTTAGCCGGCCCATTGTATTGCATGTGCCGTCCTCAGAGATATTTACATGTACTTAGAATAGGTTTGAGGGTTCTTAGTTAGTATAGGTTAAGAACTTAGTGTGTCTCCATTATTGATTTATATTAGTGTTTCTGCTCTTTTATTTAATGCTAGACTGGGATAAGGTAACTGTAGTCGTTGTCTCCGATGTGTGTACGGTTTGCATATACCTACACGACTTCGACCGGTCCTGTGGTAGCCTGGGTTGTCTTTTCGGTTGCGTCCTTTGCGAGTGCAGCATTGTGTTGACTGAGGGTTTTGGCCTGTACCAGTTCCACACTTTGCTGCCTCTTTGCTTGTCTTTAGAGGGTCGCCAGGATAGAACCAGATACTTGTGATCTGGATCTATCGAGAGAGCACCCTAGTCAATTAACGTAACTTAAAGGATGCAGTCTTAAGGACATCGCTAGGCTACGAGCCTGTCTTGCTCAACCCCAGTTCCTTACCTAGAGTATCCCAGCTAGACATTATTAATCGAGTAGACACTTGTTAGTATTTAATATAAGCTCTTTGATATGTACGCATTATTATTCACAGCATTTATTAGTCTAGGTTGCTGTTGAGTCGCACAACCATAGCAGACTGTTTCGTTGATGAGGAAGTACTTCTTTTAGTGTCGAGCTTTTCTACCGTTGCGCATTTATAGTATTCTCGTGTCAGTTAACATTATATGTCCTATCTTTTAGTGTATTCAATTTACACGTGTGGTGTCCTGCCTCCTGCCTTTATATAGTTCAAGATTAGTACGAGCATCTTATGAGCATCAGACTTTCTTCAGAAGTTTCCAGGTCTATGCTGTAGGACTATACTTCACTTTCTTTCAGATAGGAGTGAAGAGTTTATTGTTGTTTAGAGTAACTGTATTGAAGCATCTTTTTATTGTATTAAATCTTGCAGTGATTTAATTGATCTCTCCATAGATTCCTTTTTATGCATTTTAACGTAACTTGTATCTTGTTTGTTATCAGGCTATACCATTGTGGGTTAGCCTGAAGTAGAGTACATTTATGCCCAGTTAAGGATACCCCGCTATCGCAGATTAACTCTGGAGGGTATAGGTGTTTTGTTCGCCGGCATATAAGTTCGAGGGTTTGGATCTAGCGTGCCGTTGTTGCATAGTGCCCTATTACTAGTCCAATCATTAAGTGCCCTTGTTTTATTCGTAGTCTCGGTCGTAACAAGAGGGTCCTGCCATCTTCCCTCTTGCAGATATATCCCAGCTGTACACACAGCGTTTAGAGCAGCTAGGAATTGATTCACCAAGTGTGAACAAAACAAGGCTAAAAGAGAAGTTGTTAATGGAAATTCCTGAGCTAGAAGCTCATAAAAAGGGAAGAAGTGTTCTTTTAGCACTACAAAAAGATGTTGCTCTAGCCCTATCTCAGGCATCTGAATACTCAGATGCTCTTGCTTTGGCCAGAGCTGCAACGATATTGAGGAAACACATTCTGGACCACCAGTCCAAATTCGATGGCACATTTCGCGAAGGATGCATCAAAGATGGCCATACCTGCAAATCTTCTCCAGTTCGTTGGTATGGTGGAACATGGGACAGACATGAAGTCTCAGCTTGGGTTTGGCTCATCGAAGTCAGACCAGGCTATTGCTCAGCTCCTTCAGTACAACTGCTTCTCAAAACAGAAAGAACAGGCAACTACCCATCGACATTCTAAGGATAGGGAAACTCCCTTTCCAGTGTACATGGGTATGGTTCTCTATGCCAAAACCAGGAAGAGAAACCTCGTAGAAATACTTCATGATCATGGCATGAGCATTTCGTATGACAGGGTGCTGGAGATATCAGCCCAACTTGGAGATGCCACAGTTAGCAAGTATGTGGAGGAGGGTGTGGCCTGTCCACCTGTTCTGGACAAGGGACAAGGAGCAAATCTATCATAGTCAAAGCCAATGACACAGATGTCCTTGTCATTGGCCTGAGTATGTTCCCAACTCAGCAAAGCATGGGTCTGCAGCAGCTGTGGCTCATATTTGGCCAAGGTCAGAGCCTTCGATGGATTGGCATTCACAACCTGCACAACTATGTTGGTCAAGAGAAGGCCAAAGGCATGTTGTTCTTCCATGTTTTTACAGGTTGTGATGTGGTCTCAGCTTTTAGAAATAAAGGAAAGAAGACAGCTTGGCAGACATGGGACATTTTCCCAGGGGCAACTCCAGTATTTTCCAAACTGAGCCAGCACCCACCAACCATTGAGGATGATGACATGAAGATTCTACAGAAGTTTGTGGTCCTCATGTATGACAGGTCCAGCACTGCAGATAGTGTGGATGAGGCTAGACTGGACTTGTTTGCCAGAAAGCAGAGACCCTATGAAGCCATCCCTCCAACCAGAGCAGCTCTGATTCAACACACTAAACGTGCAGCATATCAGGCAGGCTGTGTGTGGGCTCAGGCAATTCTGCACCAGCCAGAAGCAGAGAGTCCAGCTGACTGGGGATGGGAGAAGATTGGCGAAGAATGGAAAGTCTTCTGGACAGCCAACTCTCCCATTGCAAAGAGTTGTGAACAGCTCACTAAGTATGGCTGCAAGTCTGGCTGCCGTGGCAGGTGCAAATGCTACAGGCTTGGTCTCACATGCACAGCCTTGTGCAGTTGCAAATGTGAAGTGTAGTTTCTCTGTTATCCTGGGTGCAGTGGTGAGTTCAAGTATAATTTCGACTGTCTTTTGCTAAAACTTTCATTAGATTTATGTAATTTTTGGTTCTGTAATAAAAACAAATTCATTTTGTCATAAAAATGTATACTGGAATCTTTATTAGTCGCAAAGATACGAATGATATTAGTTTTGCGGGTGCAATTTTGGTTTGATTTAGCATTAACAAAATTATTTTACCAAAATAGGAGACCTCTTTCAGACTCTATGACATATAAAGTAGGGTTTTGAATTGAAATAAGTTGTTTTACTTGAAGTAGTTACAACTTACAAAGTAATTATTAGTAATTCTTAGTGTAGACGGCGGCCATCTTGAAAAAATGGTAGCCATCTTGGATTTTTGCGTGGCTAATGCCCTTTTTTGAAAGAGTGGACTCTAATGAACATTTTTGCTAAATGTCATGCTTTCATGATTAAGTGAACTATTTTTGCACTTATCTGCTCCACTATATTACATAACCTACCAAGTACGCCTGTGATAGGCTGCTTCGTACACCCTCAAGATGTGTTACACCTGTCTTCAGAAAACACTTTATGGTGTATTTCATATTACATTCAGACTGTGATCTACAGACAGATACATTACAGTATAGTAGATTAATTAATCAGTCAAATGGAATAATAGTCTACAAACATTAAAGGTGGGGGTGCATGGGTTGCGATAAACAGAATAATAATCGCCAAACTGTACATAATTATCTTGCAAAATGCAATGGTACTGAAATAATTATTAACAATGGTATAAAGGATTTTGTGGATTGTCTATACCGGGCCTGTGACGTCACAAGAGTGTAAATCCACCATCCAGTCCAGGATGAGGATACTGGTGTGACGTCACTATGACGTCACAGGCCTGGTATAGACGATCCACAAATCCTTTATACCATTGTTAATAATTATTTTCGTGACATTGCATTTTACAAGATAATTATATGCAGGTTGGCGATTATTTGTCCATGTTTACCTCAACCCATGCACCCCCACCTTTAATGTCCTCGTGCACGATTCATTGATACTTAGAGATATAAGGTAGTGTATTTTTTACCGGTGCTGGGTGATAATATGACGCTATAAAAGTACTGTCTACATTTGTATGACCGTTTTATGCACCACTCGTAAATAAAACCGACATACTGTATATATAAATATATATATATATATATATATATATAAATATATATATATATATATATATATATATATATATATATATATTATTTACTAAATATAGTTGATCTCAATCAAAGATGTTGTTTACACACTCATCACATTATTATTAAAATATTACAATTACGCTAATGAATATATAATGTATATTATTAACAAAGGCTATTTCACAGCCTCTGTGGGCAGCAGTACGCACGTGTTGATGGATATAGGAGTGACAACATATTATTATAGCTTTGATATATGTGTCTGATACGTAATGTCTGTCGAAACTAAAAATACATACACATTTTGCATCTGGATATATTACAAAAATACAATACATGTGCACGTGGGTGTATGGCATTTAGAATATATAGCGAAATGGGGGAATGAAGCTTGGCTCACTTCCATAACACCTGCTTTGGGGAGAGGAATATTATAAATATCGATACTGTGAATGAGAAATGTTTTAAGAATGGTGACGGGTGGTGCATTGGGTGTGGGTCGGGTCATGGGGTGAGCTGTGTTGGGGCGTTGGTAATAGAATGGGCGTAGTGGCCGTGGGTGAACTCGGTGGGCGTGTATAGTGAGCTGTGTTGTGAGAATATTTATACTTGTTTCAGTGTTTGTGTGGGAATTTGTGTTTTCCTTGTAATTGTGGTCTTGTAACGTGAGCCGACCACTAGTGAATTACTCCGAAAGAATTGTTGCTTTAGATAAATTTAATACCAGAATATTATTATTGTTATTATTATAGTATATATTTTAAAAATACTTATACTAATTATACGACAGTTGATAAGAAACTTGTACTTTATTTAATAAACTCCTAATGCAATTAATATTCTGCATAGTTAATGGTTCTCGGTCCGGGTCTAAATAAGTTCAAAATAAAGAGGCTGAATACCCTACGACTGTACAGTATAAACTTGTCCTTTGGAACTGTCAATTTCCATTTCAATCTATCTGTGCAAACTCAATTCAAAGATTGACTTAACTCGACTTCGGTTTCAAGTCACAATAAATATGAGCTTAAAAGGAAAACTTTGCATTGAATAAGGTACTTTCTTATTCCTTCATTAACCCCTTCCCGACGGTACCCCTCACCTGCTAGGCACCAAAACCCGCTTATTATGTATCCTGGGAGTCAGGCAAGCGGTTGCAGGTAGCGCAGGACACTTTCGTCCATTGCCTAGCAAAGCTATGCCCGCACCGACGTAACTCAGAACTGTCTGCCACTTAACTGCAGCATTACACATAGCGAAAACACTTCAAACCCTTCAAAACCGCTCATTATTAGTAATTTTGGCCGACATTTGCAAGATCGTTGCAAGACAACCAGACGTCATACAGTGATGATTCAGATGTCATTGGAAGGCTCAATTACTGTACTTTCATGGATATATCATTGTATTAAGTTCTGGCTCCTGTTTATGCATGGAAATATGTAGGGAATGAAGGTTAAATAGGGCCAAAATGCCTGCAGGCAAGGAGTTAATATACAGTATATCACGCGCAATCGATAGCACACTTCGATGAGGTTATACATACAAATTAGTGTATTAATGCAATTTCCCTTGTTAACATATTAGTTTTCAAATGGGCAGGCCTTTATACCTTTCTCCTGACTATTGCTCAAACTAAATTAAACTAAACACAACCCTAATTAGCAAACCCGTAAATATTGTGGTTATGTTTACTGTAATCGGGCTGAGGGGTCACCTCTCCTGGAGACACACCTTGCATTATGTTCTATTTGGTATATACTGCTAGTGTAGTTCTCATGCCTTTGTATTGCCGAGTAGCCTGTGTCTACAGCAGCGAACGGTGTTCCTAGGTTTAGAATTAGATTGAAGGTTATTTTGAGTAATAGATTGATAGTGTATTGTATCCCGTCCTGAAAACGGTAATTGTTGACCCATTGCGAGTGAAGCTTTGGACGAGTTTAGAAGGCATTATAATTGAAGGTTATTGTGGTTCATGTGTGATGGTAAAGTCAGAACGCTGACCAGGTATTACCAGTTATATTATTTTTTATTCCCGGAATGATCAAGTTCAGAGTGATCCCCGGGTGTATTAGTATTCGATGTTGTGATAACCAAGTGATAAAGTTACGTATGGTGTATCTGTTGTTTGTATGATTTAAAGTTGGACAGGGGGACCTGAGTAATATATCTTGTGATCTGTAATTCACTTGACCATAGATATCCCCAGGAATAGAATATATTGTGCATCCTATACGTCCCCACATGGATAGGTCTACCCCGGATAAGCGGTTCTGTGGAGACAGTCTGTCTATATCCCCTTCACCGTGTTAAGTCCAACCCTGCTCGGATAAAGTGACCGCTAGACTCCTGCAGTGATTAAATTCTCATTACCGACCCCCACGCGTCCTGGGAGCATAGGTCCGAGGTGAATGTACTGAATGTTGTACTAAAATAAGTCGACTAACTCACATATGTAGGAGTGGTAGCAAGTAATGGAGGGGAATTATCTCACCTAATCACAAATTGCTTTGTTTTGAGTGCAACTGTGGTGTCTTCTAAGGTTTTTTTATGCTCTGGATCTATTGAGGATGGTCGCAGTGCACCGGAAAACCTCTATTGAGGTAGGTCGCTGTTTTGGGGTAAATTCATTGCAAGCTGTTTTATGCTGACGTAAGGACATATCTTGTGGAGGACTAATTGCTGATATTTCGATCCGCATTTCCGAACCTTGATTACTACAGGTACTTGGTTGTTTTGACGAATCAGATCACATGTTAATCATTTATAGAAATGGTATACATAACTAGTTCTGGCATTTGAGAACCAGAAACTCGTGTTTGAATTACGAGGATACACAGTAGCTACCCATTGATACAACAGTGTAAATAGTGTCTGATCGATTTCCTTCAGGTTATTAACTACACTTTAATAATTCTCGGTTTAGTAAATTGTACATGCCTGTCTAGATATGTCCCACGTCCAGTGTCGAGGATAATAAGAAAATATCGTAGTGGCCACCTTGTTTAAAAAGTAAATTCGTGATTCATTCCCCCTTTATCGAAAATGTTAACTTCCGTTAACCCACTAAGCACCAGCTAATTAATAATAAATGTACACCCCAGGACCAGCATGTTGTACATATTTTGTTTCCAGAAAACACCAGGAATGGGTTAGAAATGAAGGAAAAACCAAAAAAAAACAATCCCCTAGGTCATTAAGGGGTCCTACGGGGCGCCCGAAAGTCGGAATTACAAGAGGGGAAACGGGTGGGCAAAAACATACAAAAACAGGTGTTTGCATGCTCACGCACAAGCGGCTGAACTTTGAGGGTTTTTAACCATTGGCATTGTTGCGTGGGATACTTACACATTTCCCATACAAATCTGAGCCCTCTAGGTGCCATAGGACCGGAGTAATTAACCACGACGCACCCTATGCGGTGGTGGGGTTTAGCGTTACATACATTGCCGACGCAAGTGATGCGTCACTGGTATCCAGTTGGTTAAAAAATTGTTGTGCGTTCGTTTTCAGTTTTGAAACCCTACCCTCTGCTAGTATAGGGATCTGACAGTATCACATTCCCAGGTGACCCTATCAAGGATTCTAGGTGAAGGCCGACCCTATTTTGCCACAATAAATTGCCGCTTGACCACCCTTGCTACCTTAAATCCCATATTGTCTTATTATCGGTTTTATTTTAATATTATTTATATTGTGTATTGTATTCTTGATTGATCCAGTCCAATCCTACAATTGTCCTGTTGATATTGTTCTTTATTATTGTTGTATATGTGTTGCCTTTACCCCACCTTGGGGGGGGGGGGGGGGAGGAGTACTTTTACGTAACACTCGAGGGAGAAGTTGCCGAGCTTAAGTGATTTTACTGTACCAAGAAGGAGTAATATATCGAACCATTGTACACCGATAACTTTGTACAAATAGAAGTAAGAGAGTGTAATAAACTATAATGTTACTGTACTGTACATGATTTGTTTGAATCTTTTCATAACTGGTTCAACCCAGTTGAGCTGAACCCAACTGTGTGTTTGTGTTCTATTCCTATAGACGCAACACTTTGCTATCCTTACCTTCCACTTAGTAGCAATTTTTTTAGAATTCAATCCGGCCGGCCTAGTCTGCCGCAAGGTCTGTGTATATATGTAACTCTATGTTAATCACCATATGCTCCCCTTGACCAAGTCACCTCAAGATGTTCCTTTTCATTTATGTAATCAGGTAAATGTACGCTTACATAAAGTCTACATTGCGAAGAGAACTGAGGTTGTGTGAAATGTGGATGTTCCCGCCAGAATACTTTTGGTTTAAGCAATTTAGAGGGAGACGCAGACTATTTGTGAGGTGGAGGGATAGAGTTGACAGAGGAGCATGGAGGCGATTCATTTGTGGCTACTTCCTTTGGGATGAAGACGTCTAGCAATAGATAGACAAGTAGCTATTCACGAGTGTAACATCAAAATATACAGACAACCTATTAATTTTATTCTTAAATTTTTCTGTTGTATTTTTTTGTTCTCATATAAAGCTAAAATAGCATACTTACAAGTTGCTTAGTATGTGTTAGTTGTTTGGGCAGCTGAATAGTATATAATGCGATTAAAGCTTGATGCAAATATTTAAAGTGGGTTTTATGGTTACCTGGGATGAAGTTTCCATAACTACTGTATATGAACAATGAAAATGTGCACAGTTGCACCGACAAATGGCTGGTACATTGTTAAATGTATTATGACATTTTAGTGTGACTGTGGTTCTAGTGCGACTATGGGTATGGTTCTAGTGTGACTGTGGTTCTAGTGTAACTGTGGGTGTGGTTCCAGTGTGACTGTGAGTGTGGTTCTAGTGTAACTGGGTGTCGTTCTAGTGTGCCTGGGTGTGTTTCTAGTGTAACTGAGTGTGGTTCTAGTGTAACTGTGGGTGTGGGTCTAGTGTGACTAGGTGTGGTTCTAGTGTGACTGAGTGTGGTTCTAGTATGACTGTGGGGGTGGGTCTAGTGCGACTGGGTGTGGTTCTAGTGTGACTGTCGGTGAAGTTCTAGTGTGACGGTGTGGTTCTATTGTGACTGGGTGTGGTTCTAGTGTGACTGTGAGTGTGGTTCTAGTGTGACTGTGAGTGTGGTTCTAGTGTGAGTTTGGTTCTAGTGTGACTGCAGGGCGTGGTTCTAGTGTAACTGTGGGTGTGGTTTTAGTGTAACTGTGAGTGTGGTTCTACTGTGACTGTGGGTGTGGTTACAGTGTGACTGGTTGTGGTTTTAGTGTAAGTGTGGTTCTAGTGTGACTGTGGGTGTGGTTCTAGTGTAACTGTGGGTGTGGTTCTAGTGTGTCTGTGGGTATGGTTCTAATGTGACTGTGGGTGTGGTTCTAGTTTGACTGTGGGTGTGGTTCTAGTTTGACTGTGGTTATAGTGTGACTGTGGTTCTAGAATGACTGTGGTTCTAGAATGACTGTGGGTGTGGTTCTAGTGTGACTGGGTGTTGTTCTAGTGACTGTGGGTGTGGTTCTAATGTGACTGGGTGTGGTTCTAGTGTGACTGTGGGTGTGGTTCTAGTGTGACTGGGTCTTGTTCTAGTGTGCCTGTGAGAGCATGGTTATAGTTCGACTGTGGGTGTGGTTTTAGTTTGACTGTGAGTGTGGTTTTAGTGTGACTGTGGGTGTGGTTCTAGTGTGACTGGGTGTGGTTCTAGTTTGAGTGAGGTTCTAGTGCGATTGTGGTTCTAGTGTGACTGTGGGTGTTTCTAGTGTGACTGTGGGTGTGGTTCTAGTGTGACTGTGGTTTTAGTGTGACTGGTTTTAGTGTGACTGTGGGTGTAGTTCTAGTTTGAGTGTAGTTCTAGTGTGATTGTGGTTCTAGTGTGATTGTGGGTGTGGCTCTAGTGTGACTGGGTGTTGTTCCAGTGTGACTGTGGTTCTAGTGTGACTGGGTGTGATTCTAGTTTGAGTGTGGTTCTGGTGTGACTGGGTGTGGTTCTAGCGTCACTGTGGGTGTGGTTCTAGTGTGACTTTTGGTGTGGTTCTAGTGTGACTTTGGGTGTGGTTCTAATGTGACTGTGGGTGAGGTTCTAGTTTGAGTGTGGTTCTAGTGTGACTGTTGGTGTGGTTCTAGTGTGACTGTGGGTGTGGTTCTAGCGTCAGTGTTGGTGTGGTTCTAGTGTGACTGTGGGTGTAGTTCTAGTGTGACTGGGTTTAGTTCTAGTGTGACTGTGGGTGTTGTTCTAGTTTGAGTATGGTGCTACTGTGATTGTAGATGTTGTTTGAATCAGTAGCTATAGGTGTAGTGTAGGTAATTTGATTTAATATATTAGAAGTAAAAATATGTTTAATACAATAGGGCTCAGACGGATAAGTAACTCCACCATTAGATAAATCTATGGAAGTAGTGATGCATACAATCTTCACCAATAGAACATTTGTTACTCAATTGGGTTCACCCACTTCTCCAAGCCCTCAAGTCTTCTTTCTCACATTAAAACAATTATATAGTATTAACCCGTCCAATCCCAGTGACGGCTACCAGCCATCAGGAGATAAGTCACTCCCCAGTCCCAGTGACGGCTGGGAGTCGTCAGTAATATACTTGCCTTGTAACTGCCTGTACCTGGTATACCACGGCCATTTGAGCACTGCTCTCGATATGGCAACACTTCTCAGCTTATATAAAACCCACTGAATGCTGGGAGAGCCAGTCTTCCTTCATCTCTTGAGGTGGAAGGTTGTTCTATCTTGCCATTTTCGACACATTGCTTGGGACTGGGGGCGACATTTATTACTGTATCCTCCGGTACAGTAGGGGTTAAGTAGTTTGGGTGCAATCAAGCTATAGTAAAAGCTACCATGTTTAATGAATATAGATTTGTCGCCATTATTATTTTAGAGGACAATGCTTTAGAAATGAGGTTCCTACCTCCATATTGTCTTCATGCAATTATCACAAACAAATATGTACCTACAGTACATCATATTGTCTTTCACATTTGTTTAGTTAATATATTTATTTTTTGTATTATTTTTTTCCTAACTTGGCAAATTTGCACTTGGTCACTTTGATATATGGAACTCTACTTCGAGCTGATAGGCTGATGGTAGTGTACGAATATAATTTCAGTTGCAATAATAAAATGCGTATCCTACACAATACTATCAACTAAAGCTCGAAGTAGAGTTTTGTAGCTGAAAGTGACCAAGTGCAAATCTACCAGATAAAAACAATGAACGTTAGTTACTCAGTCAATGTAGTTATAAGATGTGGCAAAACAAGCATAATGGCAATGGACCGTGGTTCTCGCAGAGAGGCTCTAGTCCTGACGCTATTCTTGACTTGCAGTGTGCTGGCTAAATAATCCAGTAGGGTTTTAACTAACTAAGCATAATGGTTGGAAATAACTTAATGCTGACAATAAATAGGGTCTAGTCATTAAAGCATTAACAAAAGTTATTCAATACTGTAAATGTTGTCATTGCCTATCTATATATCAGTGCATAGGCTTCGGAAGTTCCAGCTCACTAACCAGAACGTAATTTGTATAAGCAGAATACAAATTAAATCGATTACGCAAGTCCGTAATTTATGTACTTACCTTATATTTTCGTGAATACGTTTTTAGATGTAACGTAAATGAGTTATTTTTATTTATTCAAACATTATGTTTGTGTTTTCATCAAAAACGTGGAACAAAACCTATCATCCTCATTTTTGAGAAAATTCGTTACATAAGGAGGAAGAAGTGGAAGAATGTCATCAGATCTTATCACATACTCGTAAGGCAATATTTACTTTATGGCTTAAGATTGGAGATTTGTGTTTGGGTTGTTAGATATCTCGGTAGTAAACAAAATATATACAAGCACAGGAAAACAATGGTATTGTCTCTGAAGGTCTTCGTTTTTGTGATGATAATATATACTGATAAATGGAGACCACATAAGTGGACATGAATGCTACCGGTAATGTCGAGGTGGAAATGGTGTGGATATAGATAATGGCAGTATATGATTGTGAACGCAGGTGTGGTGTGAAACTTAATGAGAGGGTCTTATGGGGATAGATAAGTATGTGGTGTCTTAGTGCATAAATGTGTGTGTAATTGTAGAGTTGCCTTTAGTATTTGCTGAACACGGAACCGACTTCAAGATGTAAACGGAAAACTGAGAAGCATCCTGGCCTTAGAAATTGGTGGCATACCTTATTGGTGCTCAATTTATTAAATCTGTGAGCAGGGTATATTGAAATCTACAATATGCAGTACGTGGTATGATTGTGTCTGCAAGTATGAAATTATTATAACTATTGAAGTGGTGTAATTAATATGATTATGGCCTCGAAAGTAATGTGTGTGTGTGTGTGTATTTCTATATTCCAACTACTCCCTCTCGGTCATAGGCTGAGAGCCTTTACATTCAACCGTTATGAACGGTGAAGCCTGTGAGGTCTCGTTACAGTCTAGGGGGTGATACATGTGAAGCACTTTTAGCTGCAACCAGCCCCTGCCATCTTGCCTTTGAAGGATGCATGGGGCTTAATTGCTCACTCACGGCTTAAAGCAGCCCCATTTCTAAAGCTGCCTCACTCCGGTGTTTCACTGTCTCACCTAGATTCGGACCCTCACTCTCAGAATGCCACCTATTGAGCAATGAACTCAACAGGCATTGAACAATGCCTATTGAGTAGCATATTTTGAATATGGGAATATTCATAGTGCTATTTAATCAGGGAACAATGAGGGTATTTATTTGGCGTTTTGGTGGTCTTTGTGGTAATGCACTGATTACTAGGTACAACACATATTACATTCCAATAAGATCTTCCCATTGATATATAGGGATTTGTACCCGGGTCCATTGGATTACCAGTCCAGTGGCGTGTGTGTGTGTGTGTCTATGTGTCTGTGCATGTGTGTGTATGTGTGATTGTATGTGCTTATTAATGATAGGGACAAGGTGTACGTGTGACTGTGGGTGTAGTTTTACTGTAATTGTGGGTATAGTGCTAGTGTGATTGTGTATGTGGTTCTAGTGTAAGTGTGGGTGTGGTTTTAGTTTGAGTGTGGTTCTATAGGTAGCGCCAATGAACTTGACAATAATCTTGACCCAGTCTTAACCCAGTTTGCTCAAGGGTCCTTTTGAGTTACGAAGAGGTCAGGGATCGAGATTATTTGGCTACCTATAGTGTGACTGTAGGTGTAGTTCTAGTGTGACTGTGGATATGTTTATAGTGTAACTGTGAGTGTGGTTATAGTGTGACTGCGAGTGTGGTTATAGTGTAACTGTGGGTGTGGTTCTAGTGTGACTGTGAGTGTGGTTCTAGTGTGACTGTTGGAGTGGTTCTAGTGTGACTGCGAGTGTGGTTATAGTGTGACTGTCTGTGTAATTGTAGTGTGGATATGGTTATAGTGTGACTGGGTGTGGTTCTAGTGTAACTGTGAGTGTGTTTATAGTGTAACTGGGTGTGGCTCTAGTGTGACTATGGATATGGTTATAGTGTAATTGTGGGTGTGGTTAGAGAGTGACTGTGAGTGTGGTTATAGTGTGACTGTGGGTGTAGTTATAGTGTAACTGGGTGTAGTTCTAGTGTGACTGTGGGTGTGGCTCTAGTGTGACTATGGATATGGTTATAGTGTAATTGTGGGTGTGGTTAGAGTGTGACTGCGAGTGTGGTTATAGTGTGACTGTGGGTGTAGTTATAGTGTGCCTGTGGGTGTGGTTATAGTGTGACTGTGAGTGTGGTTATAGTGTGAGTGTGGTTATAGTGTGACTGTGGGTGTGGTTATAGTGTGACTGTGGGTGTGGTTCTAGTGTGACTGTGGGTGTGGTTATAGTGTGACTGTGGGTGTAGTTCTAGTGTGACTGTGAGTGTGTTTATAGTGTAACTGGGTGTGGCTCTAGTGTAACTGTGAGTGTGTTTATAGTGTAACTGAGTGTGGTTCTAGTGTAACTGTGAGTATGTTTATAGTGTAACTGGGTGTGGCTCTAGTGTGACTGTGGGTGTGGTTATAGTGTGACTGTGGGTGTAGTTCTAGTGTAACTGTGGGTGTAGTTCTAGTGTGACTGTGGGTGTGGCTCTAGTGTGACTATGGATATGGTTATAGTGTGATTGTGGGTGTGGTTATAGTGTGACTGTGAGTGTGGTTATAGTGTGACTGTGGGTGTGGTTATAGTGTGACTGTGGGTGTGGTTATAGTGTGACTGGGTGTGGTTATAGTGTGACTGGGTGTGGTTACAGTGTGACTGTGGGTGTGGTTATAGTGTAACTGTGGGTGTAGTTCTAGTGTGACTGTGGGTGTGGTTCTAGTGTAACTGTGAGTGTGGTTCTAGTGTGACTGTGGATGTGGTTATAGTGTGACTGTGGGTGTGGTTATAGTGTGACTGGATGTAGTTATAGTGTGACTGTGGGTGTGGTATATAGTGTGACTGTGAGTGTGGTTATAGTGTGACTGTGGGTGTAGTTCTAGTGTGACTGTGGGTGTGGTTCTAGTGTAACTGTGGGTGAAGTTCTAGTGTGACTGCGGGTGTGGTTCTAGTGTAACTGGGTGTAGTTCTAGTGTAACTGTGGATGTGGTTCTAGTGTTACTGTGAGTGTGGTTCTAGTGTTACTGTGAGTGTGGTTCTAGTGTGACTGGATGTGGTTATAGTGTGACTGTGGGTGTGGTTATAGTGTGACTGTGGGTGTGGTTCAAGTGTGACTGTGGGTGTGGTTATAGTGTGACTGTAGATGTGGTTATAGTATCACTGGGTGTAGTTCTAGTGTGACTGTGGGTGTGGTTCTAGTGTAACTGTGGGTGTGGTTCTAGTGTGACTGTGGATGTGGTTATAGTGTGACTGTGGGTGTGGTTATAGTGTGACTGAGGGTGTGGTTCAAGTGCGACTGTCGGTGTGGTTATAGTGTGACTGTGAGTGTGGTTCTAGTGTGACTGTGAGTGTGGTTCTAGTGTGACTGTGGGTGTGGTTATAGTGTGACTGTGAGTGTGGTTCTAGTGTGACTGGATATGGTTATAATGTGACTGTGGGTGTGGTTCTAGTGTAACTGTGAGTGTGGTTATAGTGTGACTGTGGGTGTAGTTCTATTGTAACTGTTAGTGTATTTGTATTGTAACTGTGAGTGTGGCTCTAGTGTGACTATGGATATGGTTATAGTGTAATTGTGGGTGTGGTTATGGTGTAACTGTGGGTGTGGTTATGGTGTAACTGTGGGTGTGGTTATAGTGGGACTATGGATATGGTTATAGTGTGACTGTGGATATGGTTATAGTGTGGCTGTGGTTGTGATTATGGTGTAACTGTGGGTGTGGTTATAGTGGGACTATGGATATGGTTATAGTGTAACTGTGGGTGTGGTTATGGTGTGACTGTGGATATGGTTATAGTGCGACTGTGGATATGGTTATAGTGTGACTGTGGGTGTGGTTATAGTGTGACTGTGGATATGGTTATAGTGTGACTGTGGGTGTGGTTCTAGTGTGACTGTGGATATGTGGCTCTAGTGTGACTGTGGGTGGGGTTCTAGTGTGACTGTGGGTGTGGTTATAGTGTGACTGTGGGTGTAGTTCTAGTGTAACTGTGGGTGTAGTTCTAGTGTGACTGTGGGTGTGGTTATAGTGTGACTGTGGGTGTGGTTATAGTGTGACTGTGGGTGTGGTTATAGTGTGACTGGGTGTGGTTATAGTGTGACTGTGGGTGTGGTTATAGTGTGACTGTGGATATGGTTATAGTGTGACTGTGGGTGCGGTTATAGTGTGACGGTGGATATGGTTATAGTGTAACTGGGTGTAGTTATAGTGTGACTGTGGATATGGTTATAGTGGGACTGTGGATAGGGTTATAGTGTGACTGTGGGTGTGGTTATAGTGGGACTATGGATATGGTTATAGTGTGACTGTGGATATGGTTATAGTGTGACTGTGGGTGTGGTTATGGTGTAACTGTGGGTGTGGTTATAGTGGGACTGTGGATATGGTTATAGTGTGACTGTGGGTGTGGTTATAGTGTGACTGTGGGTGTGGTTATAGTGTAACTGTGGATATGGTTATAGTGTGACTGTGGGTGTGGTTATAGTGTGACTGTGGATATGGTTATAGTGTGACTGTGGATATGGTTATAGTGTGACTGTGGGTGTGGTTATAGTGTGACTGTGGGTGTGGTTATAGTGTGACTGTGGGTGTGGTTATAGTGTAACTGTGGATATGGTTATAGTGTGACTGTGGATATGGTTGTAGTGGGTCTGTGGATATGGTTTTAGTGTGACTGTGGGTGTGGTTATAGTGTAACTGTGGATATGGTTATAGTGTGACTGTGGGTGTGGTTATAGTGTGACTGTGGATATGGTTATAGTGTGTCTGTGAATATGGTTATAGTGTGACTGTGGATATGGTTATAGTGTGACTGTGGATATGGTTATAGTGTGACTGTGGATATGGTTATAGTGTGACTGTGGATATGGTTATAGTGTGACTGTGGATATGGTTATAGTGGGACTGTGGATATGGTTATAGTGTGACTGTGGATATGGTTATAGTGTGACTGTGGATATGGTTATAGTGTGACTGTGGATATGGTTATAGTGTGACTGTGGATATGGTTATAGTGTGACTGTGGATATGGTTATAGTGTGACTGTGGATATGGTTATAGTGTGACTGTGGATATGGTTATAGTGTGACTGTGGATATGGTTATAGTGTGACTGTGGATATGGTTATAGTGTGACTGTGGATATGGTTATAGTGTGACTGTGGATATGGTTATAGTGTGACTGTGGATATGGTTATAGTGTGACTGTGGATATGGTTATAGTGTGACTGTGGATATGGTTATAGTGTGACTGTGGGTGTGGTTATAGTGTGACTGTGGGTGTGGTTATAGTGTAACTGGGTGTGGTTATAGTGTGACTGTGGGTGTGGTTATAGTGTAACTGTGGGTGTGGTTATAGTGTGACTGTGGGTGTGGTTATAGTGTGACTGGGTGTGGTTATAGTGTGACTGTGGGTGTGGTTATAGTGTGACTGTGGGTGTGGTTATAGTGTAACTGGGTGTGGTTATAGTGTGACTGTGGATATGGTTATAGTGGGACTGTGGATATGGTTATAGTGGGACTGTGGATTTGGTTATAGTGTGACTGTGGGTGTGGTTATAGTGTAACTGTGGGTGTGGTTATAGTGTAACTGTGGGTGTGGCTATAGAGTGACTGTGGATATGGTTATAGTGTGACTGTGGATATGGTTATAGTGTGACTGGGTGTGGCTATAGTGTGACTGTGGGTGTGGTTATAGTGTGACTGTGGGCGTGGTTTTAGTGTGACTGTGGATATGGTTATAGTGTAACTGTGGATATGGTTATAGTGTGACTGTGCATATGGTTATAGTGGGACTGTGGATATGGTTATAGTGTGACTGTGGATATGGTTATAGTGGGACTGTGGATATGGTTATAGTGTGACTGTGGATATGGTTATAGTATGACTGTGGATATGGTTTTAGTGTGACTGTGGGTGTGGTTATAGTGTGACTGTGGATATGGTTATAGTGTGACTGTGGATACGGTTGTAGTGTGACTGTGGATATGGTTATAGTGTGACTGTGGATATGGTTATAATGTAACTGTGGATATGGTTATAGTGTGACTGTGGATATGGTTAGAGTGTGACTGTGGATATAGTTATAGTGTGACTGTGGATATGGTTATAGTGTGACTGTGGATATGGTTATAGTGTGACTGTGGGTGTGGTTATAGTGTGACTGTGGGTGTGGTTATAGTGTTACTGTGGATGTCGTTATAGTGTGACTGTGGATATGGTTATAGTATGACTGTGGATATGGTTATAGTGTGACTGTGGGTGTGGTTATAGTGTGACTGGATATGGTTATAGTGTGACTGTGGATATGGTTATAGTGTGACTGTGGATATGGTTATAGTGGGACTGTGGATATGGTTATAGTGTGACTGTGGATATGGTTATAGTGTGACTGTGGATATGGTTATAGTGTGACTGTGGATATGGTTATAGTGTGACTGTGGATGTGGTTATAGTGTGACTGTGGATGTGGTTATAGTGTGACTGGGTGTGGTTATAGTGTTACTGTGGATATAGTTATAGTGTGACTGTGGATATGGTTATAGTGTGACTGTGGATATGGTTATAGTGTGTCTGTGGATATGGTTATAGTGTGTCTGTGAATATGGTTATAGTGTGACTGTGGATATGGTTATAGTCTGACTGTGGATATGGTTGTAGTGTGACTGTGGATATGGTTATAGTGTGACTGTGGATATGGTTATAGTGGGACTGTGGATATGGTTATAGTGTGACTGTGGATATGGTTATAGTGTGACTGTGAATATGGTTATAGTGTGACTGTGGATATAGTTATAGTGTGACTGTGGATATGGTTATAGTGTGACCGTGGGAGTGGTTATAGTTTGACTGTGGGTGAGGTTATAGTGTGACTGTGGGTGTGGTTATTGTGTGACTGTGAATATGGTTATAGTGTGACTGTGGATATGGTAATAGTGTGACTGTGAATATGGTTATTGTGTGACTGTTGATATGGTTA
Organism: Paralithodes platypus; assembly: GCA_032716605.1. Taxonomy (NCBI): domain Eukaryota; kingdom Metazoa; phylum Arthropoda; class Malacostraca; order Decapoda; family Lithodidae; genus Paralithodes; species Paralithodes platypus. Next base: position 32,336,997 of record CM064492.1, read on the forward strand.
TAGTGTGACTTTAGGTGTGGTTATAGTGTGACTGTGAATATGGTTATAGTCACTAGTGTGACTGTGAATATGGTTATAGTGTGACTGTGGATATGGTTATAGTGTGTCTGTGAATATGGTTATAGTGTGACTGTGGATATGGTTATAGTGTTACTGTGAATATGGTTATAGTGTGACTGTGGATATGGTTATAGTGTGACTGTGGGTGTGGTTATAGTGTGACTGTGGGTGTTGTTATAGTGTTACTGTGGATGTGGTTATAGTGCGACTGTGGATATGGTTATAGTATGACTGTGGATATGGTTATAGTGTGACTGTGGGTGTGGTTATAGTGTGACTGTGGATATGGTTATAGTGTGACTGTGGATATGGTTATAGTGTGACTGTGGATATGGTTATAGTGGGACTGTGGATATGGTTATAGTGTGACTGTGGATATGGTTATAGTGTGACTGTGGATATGGTTATAGTGTGACTGTGGATATGGTTATAGTGTGACTGTGGATGTGGTTATAGTGTGACTGTGGGTGTGGTTATAGTGTGACTGGGTGTGGTTATAGTGTTACTGTGGATATAGTTTTAGTGTGACAGTGGATATGGTTATAGTGTGACTGTGGATATGGTTATAGTGTGACTGTGGATATGGCTATTATGTAACTGTGGATATGGTTATAGTGTGACTGTGGATATGGTTATAGTGTGACTGTGGATATGGTTATAGTGTGACTGTGGATATGGTTATAGTGTGACTGTGGATTTAGTTATAGTGTGACTGTGGATATGGTTATAGGGTGACTGTGGATATGGTTGTAGTGTGACTGTGGATATGGTTATAGTGTGACTGTGGATATGGTTATAGTGGGACTGTGGATATGGTTATAGTGTGACTGTGGATATGGTTATAGTGTGACTGTGAATATGGTTATAGTGTGACTGTGGATATGGTTATAGTGTGACTGTGGATATGGTTATAGTGTGACCGTGGGAGTGGTTATAGTTTGACTGTGGGTGTGGTTATAGTGTGACTGTGGGTGTGGTTATTGTGTGACTGTGAATATGGTTATAGTGTGACTGTGGATATGGTAATAGTGTGACTGTGAATATGGTTATTGTGTGACTGTCGATATGGTTTTAGTGTGACTTTAGGTGTGGTTATAGTGTGACTGTGAATATGGTTATAGTCACTAGTGTGACTGAATATGGTTATAGTGTGACTGTGGATATGGTTATAGTGTGTCTGTGAATATGGTTATAGTGTTACTGTGAATATGGTTAGAGTGTGACTGTGGATATGGTTATAGTGTGACTGTGGGTGTGGTTATAGTGTGACTGTGAATATGGTTATAGTTACTAATGTGAATGTGGATATGGTTATAGTGTGACTGTGAATATGGTTATAGTGTGACTGTGGATATGGTTATAGTGTGACTGTGGATATGGTTATAGTGTGACTGTGGATATGGTTATAGTGCGACTGTGAATATGGTTATAGTGTGAATGTGGATATGGTTATAGTGTGACTGTGAGTATGGTTATAGTGTGAATGTGGATATGGTTATAGTGTGACCGGGTGTGGTTCTAGTGTAACTGTGAGTGTGGTTCTAGTGTGGCTGTGGGTATGGTTATAGTGTGTCTGTGGATATGGTTATAGTGTGACTGTGGGTGTGGTTCTAGAGTGACTGGGTGTGGTTCTATTGTGACTGTGGGTGTGGTTCTAGTGTAACTGTGTGTGTGGTTCTAGTGTGACTGGGTGTGATTCTAGTGTGACTGTGGGTGTGGTTTTAGTGTGACTCTGGGTGTGGTTCTAGTGTGACTGTGGGTGTGGTTCTAGTGTAACTCGGTGTGATTATATTGTAGTGTGACTGTTGGTGTGGTTCTAGTGTAACTGTGAGTGTGGTTCTAGTGTGACTGGGTGTGATTCTAGTGTGACTGTGGGTGTGGTTCTAGTGTAACTCGGTGTGATTATATTGTAGTGTGACTGTTGGTGTGGTTCCAATGACACTATGGTTGTGGTTTTAGTGTGACTGTGGGTGTGGTTCTAGACTCTCTAGAGTGACTGTGAGTGTGATTCTAGGGTGACTGTGGGTGTGGTTCTAGTATGTCTGTGGGTTTGGTTCTATTGTGTCTGTGGGTGTGGTTCTAGAGTGTATGTGGGTGTGGTTCTAGAGTGAGTGTGGATGTGATTCTAGTGTGTCTGTGGATGTTGGTCTAGAGTGTTTGTGGGTGTGGTTCTAGAGTGTCTGTGGGTGTGGTTCTAGAGTGACTGTGGGTGATGCTCTAGAGTGTCTGTGGGTGTGGTTCTAGAGTGTCTGTGGGTGTGGTTCTAGAGTGGCTGTGGGTGTGGTTCTAGAGTGTCTGTGGGTGTGGTTCTAGAGTTTCTATTGATATGGTTCTAGAGTGACTGTGGATGTGGTTCTAGAGTGCCTGTGAGTGTGGTTCTAGAGTGCCTGTGGGTGTGGTTCTAGAGTGATCGTGGGTGAGGTTCTAGAGTGTCTGGGTGTGGTTCTAGAATGGCTGTGGGTGTGGTTATAGAGTGTCTGTGGGTGTGGTTCTAGATTGACTGTAAGCTAGAGTGTGACATAGTGTGAGCCTAGTGTGGGTGTGGCACAGGCCTTATAAACTGACCCCCTGTATAAGGTCTGGGTACCGTACATGGAAGTGGGTCACCCTCAGTCTTACACATCACATCAGTCTCACTCTCTCACACACTTTTTCTGCAATTTATACAGAACAATTAGACACTAATTATGCAACAATACATAGTTAAACATTAATGCCTACATTTTTGACATGTACATACTTTTTCGCGTACACTCTCTACCACACACCCATATTGAACGTATGAAATACTTTCTTTTAAATTTCACAAATACGCCTATTATTTGAACAGCTTATAAATGCATACTAATAATGCATATGTATGTAATTACATGCACAACACACTGGAGTCTTGTCACACACACACACACACACAAAAATACACACACACACAAACTTTGGGCGATGACGCATAATATTTTAGACCACAAGAAATTAATATCCTCCACTTTTTTACCACAGGTCAGTAAAGTTCACATTAGTATTCTGTAGAAGAGCCAAAGGTATATTTCCAACACGTTTTACGATCACATAATTAGTTTCCAAATAAAGTCGCCGTTTGCTTTTAGCGTTGAATTAACATGCCCTTTCGGCATTGTTGTTGACAGAAAAATATTGACCCTTAAGTATTATGAGGTGACTGGCAATGATTTATTAACTCCAAATATATAACCATGAGCACTGATTTGAATATGCATAGAATCCAAATGAGATTCTTCAAGGTTGCACAGTAAATTAACTCCTTCAGTATACGATGATGTCATCTAAATTGTATTTTGCATAATAGTAGGCGATCTAATTATATTATGGTAGACCTCTACGAATCAAGGGGTGCTAACTATTTATATTATTTTTAACTCCACAGATCGTTCCTAAGCGAATTCAGGAAGTTTAGAAAGGATCTGTTTGAAACAATTAAATGTCAAACTCTAACAGATCTTTCTTAAGCTGCTCAATATCATCTGTCGATAACCATAAAATAACGAAATATCTACAAGCGGCAGCAATTCAACTCACATGGATCGAAATTCTGTAAATGCTTTTGCACTGTTAAATCACGGATTATCATGGCGTTCATTATCCCAGGCTCAGAATATATGAGGGGGACTACACCTTTTGGCAGATTGGGTGGGTATTTTTATTCCACCGGTTTCGCCAAATCGATAATTATGCTGACGTTTCTTACGAATTATCACGTAAAAAAGATAAATTCGATTTCATGCTGGAAAATAATATCAATTGTATGAATATGAGGATTTCTACCTAAGAATGTAACATATTTACCTATTTACTTTGAAAAGGGTCTAGGGGACGTTATTTTAGCGTGAATATAGTCGGGGGAGGCGGATTATATGCTATAGTGAAGGAGAGGCAACTAAAAATACATTGATCCAACATGGCAAAAATAATCAAATCCCTCAATAACAATAAAACAATATCCCAATAACCCCCAAAACGTCACCCCGGATAGTGATAAGCCGGTATCATATGAGCGCTTTTTCCCTCAACATTTGGCGTCAACACTGGTCTAGCAGTTTAGGTGGTAGGTTTTGAAAATCATTGTCACCTAAATAAATCTATCTGTATTTTAGTTTTCGATACCAATTTTTAAGATCCCAGAACTGTTGCCAGAAATATTAGTCATCTTCGAAAGTTGACGATGTTGCGATACCCTCTTAGTGTGTACTTTAGTCAATATATACCAACATTTACAAATAGTTGTAGTTATGTCAATATGTTTGATTAATAAATATATTAATAAATAGATAAATAAATACATAAATAGATAAATGAACCAGCTAATAAGGATAGAAACAAATGGAAAATATTTCAGGGAGGCAAATACGACATATACACTTATTTATTCAACATTTCACCGTACTGAAATCTGTTCAATCTCCCACTGTCAAAATCAGTGTCTCCCGTGGCATTATTTCCTGTTTTAATCCTTGGCGTCTCTGAACTTGGCGATCCTGGTCCGTTTTTAAGGTGGGTCACCGTCTTTTTTCATCTTTCTCTTCTTTTCTCTCTTTCTCTGGCTTGTATCCATTCGGCCACATTCAGCAAACTGTGTTAAGACGTTTATCCCCATCCAGGCGTCGATATCTTCCTGGCGAGCGATAGCGAGCCAGTATTGTATGGCGAAATCCGGCTTCGCTGGAGAAATTTTTCTATCGAAAAATGTACAAATTTAGCTTGCTGTCAAAACAAAAATATATATATGCTGGCTCATTACCGCTCTCCAGGAAAATGTTGACACCTGGATGGGAGTAAACGTCTTAAAACAGTAGGCTGAATGGGGCCGAATGAATACAAGCCAAAGAGAGAGGGAGAGAAAGAGAAAAAAGCGAGGTGAGGGCGAGTCCATATAAGATTGACCCCGCGACCATGATTGACTAGGTGATATGCAAGAATGGCTACAGGACAAGTCAAATGGATTTCAACCAATGGAATAGTTTAACACTACAGTATGTGCAATTAATATCACTTCATTCTAAAGTACCACATGTCAAATACTGTTAGTGAATGTGAACTATGTCTTAGATAAATCTACGAGCTATAAATTGTATCCACCCATCCACCCGGTTATAAACATGAGATAAATTTAGCGTACAATAATTAATGAGTATGATGAATGAAATAGTACACAGCAAATTCCACCGATATATTGTTCTCATTCATCCACCTGTACACCCACGGACCAAGCGGAGTCCAAACTTCATAACTTCAAATTTAACTTTCTTGGTGTAATACAAATACACAACTGAACCACACTGAACATTGATTATAAAGGCTTTGTTTTATGTCTGTTAAGGATATTTGTTCACGTAAGGGAGCCCACCTCACTTTTTTTCTCTTTCTCTCCCTCTCTCTTTGGCTTGTATCCATTCGGCCCCATTCAGCCTACTGTTTTAAGACGTTTAACCCCATCCAGGTGTCAATGTTTTCCTGGCGAGCGGTAGCGAGCCGGCATATATATATATATTTTTGACAGCAAGCAAAATTTGTAAATTTTTCGATAGAAATATGTCTCCAGGGGAGCCGGATTTCTCCATACAATGCTGGCTCGCTATTGCTCGCCAGGAAGATATCGACACCTGGATGGGGATGAACGTCTTAAAACAGTTGGCTGAATGGGGCCGAATGGATACAAGGCGGAGAAAGAGAGAAAAGGAGAGAAAGAGAAAAAAAGCCGGTGACCCCCCCTTAATAACTAGCGATATAAGCATAGTTGAAATTATGGATATAGAACACAACCTTTGACCGTGAGTGTACAGGCAAAGTCACAGACTAGCCGTGCATTACACGTTGGGGGTGTTCCGTATATCACCTAATAAGTGTAGGCACTCTCCTCAACTTGTAATCTTCAAATTGTTATACAGTAATCGATAAATTGAATATTATATTTAACAATTATAGTTCATGTTTTAATTCTGTAAGGGGTATCACATGAGAACCTTTTTAGTCAATTTTCGACGACCAACATTTATCTAGTAATATTTCGTGGATCATTTACACTTGTATCGTAAGCTAGACTAAAGGTAGATGAATTTATGTGGCTAAATTGTGATTAAGTTGATCTTATAAGCTGCCAGACCAATGTTATTTACAAAGGAAAATAAGCAGCAACATGTTTACACACCCTCACTAGGCCGCTTGGTGAAGTGATGAGGATAAAGGTTGAGGGAACAAGAGCTCATGTGTGTTCTATATGACACAGGTAACACTCTGTCCATAGGTTTATATCTGTCAATATAATGGCGTCCTTTAGTGTTGTATTGTGGCTGGCATTAGACGTTATTGTTTAGCTTAGGAAATACCTCTGTGGATCGAAAGTGTCTCAGTTAACACATTAACTACCACACTCTTCCTAAACTTAATAAAGTCGTCTAACAATGGCCAGAATATAGTGAACAAAGCGTCAGTGTATAATGGAAGGGTTAGGAATGAGGACGCCTATGGAACTAGCTTTTAAGGGAATGGTAGTTGTTTTTTGGGGGACCCCTTCTCCCTAATGTTTAGCCCTATTAGTTTGATATATTAAGATGTTTGCCCCATTAGTTTGTCGATGTTAAGATCTTTCGCTCCATTTATTATCAATATCAAGACCTTTATGCAATTTAGGTGTCGATCATTTTCCTGGCGAGCGATAGCGAGCCTATAATTTTGGAGCAATCGTTCATTGAACGGGACATGTCTATACCGAAATAATGTCAAATAAATCTCGAAGGGGGATCTTGAGGATAATTGATTTAGCTTGATGGAGGTCTAGGGAGGAAACTAAAGCAATACGTAGACAAATTAATAAATAAACAAATAAATAACACCAACCCCCTTAATGTGAATAGAGGTAGCAGTAGAACATCTCATAAAATACTAATGGTAATATAATTCAAACTCTAAAACGTCCGCCATTATCCAGAACCAACGTCGTCTGCATCCACTATGTTGTACTGGGCATTGTAGGACGCAAATGATGGCCTAGATTGAAATTCCCTGTTAATTATATAACTACAGTCCGTTCATTCTAGGATGGACAGAAATCGTAACCTCTAACCTCTGTAACTCAAAAAGGGCTATAGCAAATGAGCTGTCAATTTATACGCATATTCCATATCCAAGTCTTCCTATTTGGTAGACATTTTAGCTCGATTACTCTAGTTCTATTTGAAAGGTTAGGGGTTACGATTTCTACCCAACCTAGTATGAACGGACTACTAGTATATGCATTTGTGGGATCAATTGAGCAGTTCGAGGATTAAACAAGGACCATAGGTTATGTCCTATACAGTGCACACCTAACCTTGTCAACACTCGTTAACTGAATATAGGCTAAGAAAATTCTATGAATGTTACTTTTCGTTTATCGTGAATTAATATTATATGTAATAAATGTATTATTAGCCAAGCAGGCGATGTCACAATGCCAACAAATTAGACACAATGCAATCAGCGTGAGGAAGTACTTTATATAATGTATTCCTTACACTCATTAGTATTCTAGATTTCGTTCATTACCACAGTGCGGAGGCCGACATAAAACAAATATCAAATAAGATGAACCTGAGCGAAACTGAAACTCAAACTGAAAATGTTTGATTTGATTTAAAGCTTACATAGCAGACATGTAAAATGGTAAAAAAAAAACAATATATATATATAATTATATATGAGAGAGAGAGAGAGAGAGAGAGAGAGAGAGAGAGAGAGAGAGAGAGAGAGAGAGAGAGAGAGAGAGAGAGAGAGAGAGAGAGAGAGAGAGAGAGAGAGAGAGAGAGAGAGAGAGAGAGAGAGAGAGAGAGAGGCCTTTGATGAAACATATCATCTTAAAACAAGTTAATTAGGATGAAATCTCACTAATGTGGCTGTGATGTTATTTATTCTTAGTAGCCTATGTTTCTATTTAGCTTAATGGACACCAAATCAACGTATGCAATAACAATACATGTGTTTGCAGTAGTAAGTGAAGAAAACAAAAGTGTGATATTGCAAATTGGACTACTTTGTACTGTACAAGGACAGCTTCCCTATAATGAAATATAAACTGTTATCATCGAGTCTCATAAACGGCGTCAAGCAAGTTGTTTTAGCAATAAAGTCTTTGGAATCACAGAATTGGAGTTTAAATCATATTTTCCTTGAACATATCATTGATTATTGTCATGTCAGTTAAAATATAATTTTGGCTCTGCCAGTTAATAGTCTTGCATGATCAAAATAGTTTAATCAAGAAGAAGAATTATTAGTTTTCCAAGTTTAATTTAGTAATTATTACCGAATTACGATATTCAATATAAAATATTCGTTCTTTTCAAGCAGTATTACACCACGTTAAGGCACAGAGACAAGGGCGGTGAGTTAAGGCAGTACAATATGGTAATCCAAGTCTTTATGGTTTTCTTTGACTCTTCCTGGAGTTTATTATTTGACTGAAGACACTTCAGTAAACAGAGATTTGATTATTGTTCACTTTTTGAGTACGGTAATTTTTAATATTAATCACTGCCGCTGATGAATAATATGTGTTTATCAGCATCGCCTTATGTTCAATTATGTTTATAAGGTTATTCAAATATTAATACAAACTATACATCTCCTCTGTGTTATGTATTTTTGAGTCTGCAACCTGTCATCAAGACAAATATTTGTTCGATTTCTATAATGCACATTCTCTTTACAGGTGACGATTTCTATAATGCACATTCGCTTTACAGATGACGATTCCCAATAGACCAAAACAAGTTATAAATAATTTACAGTATGAATCTATCTCGGTGTTGTTGTTTTGTCTGTGATTTGTCCTTTCTTCAGTAACATTTGATTTCTTTATGTAATTGTCCTAGTCTATTAATTCCTATAGTCCATTCATTATACATAGGCCAAAACTCTAACGGAACTTGAAGGCAAATGCGGGGAAGAGTAACATTATGGTCTTTGAAAGGGGTGCAGTCACAGAGCGTGAGGTGAGGCTGAACAGTTTGGTTATGGAGAATATCAGCTCATTAAAGCAATTGGTCAGAGTGTTGAGTAAAGATGGAAGTATAGAGGATGAAGTGCAGGAGAGGGTGCAACAGGGGAAAAGGATTGTAGGAACGCTGAAAGCAGCAACAAGGAATAGAGTGGTCAGCATGGAAGTAAAGAAGTCCTTGCATGCTAGTGTGGTAATCCTGATATTGATGTACGGGAGTGAAGCATGGACGTTGTTGGAGAGACACAAATTAAGAGTGAGAAGTGCGTATGGAGTTACATGGGGGGACAGACAGACGAATGAGGAAATACGAGAGCGGTGTGGTATGGATGTGGATGTGCTGGAAAGTGTGAGAAGGAACACCTTGAGATGGTTAGGACATGTGGAATGTATGGGAAGCAAGAGAATGACTAAGAGAGTGTACAAGAGTAAGGTGGAAGGACAGAGAGGGAGAGCAGACCGAGAAAGAAGTGGAAGGATGGAGTTGAGAGGTATATACGTGAAAGCGGTGTTGGATAGAAGGATGGGCATCGGCTGACGGGGGACAGAGGTGCATGGCGGCGATACATTCGTGGTCACCCCTTTGGGGATCATGTAGCTACAGTAAGTAGTCATTCATGAGTTATAGAGTTTAGTGGTCAAGTTTATTTACCTATCTATAATGAATGAACTATAGATGTGTTTATAGTGTGTCTATTTTTAGTGTTTAATTATAATGGTAATATGAAAAATGGTTGTAGGACAAAGGCCATTTAGATCTTCCCAGACTTGAATAACATTATTACATTATAAGTGAAAGGTCGCTGAAAGAAAATAGTTAACATGAATTTCCCCAGAAGCAACATATACGATATCAGCTAATAAGTTGCTTTGTTTATTTCATTCAACAACATTCATATTGTATTGTTTTATAATATATATATACACATCAATAATTTCATTCATAGTTGTAATGGCACAATATTAAGATAAATACCTAGGGATGTTGGGCCTTTATTATGACACTATATCGCTTTACTGCTTCTTCAAATTTAATACCCGGGAACGGCGAGAACACTCTATATGCCGCTTTCCCACTGATGCGATTTCATATGATTTTCATCACCGACACCAAGAAATGGGCACATTCATGGCATGTCGTAACAAAATCTTGAACCCTTGCATGATAATCGTTTGACTCGCAAGGCCTCGCAAGGGCCCTCGCGGGTCATCGCAAATGTTCGGATTGTTCAAAATTTGGGACGAGGACTTGCGAGGGGTCCGAACCCTCGCAAGCATCGTCGAACATTACCGAGGGATCAGCGAGGCCCTCGGAGATCCTCGGCGACATTGGCGAGACATTGACGAGGGTGTCGCACGAAAAAAAAGCGTCGCCGAGAGTATACCCGCCACGGGGTATACTTCGCAGAGGCGTGCGAAGGACTGTGCGACGTAGATGAATGCTCGGAAAACACCTCGCCGAGGCCAAAGAGCACCTTCGGCGAGGTGGGTAAAAAAAAAGGATTTGGATTATAGTGAACCTGTCAACCCTTTTTTCTATGCACCTCTCGTAAGGGGGTTCACCTGTTTTTTTCTCTTTCTCTCCTTTTCTCTCTTTCTCTGGCTTGTATCCATTCGGCCCCATTCAGCCAACTGTTATAAGACGTTTATCCCCATCCAAGTATTGATATCTTCCTGGCGAGCGATAGCGAGCCAGCATTATATGGAGAAATCCGGGTTCGCCGGAGACATTTTTCTATCGAAAAATTTAAAAATTTAGCTTGCTCTCAAAACAAAAATATATACAGTATATGTTGGCTCGCTACCGCTCACCAGGAAAATATTGAAACCTGGATGGGGGTAAACGTCTTAAAACAGTAGGCTGAATGGGGCCGAACGGATACAAGGCAAAGAGAGGGAGAGAAAGAGAAAACAAAAAAAGCGAGGTGGGCTCAATTAAGCCGTAATTCGTAAACATACGGCAAGGACATTGCCAATCTCCGAATTAAGGGGAGATGGGTCGTTTTTCTGGTCCCCTTTCTTCCTCATGGTGAACCCCATTAGTTTTCATATTTTATGACCATCGGCCCATTAGTTTGGCAATTTTAAGACATTTCACCCCATTTCGTTGTCAATATTAAGACTTTTCGTGTCATTTAGGCGTCGAGTTTTTCCTGGCTAGCGATAGCAAGCCTGTACTTTTTGAGGAACCGGCTTTCGGACAGGATATTTTTCTATCGAAAAATGTACAAATTGATCTTGATGTTGGGGGGTGCTTTATATGCTTGATGGAGGTCTAGGGATGAAACTAAATAAATCATAAACAAATATATAAATGAGCAAATATTACACCCATCCCCCCTTAAGGGGAAACGGACCGTTTGTTTGGTCATTCATTCCTTTATTTCTTAGTTTCCTCACTAGACCTCCATCAAACTTAAAACAAAAAACTCTAAACCCCCTTCAAGATAAATGTGTACATTTTCGACGAGATGGGTTGGGTATCAGGGGGCATCTGCTTGGTGTGGGCCAATCGGTGCTCTGCAGACCCCCGTAATCTTGTGTTGATCTCTGACCCTTTTGGTGAGGTCAGTCCTCAAGTCATTAGTGAGTTGGGTCTATAATTACGCCTTGTAATTGGGGTTGGGTGTGACAGGGATCTGCCTTGTGTGGGCCGATCGGCTTTCTGCAGACTCCCGTTTTCTTATGTTCTTATGTTTGTGCCATGAAATATGTGCAAAAAAAATTCGGATAATCTCGCCGAGGTATCCGCCGAACCATCGCTTAATTCGCCAAAGACGTCGTAGAACATACGCCGAGGATTCGTTCATCCTTATCATTATTTCGCAATATTTTATTCAAATGTGACAGTTCTCACCGAGGTATATCGGCGACAATCGCTCGATTTGCCGATGGCGTCGCATAATGTCGCCGATTCAGTCGTATTCATCGGCGACATCGTCGCCGAGTGTAAACTTGTCAATGATTTTTAACAGTCAAAATCATTGTCGTCGCACAAATTCGTTGCGAATTGACAAAACTACGTCCACGGCGACGAAAATCGTATGAAATCGCATCAGTGGGAGCCCCATAAGAGGTTTTGGAGGGCGACGGCGAGAACACTCTTAAGAGGTGAGGCCTAAAAAAACACTTTTAATAGGCCCCAGTAGCACTTAATTTTTTTTTTTCTTTTTTCCTCCAAACCTCATATCACTCCTCCACATCCCCTCCTTCCCCCCTTTCCCCCCCTTCAATTATCACCTATTTTCCCTGTTATTCCCTTATTCATTGTTATATTTTCGTGTAAGCATCTCCAAACCGATCCTAGGCTGTGGTCATGTGTGTGTTACGTAAGGTAAAGACATGGGAGAGTTGTTGTTGTTGTTGTTGTTGTTCCCCAGGCTGCCTGGCTGTACAGCCCCAAGGTCCCGAGCAAGGCCAAGGCCATAGAGCGCCCCCACAAAACCCTCCCTGCTTACCACTAACAAAGCCCGGGTGACTGAAGCCACTCTAAGGCAGGGAGCTGAGGAGGGCGCGGAAACGCCCGGGAAACCAAAGCCCCACCCAAGGCCCTGTGCCCCTCAGCAATTATGAAGGGAAAGTTGAGGGGCAAGGGAAAAATGTGACGCTTTGGCTCCCAATCTGCCAACTTTTAGGTTGGCAGTAGGGAGGTCGATCCACGGAAAAGACGCCGTCACTTGAGATCTAGAAGATATATAAGTAAGAGGAACAGTCAGAGTAAGCTATGGGTATGGCAGAGATCGCTCAGCTCTCACTCTGATAGACCAGCCCATCACCACATGACTAGAACCCAATCCTCTCAGCATCAGCTAGGAAAGGCCCTAGAAAGCCGCCTTTGGCGGAGGGATAGCTCCCCTATTTCAACTCCTTTCGGAGTTGGGCACCCACCCACATGGGAGAGTGTGAGGGAGTAGCTCAGTACTGCTTCAAACCTCGAGAGAAGAGGGTGTAAAGCCGGCTGGCTCACAATTATTGAATGAGCCGCTCGCTAACAATTCGCGATTTTGACCATTCAAATGATATTCCCACTTGTTTTATTGTTGTTACAGGTTACTATCTTCATATTAAAGGTAAAATAGGCGAATATGAATAAGTAATAACGATATTGATCGTAAAATGACGATTATAGGCAGGAATGAAGCTGCGCGTGCTCGCCGGGTTAACTAACATGAAAACGCTGTAAGAAGCGGTCATAACCATTTGAGCTCGACTGATCTTTCCTGAGCTGATTAAATTGTTATCATATTACCTAGAATAAAAGGAAGAAGTCGTCAACTTATGCTATTGGTTTATAATAATTAGTAAATAGATATGGTAATTAAGTAAAGAGGTTGTTCTGAGCTAGAAAATATGCACATTGAAATAAAACTGTGTAATAGCTCTGCATTTAGAACAATTTCAATCAGATGATTGTTGTATTTTAGATGACCATCAAACAAAATTATCCATGATTAATCATCACTCCTCTTTGTATAACAATACAGTTTTAACGATGATATATATGCAATATAATTGTCAGTAATAGCCAAGTACAGCGGGTTAGAAGCTTTTACTTTGAATTTGTTAATTGCTCTTAACATATTTACACATATATATATATATATATATATACAGTATATATATATATATATATGTATATATATATATATATATATATGTTTCTAATCTCTCAGTGGGGTTCGAACCGCCGACCGTCAGGACGATAGCCGACGCTTTAATCAACTACACCACGGCAGTCGTGGTGTACTTGATTAAAGCGTCGGCTATCGTCCTGACGGTCGGCGGTTCGAACCCCACTGAGAGATTAGAAACATTTAGTGGCTCACGTGTATTTGTGATATATACTCAATATATATATATATATATATATATATATATATATACTGTATATATATAATATATATATATTTACAGTATATATATATATACTCTGTATATATATATATATATATATATATATATATATATATACTGTATATATATCTATCTATCTATTGCCCGACGCCGTGATCCCCGAAGGGGTGGCCACAAAAGAACCGCCTCCATGCACCTCTGTCCCCAGTCAGTCAACGCCCCTCCCCCCAACCAGCACCGCTTTCGTTCATATACTTCCTCACTCCATCCTTCCACCTCTCCTTCGGTCTACCTCTCCCTCTCTGTCCCTCCACCTCGCTCTCGTACACCCTCTTAGTCATTCTCTCGCTTTCCATACGTTCCATATGACCGAACCATCTCAAGTTGTTCCTTTTCACACTTTCCAGCACATCTACCTCCACACTACACCTCCTTCCTACTTCTTCATTAGTCTGTCTATCCCTCCATGTAACTCCGCACGCACTTCCTAAGTAATTCATTTCCACTGCTCTCACTCTTGGTCTGAGTCTCTCAACCAACATCCATGCTTCACTTCCGTAAGTCAGTGTCGGGATTACCACACTGTCATGCAAGGACTTCTTCACTTCCTTACTGACCACCCTATTTCTTGTTACTGCTTTCAGCATTTCTACAACCCTCTTCCCCTGTTGTACCCTCTCCCGCACTTCTTCATCCATAATCCCATCTTTACTCAACACACTGCCCAGATACTTAAAAGAGCTGACGATCTTCATAGCCTGACCGTTCAGCTTCACCTCACACTCTGTGACTTCACCCCTTTCGAAGACCATAACCTTGCTCTTCCCCGCATTTACCTTCAAATTCCGTTTTCCCCACACTGTTCCAAACTCATTTACCAGACCCTGCAACTCCCATTCATTATCACTCATCAGAAATGTATCATCCACAAACAGCAGTATAGGTAGCTTCCACTCATTTTCCTCCCTTTTCAGCGATACACCAACATCCACTGCTCTCGATAGTATTTCTTTCATGACTCCATCCATATATACAGTAAACAACCACGGGGACATCACACACCCCTGTTTCAAACCAACATTCAGGTCAAAGAACTCGCTCTGCTCACTCTCCACACGTACTGCCGCCTTTGCCCCCTCATACATGCTCTTCACTGCTTTCAGCAACTTGCCATCTACTCCATAATTATATTCTAAGTACTTTCCACAAACCTTCTCTATCCACTCTGTCATAGGCCTTCTCCAAGTCCATAAAGGCAATATATATATATACAGTATATATATATATATATATATATATATATATATATATATATATATATACATATTAGATAATATTCCTAACCCGACAAGAAATTTTCCAGTAACTATTGTACCGTATGCCATATAAATGTTGCCACTAATACCCCTGTATAGGCATTAATACTCCCTTATGTATACCCCTCATTGTTTCCCTGCGTATGTTCATTCAAGA
Source organism: Paralithodes platypus (assembly GCA_032716605.1). Classification (NCBI taxonomy): domain Eukaryota; kingdom Metazoa; phylum Arthropoda; class Malacostraca; order Decapoda; family Lithodidae; genus Paralithodes; species Paralithodes platypus. The sequence goes on from CM064492.1 coordinate 32,352,391, forward strand.
TCAATAGTTTATTCATTCCTGATGCTGGTTACCCTAGGCTTTTGATGTTCTGTCTTTCTTTCGCGCAATTCCGCTTTTTGTATATAGTTTCACCAACGTATTTGATCTTGATATGCCAAGCATTTGAATTGCAGCAGTCACCACCACACCAGTCTCGAGTACACAAGGGCACAACCACCACCCCAACAGAGCCCCGGCACGCCTTTCTCGTCCGAAACGGCCCCGAAACGAAGGTTGGCGGCACACCAACCTCCATCCTGATATGGCTATCATCTGCCACACCAGGAAACACAGAATCCAATCAAGCCCTTCTCGCCCTCAACACTATCAACAGGAAGAGTGCAGCAAAATAAGACACTACCACAGCCTACCAGGAGTAGGTATATATATACACAAGGGACTGGAGTTCTCGCAGAGAGGCTCCAGTCCCGACGTTCTTCTTGACTTACAGTGTGCTGGCTTAATAATCCAATAGGGTTGATAGCCTCTGAAGTCCTATTTTAAATAACTAAAGAGTAGGTATAAAAAATCCCCTATACTCTGGTCAGCTAGGTATCTATAATTATAATATTTGCGATTGTCTGTGTGTGTGTGTGTGTGTGGCTGTTCTTTATGCATGGCCATATTTTTTAAGCTAGAGCGTTCATACTTGGTATGCATAGTAAGGGGGGTCCCTAAGCAGGTTTTAGTGAAAAAATATAATTGCCCAGGGTGAAAGGGACGGAGAAAATGGGCGCGAAATCGGAAAATTTGCTTTTGGTTTTAAAGAAAATTACCATTTGGAGCAGAAGGAGGCCTCCGATCGAAAAGGTGTATGGAACGAAAGTTGTTCGCAGACCCCCAAAATGGGGGTACGGATGAGGTCAGATCCAAAATCGGAGGTCATTTAGCGGCCGAAATCGAGGTCGCCGTTTAATGAGGCACAGGGAGGTCGAGGCCGGTGATTATGGTAGTAGTAGTATTGTGATGATTGTGGTAGTAGTGATTGATGATGGTGATTATGGTAGTAGTAGTGGTGGTAGTAGTGATGGTGATTATGGTGATTACCCGGGCAACGCCGGGTACCCCTGTTAGTTCTATATATTGTATATATTGTTGAGTTCGTCACCTGCAAGTGGCACCGATGACCTCGCCGCCCTTCAGTAGTTTGTATAAGATATATTCCCCTAGACAGGTTGCCGACCAAGGCTGATGTGTGCCATCTACCCGGATTTGTATTAGATTGTTTCCCCTAGATGGGTTGCCAACCAAGGCTGATGAGTCCCATCCATCCAATTACACCAATCTGACACACATATGTATATTGTCTTGATCTAACGACAGAAGGTTTTAAGACACCTTTCTATCAAATAAATAGAAAATAGAATTATACACACACGTTTAACACTTACGCTGCAGGGCATATTTCCGCCTATTTCTGCCATATTAGGGCTCATTCAGGCACTCCTGATTGATTAAGCAAATGTCTGAATGAAATTAAATGTATTCAGCCAAAAACTAAAAGAAAATTGCTTCATAATGACCCACAAACGAGCTTTGTAGCACGCAGGCTTCACCCGCAGCGCTACCATAGACATTCGCTAAAATTAGCAATTATTGATAATATCGCGCTACATTTTCCTTTGGCAGCACTGTATATCTAGCGAGAGTATGGCTCATACTCCTCAGTGCACCGGCCGGCTGGCTGGAGGAAGGACGGGTGGCTTGTCCCACTCCCGCTCCCTCACACTTGATTCTACAGGCTTTAAGAGGCTCTAAAAGCCTGTAAATGCTGTAAATTGCCATTGCGTTCCGGAACGTCTCCCGCAGTCAATGGGTTAATAATTCTCCTAATAATAGTAGGCTTGAAGCTACCCCAATAAATGAGGCTCGATATTCACCAACTAGGTCCGATGCTAGTACATCCACCAGTGAGGCTCGATGCTAACCAACTAGGCCCGAGGCTAGTATGTGCAACAGTGAGGCTCAATGCTCACCAACTAGGCTCGAGTCTAGTACGTCGAACAGTGAGGCTCAATGGTCACCAACTAGGACCAAGACTGGTACGTCCAACAGTGAGGCTCAATGCTCACCAACTAGGTCCAAAACTAGTACGTCCAACAGTGAGGCTCAATGCTCACCAACTAGGTCCAAGACTAGTACATCCAACAGTGAGGCTCAATGCTGACCAACTAGGTCCAAAACTAGTACGTCCAACAGTGAGGCTCAATGCTGACCAACTAGGTCCAAAACTAGTACGTCCAACAGTGAGGCTCAATACTCACCAACTAGGTCCAAAACTAGTACGTCCAACAGTGAGGCTCAATGCTCACCAGCTAGGTCCAAGACTAGTACGTCCAACAGTGAGGCTCAATGCTCACCAACTAGATCCAAGACTAGTACGTCCAACAGTGAGGCTCAATGCTCACCAACTAGATCCAAGACTAGTACATCCAACAGTGAGGCTCAATGCTCACCAACTAGGTCCAAGGCTAGTACATCCAACAGTGAGGCTCGATGCTCACCAACTAGGCCCGAGGCTAGTACCAAGAGACTCGCCTCAATAACAATTAATGGATGTGATTCGAGACTGTCCAACAACAAGAGACTCACATCTACAATAATTATGGGATGTGGTTCGAGATAGTCCAAAGTGCAATCTCCCTATTATGATCCTGTATGTAAGTCCCCCTCTAAGACTATTACTGTATTAATAAATTGTTGAATCCTCCCCCTACACCTAGAAAATCATAATCTCAAAATTAACGTAAATCCGTCTCTATTTTAGCATCCCTACATGTGCAAATTTTACACTCGTTTAGGAAAACGCAACAGAGTCCCCAGGGGTGGGGGGACCATAAATGCCCCCACACCCAACCGACCATCCCCTGACGACCCCACACAATTACCTGGACCTCGGCCTGTTACTCTTTCTATTAATTTCTGCAACATTCGCGGACTTTCCTCTAACTTTCACTCTGTTGAGCACCATCTCTCCTCCTACAAACCTGATCTTCTCTTCCTCACCGAAACTCAGGTGTATGTAGCAACATCCAGCAGCCCCTTCTCTGTATCCTCCTACTTTCTCTATCCTAGTTTCAAAGCCAAAGGCGGATGTTGTGCATATGTGCACAACAAACTCACTTGCTCTCGTGTTCCCGATTTCGACTCTTCTGAATTCTCAACTTTATGGCTCAAACTTTCCTGTCATTCTCTTACTAAATATTTCTGTGCTGTCTATCTTTCCCCGAACTCTACCAATTTTCCCAAATTCTTTAACTATCTAAACTCTACAGTGGAACACATTCTATCCATTTCTCCTTTCTCAGAAATCTCCATCTTAGGAGATTTCAACGTTCACCACCGCCAATGGCTCTCCTCTCACACTACTGATCCACCTGGTGAACAAGCCTACGTCTTTTCTATCATAAATGACCTAGAGCAGTTAGTTCAGCAACCCCCCCGTATCCCGGATCGCATCGGAGATCGGCCCAACATTCTTGACTTGTTTCTAACTTCTAACCCTTCTTCTTATATTGTCGATCTTTTCTCTCCTCTGTGCTCCTCCGACCATAAACTTATCTCTGTCACCTGTCCTATCTCTCCAGTACGGCCACCCGATCCTCCTAGCCGGCGGCGCTTGTGGCACTTTGGCGCTGCCGACTGGGAGGCTCTCCGGCAGTACTACTTTGATTTCCCATGGAATGATTTCTGCTTCCGTGGCCGGGGACCCTCGGAGAGTGCTGAACGCATTACCGAGGTAATCTTATCGGGCATGGAAGCATACATTCCATTCTCCTTCTCTCAGACTAATGCTAAAAAATCTTGGTTTACTCACGCCTGTTCTACTGCTGTCCGCAATAAGGAGGAAGCATTCAAACGGTACCGAAGCCTTAAAACTCAAGACTCTCATTCTTCCTATGTTTCTGCCCAGAATCAAGCCAAATCTGTTCTTCGACTTGCCAAACACTCTTTCATCAATAATAAATGCACTGAACTATCCAACTCTAGCTCTTGCCAAGCTTTCTGGCATCTAGCCAAAAACCTCTCCAACAATTTCTCTTCCTCGTCTTTCCCTCCCCTTTCCCACTCTGATGGCACAACCATCACTTCTTCCTCTGACAAAGCTAAACTCTTCGCTCAAACTTTTGCTAGAAACTCCACCTTGGATGATTCCGGTGCTATTCCTCCCTCTCCGCCCTCCTCTCTCTTACTTATGCCTAATATCCTAATCTCTTCTAAAGATGTACTTTCTACCCTCTCTGGGCTTAACACTAATAAGGCGTACGGTCCGGATGGTGTTCCTCCTGTTGTTCTCAAAAACTGTGCTTCCGTGCTGACTCCCTGCCTAGGCAAACTCTTTCGTCTCTGTCTATCCTCTAACGTCTTCCCTTCATGCTGGAAGTTTGCTCACATTCAACCTGTCCCAAAGAAGGGTGACCGCTCTCAACCCTCCAACTATCGTCCAATTGCTCTCATCTCTTGTCTTTCTAAAGTTTTTGAAACTATTCTTGCTTCCAAATTTCTTAAGCATTTCTCTTCTCATAATCTGCTCTCAGATCGCCAGTATGGCTTCCTTAAGGGTCGCTCTACTGGTGATCTTCTTTCATATCTTACTAACTCTTGGTCATCCTCCTTTCGGGACTTCGGTGAGACTTTTTCTATTGCACTAGACATATCGAAAGCCTTCGATAGAGTCTGGCATAAATCTTTAATTTCTAAACTACCCTCCTTCGGTTTCTATCCCTCCATCTGTGCCTTTGTCTCTAATTTCCTTTCCGGCCGTTCCATAGCCGCGGTTGTGGACGGCCATTGTTCACTTCCTCACCCTATAAACTCCGGTGTTCCTCAGGGCTCTGTCCTATCTCCTATTCTCTTTCTAATTTTTATAAATGATCTTAACTGTACCTTAATTCCCATCCATTCATACGCAGACGACTCAACCTTACACTACTCCATTAGTTTTTCAGAACGCCCCAGCCAGCAATTCCTCAATGACAAACGTAATGAAGCCATAGAACTCTTAAATTCTAATCTAAATGCTATTTCCAATTGGGGCAGAGAAAACCTTGTTAACTTTAATGCTTCCAAAACCCAATTTCTCCATCTATCTACCCGTCAGGATCTCCCAGCGGACTATCCCTTATTCTTCAACAATACAAAAATCAACCCTTCATCTTCTCTCAATATTCTTGGTGTCTCTTTTTCTTCTGCTCTCATTTGGAAGGACCATATTACCAGTCTTGCTAAGGCAGCCTCCCAGAAGCTGGGTGTGCTCAACCGCCTTAGGGGGTTCTTTTCCCCTGCACAGCTTCTTGCTCTGTACAGGGGCATAGTGCGCCCTTGTATTGAGTATTGTTCACATGTGTGGGGAGGTTCCTCTCACACCGCTCTCCTAGACAAAGTTGAAAGGAAGGCCTTTCGTATCATTAACTCCCGTCCACTCACCAACTCTCTGCAGTCTCTCTCTCTCCGCCGCAATGTTGCATCTCTCTCGCTATTCTATCGCTACTATAATAATCAGTGTTCCTCAGAGCTATCCCAGTGCATACCACCTCCTTTACGTAGGGCACGTGGTACCCGTCTTGCAACTCAATCCCACCCCTACTCTGTGCAACTCTCCAACCCAAGAGTGAAACGTTACTCTCAAACTTTCTTCTACTCAACAGCTGAGCTCTGGAACTCTCTCCCAGAATCAGTCTTTCCCTCTTCCTATGACTTAAATTGCTTCAAACTCCGTGTGTCCAGGCATTTTGGCTCGAGCGTCCCTTGAGCGTCACTCGCTATAGGCAGTAATGCCTTTTGCCTCCCTCAATCACATAGTAGAAAAAAAAAAAAAAAAAAAAAAAAAAGACTCTGTCCTTGTCATCCCCTATTTAAAATTCTTCATGTTATAGTTGGACATTCTGGCATCAACACAACAGAAGATATTTAACCCGGGAAGCGTGATAAGCCTAACGGAAGTATCTGTATAGCGTATCCGATAGGCCTCACGGAAGCAAGACCATGAATAAACCCTTCCAAAACACCCCAGAGGCTCTCAAAACAAAGGAATATGTCATTAGGTGAGATAATTCCTCTCTAGTACTTCCTACCACTCATGCACATGTGTCTCAACACCACCCACCACCCCATCCTTCCCCATCTTTTTGCCCCCTCTGTCCCCCTCCTCAGTTATTGGCAATTTTTCCTCTGATTTCCCTCATTTATCGGTTATTTTCCGCATGAATTATCGTCAGGCAAGGTGGGAGGTAGGGTTGAGTCATTTAGAGACCCTCTAGAAGTGTGACATCTCTCTCGGGCTGCTCAGTTGCTTGCGAGACGTTGAAGAGGGTAGATGTAGGTCTCTCGCCCACTTTTCCCACTTTTTTTATCACTCTTCAATGTTCATAATTATGTTCATCATATAAGTAAAATAAATGCACATGGAGAAGAAATAATGCTTTATATGGTAAATATAACTAATTCTGTCAGAATCGAAGGTAATTCATTCGCATACAACAACATTTGTCAACACCCCATTCTCGCTCTCCTCGGGTTAATAGTTGGATATAACTTAGACACCCCAACATCCGGTGTGATATAATTGTAAAGGTTATTTTTTATAAGTTACCCGTCTTACGTAGTTAAAGGTTGAGCCGGGCATAAAAGGAAAACGTATATCCAGTATAAATGCATGGGCAAACTAAACTAACTTGTATATTAATTAGTCTCAAGACTCTACTGTATTCGTAAGACCATTTCCATGATATGTAATTGTGTAAGTTGATAGTAATAATATTGTTCTACGTAATATAAATGCTTGCTAGGTTCTAAGAACTCACCTAACCATATATTTCCATACTTACCTCAAATCCAAATTCAGTTTTCATATTTAATCAACGTCAAAGTATTCAACTATTACTTGAAATACTTATGTAAATTGAAGATAGCAGTATTACTTGTGTTATCCGAATATTGATTTATATGTATATAACATCTCGATTTGAGAGAGATTATGTTGTGCGTAAATAAAACGTTGTCTTGTACTTTGTATAACTAACCTTGTGTTTGTATTGCATATATGTATTGAACTCCTGATTTGTACTTGTTAGAAGAATCCACAATATTGTTTTGTCTAGCATAATAGATCTCATTAACTTCGAATTTTCCTCCATGCACCTGAAAGATGCACCCTTTATATTCAATCATAGCCACATCCTTGTACATAATCAAATCACCGTGATTCAATAGGTTCATCATTCAGGCCAATACATACAGTAATTATAACGAGAACTTAATACAACTTCCTTTTTGTGTTAAGAGGATCTCATAATAAACGATCACCAGAGTAGTACAGATTTCATGAGACTGCTTATCCCTTTTGTACTGAAATTTGCAATGTTCCTTCCTGGGAAGTTACTTAATAGATTTACCATGACAGAAACGCCTCCAAGATAGATTAGTATTCCCTCTGCTTACTCCAGTAATATAGACAAATATATTTTCACCTATCAGTTTTTCTTCAATGTTGTTGCCAAGCCACATTCGCTCTCATTTCATTTTCGAGTGCTTGTAACGTTCTTGATATTCTGTCCTCGTTTATGTTCTGTACACTCTCCTACAATCGTGTTGGGGGGGGGGGGGGTCTGAGATGGTTATTGGTATGTAAGTAAAATTAGTGTAATTGAATCAAATATGCAGTTTGTATGTAATGCAGTCATATTTGTATGCATCTGGCTTTTTAACTGATTTATAACAAAATACAATCTTCATTGAATCAAATCAAACGAATGTTAATTATGCACAGAATTCCATGCATCAATATTATGTTCTCTCCACTAACCAACTTCACTCCTAAACTCGATTAATGAAATTAACAAACACATGTGGCAGTCCGGGGATTCGAACCCAGGACGCTTATTACATAATAACAGCAATTTATGTAGGAAATTGTACATGGTCATACCACCATAAAACATGCCTTGCTTAGGCCAATCGGCTTTCTGCAGACTCCCATTTTCTTATGTTCTTATGTACTCTTTTCCATTCAACCACTATACATTTATTACCCAGATCTTGCTGTTCCTTTCCAACAAACTAGTAAATATTCCTATGTATTAGTCCATCAAACATATTATTCTGAAAGAGCTCTTTTCCACTGCTCTTTTCACTGGTTGCACCAATTTCCAATAGACTCTTCCCAACATTCAATACTTTGCTATTCACAGCATATATCTCTGGTACGTAGCAATCTAATTTAATAACATCCAATCCTGCTCACATGTTTGTTACATCATTTGTCTCACTAAAAAAAAAAAATGTGATCCATATTTCTCGACCAGTTCGAACCCAACCTGTTCATCACTCACCTGATACCTGTCCCAATCTATCTATCACTGCTCTTATATATCTTTACTGCCACACCGGCAAAAAAAATCTTTTGAAAAATTTGAATTCGTACAGATCACATTTACTTACATACCATGGAACAAGTGTGGCATTTTTTGTAAAATCAAGTGGTACTATCAAATCTCTAAGACACATTATATTCAACACTGATATTGTTCTTTGTTTTTCACATAATTTTACTTTCCACTATCAATAATTGTTATGGGTGGATGGGACTTGCTAGCCTTGGTCAGCAACCCATCTAGGGGAGACAGCCTTATAGAATCCGGGTGGATGGGACTCGTCAGCCATGGTCGGCAACCTATCTAGGGGAGTAAACCTAATACAAACCATTTTACCTGCTACCTTGTAGGTTAAGTCCCTTGGGCAGAGGCTAGGCCCACAGCCAATAACTGTGGTTGGGGTGTAGTTAGAGCAGGAACACCACGTAAACATTCTTCAAACTCTGCCTAATGGCGGCTCGCTGGCAAGAAGGGACCTACCCCCGGCCCATCTCTGGCCCCCTGGGGGTACAGTATTTACAGACTGACACTTTCCGCCGAGCAGCACAGAGGCTCGAACCCATAGGTATCGCACCGGGAACCTGCCCTATCACTAGGCGCATAATTCCGGGCCTGCTGTGGTAACATTTACGAGCACGGATTGAGTCCCTGTGGTGTAATATGTACACCTAAGCAGAGTTCCTGTGAGAGAGAAAGTACATCTGCCAAAAAGGAAAGTTTGGTTGTTGGAAACAGAGGAGTACAACAAAAGGATGGAAATTGAAAGAAGTGTGGGTGCTAGGTCAGCTGACGTTGACGGTCAATGGAACTTTCTAGAATGCATCTTCCTTGATGCCACAGACAAAGTCTGTGGCAAAACAAAGTTATCCTGGTGGTGGAACAACAATGTAGAATCTGAAGTCAGAGAGAAGGATAAATGTTTCAATGAATGGAAGGAGAGTGGTAACAAGGAAGAATACCTAACCGCCAAACGTAATACTAGAAAGGAGGTCTACAGGGTAAAGAAAACCATATAATATAGTGTGATAAAACAAGTTTGTAGCACAAATAATAACACTGGGATTTTAAACTCGCTAAGAGTGTGATGTAGTGTAGTAAGGACGTTGTTGGTGAACGATTTTATTAATAATGACAGTGGTATGACTGTTTAGACAGAAACAAAAATTAGAGAGACATGAAAGGCACACTATGAAAGATTGTTAAATGTGGAGTTCAAATGGAATAGAGAACAGCTCAGCATTGCAATCCCACTACAAGGCACACCGCATTATAGAGTTTAGCACCTTGAAAAGTGTTATAGAAAGAATGAAGCCCGGGAAAAACTTTGAGAGCACCGGCATAGTCACTGAGATACTAAAGGCAGCTGGAGATATTGTTGTGAAATTGTTCAAAAAGTTGATTAATGCTATCATAAGGGAGGACAAAATGTCGATGCATGGCAGAAAAGTGTGATAGTAATTATACACAAAAGCAGGAGTAATTCCTCAGACAAGGGAAACTTTAGGGGTTTGAAAATACTCAACTAAGTCTTGAAAGTCAGTGAAAGAATCTGGTAATGCATGATCAGAATAGTGTTGCCTTTAGTGACATGTAGTTCGCCTATATGCTAGGATGTAGCATAACTGATGCTATCTTTATAATTAGGCAACTGCAAGAGAGATTCTTACAGGAAAACAGGGAGTTATACCTAGTTTTTGTAGATCTGGAAAAAGCCTTTGACCAGATGAGAAGGGAAATTATGCAGTGAGATATGAGAAAACTTGGAGGTTGGTGAGTGGGATAATGAGAATGTATGAGGTGACACGGGCAGCAGTTAGATTTGAATGAGGGTCTGAGGGAAGAGTTTCCAGTGAAAGTCAGAGTTCACCAAGGTTCAATGCTGAGCCCATTACTGTTTGTCTTGGTCCTGGAGGGACTCCCATGGGAGTTGTTATATACAGATGACCTAGTTCTTATCTCAGATAGTACACAGGAAGCAGAGGTAAAATTCAATAGATGGAGAGAGGATATGGCTAACAATGGACTAAGAATTAATAAATTTTTGCGGTTCGAGTGTATTCGGCCCGATAATCGGGCGACATCGGGTATGATTCTGGTATGTTCGAGTCGTTCTAGTCATGCTCTGGTCATCACCCGAATGTTCGGGTGAGTCGGCCAAAAGTTAGTGTATGCGTTAACTTTTGGGAAATCCTCGAGTGGGTTCGGGTCAAGAAACCGTTACAAAATCCTCGAGTCACCTTCGATTTACATTTGAGTCGTATTCGGCTTACATTCTACCATATTCTGATCGCATTCGACCTATTTGGGTCACTTTCGAGTCAAAAAGTTTAACCCGATTCATACCAGAATTGATCGAACCTAAGTGGACTTAGACCCGATGATGTAGAGTGTAACCCGAATTAGACTCGATGCTCAGTGGAAAATTCCTACATAAACTTGTTCGAAAGTCAACTGTTACTCGATGCTGACCCGAATTTCAGGATGATGACTGGATGGATACCCGAATACTACTAGAAAATGACTCGATGCATGTCCGACATTCCTAATTAGACTGATTACTCGATCGTGATCCGAATGACTAGAATGTAAGTCGAAGGCTTGTCGAAGCCAAGTCGAATAATCATTGTAATTAGAGACTTTGACCAAATATAATAATAATAAATTAGGGGCTTTATCTTAATGAACTGAGACTTTGACCAAATATAATAATAATAAATTAGGGGATATATCTTAATGAACTTATGTTTCAAGGATAGATATATATATATATATATATATATATATATATATATATATATATATATATATATATAATTATATATATATATATATATAGTATAACAACTTTATAACAGGTCAGGATATTTAGTGCTGTGATTCACTTTCGGGTTTGTATACAATATATTTATCAAAGACTTTGACACTTTTATAATACGGCATCGAATGGAGTTTGATTTGTGTCATTGCAATGACAGTATTGGGACACCTACGGCAGTCACACTGCAACATTGTGCAACACTTATAAAATGGGTGTGGGATATTATGGACCTGCATATAGTGGAAACGTACCTTTTTACTCGTCCTGCCAGGCAAGGCGCTGTTCAGGGCGGTTGTAGTACCGGGCAAGGTAGTCCCTCGTCAGTTTGGCAGCGGCTGGTTCTCTCTGGCGCCGAAGTGCCTCCAAGCCATCCAAGGGGTCCCTCGCCCAGTCACTTTGGGGTATTTCAGGGCGACGAAGTCCGGCTTCTGGTTGGGGCTCACGTCGGTCGATTAGCATATTGTGGAGTATGCATGCAGTCAGGACTACCTTCTCCACGGTACTGGGGTGTACGTTGATGGTAGTCAGTAGGCACCTGAAGCGGTTGGCTAGCATACCGAAGGCATTCTCTACCTGATGCATAACGTCATAATTTATTCTAGTCACGTTCGACTTACATTCTGGTTTCATTCCGGATGGGTTCCTGACTTCGGGTGGGGTTCGGTTTTCATTCGGTTTTAAGTCGGGTTACTTCGGGTGTGATTCGGTTTTAACTCGGGTTGGTTTCGGCTACTCTGGTCACCGTCGATTAGGTTTCGACTCATGGTCGATTCAATTACGTTCAACTTCTGGTTAGTTTCGAGTAATATACGGGATAACATCGACTCATATTCGAGACGCATTCAAGTCCCTCGGGTAGCATTCAAATTGCTTTCTAGTCATAGTCGGGGTACGAGTCTCATTCGGGAACTTCGGGTGAGTTCGGGTGAAAAGTGCAAGTCATTGCCTTCGGGTTACTGTCGGGTCGCGGTCGACCTCTGTATGACGCGGCCTTTAAGGTGTATAACTATGGAAAGAAGTGACGACTTTCCATGTACATTTTGTGGGAATTAACTCAATTCAACATTGGGTCAGTAGTGACTGTGTACACAAGATTATGTAGTGGGGCGAGAGGGCCTTTGATGAGTATTATAGAACAAAGGAGTACAAAGGAGTACAAAGGAAATCAAGCAACAACATATCTAGTGACCCTTCTAGGTTGCTTGTCCTCCAAAACACTGAGGATCAAGTGTCCAAACAGTGGTTTAGAGTGGGTAAGGGAACATTGGAAAGGGAATTACTGCCCTGGAACTAATGTCCGTGGCAGGATTAGGAAGTTAGTAGAGGACAGATGGGTTAGTAACTGAGGGGGGATAAAATAAAGTTATTCATTTACAAACGCAGTCAGTCGCGGGTTTGATGCGAGATATTTGTCTAGGCGGAGTTTAAATGAATCAACGGTGATGCAGTCTATAACGTTTCGGGGAAGCCTATTCCACAAGTTGACAACTCGATTGAAGAAGAAATTCTTAGATTTGTGCGAGTTAAAAGATTTACCAATAATTTTGCAACTGTTTCCCCGCGTGTAATTAGATTGGTCGATAGTGAAGTACTTACTACAGTTCATATTGTCGATGCCTTTGATGATTTTGAACACTTGAATTAAGTCACCTCTTAATCTGCGCTGGGTTAAAGGAAATAGATTTAATTCTCTAAGACGCTCTTCATATGGTTTGTTCTTTAGGCTAGGTATCATTTTGGTAACTCTACGTTGAACTCGTTCTAGCTTGTTTATATCTTTTTGGTAATAAGGGCACCAGGATTGAACGCAGTATTCCAGAAGAGGGCGGACTAAGGAATTGTAAAGGGTTAGGATAACTTCTTTGGATTTATGCTCAAATGACCTGCCTATAAAGCCAATGATTTTGTTTGCCTTCTTAACAACTTCTGAACATTGTTGACTCGGTTTTAGGTTACTCGATATTGTTACTCCCAGATCGGTTTCTCTGTTTACATTCTTAAGCTGAGTGCCATTCATCGAATAGTTTGCTTTCTCATTTAGGTATCCGATATGTAGTACTTTACATTTATCCGCATTGAAACTCATTTGCCAAATTTGGGCCCAACATGACAATTTATCTAGATTGTGTTGCATACCGTCAACTTGTTCTTTTGAGTCTTTGAATGTACAATGTGTAAGGGAGAACTTATGTTGTATGACCCACCTGATAGTATAGATTTCGGCATTAGTGTAACGCTAGAGTGTGTGAATATATTTGGCTACTTGGGCAATACGCTTTCCGCTGGAGGTGGTACTGAAGCTGGCTCCATTGCTATAGTCAGAAGTGGCTGGGAAAAGTTTAGAGAGCTGTTGCCTATCTTAATCATGAGAAGACTCCCACTTCACCTTAACCCAGCAAGTGCGGGAAGACTCTTAAGAGTTTCCCCGGGTGACTGCGGGAAGACTCTTAAGATCCTGGGCCTAAACAAATCCATTTAAAACACCCCCCAATTTTTTTTTTTTTTTTTTTTTTTTTGCCCCTGGGCCATGCCAAATATCACTCCTCCACATCCCCTCCTTCCCCACTTCCCTCCCCTCCTACAGTTATCACTTATTTTCTCTGTTATTCCCTTATTCTGTGGTCTATTTTCGTGCTAACATTAGCGAGTTAGTAGCAGGGCGTTGTCATCACTGTTACCAAGCGAGGGAAAGAGCGAGAGAGAGACTATTGCGTAACAGTGTCTCTCCAGACAAGGGGAGGGGAGGAGGGGAGGGAGGTTGCCCCAGCCATACATTTTGTAACTCCCGGCCTGTATCGCCGATTTTGACCATCCAAACGCTGTTTCCACTTGTTTTATTGCTGTTACAGGTTAATACCTTTATAATCAACCTAAATTAGGCGCATATGGATAAGTATTAATGCTATTTATGGTAAAATAACGATGTTAGTGATGGGAACAGCTCAAATACGTGCGCACAGGCGTGTGGTGTCTCATACCCCCCATGCGCACGTCTTAGGTTAAAGGAAAGGTGTATACCAAGTGTATTAGGAGTGCGACCTCGGAGGCGTGGCCGGTTAAAGTGAAGGATATTAAAAGAATGGAATGGAATGAGAAGACAATTGTGAGATAGGTATATGGGGTTAACCTCAGGGACGGGGTATTGATTGAAGAATTAAAAAGGCGTCCGGGTATTAGGAGCATCAGTGAATTGATGCGCATGAGCAGACTTGGTTGGTTTGGACACGTGGGGAAAATGGATGATCATAACTGAGTGAAGATGGTGAAATTGGTGATGGGCTGGTCTATCAGAGTGAGAACTGAGCGATCTCTGCAATACCCATAGCTTACGCTGACTGTTCCTTTTACTTATATATTTTCTAGATCTCAAGTGACGGCGTCTCTTCCGTGGATTGACCTCCCAATCTACCAAGATTGGAAGCCAAAGCGTCACATATTTTCTTTGCCCCTCAACTTTCTCTTCATAATTGCTGAGGGGCACAGGGCCATGGGTGGGACTTTGGTTTCCCGGGCGTTTCTGCACCCTCCTCAGTTCCCCGCTATGGAGTGGCTTCGGTCACCCAGTCTTTATTGTGGTCGGCTCTGTGGGAGGGTTCTGTGGGGGCTCTCGGTTATGGCCTTGGCCTTGCTCGGGGCCTTGGGGCTGTTCGGCAAGGCAGCTTGGGGAACAACAACATCAACTGAGTGAAGAAATGCCGGATTGTGAACGTGGGGGGAACTGCGCGTAGGGGTAGACCTAGAAATACGTGGGATCAGGTACTTCGGGCTGATCTCAAAATAAAGAACTTGACGACAGAGGCAGCACAAAACAGGGTTGCCTGCAACGCGTTCCGTTGACAGCTAGCAAAAAATTGCTTTGTGTGAGCGCTTTGCTAGGCTAGCGGAACTACATTGCTTCCTCACTCTGCTCGCTCTGCTAGGCTAGCAAAGCGAGCAGCCAAAAGAGGTTGCTAGGTTGACCTAGCAGAGCGAGCAATGAAAGTGTAAATGATTGGTTTTGCCTATGTCCACACTATTAATAGTATATAATTTATTGAATGAGAATTAAGATGTACAGCAGTTCATAATTATTGATTAAAAATATATATTTGACATCATGCCCACCCTTAGGTCTATAGAATGTTGCCATACATATTATGTTATGCCTACACTGCAACATACTCGATTAAGACGTCCATTTTTCTTCCTATGAGTATATAATGTTACAGTTGGCATCGCCATTAATTGCTTCATTTATAAATAGGCTAATATATGAAAGCAACACTAAAGCAGGGTTGTTGATTTTTTTTATTTTTAAAAAAAAATAAAAAAAATAAAAAAATCATTGATTTATTTGATTTATTTGATTTTTTTGATTTATTTGATTTTTTTGATTTTTTTAAAATATCCCCCCGCCCTATTGAGTAGTAATTCAAGTAGAGGAATTTATAACATACAATGTACTCTTTTAAAGTTGAAAGGTAATACTGTATACATATATTTGTAAATTTAAAAGCTATCAGTTATTTGTGTTACTACATAATGTACCAGTATCTACTATCTTACAATGAACCAATGCCTACACAAACTTATGAAAGCATGATAAATCTTCAGAATTCTTTTTATCTTGATTCACAGATCAAAAAAATCAAAAAAATCAAAAAAATCATGATTTTTTTGGTAAAAAAATAATTGATTTAATCAAGTGATTAAATCAAATTGATTTAATCAATATCAACTCTGCACTAAAGTCATTAGCCTACCTATCAACAGAATCATTGTGAATATTACATAGGCTACATCGGACAATACCGCCCCAGGCCACCACGGTAACTCTCAGTTAACAGGCCGCCAGACTGAATATTATGTATAAAAACATTAAAGTATTCTGAGCCTGTGTGTCAATGGAGTGGACGGTTTGAATAGGCATGCCGGGAGATTTATATTAAGTGTGAAGCCACTCAAACTTGTCTGTGAGGTACTGAGTCTTGACAGAACGAACCTTTACGATATGCCTATACGTGAAACATAACAAAATAAACCTGCAAGTCGTGTCACTTTTAAAGATATTCTAGTGATTGATTTGTATGACAGATAGCAACATTATCGAAGTGGTGGCTGTTATGTGTAAGAAACAAACTTGGAACAAGCATTACGTATGCAATGCAGAAATACAATTAATAAAGACTGGTACCGTAGCTTACAATACAAGAGTAGCCAATCATCACGCTTGAATTTTCGCCAAATAACTTAATAGGAGCGATATCGTCGATATTTAATGTAATCTGTACAATACTATTAATAATTCAAGCACGGAAAATCGTCAGTTACTCATAACAGTCACCACCATACTTTGAAAGACATGGAACTGTAAAAGTGTAGAATGAAAACAAAAAATTGTGCATAGTCTAGTACTGTGTCTTGACATATTCACCAACTTTCCTGGTATTTTTATTTAAAAGGTATATGTTCTATCTATCTATTGTCTGACGCCATGATCCCCAAAGGGGTGGCCACTAACGAACCGCCCCCATGCACCTCTGTCCCCATTCAGTCGACGCCCCTCCCCCCAACCAGCACCACCTTCGTTCATAGACTTCCTCACTCCATCCTTCCACCTCTCTTTCGGTCTACATCTCCCTCTCTGTCCCTCCACCTCGCTCTCGTACACCCTCTTAGTCATTCTCTCGCTTTCCATACGTTCCATATGGCCGAACCATCTCAAGTTGTTCCTTTTCACACTTTCCAGCACATCTACCTCCACACCACACTTCCTTACTTCCTCATTAGTCTGTGTACTCCTCCATGTAATTCCGCACGCACTTCTTAGGTAATTCATTTCCACTGCTCTCACTCTTGGTCTGAGTCTCTCAACCAACGTCCATGCTTCGCTTCCGTAAGTCAGTGTCGGGATTACCACACTGTCATGCAAGGACTTCTTCACTTCCATACTGACCATCCTATTTCTTGTTACTGCTTTCAGCGTTCCTATAACCCTCTTCCCCTGTTGTACCCTCTCCCGCACTTCTTCATCCATAGTCCCATCTTTACTCAACACACTGCCCAGATACTTAAAAGAGTTGACAATCTCCATAGCCTGACCGTTCAGCTTCACCTCACACTCTGTATATGTTAAGTCCTCAAATAATATTGTAGTCACTTAGTATGAAAACAATATATTGCATATGCATTTAAAAATATTTATGGTAGCCTACATGATCAATGAAAACTCGTAAGTAGGCCTACTAAACAAAATAATGCAAGGTGCAAGCGATATGACTAATATCCATCACTGGACAGTGTGTAGCCTACACTATTCCTTTAGTATAATACACTATAAGACCATTAGGCTACAGTTATTAGCAAGTATTTATATTGGATATTAGTCTCACAGTATATAGGTGTACATTATATATAGTGTAGTGCTCTATTCAAGTTTTTACTGTTCTTGCGTACGTTTTTACACAGACCGTGGGCTCGTAAGATAGTATAGCCTAATTTCTGGTAGGCCTAGTTACAAAATATATTTTCGTCGAGTGTGATAGGCCTACATTTCGCAATTTCAGTGTTCTATTAAGCGAAGACATGTATATGAAAACTGATTGATGGATGTTATGTCCGGTCAGCTGATATGCGAAGCAAAAAAATGCTAGCTAGTGTCCCGTTCAGCCTATTGACAGTGCTGCTAGCCTAGCAAAGCGCTCGCACGAAGCAATTTTTTGCTAGCTGTCAACGGAACGCGTTGCTGGAGAGCCGCCAATTAGGATGTGTGACTGAAACCACACTCTCTGTAGACGAAACGGTCTTTAAACTTTCATGCATGCATGTATGTATGTATGTCTGTATGTATGCATGTATGTATGTATGAATAACATACTTTAACACTAAAACAAAATTACAATGTGTTCACTTGTTCCAATTTATGATTTCTAGTGGTGGGCTGACTCTTGTCAGAGTGAGGGTTGGTGTCCTCTACTTCCCATAGCATTTCCTATCTTTCTCTCCCTCTACATTTCTACATTTCAAATGGCGTAGGGATGCGGCGACCCCAGCGCCCGCCACTATCTGGTGCAGATAGCCTCCTCTGTGGTGGAGGGGTGATAATTTTCCACCTCTGCATTCTCCTGCGATGCTAGAAGATGGCTGAAATGATCGGAGGCGGTGGGCTGGGTATCGTTTTCCCCTTAATAATATCTACCTACTAAAAGAGGCAGAAATAGGTACAAGGGAGTGTATTTCTGGTCCCAAAGCCTAAGAATAGGAGCTTTAAATATGCTTGTATGTGGAATAAATGAGAAGCGAGAGAACATTGAAAGGTTATTTGAAAGACGAAAGTATGATGTGCTTACGCTGAATGAAACAAAGGTGCAAGCAGAGGCTGAAGTGGATTTTTGGAAATGTGAAAGGTAGAAAGTCTGGAGTAGATGAGGAGTCAAAGCGAAAGAGGGTGTGGCTATTATTATGAAGGAGGAGCTGAGAGAGTTTATAAAAGAGTGGAGAGAGGTGTCATGAAGGCTAATGTGGGTGCGAATGCAGTTTAAGGGTGAAAGGTGGGTTTTTGTGAGTGCATATAGGCCAGGAAGTGAAAAGACGATAGAGGAGGTGGAGGTGGGTAGATATGAGGGGTTGTCTACAAGGGTTTGAGGTAATGAAAATGTGGCAGTTTTAGGGGACCTGAATGCTAGGGGTAAGATATGAACCTGTTGAGGGAGTCATAGGTAGTTTTGGTGTGGATGGTGTAAACAAGAGTGGAGAAAGATTGATTAATATATGAGGAGATTTTACAATGAGTGTAAGTAATACGTTCTTTATAAAAAAAAAGACGTAAACACAAGTACACGTGACATTGATTTGTGAGGGGAGAGATTGTAGAGAGGGCGTTAATGGATTATGTGTTGGTGACAAGGGATAGATTGTGTAGACTGCTGGATGTGAATGTGCTGAAAGGTGAGGCGGAGGGTATGTCTGATCATTAGCTGGTGGAGGGACAGCTGAGAGTGAAATATAGGATGAATGGAAACAGCTTAACCCCTTCAGACTCATATGACGCAGAGGTTGGCAGATTAGCAATAAGAAATAGAGTTCTCTCACACTTATAATTACCTCTCCAAAATTAGTTTTCTGCCCACAGCTAACTCAAAGACAACTAACTGCAGAGGTTGAAGTAACTAAATTAAAGGTTTGTAAATACCCCTGATGGTAATACAGGCTTTAAAGTATCCCTAATAGGCTCAACATTGCGTCATATGTCGGAGAGGGTTAAGGAAGGAATGAAAGCAAGCGGAGAGAAAGTATGAGGTAAAATGAAAATAGGTAGCAGAGGTATTAGGAAGGGAAGCGAATGGTGAAATGACAGGGTGAGAAAGGCAGTTGAGGAACAGAGAAATTGGTTTGTGAGGGTTTTACAAAATTGTAGTGTTGAGGTATGGGAGAGGTAGGCTACATGGAGAAAAGGAGAGAGGCAATATACGGAAGATTAGAGAAGCGAAGAAAAGTGCAAATGAAAGGTGGGATCAAAGATTGAGTGAGAATTTTGAGAAATAAAAGAAGATGTTCTGGTAGGAGGTAAATAGAGTAAGGAAAGGGGACAAAAAAGAAGGAAGAGTCGGTGAAAGATGCATATGGAGAGTTATTAGTGGAAGGTGTGCAAGTGAGGAAAAGATATGTTGAGTATTTTTAATTTTTGCTAAATTATTATGTTCCTTCCAACAACCAACTATACTCCTAAAATCGATTAATGAAATTTACAAACACATGTGGCAGTCCGTGGATTCGAATCCAGGATGCTCACACCGAAAATCAACACCTTATGCATCGCACCACGTAAGAGATGTAAGGGAGGCAGTGCTTGAAGCAGTAGTTGATGGAGATAGGTTACCCAGGCTACCCAGGTGGCAGGAAATGAATGAAAGGATTGGGAAGAATGAGTTGTAAGAAGCAGTGAGACAAATGAGAGCGAGTAAAACAGAAGGTATGGATGGTATTGCTGTGGAGTATATTAAGAAGGGTGGAGATGTGATAATAGATTGGCTGGTGAGACTATTCAATGTTTGCTTTGTTGTGCCAATGGTACCATTAAACTGGAGGAGTGCATGTATTGTGCCTTTGTACAAGGGGAAGGGAGAATGACAGGAATTTCAAGTTATAGGTATATTAGTTTATTATCAGTTGTTGGAAGCTGTATGGCAGGGTGTTGATATAGAGGTTAATAAAGGGTACAGAAAGTGAAATAGGAGAAGAGCAGTGAGGTTTTAGGAGGGCAAGTGGGTATGTGGATCAAACTTTTGCAGTAAGACAGCTATGCGAGAAGTATTTACAGAAAAATACGGAGATATTGGAGCTTTCATGGATTTGAAAAAAGTGTATGATCGAGTGGATCGAGAAACAAAGTGGAAGGTGATAAGGATTTATGAAATTGGAGGAAATTTCTTAGGAGCTTTCAAGAGTTTTTATGAAGAGAGTAGAGCGTGTATTAGAGTAGGAAGTGAGTTGAGTGAAAGGTTTGAGGTAAATATACTGTAGGTCTGTGACAGGGTTGGGTAATGTCACCATGGTTGTTTAATGTATATATGGATGGTTTGGTGATGCAGGTAAAAAATTAGAACTATGGGTAGAAGACTGAGTTTATTAGAAAAGAATGGTGGAGATTGGGAGTTGAATAAGTTGCTGTTTGCTGATGACACAGCGTTGGTCGCGGATTCTGAGGAGAAACTTCAGCGAGTAGTAATAGAAATGGGTGTGGTATGTGGGATGAGGAAGCTGAGGGTGAATGTCAATAAAAGTAAAGTAATGGTGTGTAATAGAGATGCTCATAGGGTAAATCTAAATATACGGCTGGATGGGGAAGTACTGGAACAAGTGGAGTGTTTTAAATATCTAGGAGGAGGGTTTTAAATATCTAGGAAGTGTGATAAGTAGGGATGAAGGAGTGGAAATTGAGGTAAGACAGAGAGTATGTGAAGGAAGGAAAGTTTTCGGAGCAATGGGAAGCATGTTGAAGGTGAGAAATCTTGGAATGAAAGCTAAAAGTGCAATGTATCAAAGGAGTGTTGTACTAACAGTAATGTATGGGGCTGAGACATGGGCTTTGAAGTGAGAAGAAAGTTGGATGTGATGGAGATGAACTGCTTGAGGAGTATGTGTAGAGTGACGCATAGAGACAGATTGAGGAATACAGAGGTACGTAGCAGAGTGGGACAGGGGCAACCCTTATTGGCTATAGTGGTCAGAAGGGTGCTGTGCTGGTATGGACATTTTAGAACGAATGGGAGATAAAAGGCTTACAAAGAGAATATATGAGTCCAAAACAAGGGGAGGTAGAGGGAGAGGAGGACCTCAGATGTGATGGAGTAGTACAAACGTTGGAAGGCAGAAAGATGATTGAAAACAGGCAAGATAATTGGTAATGACTAGGAAATAATGGAGAATGCTTGTGAATAGAAGAGTGATAACGAGGTCATAGAGAAGTGGGGTTAGGCGTCAGTTGGACTAGATAATTTTCCGTCAGGTGCCTGGCCCGGGGAGTTGGTCTATGTTTGTGAACGGTCATTTCTGGAAGTAAGGTGGGCAGGCATTGTGCTGGTAAGCTCCACAGTGTGTCTGCCTGCTGAGACCGGACCTCTCCGGGAGATCTGGGACCTGGATGTCTTAGCTGAAGATCCCCAAAAGGACCTGGGTCTCTGGGTCTTCTCCTGGGCGACCTAGATGTGTGTGAGTTTTTTGTTTTGATTTTGTGTTGTGTTGTGTAATCCCTATTCGGGCTCCGTCTCGAGTCAGCCACCCCCAGCTGTGGGGTATGTGCCTGAGTAGATGTGCCTGAGTATATACATACATACATACATACATACATACATTCATACATACATACATACACACATACATACATACAATAACGCATCATATTATTCACAATAATTTTACCCACACTTATTTGTCTTCTTTCATTCATATCTATCCACGCTCGCACACACCTTACACAATTTCAATCAGCCTCATTATTCACCTTCACTTTCGTTTAGCACATTCCCAATAATACACCTATTGTTTTCTTATAAACATTTACCCCTTCATTTGTCTCAGTATCAATATGCCTCACATTTAACACGGATATAAGCTACCTGCCTCTCTGAGAAGGGACTCCAGCATGTACAGTTGCGTCCACGAATTCTGATACAATTTGAACCACCGAACTGATTGAAATAACATAAGAAATACAAGTGTCAGGTAAAGAATTAAGCCCTTCAGCACCATGACGTAATTTTCCTCATATTCTGGTTACCATTAGACGATTTTCTTTAGTTTATGATCTACCTCTACGACTCAAATGGGTAAATACGTTCCCATTAAACCCTCTTGATAACATAGGTCCTTAAACTGCATAAAATCATCTAATTATAGCCAGAATCTAAGGTCAAATGACGTCATGGTGCTGAAGGGGTTAATAAGGAGTTTCAAGTCATAATAAGATAGCTTCGAAATGTAATCAACATTAAGGGTTATTATATTATATTTTATTATTTATGCATTTTTATTTGTTGTATGTTTTGATATATATATTTTTAGTTTGCTCTCTATACCTCCATCAAGCTTAAAAAAAAAAAAAACACGCCGAAGACTGCCCTTCGAGAAAAAGTCATACATTGTTCGGTAGAAAAATTTCCCGGTTGAAGGTCGGTTCCTCCTAAATTACAAGTTCGCTATTGCTCGCCAGGAAATAATAATCAGGCACATCTACTCAGGCACATACCCCACAGCTGGGGGTGGCTGACTCGAGACGGAGCCCGAATAGGGATTACACAACACAACACAAAATAATGGTCTTCAAATTGCCAAATAAATGAGGCAAAAGACCTTTAAAATCGCCCAACTAATGATACGAACGTCTTAAAATCTCAAAATTAATGGGCCGAATTATGAAGGAGAAGGGGTCCAGGAAAACCTGGATGACCGCGACTGTATTCTATAAACGCTCTGTGTGCATAAGACAACACATAGATGGTAACAAAACTGGTACACATGTGAAGCACATTACTAGGAACACATTGAATAAAGCTTCACTAATTCGTTATTCATTATAGAACTTGTGCATAATTGATTTGCTCAATAACTAATATAAAATACTATAAGCTCTGTTTGGTGTGCAAAACGGTTGTTACACCCTTCTTAGACGTACCAGCTTGATTACAGTTGGTGTGTTTGATTTTGCATAAAACACAATTTGCAGTACAGAAGAGAACCGAGCTCTGATGCCCATATAATGTATTTAGCTTAATATCTGCAGTTCTGGTATTCCAGAACCTAACCTCCATGAGCTATCTATCCCACAAGAGGCAAACGATTGAATCGCTGAATCTCTAAGTTATTACGGTAGAAAGAGCTAAAAGATTAAATACTGCTTACGTAAACTCCGTTCATCATACTACTCATTAGCTTGGAGACGCACATACCTGGACGTGCAAGCCTTCATCGACAAATTACCGTAATTACCACTCATTAATTATGTCCGACAACATCTACTTATGAGAGAAAAAATAATGTAAAGTAGCCGTAATCATGAAGCGCTCCCTCACCCCGTTATTAGCACTGCAGGGAGCTGGAAGTACAAGATATTAGTGATCGTAGTCAATTTCAAGGACGCTCGGATAAAGATTCCATTGTATAACCTCCTCCCTTACGGAGAGTGGGTAGCACCCAACTTGCAACACATTTCCACCCCTATTATGTCCAACTCTCTAACCCAAGAGTTAACTGATTTTCCCAGTCTCCCATCTACTCAGCAAGTAAACTCTTGAACTCTCTCCCTCAATATATCTTTCCCTCATCTTATAACTTTAAATGCTTCAAACTCCGTGAGTTAAGACTTTTTGTTTAACTCACCCTTAATTTGGCTCCCTGTTACCCTTTCAATTTGGAGGGGAGAGACACTTGTTACAGGTATCTTTGCCTTTTGTTTTCTTCATACAGAAACGTCCACAAGGAGGTCCCGCTGAGTTACCGGTCAATAAGGGTGTCTAACCGAGTTACCAGTTGTCAAGGTGGTCTGATTGAGTCACCTATAAATATAAAGGTACCACTGAGTTACCTGTCAACATAAAGGTACCACTGAGTTACCTGTCAACATAAAGGTACCACTGAGTTACCTGTTAACATAATGGTACCACTCAGTTACCTGTCACCATAAGGGTCCCAATGAGTTACCTGTCAACATAAAGGTACCACTGAGTTACCTGTCAACATAAAGGTACCACTGAGTTACCTGTCAACATAAAGGTACCACTGAGTTACCTGTCAACATAAAGGTACCACTGAGTTACCTGTCAACATAAAGGTACCACTGAGTTACCTGTCAACATAAAGGTACCACTGAGTTACCTGTCAACATAAAGGTACCACTGAGTTACCTGTCAACATAAAGGTACCACTGAGTTACCTGTCAACATAAAGGTACCACTGAGTTACCTGTCAACATAAAGGTACCACTGAGTTACCTGTCAACATAAAGGTACCACTGAGTTACCTGTCAACATAAAGGTACCACTGAGTTACCTGTCAACATAAAGGTACCACTGAGTTACCTGTCAACATAAAGGTACCACTGAGTTACCTGTCAACATAAAGGTACCACTGAGTTACCTGTCAACATAAAGGTACCACTGAGTTACCTGTCAACATAAAGGTACCACTGAGTTACCTGTCAACATAAAGGTACCACTGAGTTACCTGTCAACATAAAGGTACCACTGAGTTACCTGTCAACATATAGGTCCTACTAAGTTATGTGTATACAAAGAGGTCCCACTGAGTTGCATGTCAAGAATGGAGTCCTATTGAGATACGTGTTAAGAAGTAGGTTCCACAAGATATCTGCCAACAATGGGACTCCTACGAAGATACCAATAACAAAAGAAGATATAAAAGAGGTTTAGCGCACATATCTGTCAACAATACCACAGTGATAGCATTCAACAAGTACCACTGATATACCTGTCAACAAGAAAGTCCCACAAGGATATACCTCCTCGTCTGTCTGTCTGGTGCAAGAACAAACTGGTTTACCGATAAGGGATTTTTAGCCAGCATCAACCACTGCTTCTGGTTAAGGAAGATTTGTTCCCGTCTAGAACTCCATCAGGCTTTAAAAAAATACCCCCAAGACCGCGCTCCAAGACCAATTTGTACATATTTCAGTAGAGAAATTACCTGGCCAATTCGGCCACTTTTTCATAAATTGCAGGCTCGCTTTCGCTCGCAAGGAAATAATCGACACATAATTATGGCATGAAAGGTCTTAACATCGCCAAACTAATGAGGCGAATGCATACAAATCCCAAAACTAATAGGGCTAAGCATGAGGGAGAAGAGGGTCTGACAAAATTAAAACCTTAAGCCGGCGTCACACGAGCACTTTTAGCAGGAATTGTATTGGAGTTTGCAATCCACTACAAGTTTTAGTTTGGTAGATTTGTGTTGTTTATTTGCTGTACTAAGCAAGACTGTACACAATTAGGAGCTCCAAGATACAAAATACAGTCATAATGAGAGCGAGAATATTGCTAAATGAAAGGCTCGATTTGTGTATGTTGTGTACTCCAATACTATGGCTACGCTACGTCCGCATCTAAAAGTACTTGTATAACGCCAGCTTCATACACCCTTCAGTAAACAGACTGAGTAATTGTTCATATATTGCAACTTGCTCACTTTATCCCATTACAAAACTGAACCACTTATTCACTAATACATATATTAAACAATCCAGGTCAATATCTGAGTATTATTCTATCTATCTATCTATCTATTGCCCGACGCCATGAGCACCGAAGGGGTGGCCACGAACGAACCGCCCCCATGCAACTCTGTCCCCATTCAGTTGACGCCCCTCCTCCCAACCAGCACCGCCTTCATCCATATAGGCTACTTCCTCACTCCATCCTTCCACCTCTCCTTCGGTGTACATCTCCTTCTCTGTCCTTCCACGTACTCGCTCTCGTACACCCTCTTAGTCATTCTCTCGCTTTCCATACGCTCCATATGGCCGAACCATCTCAAGTTGTTCCTTTTCACACTTTCCAGCACATCTACCTCCACACCACACTTCCTTCTTACTTCCTCATTCGTCTGTCTATCCCTCCATGTAACTCCGCACGCATTTCTCAAGTAACTAATTTCCACCGCTCTCACTCTTGGTCGGAGTCTCTTCCCGGACGTCCATGCTTCGCTTCCGTAAGTTAGTGTCGGGATTACCACACTGTCATGCAAGGACTTCTTCACTTCCATACTGACCACCCTATTTCTTGTTACTGCTTTCAACGTTCCTACAACCCTCTTCCCCTGTTGCACCCTCTCCCGCACTTCTTCATCCATAGTCCCATCTTTACTCAACACACTGCCCAGATACTTAAAAGAGCTGACGATCTCCATAGCCTGACCATTCAACTTCACCTCACACTCCATAAAACAATCTTCTGTATGTTAGAGTCCAAAGATGGAGTGTTGGCGAGAGAGTGGCGTACATTCAAAAGTAATATACCTTTACTTTTGGTTCTTCTACCCCCCCTTATCACTAGCTTCAATGCCTGCATATCTCATTCCATTTTCTGTTATCTCCTATATTCCTTCAATCCTTATATACTTTGCATACAGTTCTAATTGCATTACCTTACATTAATACATTATTTTGTGTCTTCTTTTTCTCACTGTTTTCCTTAGTATATCACTTACCATTGACTACGTTTTGCCGTTCATAACATTGGGTTACATAAATACAGACCACTCGTAGTCACAAGGGTTTGTCTTTACTTATCCAGTCATTTCGTTTATGCTCTAACCTAATACCTTTCAGTTTAATTAAAGTACCATTTTTGGTTCTAACTTTGTCGTCTATATATCCTGTTTTATTTAAATAATATAATCAATATAACATTCTTTTCGTATGGCATTTACCATTTGTTTTTTAACTCAAGCTTTTTTGGGGGTACTCTTCATCCGTGCAGTTTTTAACTGTTTCCAATAAAAGAAAGCGGTATACAAATCATATTAGTATAAATTAAGTATATATTTTTATATCAATTTACCTTCTAATTTATCAAAATCCTACACAATCTCTTAACCCCTTTTCGTATGATATCGCTATTTTGTTTTAATTATATTGATGTAAACACTCTCTTTTAAATTTGGATGGACCTGACAGACGAAAACTTGGAAGAAGTTACAGTAATGTCAGTTTGGAAGAACACTTCTATAATCAACTATTGTATGATACAGAGTTGAAATTTGACAACCTTTATTTTATAATGTTGAGATGCAATTTTACAAGCTGATACATTATACACATGCACCAATATTGCATCTCCCTCCCCCCGCCCCTCCCCCTTTCAAACAAACAACAATATTGAATCAAAATAGCGGGGATCCTTGGCTGCAATTTCTTACGCAACCTAATATGAGTACTTCTTTAATGACATACGACTACTCTGATTTTCTTGAACATACTGCAGACCTAGCATAACCTAGCTTAACATACACGATCTAATTATATGTCTAAATGAATGTCACAAATCGTTACTAGTAAAATAGCCTTAGACAGACACTGTGCATTTGCAAGAAGCCATATGCTAAAATTACCAAACTTTGGTTGCATAAAAGTGTATTTCTTTGGCTAAACTCTGAGTTTCAAGTACACGATTACTAGACAATTGGGGGAAAAAGAAACACAAATTTGATCTTGAATGCCACAGCGTCGCAGATATCGCTTCTACAACATACACTTGTTATACTATTCCAGCAACTGTTTAAGTAATTAAGGAAGATTATGTTTATACGCTCCAAGGATAACATATTACAATATTGATATATAGCAAAACTGTGCACTTGACACTAAACTACTTTGTATTTTCACAACTATAGTGCCCATCTGCGCAGCGTGGCCAAGGTATAGGCTCCATATGTTATACTATATTCCACCCTCTCTCTCTCTTTCTCTCTCACTCCACAAAGACTTAAACAATATTCATCAGATAGTTGAGTTAATTGGGTGTGATCCAGCGAGACCAAGCTTGTCATTGGCCTCCTGAAGACCAGTATACTCTGCTTCACCCCTCCACTAATCAGGTAAAGGCGAGAGAGACGGTGAGTGGAAGCCAGTTTAGAAGATAGGATTTGCTGTGGCGTGTTTTAGAAAGGTTAAACATTTGTGTTAAGGCTGAGTCACAGTAGTTTTTTCAACATGTTGTTTATAAATCTTCTGATCAGGCAATATATGAATAAAAGTTTGATTATAAATACGTTACCCAAAATTAACTATGTCTTTCTTAGTTCCATATATAATTGCTATGTAGTCCAGAAATGTTGCCCGAAAAGTTTTCGATATACAGTAGCTTACCTGATTTTGTTTATCCTTTGCGATTCCAGGTCCGCATGGGAAAGCAAATTTGACTGTGGAAGAAAGCCTCATCGTACACTTTCTGTAACTTACCATGCCTCAAACAATGACACCTGGACGGACTAAGTTGCTAGAGTTTGGTGTAGTGCTTTACTGCTCTGTTATCAATCTCTTAACTCAAAATGACAAGTAGCCTCCTAAGACAGGTTTATACGCTGTTTGATTGGTTCTGTAGTACTCTTTTGTAAGCTTCCACTTGTGTGCTAAGTTGCTTTGATTGACATTGTTTTAACCCAGAAGGATTATTGCTAAGAAAATATTTTTGGAATTGCTTAGATCGTTCATTGTTATAATAAAGACTAAACAAACAGCAAGGAGTTATATCATTCAGTCTATAGACTATAAATAAGGTCAGGTGTTTGTGATCTTAATTACATATTAATAATAATTGGGAGAT
Organism: Paralithodes platypus; assembly: GCA_032716605.1. Classification (NCBI taxonomy): domain Eukaryota; kingdom Metazoa; phylum Arthropoda; class Malacostraca; order Decapoda; family Lithodidae; genus Paralithodes; species Paralithodes platypus. Next base: position 32,381,397 of record CM064492.1, read on the forward strand.
AAATAAGAAGAAAATGTTGTTTGCAATGAAACCATGATTGTATTGTTTCATCAATGAACTTCAGCTGTGTTATTATTCAGTGTGTGTCTAAATCGACTTGCTAAAGAGGTTCAAGTGATGTTTTTATTAAAGAGATAAAGCCATAATAATAATCGGCGTGACTAATCCTAGGTTGAGGTAAATTGAGAAGAATGGGTCACATTTGTACCACATTAGGGCTAAGCCAAGATAGCCCGCATAATGGCCGAATAAATCCTGCGGGCTCGGGGGTCATAAAATATAAAGATGGCATATATTAGCACAAAATAGAGTTGGCTTTATGTGTAGAGCAGAGTGCACCATTTAGGTAGACGTACCCTGAGATCCTATCAGTCGCCGGGCTTAGGAGAGGAACGCACGGGAGGAGAGGAGGAGAGAAGAAGACCAGGAGGAGAGGAGAAAAGTAGGAGGAGAGGAGAGGAGGGAAGAAAAGAAGGAGGAGAGGAGAGAAGAACAGATAATAAGGTGGGCGCAACAGGAAGGAGGTAAAGAAGTACATTGTAGAAAAGAGAGTTCATATTATACTGTAATAAATTAGGAAAGTGAAAATTGAAAACAAAATATATACTCAGTTCTTAAGACATTGCATATTGTAAAAATGTCAGAATATTGTAATGTGTTATATGGGCGAAGGTACAGTACTGTACTATATGTTACTTCCTTGAACAATTGCTATTAATTTTACACTAATTGATTTCTTGTTGATGCTATGTAAGAAATCTTCTGCGTAGCTGTTCACTAATATATATATATATATATATATATATATATATATATATATATATATATATATATATGTTAGTAAAGCCAGGTAATACATTTATACATTTTCTTTAATACATACGAGGTTGAAAGAAATGGCAATTTCTGCGTTGGAAATTTTATTATTCAAAGTTTCCAGGTCTCTGATGAGTTTTCGCTGGGTGGCAGGAAGTAGATGAATGAGATGAGCAAAATTCATGGTGGTACAGGGTTACATTAATGTACATGATGATACAGGATATACGACGCGTTTCACTGGACAAGCAGCATTATCAAGTAAGGATAGAATGATATAATTTTTTTTTTTTTTTTTTTTTTTTTTTTTTTTTTTAAAGGTAGGGGGGGGGGGGGAAGAGAGGCACCTCAGAGTGGGTGAAGGGAAGAGAAAGTAGGAAAGATGAAATACAGTGGAAGAGAAAAGTTAGTGGGCCGTCCACCTTGCTGTTGTTGAGGGATGTTTATTACTTTATTTTGTTTGTCTAATCATTTTTGTTTTAAAAACTTTCATTCATGCTTTATTGTTGTACTTAAGTTACTAAAGTGCTGATAAGAATGATTTTAACTTAGGGATGTCTATGTCTGATCTGTTGAGTCTTGCTTTCAGTTTGTTTTTTCCTTCATCTGTGATAGTTCGTTCCAAGTCTTCTTGATTAATATAATAATATGCTTTCCTCATAACGTCGGGATCTTGTTCAAAAGGTAAACAGGAAGGGTATATGTAGAGGGTGGAGGATCAGAGGAGGCGAAAATCAGGGGGTAATAGTCTGCTATTGGTGGAGGGGTATTCTAGGAGAGAGAAAGAGAGAACCGCTTCACGCATGCGCACTGGATGCGGGAAGGTGGTGGTCGGTTGGCGGGGTCGAAGCTGATTGGCTGCGTGTCGAGGGGCGTGGCCTAAGTTGCGTAGTACGTGTGGCGCCGGCAGAAGACGAAGTTGAAGGAGGTAGCGCGGGGGGCTGCGTCAAGGGCACCGGGGGGCGAGGGTTAGGTCCTGTAGGAAAGTGCCTTTTGGCAGAAGGAAGGATCTGAAGGTCCAGAGTTTGGTTGTTGATGTTGGGATGTAAGGCTTGGATATATAATGCTTCGAGTATTGGTAATCTCCTTGGGTCACTTTCTTTATCGAGTATGGTGGTGTGTTTCTCTAACTCGTTGCGTGTGAGGTGGGGGTGGTTAGGGGTGAGATAGTGGTCTTTGATGGCTCCAGCCTGAAGGTGAAGAGTTAACCGTCATGAAGAGTCATTCCTATATTGGTATGACGCAGAATCGTCTTTCACGTCGGTTAACTCTTCACCTTCAGGCTGGAGCCATCAAAAACCACTATATCACCCCTAACCACCCACTCCTCACACGCAACGAGTTAGAGAAACACACCACCATACTCGATAAAGAAAGTGACCCAAGGAGATTACCTATACTCGAAGCATTATATATCCAAGCCAACATCAACAACCAAACTCTGGACCTTCAGATCCTTCCTTCGGCCAAAAGGCTCTTTCCTACAGGACCTAACGCCCCCCCTCGCCCCCCGGTGCCCTTGACGCAGCCCCCCGCGCTACCTCCTTCAGCTTCAGCTTCTGCCGGCGCCACACGTACTACGCAACTTAGGCCACACCCCTCGACACGCAGCCAATCAGCTTCGACCCCGCCAACCGACCACCACCTTCCCGCATCCAGTGCGCATGCGTGAAGCGGTTCTCTCTTTCTCTCTCCTAGAATACCCCTCCACCAATAGCAGACTTTTGCCCCCTGATTTTCGCCTCCTCTGATCCTCCACCCTCTATATATACCCTTCCTGTTTACATTTTATATCATTCTATCCTTACTTGATAATGCTGGTTGTACAGGGAAACGCATCGTATATCCTGTATCATCATGTACATTAATGTAACCCTGTACCACCATGAATTTTGCTCATCTCATTCATCTACTTCCTGCCACCTAGTGAAAACTCATCAGAGACCTGGAAACTTTGAATAATAAAATTTCCAATGCAGAAATTGCCATTTCTTTCAACCTCGTACGTATTAACCCTTAACTGTCGGCGAGCAACATAAGTCGAGTTAAATAAAGCTGGACTATGTGGCGGCGCTCGACATAGGTCGTGTGGCAATTTCAGCACGTAATGTTGCTGAGAGAGAGAGACAAGTGGTGGCAGGAGAGTAGCGAGCGTATGACTGCTCCAGACCACCGCGGCGAACCTACTGACACGAATCCCACCTCCTCCCTCCCTCTCTCACTCGCTATATACGGAATTGTATGGGGAAAGTGCCTAATTACATGCTTTTTGCACTCGCGTTGCACGGTTATTGCAAGAAAACTAGCCATCATAAAAGGATCGTTATGGTGTCATTCGAAAGCTCTGTTTATGCCCTTTCAGGGATAGATACTTGTTTTACGTTCTGGGTCTTATTTAGGCATGAAAATGATCACGTAACAGCCCTATTTTGGCTAAAAACACCCCGCTGGGCGGTACATATAAATAAACCGCCTAGGCCGCTAATAAGGTGTTAAAGAAAAAAATATATATATATATATATATATATATATATATATATATATAATGTTACGAGGGGAGCCGGGGGAAAACAGATGCTTACATAGACTAGCCCACAGCACTGGCAAAAAGAAACCGCCGTAGTAAAAAGACAACAATGCTGTGGACTTGCACCTAACCCTGCCCACCGTACTGTACTACCCTGCAACAGACACGCTCTTAATATCTGACTCAAACACCAAGACATACAGGTTCTCAAGGAAAAATGGTTATCTTCCTCTTTGCTCTATTAAAGCAGTAACAAGGAGACACAAAAATATATATTGTCCCCGAGTCTAGTCAATAGTGCATGTAGGTGTTTAAGAGTACTTCTATGGTTATTCTAGACTGCACATAAATGAGAAAACCTAACACTGCCAGACTCCCAGCCACGTCATAGTATGCCCAATTGCTTAGGAATTAGGAATAATATGAAGCAGAAACATGGGGAAAGTCTGAGCACTATCCTAACACATGAAACACAATAGTTGGTATTCCAGTAGGTTGGGGCAGGCTGCCCTTGAGCGTACCGCCAAACCACTGTTAATATCAACTTCAATAATAAAGAATAAATACATGTAATAATAACAAGCAATGCAGCAGAATAATGGAAGAGAAATGGAAGAAACAGGTATGAAGCTTATATCTAAGATTTGCCAGAGAAAGGAATGCAGTGTAAACTAAATAAACTCTAGTAATTAAACTACTAAGATTAAAACAAAAACAATATGCTTGACATGACTCCAGCCCTGCTATGCTTCGATACAATAAGAAACAAAAATGGAATATGCGGTATTTAAGGGAAACTAAGGAAGCAAGCCTAACAACATCAGACAGTTGATGTTGTCAGTGTGAACGCCCGGACTGAAGTGAGCTCCCGCGACCATGAGTTCCCACAGCCAAGGCACCGCCAGAACATACAATTAACTAGGCAGCCTGGGCTCTCATTAACAATACAAAAGTAATCAAGTAAAACATAAGACAACATTGTGTAAACTTATGATAAAGAAAACAATCGCACACAGGCTAAATAAACTAAATAATTACTGTATACTACTAGCCAAACGGCAACATATACTGCAGACGCCGTCCTGTCAACACAAGGGCTAGCCACGAGGGAAGGCCCCTAGCCTCTCCACAGGCCACATGAGGTATTATAACACACTAACAACTGTCATAGGTTGCAAAACTCAGTTGGGAGTGACAATATATATATATATATATATATACTGTATACCGGTATTTTTGTTTTATTTTTTTTATGTGGATGAGGGAGAGAAAATGCAAAACTGCCTGTAATAAGTGCCTCCCCTAAAGTTGAAAGAGTGACAGGGCTCAATAGGTGGCGTTCTGAGAGTGAGGGTCCGAGTCTGGGGAATGAGACGGTGAAGTGCAGAGGCGGAGCGGCTTCAGAGATGGGATTGCTATGAGCCGGGGTGCTTTGCATGTCTCACTCCCTAGACTGGAACAAGACCTCACGGGCCTCACCGTGTTCAGCGGTTGAGTGTGCAGGCTCTCAGCCTATGCCCGAGAGGGAGTAGTTGGAATATAGAAGAAAAAAAAATATATATATATACAGCATATATACTGCATATATACACCTATATACTGTATATATATATATATATATATATATAGATATATAGATATATATATATACATATATATATACATATAGATATATATATACACCGGTATATATATATATATATATATATATATATATATATATATATATATATATATACATATATATATATATCTATATATATATATATATATATATATATATATATATATATATATATATATATATATATATATATATATTATATATATATATCTATATCTCACTCTCTCTCTCTCTCTATATATATATATATATATATATATATAGGGTGTGTGACAGAGAGAAGTGAGAGTGTGTGATAATAATAATAATATTAATAATGATAATTATGATAATAATAATAAAAATAACAAGCATAATAACATTAATAATAATAAATAAAATAATAGCATTATTATTATGATAATTATTATTGTAATATACAATTTAAAATACTTATCTAATAGAGTAGGAATAATTCGACAGTTGTTTGGAAGTTTATACTGTATATAGCAAATTTAATACTAATCAGTATTCCTTATAGCCATTGATTCTCTGTCTGGGTTGAAATATGTTCAAACTGAAGAATTGAATACTTATGACAGTACAGCATATATTGTACTTCGGAATTTTAAGTTCCCGTTACAACCTATCTGTGCGATCACTATTCAGAGCTTTGACCTACATCGACTCCGATCCACAAAGCACAACAACTATTTAACAGCGATAATAGAAACTACCACAAGCGATTTAATAAAAAAGTACACTCCAGGACCAGCCACTTGTCAATTCTTTATTTTTTTCCTGAAAACACATGGGATGGGTTAGTAATGAAGGAAAAACAACATAAAGCCGCTAACCTAGGTCATTTGGGAGTAATGAGTGGCCGGGGAAAGTCACAATAAACATGGGGTTATGGGTAGGCAATATACTGGAAAATCACTTTCGCGCACGCCCACACGCACACAGCTGGACTTGGGGGTTGCCAACCATCGGTATTGTTCCTAAAGTAGTTCCCATACAAATCTTAACCTTTTAGGTGCCATAGGACAGAGAGTAATTAAGGCAGATGCAACCGTTTTGTCGCTGGTACTCTGGGTTACATACATAAGCGACGCATAACTTGCATCCATGGGGTCGAAGGGGTTAAGTATTATATCCTTTGATTATGTTAATATATACAATGCACGATCGATAGCATGCTTTCAATGAGGTGATATCTATGTTAATAATATAGTTTCCGTTTAACAAAAGATTTCCAAATAATGGATGCCTGATTGCCTTTCCTAACTATGTCTCGATTTTTTTTTTTTTTTCTACGTATTGTGAAAAACCTGTTATCCTCTGGTACATTACGGGGTGAGTGAGTGAAGTGAGAGAAAGTTAATTATATAATATGATGGATACATGTTTTTCATAATACGTGTTGCTAGCCCCAAACGCGTGAGCAACTATGGCTTTCAACCATCCGACACATCTCCATTTATTTATGTACATCAAACAACAGGTAGAATACAAATAATTTTTATTTTTACACCCTACCGTGGAAAGACTACTGATACACCACTCCTGCCCGGGCCTCACACAGTGGCATGGCCCAATAGTACTGAGCTCATGACGCTGGTGGCCTTGCCCCTAGTCTTTGCTTGAGCCAGAGGGTTTCCCGGGGTTCTCCTGAAACTTCTCTGATTTTGCGGCCTATTTCATTCACCATATTGAGGGTGGTAGGGCCGAAGACTCCTGAAGTTTCGGATGCCAGAGGCTCGAACTGATGATATCTGGCGATGACTTGATATTTTTCTCGCTTTCTACTTTCTGCTATCCGGGCGGCTTCACCTGCTTCGTTGGCACGTCTGGTGATGATGATTATTGAGAAAGTGTCAACACATGTGGCATCCCACACGAGGCACCGGCCATTCTTGTAAAGGAAAGTGGTCATCCCATCTGGCCTTTTGCCGCCTTCTCTGATAAGTCCATGTGGTTCAAGTGTTGATGCACGGTTAGCACTCTGCAGGGCATCATTTAGTGCTGAGTGTCTTGGCAGGTGGCCTTTGTCATTTAAATGTAATCTTTCCTTCACAAAGACTTTGTCCTCGGAAAGTAAATGCAAGGAAAAGAAAGGCGGGAGAAGGTAGGAAGAAGATTAAATAAATAGATTTGCATAGAGTGTAAACCATGTCATTGAAATTCTGAAAACAGGTGAGGTGGGGACAGAGGCAAAAGGTTCACTCTGAGACATATATGATGGTCCTAAATATTTGAGGCTAACTTGGGCTGAATCGAAATGTATTTATATTTTTTACTTAGATGTGAATGTGCTGAGAGGTGAGGCTGAGCGTATGTATGATCATTATATGGTGGTGGGAAAGCTGAGAGTGAAGAGTTACAGGAAAATGCAAAACAAGCGTGAAGTAAGAGAGGTAATAAAAGTTAGTGAGTTAGAGAAAAGTACAAAAGAGAGGGAGTACCAGGAGAGGCTAAATTAATAATGGTTGGAAGTGAGAGGGAAATAGAGGATGAGTGGAAACAGTGTAAGGAAAGAGTGAAAGCAAGTGCAGATGAAGTATGGGGTATAAGAAAAGTGGGTGGCAGAGCTATCAGGAAGGGAAGCGAGTGGTGGAATGATGTGGTGAGAAAGGCAGTTAAGGAAGAGAGACAGTGGTTTGAGAGGGTTTTGCAGGATATTGTATTGAGGTATGGGAGAAGTACAAGGAGAAAAGGAGAGAGGCAAAAAGATGATTATAGAAGCGAACAAAAAATGCAAATAAAAGGTGGGGTCAAAGATTGAGTGAGAATTTTGAGGAACGAAAGAAGACGTTCTGGAAAGAGGTAAATAGAGTAAGGAAAGGAGAACAAAAGAGGGAAGAAGTGGTGAAAAATGAAAATGGAGAGCTATTAGTGGAAGAAGTGCAAGTGAGGAAAAGATATGTTGAATAATTTGAATCTTCGCTGAATCTAAGAGATGGAAGGGAAGCAGTGATTGAAGCAGGTTACCCATGCTACCCAGGTGGCAGGGAATGAATGATAGGATTGGGAAGAATAAGGCGAAGAAAGCAGTGAGACAAATGAGAGCAGGTAAAGCAGAAAGTATGGATGGTATTGCTGTGGAGTGTGTTAAGAAGGGTGGAGATGTGATAACAGATTGGCTGGGGAAACTATTCAATGCTTGCTTTGTTGTGTCAATGGTACCATTAGACTGGAGGAGTGCATGTGTTGTGCCTTTGTACAAGAGAAAGGGAGACCGGCAGGAGTGTTCAAGTTATAGTGGTATTAGTTTATTATCAGCTGTTGGGAAGCTGTATGGCAGAGGGTTGATAGAGAGGATAATACAGGGTAAAGAAAGTGCAATAGGAGAAGAGCAGTGCGGTTTTAGGAGGGGAAGAGGGTGTGTGTATCAAACTTTTGCAGTAAGACAGCTATGTGAGAAGTATTTAGAGACAAATAAGGAGCTATTTGGGGCGACTACGGATTTGTAAAAAGCATGTGATCGTGTAGATCGAGAAGCAATGTGGAAGGTGCTAAGTATTTATGAAATTGGAGGAAATTTGTTAAGAGCAGTCAAGAGTTTTATGAAGACAGCAGAGCATGTATTAGAGTACGAAATTAGTTGAGTGAATGGTTTGAGGTAAATGTAGGTTTGCGACAGGGTTGTGTACTGTCACTGTGGTTGTTTAATGTATACTGTATATGGATGGTGTGGTAAGGGAGGTAAAAATTAGAACTATTAGTAGAGGATTGGGTTCAGTAGGAAAGAATGGTGGAAATTGGGAATTGAATTAGTTGCTGTGTGTTGATGACACAGCGTTGGTGGCGGATTCTGAGAAGCTGCAGCGAGCAGTAAAAGAGTTTCGTTTGATATGTGGGAGGAGGAAGCTGAGGGTGAATGTCAATAAAAGTAAAGTGATGGTGTGTAATAGAGAGGCTCATAGGGTAAATCTAAATGTACGAAAGGATGGGAAAATACTGGACAAGTGGAGTGTTTTAGATATCTGGGAGGATTGATAAGCAGGGACGGAGGTGTGGAAATGGAGGTAAGGAGGTATGTAAAGGAAGGAAAGTGTTTGGAGCAATGGGAAGTATGTGGAAGGTGAGAAATCTTGGAATGAAAGCTAGAAGTGCAATGTATCAAGGGTTAGTTGTACCAACAGTGATGTATGGGGCTGAGACATGGGCTTATAAGGCACAAGAGAAAAGATATTTGGATGTGATGGAAATGAGCTGCTTGAGGAGCATGTGTGGAGTAATGCATAGAGACAGATAGAGGAATGAAGAGGTACGTAGGAGAGTGGGACACCAAGAACCCTTATCAGTCATAGTGTACAGAAGAGTGCTAGGCTGGTATGGACATGTTGAACGAATGGTAGATAAAATACTTGCAAAGAGATTATATGAGTAAAAAACAAGGGGAAATAGAGGGAGAGGAAAACCTCGGTTGAGATGGAGAGATGGTGTAATAGGAGTGTTGGAAGGTAGAGAGATGACTGAAGAACTGGCAAGAGAAGTTGGTAATGAATAGGAATGAATGGAGAATGCTTGTGAATAGATGAGTGTTACCGCAGTCGTAGGGAGAGGGGGTCGGGCGCCAGTTGGACTAGATAATAGTCTGTCAGGCGCCTGACCCAGGGAGCCTGTCTGTGTTTTGAAGGGTCATGCCTGGAAATAAGATGGGCGGGCATTGTGGTGGTCAGTTTCGGTGTGTATCTGCCTGCTGAGACCGGAACCTCTCCGGGAGGTCTGGAACGTGTGAGTTTTTTGCTGGAGATCCCAAATGGACCTAGGTCTCTGGGTCTTCTCCTGGGCAACCTAGATGTGTGTAAATATTTAATTTTATATTTTTGTTGTGTTCTGTTGTCTCTGTTTGGGCTCTGTCTCGAGTCGGCCACCCCCATCTATGGGGTTTCTGCCTGAGAATATACATTCATACATACACCTAGTATGTGCAATTTGAGGGTATATTTAAGCAGTTCGAGGAGTAAGAAAGATCCATGATTTATGATCTACAGTGGACAGTCGCGGTCAAGAAGCTTGTTTATAAATACTTGAAGCTATATTGAGCTGAACTGCACTTCAATTATTAATTTAATCAGTTTGAGGGCTGAAATTGTGTCAGACCCTGCGACTTCGATATATTTTGATCCCTTGAACTGCAAATAACAGAGGAAGAATCAATAAGACGAATCAATACAACTCGTGATCGTTTAAAAAAATTATATAGACAGCATCAAGGACCGAAACTATACTTCCAAGGTCTGGCATAGCATCACAATATAATCTCAAAATGTCGAGGAGCATTAATAATACATCAACGAAATATCCTGAAAACCGATTGAGCAACAGTGATTTAACTCCTGGCAATTTCAGGTGAATATTCAATGTCTCGCTTATGTCATATGAGATTGCCGAATTTTTCATGGCCGAAACTAAACATAATTACGTTTGAATAGGAACAGCGTAGACGTTTGATGGGAAGGAAGATGCAGAAATATCTAAAGAAATACAGTTAAGTAATATATATTGTGGTAAACAAGGTACACCAATCAATCCCTTACCTTTTCGGAGCTACCCCAAACTGAATCTAATCATGTAATAAATTAAATGTCTAATATTTTTAATTTTGAAGATTAACCCTTCCTGCCCGGTTGTCATTTTAAAATGACACCGCGGCAGATGGTCAGGAGCCCGGGTGTCATTTTAAAATCCGTAAGCTTGAAAGCCTATTAAGCGTGTTTTGAAAGCGGTGCGTCCGACGCATGTAAACAAAGCCTGTCTTTGCGACACCGCACCTCCGAAAACAAGAAGGAGACGTCGGATCAATGTTGTTGTTGTATGCTATGACGAGATTAGTGTCTGCAAAGGTCCGATATGGCTAACATCGCATCGAATCTCTCTCCACGGAAATCGTCATCACAACTGAACCAGTTGACCTAGAGAGCTCTACTCAATGCCCGTCTACAGATACGAAACACACCTACATTTAGAGATGTGTGGAAATTCTCTAGCAGTTTAAATAACAAAGATACAGGTAGCCTATTAAAGACGTTTTTCGGCCAGATCGGCCGGATCTCAATAATGTCCTTAGGATGGCGAGCCCGGGCAAGAAGGGTTAATCTAAATATTTTGAGGGCTCAAAAATTGCCAATATTATCATCCTACAGCGTACAGTACACTCTAACCCCCGTATTTTAAAACCTCACTTAAAGGCTGCCCTAAACCTTCATAAAACGAAATAAGCAGAAACAAATAGTAATTTTTCTGAAACTGAATGATATTTAGCCATTTATCTTTTTGTTACTTAAAATAGGACTTCAGAGGCTATCAACCCTTCTGGATTATTAAGCCAGCAAACTACAAGTTAAGTACATTATCAGGATTGAAGCCCCTTTTCGAGAACCCCAGTCCCTTGCCCTTTATCACAAATTAGTACTTAGTTGTATTATCTTCGTTCGATATAGGATTTGACAAACACTTAAAGGGGCTTTCCCACATACTCGATTATTGTCGTTGACAAGACCCGACATGCCGTTTTCGGCCCTTGTCTCGTTTTGTCTTATAGCTCATGCTGAATTTTGGAAATTCCACCCAAAAATCCGTATGTCGTTTTTTGTGTTTTTTTATATTCCAACTACCCCCTCTTGGGTATAGGCTGAGAGCCTGTACATTCTACTGCTGAACACGGTGAAGCCTGTGAGGTCTCATTCCAGTCTAGGGAGTGAGACATGTGCAGCACTTAGTCACGGCTCAGAACAGCCCCATCTCTGAAGCTGCTTTGCCTCTGCCCTTCATTGTCTCACCCCATAGACTCGGACCCTCACTCTCAGAACGCCACCTATTGAGCAATTAACTCACTAGGCATTGCCCCCCTGTAGCATATTTTGAATATTGGATTATTCATATAGTGCTAGTTAACACTGGCTGTGGGTATATTTCCGCCTATTTCCGCCATATTAGGGCTCATTCAGACACTCCTGATTGATTAGGCAAGTGTCTGAATGAAATGAAACATATTCAACCAAAAACTAGAAGAAACTAGCTTCAATATTACACCAAAATGAGCTTCGTAGCTCGCGGGCCTCACCCGCAGCGCTACCATAGATATTCGCTAAAATTAGCAATTATCGCTAATGTCGCGCAACATTTGCTTTTGGCAGCGCTGTATATCTCGCGAGACTGACTTAGAGCCCTCAGTGCCACGGCCGGCTGGCTGGGGGAAGGACGTGTCGTGCTCCCGCTTCCTGGCACTCGATTCTACAGGCTTTAAGAGGCTTTAAAAGCCTGTAAATTGCTGTAAATTGCCATGGCGTTCGGAAGCATCTCCCGCAGGCAATGGGCTAATCAGGGAACAATAAGGGTATTTTTGGGGCATTTCGGTGGGTTTTGTGGTAATGCCCTAATACTAGGTACAGCAAAAATTCCATCCCAATAATATCTTCCCATTGACATATTGGGATTCGAACCCAGGTCCATTGGATTACCAGTCCAGTGGCAAGACCACTCCACCACACCTCCCTTTACGTTCCCGACGGTCGAGCAGTGTCGGTCACGTGCCTGCGAGTGATTATGTGACTAGTCGACGACATTCGGATGTGTTGGTGAGAGTGGTTCTAAAATGCGGAGTCACCCCTTCATTATAAAACAACACTTAAGTACTTCCCTAAACATACATGAACGAAATAAGCAGAAACAAATACTAATTTTTCTGAAACTGAATTATAATGAGTTTGTTATCACAAATTAGTACTCAGTTGTTCTATTTGCGTTTGATATTGGGTCAGGGAAGCATTTAAGTGCGAATTTATAATACGGGGTTATCTGTTATCTGTTAGAAAGATCGTCACCTGCAAGTTGCACCGACCAGCGTGTCGCCCGTCAGTAATTTGTTTAGGGTTTATTCCCCTAGATTGGTTGCCCGCCAAGGCTATCGAGTCCCATCCATCCGGTCACACCCCTTTCAGATACCAGGGGAACTGCTAACACTAGAGAAAACTATCGAGCCAGAGTCTGGTAGGGACGAACAAACTACCGAGCTATAGTCAGGTAGGGACGAACAAACCCAAGAACACCAGAGACAACCCTATCACATCGTGACCCAATACATATCTAACAACAGCATACAGGAACCTACGTACTGTAAAACATATTAGAGAATAAGCATCTTTGTTTCAGATCTGTACAGCTTTAAAAAATAAAGCCAGCACTTACTTTTAATCAAGTGCATCTAGCAGGATATGGTTTGCAGTTATCCAGTGTTGTAACTAGATTTAGTACGCTTGTTAGCAATATTGATCCCACAGACATATTTTACTACCGAATAAACACAAAGGAATAGTAACAGTAATATAATGGTCAAATGAATCAAAATTAATGTTCTCAAACTCGTTACATCCGTCTCCGCAACTATGTAAATATCATAATAACTGTAACTAGGTTGGGTTTATTAGTATGCAAGCCAGATTATTTCACGAATATAAGTATGTACAGTCCCGGACAGATGAAACAGCAACACCTCGTCCACCCGCTATGTGGTGAGGGGCTCTGCGGATTTGGTAACACTGGCAGGAGGTGGGAGGGATGTGGGTGGGTGGGTGATGAGGGGAGGTATGTGGGGGGTTTAGGGGGGAATTGGGAGGGTGAAGAGGCAGCAATCATGATGTGGCTGGTGGGAGGGGGCAAACAAGTGACAGGGTAGGGGAGAGCAGACTGTTAAATTTGTTAAATGTAGCATACAGTGATATTGTAGGTGTGTGTAATTTAAAATCCTGTGGGAGTAGCTTGTTCTATAGGAAATTTGCTTGTCACTCTGTTCTTCCCTACCCAGTCACTCGTTTGCCCCCTTCCACCAGCCATACCATGATTACTGCCTCTTCACCCTCCCACACTCCCCCCTAAACCCCCCACATCCCTCCCCTCATCATCCACCCACATCCCTCCCACCTCCTGCCAGTGTTACCAAATCAGCAGAGCCCCACACCACACAGCTGGTGGACGGGGTGTTGCTGTTTGATCTGTCCGGAACTGTACATGTGGATTAATGTTATCGGTAATCATTATTAATCAAAGTGATATTAGGTCCTAACAAAGATTATAGGACTCATAGATTATAGGACTCTTAAGTGGTTAACCTGGAGACGAGACATTTTAAAAATATAAAACAATAATGTCGGTGGCTTTGTTCTTGAAATGCTCAACAAACTGTTCATGGTGAGAGTTTCATCAAGTTCGTAAGGCATAATGGGTGCTTCCTGAAGCCATGTTGGGAATCCGAATAAGTTATGGATCTCCAGGTAGTCAACTATATCATCTCTAGTATTTTTTCAAGCAATTTACCCTAGTAGATGTCTGGCTAATTGGCTAAACTATAAATACGTTTTCATGATCTCTCTTCTTAAAGTTTGAGATAACTTCGGCCAGCTTCCAGGCTCCAATAAAATCTCTAGTTTAAAGTAATTTATTGAAGACATCTGACAAAATTAATACTACTTGATCGCACACGTCTCTTAGATTCGGAGTAGAGAGAAAACTGACCACACGACTTTAGCCCCTTTTGCTTATCTATCTCATTTGCCACCTCCTTTGGGGTACATTTAGTACTGCTGAAAACTTAACTTTTATGAAATCACCGTGGCCTTCACAAGAGAGAGAGAGAGAGAGAGAGAGAGAGAGAGAGAGAGAGAGAGAGAGAGAGAGAGAGAGAGAGAGAGAGAGAGAGAGAGAGAGAGAGAGAGAGAGGAAGCGAGAGAGAGAGAGAGCAAGCGAGAGAGAGAGAGGGAGAGCGAGAGAGAGAGAGAGAGAGAGAGCGAACTAGAAATTAGGTCCTCTTTATAAGTGACAAATGGTAATTATTGAATTAGTGAAGGCGAGGCCAATATCAACGTGGTATTTCTGCAGAATCTTGTCACCTGCTTTTAACTATTTCCCCATAAGAACTCCTACTACCACAGATTCTACACTAAATTGGTGGAAGAATGCAGAAGATACAATAATAAGAATGTTGAATATTAAGCATTATTTATGTAAACAATTATTTTCCTGTGCATTTGACCTCCCTACAGTGGACCTGATTCTACATTTGACCTTCCTACAGTGGACCTGATTCTACATTTGACCTCCCTACAGTGGACCTGATTCTACATTTGACCTCCCTACAGTGGACCTGATTCTACATTTGACCTCCCTACAGTGGACCTGATTCTACATTTGACTTCCCTACAGTGGACCTGATTCTACATTTGACCTCCCTACAGTGGACCTGATTCTACATTTGACCTCCCTACAGTGGACCTGATTCTACATTTGACCTCCCTACAATGGACCTGATTCTACATTTGACCTCCCTACAATGGACCTGATTCTACATTTGACCTCCCTACAGTGGACCTGATTCTACATTTGACCTCCCTACAGTGGACCTGATTCTACATTTGACCTCCCTACAATGGACCTGAT
Organism: Paralithodes platypus; assembly: GCA_032716605.1. Lineage (NCBI taxonomy): Eukaryota > Metazoa > Arthropoda > Malacostraca > Decapoda > Lithodidae > Paralithodes > Paralithodes platypus. The sequence continues at coordinate 32,396,783 of CM064492.1, forward strand.
TCTACATTTGACCTCCCTACAGTGGACCTGATTCTACATTTGACCTCCCTACAGTGGACCTGATTCTACATTTGACCTCCCTACAATGGACCTGATTCTACATTTGACCTCCCTACAATGGACCTGATTCTACATTTGACCTCCCTACAGTGGACCTGATTCTACATTTGACCTCCCTACATGGACCTGATTCTACATTTGACCTCCCTACAGTGGACCTGATTCTACATTTGACCTCCCTACAGTGGACCTGATTCTACATTTGACCTCCCTACAATGGACCTGATTCTACATTTGACCTCCCTACAGTGGACCTGATTCTACATTTGACCTCCCTACAGTGGACCTGATTCTACACACCAACACATTAAACAAACCTAAAATAGGTTAGGTAAATGTAAAAGCTGTAGGTCATTAATACACCAATAATACTTAATTTTTTACTTTCCTTAAAATGTTAAAAATGTATATAGTTTTCATTGTTTCACTCTGTAATAGTGTATGATCATTCTGGTAGTAGGATTTTTTATGACAAATTATATATATAAATAGGCGACAGGACTCATCATCATAATGCAGAAATGGTAAGACATTAATAGAGGTTTTCCTCATATATGTTGAAGCTTAGCAGTAAATGAAAGCGGGACCATAATAACAAAAAGTGAATTTGTTTTCAGACTTTGGCACGACTGGGATTGTATTAACCGAATAGGTAACAGGGTGGTATGTAGGGACTATTATATCCAAATAAGAAATGCATTAAAAGTAAAACTGAAAATAAGCCGTGATGAAGACCTACAGGAAATAAGCTGTGATGAAGACCTACAGGAAATAAGCTGTGATGAAGACCTACAGGAAATAAGCTGTGATGAAGACCTACAGGAAATAAGCTGTGATGAAGACCTACAGGAAATAAGCTGTGATGAAGACCTACAGGAAAAAAACTGTGATGAAGACCTACAGGAAATAAGCTGTGATGAAAACCTACAGGAAATAAGCTGTGATGAAGACCTACAGGAAAAAAACTGTGATGAAGACCTACAGGAAATAAGCTGTGATGAAGACCTACAGGAAATAAGCTGTGATGAAGACCTACAGGAAATAAGCTGTGATGAAGACCTACAGGAAATAAGCTGTGATGAAGACCTACAGGAAATAAGCTGTGATGAAGACCTACAGGAAATAAGCTGTGATGAAGACCTACAGGAAATAAGCTGTGATGAAGACCTACAGGAAATAGTGTGTTGATAGTTGAGGGTCCTGTAAATTATGGGCGTATTGTAAAAGTGTGGATGTGGGTGGGTGGGTGAAGGTAGGGGCAAGAGGGTGGGTGGGTATGGGGGAAATATGGGTGGAGGGTGAGTTGATATATAGTAATAGTTTGGGGGCCGTGAATTATTAGGTGATATGTGAATTTGAGATTGAATATGTATAGGTAGATATATCAATGTTGGTTGACAGGTCGATGCACAGGATGGCAAATGAGAGACTTTATACCCAGTCTCAAAACTATATATATATATATATATATATATATATATATATATATATATATACTTTTAAAGTTATGCTCCATTGTTCCCATTGAGCCCCTGGAAGTTATTAAATGGCCAAAGCAATGTAACTTCACGCACATGTTCCAGTATTCCCTCTCATATTAAACTCCGTCTTGAAGCAACATTGCCCCGGTTTGCCACACTGTCGAGGCATGAGGATAGTTTGATGGAAATTAATAGGTAGATGCGGGTGAAGTCCTTTATGTGGATTTGACAGTTAAATGCGGATAGATAAGTCGGTATATGTGGATGCGTCACTATATGTGGATATGTATATATGTGGATAGGTTGGTGTACGTTAACCCTATATGATCGGAGGGAGGGGGGGAGCGAGTTCTATTTAAACCTCTCTATTTCTGATCCGACGTCTTGTGAGTTATTATGATATTTTGGTTAATTATTACTGAGGATTTTGCCTGTTTTGCCATGTTCGAGCGACATATTTTAGTTGTCACCTAGGCTAACAAAACACCTTCTCAGACTTCCTTCATACTAAAAAAAAATCATCCAGAGAGATTTGTACATTATTCGATAGCAAAATTTTATATTTATACATTTATATTTATAATTTATACATTTTCTGTATAAGTTACACAGAATAAACGATCGACACCTGAATGGGGTGAAGCGTCATTCTATCGCCAAGCTAAGGGGGTGAAACTTCTTAAAATCTCCCAACTCATGAGGCGAAACAGTACATGTCCAAAAATACCCCCTTCGGATCAAATAGGGTTAATGCAGGTATAGTTCATGAGTCAATGTGGGATAATAGATCGATGTGATAGATACGTCAGTGTGGGTGGATCGGACCATGTGATAGATACGTCAGTGTGGGTGGATCGGACCATGTGATAGATACGTCAGTGAGGGTGGATTGGACGATGTGATAGATACGTCAGTGTGGGTGGATCGGACGATGTGATAGATACGTCAGTGTGGGTGGATCGGACCATGTGATAGATACGTCAGTGTGGGTGGATCGGACCATGTGATAGATACGTCAGTGTGGGTGGATCGGACCATATCACCCAATTATAATGCGATCATAGTGGAAGAATCGATAAGCTTAGGGGGGGGTTACCGGCTTTTTTTTACCTTTCTCTCCTTTTCTTTCTTTCCCTGGATTGTATCCATTCAGCCCCATTCAACCAACTAGGGGAGGTGTGGTGGAGTGGTCTTGCCACTGGCCTGGTAATCCAAAGGTCCCGGGTTCAAATCCCGATGTATCAATGGGAAGATATTATTGGGATGAAATTTGTGCTGTACCTGGTATCAGTGCATTACCACAAGCCCACCGGAACGTCAATAAAATACCCTCATTGTTCCCTGATTAAATAGCACTGTATGAATATTCCCATATTCAAAATATGCTATAGGGATGCAATGCCTGGTGAGTTATCTGCTCAACAGGTGGCGTTGTGTGTGTGTAAGTGTGAGAGTCCGAGTGTAGGGGGTGAGACAGTGAAGCACGGGAACGAGGTGGCTTCAGAGATGGGGTCGTTTCGGGCCATGAGTGAGCACCGTGCCTCATGTGAAGGCAAGATGGCAGGTGCTCGTTGTACTCTACGTGCTTCACATGTCTCACTCCCTAGACTGGAACAAGACCTCACGGGCTTCACTGTTCATTGTAGAGCGGTGAATGTTAAGGCTCTCAGCCTATGCCCGAGAGGAAGTAAGTTGGAATATAGAAAAAAAAAAAAAAAAAAAAAAAAAAATGTTTTAAGACGTTTATCCCCATGCAGGTGTCGATTTCTTCCTGGCTCGCGATAGCGAGCTAGCATTGTATTGAGAAATCCGGCTTCGCCGGAGACATTTTTCTATCGAAAAATTTACAAATTTAGCTTGCTGTCAAAACAAAAATATATATATGCTGGCTCGCTACCGCTCTCCAGGAAAATATTGGCACCTGGATGGGGGTAAACGTCCTAAAACAGTAGGCTGAAAGGGGTCGAATGGATACAAACCAAAGATAGAGGGAGAGAAAGAGAAAAAAGGCGAGGTGGGCTCCCAGAAAAGAAGGTACAGTACGCGAGAAAAGGTGACAAACAAGTTAGTGATGGAGGTTGAGTAGAGGAGGTGGGTGGTGGCGCAAAGTATATGGAAGTTAGTGATGGAGGTTGAGTAGAGGAGGTGGGTGGTGGCGCAAAGTATATGGAAGTTAGTGATGGAGGTTGAGTAGAGGAGGTGGGTGGTGGCGCAAATTATATGGATGTTAGTGATGGAGGTTGAGTAGAGGAGGTGGGTGGTGGCGCAAAGTATATGGAAGTTAGTGATGGAGGTTGAGTAGAGGAGGTGGGTGGTGGCGCAAAGTATATGGAAGAGGTGGACTAAATTAACAGAGCCCACCTCGCTTTTCTTCTCTCTCCCTCTCTTTTTGGCTTGTATCCATTCGGCCCCATTCAGCCTACTGTTTTAAGACGTTTACCCCCATCCAGGTGTCAATATTTTCCTGGCGAGCGGTAACAAGCCAGCATATATATATTTTCGTGTTTTGACAGCAAGTTAAATTTGTAATTTTTTCGATAGAAAAATTTCTCCGGCATAGCCGGATTTCTCCATACAATGATGGCTCGCTATTGCTCGCCAGGAAAAATTCGACACCTGAAAGGGGATAAATGTCTTAAAACAGTTGACTGAATGGGGGAAAATGGATACAAGCCAGAGAAAGAGAGAAATAGAGAGAAAGATAAAAATAAAGCAAGTAACCCTCCTTAAATAATACGGTTGAGCCGGGGGGGGGGGGGGGGGGTATGTGAAAGATAAACTATTGGTTGAATTACTGTAGATGGATAAGTCGAATGATGGTGATAGCTGGATGGAGATTATTATGTGGAAGAGAATAAGAAACTAGTTAAATATAATTATTAACGGGGGTCACCTGCTTATTATATCTTTCTCTCCTTTTCTGTCTTTCTCTGGCTTATATTCATTCGGCCCCATTCAGCCAACCGTTTTAAGACATTTATCCCCATCCAGGTGTCGATTTCTTCCTGGCGAACGATAGCGAGCCAGCATTGTATGGGGAAATCCGACTTCGCCGGAGACATTTTTCTATCGAAAAATGTACAAATTTAGCTTGCTGTAAAATACAAAATATATATATGCTGGCTCGCTACGGCTAACCAAGATAATAGTGACACCTGGATGGGGGTAAGCGTCTTAACCCTCTCCGACATATGACGCGATTTTGAGCCTATTGGGGATACTTTAAAGCCTTTGTTACCATCAGGGGTATTTAGAAACTTTTAGTTTAGTTACTTCAACCTCTGCAGTTGTCTTTGAGTTAGCTGTGGGCAGAAAACTAATTTTGGAGAGGTAGTTATAAGAGTGAGAGAACTCTATTTCTTATTGCTAATCTGGCAACCTCTGCGTCATGAATGCGTGAAAGGGTTAAAACAGTAGGCTGAATGGGGCCGAATGGATACAAGCCAAAGAGAGAGGGAGAGAAAGAAAAAAAAAGCGAGGTGGTCTCCCTTAAGAGTAGACAGGTAATAATGTAGACGGTAGAAGCGGATGGTTGAACTGAATGACTGAGTGGATTATGTGAACAGAGTAAAGTGAAATAGAATAAGTATTTAATGTAATGGAGCGAAAATATTTGTTACGACAATTTTATGTTTTTACCAGTCTATTTTATGTTTTTACCAGTCTATTTTATGTTTTTACCAGTCTATTTTATGTTTTACCAGTCTATTTTATGTTTTTACCAGTCTATTTTATGTTTTTACCAGTCTATTTTATGTTTTTACCAGTCTATTTTATGTTTTACCAGTCTATTTTATGTTTTTACCAGTCTATTTTATGTTTTTACCAGTCTATTTTATGTTTTTACCAGTCTATTTTATGTTTTTACCAGTCTATTTTCGAAATCGGTGTTGATTTCACGCTCCCATTGGGTGATGTTATGAATGAGTATGATCGACTTACAATAAATAGTTAATATAATACCATTAACTGACCATAGGAATTGATACCACATAAAAAAACTGCACTCTCAGTTTAACTATTATAATGTTTGTTCCCCATCCATACCGAAATAATGCACGGTACTACAAACATTATCTCTGCCATACCCATAGCTTACTCTGACTGTTCATTTTACTTATATATTTTCTAGATCTCAAGTGACGACGTCTCTTCCGTGGATTGACCTCCCAATCTACCAAGATTGGAAGCCAAAGCGTCACATTTTTCCTTTGCCCCTCAACTTTCCCTTCATAATTGATGAGGGGCACAGGGCCCTGGGTGGGGCTTTGGTTTCCCGGGCGTTTCCGCACCCTCCTCAGCTCCCCGCCATGGAGTGGCTTCGGTCTCCCAGGCTTTATTGTGGTCGGCAGGGAGGGTTCTGTGGGGGCGCTCGGTTATGGCCTTGGCCTTGCTCAGGGCCTTGGGGCTGTTCGGCCAGGCAGCTTGGGGAACAACAACAACAACTAAATGATAAATTCAATACTTCATCTTTCTATAAACATACCTGTGAAAGCACATAATCCTTCCGCCCCATTCTCTACACGTACACAACTCTAGCATATTAACTGCTTGAGGATCATGACGAATTTTGACGTTATATTATGGCTATCACTAAACGATTAATACAGCTTAGGAACGATCTGTGGGAATTAAAAGGGTTTAATCTGTCTCAAATAACCCTCTGACTTCCCTATACCCTTCCTAATCTGAATACACGTCTAATAATAGCCAGATTGAACTGCCAAAACGCGTCTTAAGCCTCAAGGGGTTAATCATGTCCTTAAATTTTCGAAGCTACCCTGATCAGAGGAATTTTCTAATTCATAGTTGTCCCTAACATTTACATTAGCTTTGCCATTCGAATATTCATAATTATTTGGCCCGGATTTATGCCTTGGACTGTCCCCGTTTATGCCTTGGACTGTCCCCGTTTATGCCTTGGACTGTCCCCGTTTATGCCTTGGACTGTCCCCGTTTCAAGCCTTAGCAGTTGTACAGTCGTCAGCACCAATAAGGTTACCCCCATTTGAATGTTTGACCCCGTTTAGGGGAAGCAGTTGGTTTTTCGAGTCCTCCTCCCTCATGTTTAGCCCTATTAGTTATAAGATTTCAAGACATTTGTCCCATTTGTTTTGGTGATTTTCAGACCTTTTGCCCCATTTCTTTGCCAATATTAAGATATTTCGTGCCATATAGGTGTCGATTTTTTTTCCTGGCGAGCGATAGCGAGCCTGTATTTGAAGAGGAATCAGCCTTCGGCCGGGACATTTTTCTACCGAAAAGATGTACAAATTTATATCGAAGGGGGGTCTTGTGGGTGTTTTTTTAAAGTTTGATAGAGGTTTAGAGAGCAAACTTAAACCATTGAGTGGAACCAGTAAATTATGCTGCACAATACCGTCTAAGCTCCCTTTAGCCAAGCTCTGAAACACTTGAGATACAAGAAACCATTGTAGTGTCTTGTTTGTGGTCGATACGGATTCCAATGGGCGTAACCTTATTGGCGCTCACGACTGTGCGACTTGCCCATCTGGTTACATAAACAGGATAGCTGGCGGGCGGGAATAGGTGGGCGGAAATAGGCGGAAGGGGTGGGGTGGGCGGAGCTGGGTGGACACAAGTCAGAGGTGGGTGGGTAGGGGGTGGTGGGCGGGGACTGCAGAGGTGGGCGGAGGAGGGTAATATTTGGGTGGGACTCTAATGTATTCTCATATTTCCACTGGCCATGAATAATAATGTATGGAGTGAACTGGGCTGGGTTCTCACACGGCTGAATTATTAATATGTTATCACTTCACACAGTTTTTTTGTCTGCGTGTTTTGGGATTCAGGTGGGTACATTATACAAGGTGATCTTCTTGTACGTTTTTTTTTAGTTTTGTTTACATGCGTAAATACGATGTACTTTTTGTTTTCTTTTTTTTTCTATGTGAGTGAGGTAGACAAAAGGCAGAACTGGCTGTAGCGAGTGCCTCCCCCACAGTTGAAAGAGTGACAGGGCCAAAATCAAGGGACGTTTGAGCCAAAATGCCTGGGCACACGGAATATGAAGCAATTTAAGTCATAGGAAGAGGGAAATATTGATTCTGGGAGTCGAGTTCAAAGCTCAGCAGTTGAATAGAAGAAAGACAGAATAGCATTTCACTCTTGGGTTAGAGAGTTACACAGAGTAGTGATGGGATTGTGTTGCAAGACGGGTACTACGTACCAAATGTAGAGGAGGTGGTATACACTGGGAAAGCTCTGAGGAACACTGATTATCGTAGTAGCGATAGAATAGCGAGAGAGATGCAACAGAGATGCGAAGAGAGAGAGATTGCAGAGAGTTGGTGAGAGGACGGAAGTTAATGATACAAAAGGCTTTCCTTTCTACTTTGTCTAGGAGTGCGGTGTGAGAGGATCCTCCCCACACATGTGAACAATACTCAATACAAGGACGCACTGTGCCCCTGTGCAGAGCCAGAAGCAGCGCAGGGATAAAGAACCCCTTGAGGCGGTTGAGCACACCCAGCTTCTGGGAGGCTGCCTTAGCAAGACTCTTAATATGGTCCTTGCATGTGAGAGCAGAAGAAAAGGAGACACCGAGAATATTGAGAGAAGAGGAAATATTGACTTTTGTATTGTTGAAGTTCAATGGATAGTTCTCTGGAAGTTCCGAACGGGTAGTAAGATGAAGAAATTGGGTTTTGGAAGCATTAAAGGTAACAAGGTTTTCTCTGCCCCAATTGGAAATAGTAGTTAAATCAGAAGATATGTGTTGCATGGCTTCATTACTTCTTCGAGGGATTGCTGGTTGGGGCGTTCAGGAAAACTAATTGAGTAGTGTAAGGTAGAGTCGTCTGTGTATGAATAGATGGGGCTGGAGATACAGTTGAGAAGATCATTTATGAAAATTAGAAAGAGAATGGGAGATAGGACAGAGCCCTGAGGAACACCGTAGTTGATAGGATGAGGAAGTGAGCGATGACCGTTCACAACCGTAGCTATGGAACGGCCGGAAAGGAAATTAGAGACAAAGGCACAGATGGAGGGATAGAAACCGAAAGAGGGTAGTTTAGAAATTAAAGATTTGTGCCAGACTCTATCGAAGGCCATCGATATGTCTAGTCACTAGTGCAATAGAACAGGTCTCACCGAAGTCCCGAAAGGAGGATGACCAAGAGTTAGTACGATATGAAAGAAGATCACCAGTAGAGCGACCCTTAAGGAAGCCATACCGGCGATCTGAGAGTAGATTATGAGAAGAGAAATGCTTAAGATATTTGGATGTAAGAATAGTTTCAAAAACTTTAGAGATACAAGAGATGAGAGCAATTGGACGATAGTTGGAGGGTTGAGAGCGGTCACCCTTCTTTGGGACAGCTTAAATGAGAGCAAACTTCCAGCAAGAAGGGAAGACGTTAGAGGAGAGACAGAGACGAAAGAGTTTGCCTAGGCAGGGAGTCGGCACTGAAGCACAGTTTTTAAGCATAACAGGAAGAACACTGTCCGGACCGTACGCCTTCTTAGTATTAAGCCTAGAGAGAGTAGAAAGTACATATTTAGAAGAGATTAGGATATTAGGCATAAGTAGGAGAGAGGGGGGTGGAGAGGAAGGAATAGCACCGGAATCATCCAAAGTTTAGTTTCTAGCAAAAGTTTGAGCAAAAAGTTCAGCTTTGTCAGAGGAAGAAGTGATGGTTGTGCCATCAGAGTGGAAAAGGGGAAGGAAAGACGAGAAAGAAAAATTGTTTTAGAGGTTTTTGGCTAGATGCCAAAAAGCTTGGGAAGAGCTAGAGTTGGATAGTTCAGTGCATTTATTATTGATGAAAGAGTGTTTGGCAAGTCGAAGAACAGATTTGGCTTGATTCCGGGCAGAAACATAGGAAGAATGAGACTCTTGAGTGTTTAGGCGTCGGTACTGTTTGAAAGCTTCCTCCTTGTTGCGGACAGCAGTAGAACAAGCATTAGACTGAGAGAAAGAAGATGAAATGTATGCCTCCATGCCCAAGAGGATTACCTTGGTACTCAGTACTCTCCGAGGGTCCCCGGCCACGGAAGCAAACGTCATTTCATGGGAAATCAAAGAAGTACTGCCGAAGAGCCTCCCAGTCGGCAGCGCCAAAGTGCCACAAGCGCCGCCGATTGGGAGGATCGGGTGGCCGTACCGGAGAGATAGGACAGGTGACAGATATTAGTTTATTGTCGTCCATCATATATTGATATGGACTACATCGTCAACGTGGGTTTCATCATTATCAACATTAACATATTAACACCACCAAATAACGTGAAGCTCATAATGCGTATTGTGTCTTTGTTCATATCTTCATAGTCAGAATAATCATCAACATCATCATTACCACCATTATCTTTGCCATAATCATTATCAACATCAACATTATCACCATTATTTCCATCGTCATAATCATTATAAACGTCATTATCAACACCATCACCATTACCACCACACCATCATCCTACGCACCATCACCATCAGACTCTCAATGTGATCCAGTTGTTACGGGTGAATAATTAATGAACATGTTCCATTAGCACTCTTCCATATTCACAAGTGTTATCCCTCCGTCACCACCCTCCATCACCCCTTAAGGGGGGGCAGTGGTTAGTTTTTAGTCTATTTTTGTATTCATTCATATATTTTGTTAGTGTCCTCGCTAGCCCTCCATCTAGCTTAAAACAACACTCCCTAGACAGATAAATTTGTAAATTTTTCGATAAAAATACAGGCTTGCTATCGCTCTACAGGGAAAAATCGACACTTAAATGGCACGAAAGTTCTTAACATTGACAAGGAAATGGGACGAAAGTGATAACATATAGCCAAACTCATGGTCGGAACGCCTTAAATTCTCAAAACTAATGGGGCTAAACATGAGGGAGAAGGGGGTCGAGAAAAACCCTTTACCTCCCCTTCACTCTAACCAGTCAATTGTGCCTCTTGACAACTTTTTCATACGCTGACTAACTAACTTTACCTGGCTGTGGATGTGAACTAACTTTACCTGGCTGTGGATGTGAACTAACTTTACCTGGCTGTGGATGTGAACTAACTTTACCTGGCTGTGGATGTGAACTAACTTTACCTGGCTGTGGATGTGAACTAACTTTACCTGGCTGTGGATGTGAACTAACTTTACCTGGCTGTGGATGTGAACTAACTTTACCTGGCTGTGGATGTGAACTAACTTTACCTGGCTGTGGATGTGAACTAACTTTACCTGGCTGTGGATGTGAACTAACTTTACCTGGCTGTGGATGTGAACTAACTTTACCTGGCTGTGGATGTGAACTAACTTTACCTGGCTGTGGATGTGAACTAACTTTACCTGGCTGTGGATGTGAACTAACTTTACCTGGCTGTGGATGTGAACTAACTTTACCTGGCTGTGGATGTGAACTAACTTTACCTGGCTGTGGATGTGAACTAACTTTACCTGGCTGTGGATGTGAACTAACTTTACCTGGCTGTGGATGTGAACTAACTTTACCTGGCTGTGGATGTGAACTAACTTTACCTGGCTGTGGATGTGAACTAACTTTACCTGGCTGTGGATGTGAACTAACTTTACCTGGCTGTGGATGTGAACTAACTTTACCTGGCTGTGGATGTGAACTATTGTTGCAAGTTGTTAAGGGGAGACGGTCGTTTTTCTGGTCCCCTTTCTCCCTCGTGTTTAGTCCCATTATTTTTTAGATGTTTAGACGTTCGGCCCAATTTGTTTGGCGATTTTAAGACCTTTCACCCCATTTCTTTGTCAATATTAGGACCCTTCGTGCCATTTAGGTGTCGATTTTTTCCTGGCGAGCGATAGCGAGCCTGTAATTTTAGGAGGAATCGGCCTTTGACCGGGACATTTTTCTACCGTAAAATGTACAAATTTATCTTGAAGGAGGGTCTAGGGGGTGTTTTTCTAAGCTTGATGGAGGTCTAGGGAGGAAACTAAAAAAACATATATGAATAAATAAATTAATAGACCAAACAAACAGCCACTGTCCCCTTAATAGAGGACGCCATTGAGTGTACGGGTCTTATTTTATATAGCTTATATTTATTATCTGTCTCCGCTCGTCGATGTTAAGAAAATGTAACCTTAAAATAGTTTATATAGAGGATTCAATCGTAATTTGCATATCAGACTAATAGCAAATAGTCATTCAGTCAGTCAGTAGCCAGCCCTTACTCCCACAAGGGGTAGGGAGGATCAGCAAGAGATTCGAGATAGGGAAAATATGAGAACACATAACGATTCGCCCACAAAAAGCAAGCCCACATCATTCAGAAGCACCAATCACTCATCAGCCCCCGAAATCAATGGCTTCACCTCAGATGTTATAAATCCGGACAAGGTCTCTTCACATAAACATCTGGGATAAAGACCTTCCAGGTTTGTCATTTTAAAGGGTCCAGAGACCTTCATGTACTCTCTCTCAACAAACTTCCTCCATTAATTCCTGTCATTTGCTAATTCTTACTTTCAGTCCTTCCCATTTCATGCTTTGAAACACATTCTGACACCATATAATACAAATCGTATCATACATATCATATCAGCACAGCACATATTTGGTAATTATGTCTTTGGTTACCTAATTTATGCACGACTATTTTCAAATCCAAGTAGCTAGCTGAAACTAGTATGACATTTGTTTGACTGACATAAGTGTTTTTAGCCAAGAATTGCATGCTAGTATCTGATCTGGACTAGTATATTACGGGAAAACTGCCAGTATGATGACTTGTGTGTAGGGGGGGAGGAGGGGGCACTCTTTCGCACACACACTCTCGCTCACACACACTCTCTCACACCCATAGTCTCTCACACAATATTTCACACTCGCACACAATCTCTCTCACACTTTCTCACATACACTCCCACAGTCTCTCTCTCTCTCTCACACACACTCACTCTCTCATGCACTCACTGACTCTCTCTCTCACACACACTCACTCTCTCATACACTCACTGACTCTCTCACACACTCTCACACACACTCCCAAATGTCCGGTCATCATCTCAACACATATGGAGTAGGTTAACGTATATGTGTATGCAGTTTGTTTATCCAGTTAAGGGGGCAGTACTCGATTTTTATGGACCCCCTTCTCCCTCATGTTTAGCATATTAGTTTTGAGGTTTTAAGATTTTCGTGCCGTTAGATTGTCGCTTTTAAGACCTTTCGCCCCATTTCTTCGTCAATGTTAAGAACTTTAGTGCCATTTAGGTGTCGATTTTTCCCTGGCGAGCGATGGCGAGCCTGTAATTTTAGAAGGAACCGGGATATTTTTCTACCGAAAGATGTACAAATGTATGTTGAAAGGGGGTCCAGGGGGTGCTATTTTATGCTTAATGGAGGTCTAGCGGGGAAACTACAAAACAAAATAATTAATAAATACTTAGACCAAAACCAAAGCACTACCCGCTTAAATTAGCTTTAGTTTTAGTAACAATGCGACATTCAACGCTTCTTGTTATTCCATACATAATCTGAATTTGTGAATTGATAAGAGAGTTCACGTATGGGATTCTGTGTTAGTCACATGAAGTGTGGTTTGATATGAGGCACAGATACTCATTATTTTAGACGCTTACATTTGTTCAACGACGCTATCCAAGATCAACAGGTACTATACAGTACAAACAGTAAGAATTGTAAATGCCATTGGTAGGAATAACTAAACTGAAGATTGGTAGGAATAACTAAACTGAAGATTGGTAGGAATAACTAAACTGAAGATTGGTAGGAATAACTAAACTGAAGATTGGTAGGAATAACTAAACTGAAGATTGGTAGGAATAACTAAACTGAAGATTGGTAGGAATAACTAAACTGAAGATGGGTAGGAATAACTAAACTGAAGATTGGTAGGAATAACTAAACTGAAGATTGGTAGGAATAACTAAACTGAAGATTGGTAGGAATAACTAAACTGAAGATTGGTAGGAATAACTAAACTGAAGATTGGTAGGAATAACTAAACTGAAGATTGGTAGGAATAACTAAACTGAAGATTGGTAGGAATAACTAAACTGAAGATTGGTAGGAATAACTAAACTGAAGATTGGTAGGAATAACTAACCGAAGATTGGTAGGAATAACTAAACTGAAGATGGTAGGAATAACTAAACTGAAGATTGGTAGGAATAACTAAACTGAAGATTGGTAGGAATAACTAAACTGAAGATTGGTAGGAATAACTAAACTGAAGATTGGTAGGAATAACTAAACTGAAGATTGGTAGGAATAACTAAAATGAAGATTGGTAGGAATAACTAAACTGAAGATTAAAGGCAGGATCAGCTTTAACGCTATCTGGTCGGACGTCTTGTGAGATATTATGATATTTGGTTTCACAATTATTGAGGATTTTGCTTGTTTTTGCCATTTCCGATCAATGTATTTTAGGGTGTCCCCTAGGCTAACAAATGCACTTTCTCAGACTTCCTTCAAACTAAAAAAATGCCCACCCAGACCCGTTCAAGCTAAACGTTTACATTTGATAGAAAAATTTCCCGGCTGAAGGCCGATTTCTTTAAAGTTTCAGGCTGGCTATCCCTCGCCAAGAAATCAAATCGACACCTGAATGAGGTGAAGCGTCTCATTATCGCCAAGCTAATGGGATTAAATGTCATACAATCCCAAAACTAATAGAGCGAAACAGGGAAGCCTCCAAAATACCTCCCTCTGGCCAAATAGGGTTAAGAGGGGCTACGAGATCTTAGGTGTTGCTTGGTGTGGGGACCAGATGGTAATAAATTGTTTTCGCATCGTCTGCATATTTACTTTAGATGGTCAACTCCTGCCGTTCCACAGAGTTGCCAATCTAGCGAGCTTACTGCTAAAAATATAAGTTTCCATTTGAATATATATAACACTCAATTTTACCAAGTGACACAATATGTCACATACTGTTATCTAAGAGGTTTTGACCAATTTAGGTTAATATGCTATTTTGATCCTTACTCTTTTCTAGGGTATTTCTATATTTCCCACTAGCTAGCAATATTCTAGCGACTTTTGAAAGTGCATTTAGGGTATTGGTGACTTACCTTTGACAACTCTGTTCATTCACGTCACACGACGACAGTGTATTGGAAGGACTTGCAGAGGTAAATTTGTTATTTGTTACAAAATGACAGGATAATACCAAGCAACAGAGGTTTCATACATACCCTACTGATTAGCAAAGGTATGTTGACGGTTTAATCAAGGTGTAAGGCATCATAGTCTCTAAATATTATTGAACTCTTTGCAATATTGACGTCAGAATCATCTGGTTAGAAACTCCAATTTCGGAAACCGCTCCAGTCTGTTCTGAAGCTGCATATAAGCGAGGGTTGTCCTTTCACGTGTCGACGGTAGCTCAGTACCCTAAAACTATGATGACTTGACCCATAGGCCACCAATGAGACTCCTCGCGGGCAATGTGATATACGGAATTTATACAGAGTTGCATGAGAACCATACCTGCATATTCAACGACACCTACGATGTGCAATTCACATAATATAACCCGTACTTGTAAACCCATTTATGCTCTTGACAAACTTACTCTGATCTATAGGTGATATGGAGTTTTGTAGGCATGTTATTAAACATGTATGTGCCCATGTATTTAGATTAGTTTTCATTTTAAGTGTACATATTCAAATTAACCCCTAATTAGCGGGGCCCGACTTAAGTCCATATCTAAAAACCTAGACTATGTGGCGGGGACCGACTTAAGTCTGTGTGCAATTTTTGAGCAAGAATGGCTGTGAGAGAGAGACGAGCGACGGGAGGAGTGTAGGTTACCTCATGACCGCTCGGCACGGACCCCGCGCACCTACTGACATCTACTCCACACAACTCCACCCTCCCTACCTTGCCACACAGGGAATTATATAAGGAACTTACCGTATTTTAGGGTTTTTGCACTCGTGTTGCACGATCGTTGCAAGAGAACCCGTGGTCGTAGAAGGATGGTTCTGGTGTCATTGGAAAGCTCAATTTACACCCTTTCAGGGATACATAATTGTATTACGCTCTGGCTCTTGTTTATGCATGAAAAAGAGCACGGAAACAAGGCCATTTAGGGTAAAAACAAAACGCTGGGCGCGTAGTGGAAAAAAAGTGACGGGCCCGCTCGTAAGGAGTTAATGAGCTAATGTTGAAACAGTGTCAGGTCCACACATCTACCCTCTCAAAGACGAACCGCTTTTGGGAACATTGTCGCTAATTATAATAGCAAATTAAGAATATATATATATATATATATACAAGTAATTTCAAAGAACCATTACTATATAGTTTGCCTCCGAATTATCAATGTTCTAAGATTGTGCTGTGCTATTACATTCTCTGTTAGTACTGTACATGTCAATGTTACCTAGATGGCGTTATGGCCAGAGATTCGAAATTAATCTGGTTACTCAACCATCAATATACTCACACATCTTTGGATGGGACCTAGCAATAGTGCTGTATTGTCAGTTATGGCCCATATCTAGCAATCAATCAAACGAACCCAAGAAAAATTTCGAATGTGTGGCTGCTGTGAAGGCACCTATTAATAGATGTATGTAAATTGTTTCTCTTTTATACATGCGTTGTGAACCTGAAGCTTGTCTTGACTTTTAGGAAGGTTTATTGCCGCTCGTCTAACTGTTGTTTTCTTGTTGGACTGGATCAGCCGAAACAGTTATCAGGGGGAAGAAGAGATAGAAAGAAGAAGGGTGTGAAGCGGCTGGGTGATTGAAAGTGTTGGACAGAGGTCTTTTGTGTTTTGCAAGGCTTTTTTAATCCTGTCCTTGGATCACTCATATTTAAATATTGCGTTCAAACCAATTAATGTGAGACAAGTGACATTGTAGTAGCAGCCCGGTTAATCTCACCCATCTAGTAACAGTGAGTAGGAAGGGTTGCTGCCTCACCCCCCCCTTGTCTCACATTATTGGACGAGCACACACTTAGTAAAGGTCCACACATTTTTGTCCGCTTCGTTTGATTGATGGCTTGATAGGGGCCTTAGTGGACACTCCAAAAATAGAGCCTATTAGTGTCCTATAAAATCCTTACTATTTGCACTTGTTGATCTTGGACGACGTCATTAAACAAATATATTTTCTTGAATGAGGTCAACAAGTATTTGTGCGATATTTCAAACCACTATCACATGACTCGAACAAATATCCACTTATATGAGCTCGCCCATTGCTTCGAGCACAAAGGCTGTGGGTGTCCCATACTAGGCCTAGGTTAACCCATTCATAGCGGGGCCCGACTAAAGTCCGTATCTAAAAACCTGGACTATGTGGCGGGGCCCGACTTTAGTCTGTGTGCAATTTTGGCGCAATATTGGCTCTGAGAGAGAGACGAGCGACGGGAGGAGAGTAGGTTGCCTCATGACCGCTCGCCACGGCTGCCGTGGGCCTACTGATATCTACTCCACACACATCCACCCTCCCTCCCTCGCTACACACGTAATTATGTAACGAAATGACCGTTTTTTTGCGATTTTGCCCTTCGGTTGCACGATCGTTGCAAGACAACCAGTGATCGTAGAAGGATGGTTCAGGCGTCATTGGAAAGCTCAATTAATGCCCTTTCAGGGATACATAATTGTATTACGCTCTGGCTCTTGTTTATGCATGAAAAAGAGCATGGAAACAAGGCCATTTATGTTAAAACCACCCGCTGGGCGGTACGTAGAAATTACCGCCTATGCCGCTCGTAAGGTGTTAACAAACACACTCATAAGTCTACCTCAAGACTACCTTTAAAGATTCAATAACCATTAATTCTCATACGGAGGACATTGATAACTTGACGTTGACAATGCTGCTGTTGAGGACCTGGGGCCAGATACTCAAAACTATTTAGGACATCCTATCTCTTTCTATCTCACTTAGGGCGCCCTAACTGCTCCAGTACGCTTATGACGCTATACTCAATACAGTTAAGACGGCATACTCAGAAGCTGTGGACAGCCAGTTTGTGAAAAGTTAGGATGTCCTGACTTAGAGTATGTCGGGGGCTACTCTAACTCGACTTAGGACACCCAACAGCGGAAAAATGTTTATAGTGGGAGCCGTTATTTAGGGTATACCTCCAAACATTGGCCGAGCCTCGGCATAGATTAAATATGGTCGGCCTCAAAGCGACTCTACTCTATTTTAATCGTCATTTAAGGAGGCTATGGAAACAATTGGTGTAATTAATGATTACATTACATTTTGTAATGGAACTAGTGGTCTTATACTGTTTTGGTTGTTTTTTAGGGCTTGAGAGAATGTATCTAAATATAGCCATCTGTTTTACAATCTTTACTTTCCTTTTACGATTCTAATATTGAGTTAGTTGTTTCATTATGCAATTGCATGCATTTCTATCTATTTTCCAAGAAACTTAAAATGCAACCCTACTAGTGGGGAGGACTATAGCCTATGAAGATAGGGAATGTGGTATTAAAAAAAGCACATATAAATAATATATATGGTGTCTAGACCTAGAGAGACTTTTGATACATTTTATTTTGTTTGATATATGGAGAGATTAGTTAGTGAGGGGGTTTTGCCCCCCTCACCCCCCATGACTTAATGTCATCCTCATATATATTACCAGCAGGGGCAAATAATAGTAGTCAATTATTATGTTCTCTCCACTAACCAACTTTACTCCTAAACTCGATTAATGAAATTAACAAACACATGTGGCAGTCGGGGGATTCGAACCCAGGACGCTCACACCGAAAATCAACACACTTATGCATTGCACCACGAAGACGCCAATATAACTGCGAGTGTGCGACTATGTAAACAAAGCGGGCGGTACACCCGCTAGCACAACTTTTACCCAAAAAAGTAACCTAGGTTAACTTACATTAACCTACCCTAGGTAAGGATGGAGGAATTCAGGCGTATCGCCTGCCTTGTTTAGACTACTTGCATGATCGAGATCACGTCCCCGTCTATTTTGACTGCCATGGAATACAATCTATTTTTTTTTTATTTATTTTTTTTATTCAACCACAACACCAAACACCTCCAATGAAATTAATGAAAGCATATATGTGATCCACCAGGATTCGAACCCGAGTTATCACACACAGATATTTAGACACCTTAACCATTACACCACCAAGACGGTTAAAGGTTTATGCACACGCCTACGACTTATTATCCAATCTCGAATACTGGATATTAATCTAATCTATCTATCTATCTATCTATTGCCTGACGCCGTGATCCCCGAAGGGGTGGCCACGAACGAACCGCCCCCATGCACCTCTGTCCCCAGTCAGTCGACGCCCCTCCCCCCAACCAGCACCGCCTTCGTTCATGTACTTCCTCACTCCATCCTTCCACCTCTCATTCGGTCTACTCTCCCTCTCTGTCCCTCCACCTCGCTCTCGTACACCCTCTTAGTCATTCTCTCGCTTTCCATACGTTCCATATGGCCGAACCATCTCAAGTTGTTCCTTTTCACACTTTCCAGCACATCTACCTCCACACCACACCTCCTTCTTACTTCCTCATTAGTCTGTCTATCCCTCCATGTAACTCCGCACGCACTCCTTAAGTAATTAATTTCCACTGCTCTCACTCTTGGTCTGAGTCTCTCAACCAACGTCCATGCTTCGCTTCCGTAAGTCAGTGTCGGGATTACCACACTGTCATGCAAGGACTTCTTCACTTCCATACTGACCACCCTATTTCTTGTTACTGCTTTTAGCATTCCAACAACCCTCTTCCCCTGTTGTACCCTCTCCCGCACTTCTTCATCCATAGTCCCATCTTTACTCAACACACTGCCCAGATACTTAAAAGAGTTGACGATCTCAATAGCCTGACCGTTCAGCTTCACCTCACACTCTGTGACTTCACCCCTTTCGAAGACCATAACCTTGCTCTTCCCCGCATTTACCTTCAAATTCCGTTTTTCGCACACTGTTCCAAACTCATTTACCAGACACTGCAACTCCCATTCATTATCACTCATCAGAACTGTATCATCCGCAAACAGCAGTATAGGTAGCTTCCACTCAATTCCCTCCCTTTTCAGCGATTAACCAACATTCACTGCTCTTGATAGTATTTCTTTCATGACTCCATCCATATATACAGTAAACAACCACGGGGACATCACACACCCCTGTTTCAAACCAACATTCAGGTCAAAGAACTCGCTCTGCTCACTCTCCACACATACTGCCGCCTTTGCACACTCATACATGCTCTTCACTGCTTTCAGAAACTTGCCCTCTACTCCATATATTCTAAGTACTTTCCACAAACCTTCTCTATCCACTCTGTCATAGGCCTTCTTCAAGTCCATAAAGGCAACATTCACCTTTTGTTTCTTCTCCAGATATTTCTCCACAACACAATTCAGGGTAAAAATCTGATCTACACATCCTCTTCCCTTCCTAAAAACCTCCCTGCTCGTCGCCTATCCATTTCTCCGTTCTCACTCTCACTCTCTCAATCACTACCCTACTGTATACCTTCCCTACTACGCTTAGAAGACATATTCCTCGGTGGTTACCACACACTCCTCTTTCCCCTTTGCCCTTATATATGGGGAATATTATGCTAGTCTTCCAGTCATCGGGTGCACTCCCCTTCTCCCATGCTAGTTTGCACATTTTCCATACCCATTCTATCACTATCTCACCACCGTACCTCAACATTTCCCCACACACTCCATCTGTTCCTGGTGCTTTCCCCAACTTCACTCTTTTCATGGCTTCCCACACTTCTGACCTCCTGATCCCCACCTCCTCCTCCACTACTTCTCTTCTTCTCCCTCCCATACCATATCCAGCTATGTTTGCTGGCTCTTCATTCCTTACATTTAGCAACTCATTGAAGTACTCCCTCCATCTTTCGACTCTCTCTTGCTTCTCGGCTAGCATTCTCCCATTCTTATCTTTCACACCCTTACTGTTTCCCTTGCTACCTTCCCTAACTTTCTTGACTTCTTTCCAGAACAGTTTCTTACTCTCCCTCCATTTTACACTTAGATTCCTTCCAAATTCCTCATCTACTCTTCTCTTACTTTCCTTCACTACTCTCTTCACCACCCTCTTACTCTCCACGTACCTCGCTCGTTTCTGTCTCTCGAAATCTTCATTCCCTCTACTACCCAACCACTCTCTATATGCTTTCTTCTTTTCTTCCACAGTTATTCTTACCTCTTCTGTCCACCATGCTGTACCTTTCACTCCCCTCCCTCTTCTCCTCACTCCACACACCTCCTCACATGCTGCACAGATCTCATCCTTAAACACCTTGCTCATCTCCTCCACTTCCTCCATATCTTCCAGGTCGAACCAACCTAGTCATCTTTCCACTGCTCTCCTGTACTCCTCCCTGACTTCCTCCTCCTGCATCCTCTCCACCCTCCTCACCATTCCACCCTCCTCTCGCCTCCCTCCAGCTCTCCTCACACACTTCTTTTGTATCCTAACCTTAGCTACCACTACATAATGATCAGACAGACTCCCTCCAATACCCCTATAAACCCTAGCATCCATCACAGATTTCTTCATTCGTTCATCCACACATACATAATCAATCAATGACTTTCGTTCCACCACTGTCTTATCCTTCATCGTCAACATCCGTTTCCACGTGTACCTGTGGATCATTCTGTGTCGGAAGAAGGTGTTGGCTATCCACAGCCTCCTCCCCACACATACGTCCACAAGTGCACTACCATTCCCATTCACCTCTGATGGTACCCCCCACCCTCCCACCACTCCCTCAACTTTCCTATCACCCACCTTACCATTCATATCCCCAATCAGAAATATTCTTTCGTTCTTGTCAAACTTCTCCAGGCATGCCTCCACATTCATCCAGAACTCCTCTTTCTTTCTTTCAAGTATATCCTCTGTTGGGGCATACACGCATACAATCACCCACGTTTGTATTCCTACTTTCATTCTCACCCACACAATCCTTGAATCCACAGACCCATACTCTCTTACACATTCCTTCCCTTTGCTACTTACAAACAAACATGCACCTTCTCTCGCTGTTCCTTCACTCACTCCAACACACACACCCATTCCACACTCCCACTGTCTCACATCTGAACCTTTCCATTTGGTCTCTGTCATTCCACATACATCCAGCCTGGCATTTACTAACACTTCCAGAACCTCTTTCTCTTATGTGCCATCATTCATGCCACTAACATTCCACGTAGCCATTCTCAGAATGTCCGAAGGAATGTCCTTAGTCGGTCGTGGTTTGTCAACGTAGGTTCCGTCCGCATCCGAGGCTGTTCGTTCGTTTTTCTTTGCTTAGATATTTTTTCCGGGTGGGGGTCGCAAGCCCACCGACCCAACCTCTTTAGTCGCCTCTTACGACACGACACGCAGAAGGCACGTGGGGCATATTCTATTCCCTAACCCCCAGGGGGGGGGGGGGTAATCTAATCATGTTTATATTCCCACCGCACTATGGTAGCCTAATGTTTAAGTGAAAGGAAAGAATATTCATGGAACACAGAACATATAGAACGGCCTCACTACGAAATATCTCTGAACCTACTGATAATCTATTTGTTTTGTTTTTATTTATTAATTTCACCTCAACACCAAACACCTATCCAATGAAATTAATGACAGCATATATTATGTGATCCACCAGGATTCGAACCCGAGTTATCACACACAGATTTTTAGACACCTTAACCATTACACCACCAAGACGATTAAAGGTTTATGCACACACCTATGACTTATTATTCATTCTCGAATACCGGATATTAATCTAATCATGTTCATATTCCCACCGCACTATGGTAGCCTAATGTTTAAGTGAGAGGAAAGAATATTCATGGGGCACAGATCATATGGAATGGCCTCTACGAAATATCCCTGAACCTACTGATAATCTATATATATTTTTGTTTTATTAATTTCACAACACCAAACACCTCCAATGAAATAAATGAAAGCATAATTATATAATAGGTTAAGGGGGGGGGGGCCCTTTGGCCCCCCCCCCCCAGGACTTATTATCATCATAATATTGCTAACAGGGGGCAAAATACTCCTTCCCCTACCCAAATCTAGTGATAAACTATAAGTGGGATTTCTGGGAAAATAGCCTATCCTAACTTAATCTGGACTAGGCCTAGCCTAATACGCTGCAAACTACTGTACACAAATTGAGTTCATGGGAAAAGAATCTAATAGCTTATAGGCCCCGACCTACTATAAACAATGTAAATGGTCCTTAGGGAAACAAAAATAATGAAAATTCGGTAACATTCAAGACAGCTAGAGCCGCCTTATTTACCAAGTTTCTTTATATTTTTTCCAGGGAATATAGTGTTTAATTGTTGTTTTTCATGGTTTGAGTGGAGGATTTGCATTAACTTACCCATTATTCATTAATCTGAAGATGCTCCGTCAAATGGCGCCATTTATTGGGTGAATCGCGCTTTTACAGTAGGTAAGGAAAATTGTGGGGAGACCATGCACGCTTCCAAAATGTACAAATATTATATTAGATTAGATTAACCTAACTTAACCTAACCTAACCTAACCTAACCTAACCTAACCTAACCTAACCTAACCTAACCTAACCTAACCTAACCTAACCCTAATATAATATAATATATCGTTTTTGTGAGTAACGTTCAAGCCATTTATTGGGTGAATCGCACTCACCGCATCTTTCAAAACAAGAAGAAGAGGACCCAGGTCGAAGGATTCATTGGGTGCAATGCTTTGTTTACGTTCGGGACATTATTTTCGTGTTATTTTTCGGTGTAATCGGGTTTTTTGAAGTGTCGATAATGAAATTCCTCCATGCGGACTATAATGAGAAAAATATGGCGAGTCTATTGGTCCCTATTTTCCCTAATAAATTATTTCTAATAAGGCGGCGAAAGAGGTCTTGAATATTATCGAAAATTCTACCTAGCCTAAACACAAATCTACAACATTCACTTCCTCAATCAGTAGCCAGACCTTGTTCCCCCAAAGGGTAGGGAGAATCGGCAAGAGACACAACAAAAGAAAAAGAGGTGACAGGGAAAGAACATACAGTAACAGTTTGCCTGCAAAAAGCAAGCGGTTCCATAGGGATTGGGCCCATACGGGATTGGGCCCATACGGAATATACGGAATTGGGCCCATACGGGATTGGGCCCACGGGATTGGAACCGAACCTAACCTAACCTAACCTAACCGGGCCCAATCCCGTGGTCACCAAAGTAAGCACACAAGCAATCCTACGAATGGATCAGCAAGCCTTCACTTAGTTTCACTTCTTCAATATCTCTCAAAAACTTTGTTAGGGGTTAAATATAGGATATTGCACGATTTATTATGTATATGTATACTGTATATTATATATGAGAGAGAGAGAGAGAGAGAGAGAGAGAGAGAGAGAGAGAGAGAGAGAGAGAGAGAGAGAGAGAGAGAGAGAGAGAGAGAGAGAGAGAGAGAGAGAGAGAGAGAGAGAGATGCATTGGCAAAAAATAAGATAATACAACAGCTGGGTAGCTCTCTCTGCCACAGTGGCGTTTGTTTATTTTGATCAGCTGATATTAATGTCCCGTGATTGGTTGGTCCACCCAAACAATGGGATATAAGGAGCCCAGTGATTGGCTGAACAACATAGGGCACCCTAGAAGATTTAGGATAGTTTAGGAGTTCCTAACCATTTAGGAACAGGATAGGACATCCTAAATTTTGTTTGTGTATATAACTTAAGACACGAGATAAGTTGTCCTAACCTGTTCATATCTTAGGGCGGCCTAAGTCAGTTAGGAAGTCTTAAGTGGCCTAAGTTAGGACAGTTTTGAGTATCCGGCCCCTGGTAGAAGTGGGTGTGTCGTGGAAATATTTTAGGCATAGGCAGATTCTCCCTTGGCCAATCAGAAAGCAGTTTCTAGAGAATTTAGACCAATCACCAATCAAAGCTTCTCAACAGCAAGAGTACTTCAATAATAATTTAACAGTGTGTTAACACTTATGTTTACTAAAACGTGAAGAGTTTGGACGGATATTACTTGATTACAGTCAGTCAGTCAGTAGCCAACCCAAAACACCCTTAAAGGGGTAGAGGCCGGTGATTATGGTAGTAGTAGTATTGTGATGATTGTGGTAGTAGTGATTGATGATGGTGATTATGGTAGTATAATTTAAACCCGGGCAACGCCGGGTACCCCTGCTAGTAATACAAATAACAATAACAATAATAATAATAATAATAATAATAATAATAATAATAATTCCTTTACTCCATGAAATTATATAGATGGGTACGCGTCCATTATATTCAAATAATGTCTGTAAGTTGTAGAGTGTTATTGATGAATGTCAGACATACAGTATATATTCATAGTTCAGTCCCTAACGATGTAAATGACAATTAAGTATGAAGGAACGAGGCGCACTTGAAATATCTCGCCACTTGTTTGGTCTGTCCACACATGCCATCATATTACCACATGCTAATCTCTCTCTCTCTCTCTCTCCTTCTTCTTCTTCTTCCTCTTCTTTCTTTTTTCTTCTCCGTCTTTCTTCTTCCCTTCCACGTCGCTCGTGTCTGACATACCACCTTGAAAATTTGAAAGCATGAATATAAACACCATATGAGGAAGAGCACTTTAGTGACAACGTTTCTCAGATAGTGACCTGAAGAAGCTATCTGCGAAACGTTACCAATAAAAGGCTCCTCCTCATATGGTGTTTATATTCTAATCACCTTGACTTTTTCCACGACATCTTAAATGTATATGACAAATATAAAGCAGTTGACATCGTCTACCATGATTTTCAAAAAACATTTGATAAAATGCCTCACAACAGATTGATAATAAAACTTAAAGGTCATGGTATTCGAGGGTCTGTTCTTCATTGGATTCAGGATCGGTTAACTGAGCGAAAGCAACGACTAGTAATAAATGGCACAGCTTCAAATTGGATGAATGCTAAAAGGTGTGTACCACAAGGCTTCGGTCCAATTAAATTGCTCATTTATGTTAACGATATTGATGATGGACTATCAGCCAGAATCTCCATATTCGCTGAAGATACAACAATGACAAAACAAGTTAATTATCCATCGCACATACAAGATATACAGAATGATCTAGACAAGCTATCAAACAGGGCTCAGTCATGGCAGGTGAATTTCATTATTGATAAATGCAAAGTGCTCCACATTCGTAGTAAAAATCCATAAGCAAACTATTCGATTAATGGAATTCAACTCATGAGCGTAAATGAAGAAACCGATCCTGAAGGTATTATAACGATCGATTTAAACCCAGCCCAACAATGTGTTGAATTTGTTAAAAAAGCAAATTATTCGCTTCATTTGGGAGATGTTTTGAATATGTATGTCCGCATTTGGATTATTGTGTCCAGTTTTGGTCGCCATATTATACGAAAGACATTGAAAAACTAGAGAGAGTACAACAGAGAGTAACTATAATTATTCCCTGACTAAAAAATGAACAATATTATGAATAACACCTAAGAGTTAAACCGATTTACCTTGACAACCCGCAGAATAGTAGGAGACCTAACCCAATTTTTTTTTTAGAATATCAAAGGCCCTGACAACATGGACGCAAATAAGTAATTCACAATAGATAACACAAAATACACAAGAAGTAATGGTTACAAAACAAATTAAATGCAGCCATTGACAATTAAATCTGTTGTTGCTTGTTTTCCTTTGTATTTCTTTGTATTTGTACTCCTTGATCTCGAGTTTGCTATCTCTACTAGAAATTAAGACCTGGACACTTGCTGGGATAGTGAGATATGTGTGTTTGGTGTAAACATTTATTTTTTATCTCTCTCTCTCTCTCTCTCTCTCTCTCTCTCTCTCTCTCTCTCTCTCTCTCACACAGACACACAAGGTTATTAGGAGGGCATGTCTGAGGGTGTACCAGGTGAGGCAGGTAAAGGGGGGACACTGATTAATTTAACAAGACAAGTGAGCACGCCGACACCTTAAGATCCTCGCGACGACGGATGCTCAACCTACGAAATTATTAGTCGGGTGGTCAGAGCCTTATTTTCTGCAAACCAGTTCGGATCATATTTTACATACAGCACCGACGTGGCTCACCTGATTGAATGGTTAGATACACTCAGGCCCTGTACTGTACAGCATATAAGTTGTGGCCTTAAGGGTCTAGTAATCGCTTTTTCTGGACCCCCTTCTCCCTCATGTTTAGCATATTAGTTTTGAGGTTTTAAGACGTTCATTCAGTTAGTTTGGCGATTTTGAAACCTTTCGCCTCATATTTTTTTTCAATATTAAAACCTTTTGTGCCCTTTACTTTTCCTGGCGAGCAATAGCGAGCCTCTAATTTTTTAGAAGGAAAGCGGCCTTCGACCGGGACATTTTTCTACCGAAAAAGGTACAAACTTATCTTGAAAGGGGGTCTAGGGGGTGCTTTTCTAAGCTTGGTGGAAATCTAGCGAGGAAACTAAAAGATAAATTAATAAATAAATATATAGACCAAAAACCAAGCACTACCCCCATATTTTTGTTTTAGAAGCCTATCCCGAACGGAACTGAATCTTATTAATTCTTCATCTAACTTGAACATAATGTATGCATTCTGTGGGTTCAGTTCGAGAATACAAAAAGGGTCATGACTTAAGCCCTAGAGTATGCATACAATATCGCCTCGATGTGATCTATTTGAATGACATTGCATAATCCTATACACATGGATTGGGTTATTTATTTAGACTAGATTAGGCTAGGTTAGGTTAAGTTATGTTAAGTTAGACTAGTTTCACTATTATGGTCGTATGTGTACAGTCTCGCCAGTGAGCCTTTTTCCTTGTTCTTGAATATATGTTTAGAAATTGAAATAGTATAATTGGCGAATGAGTGTGTTTTACTATTCATTGGTAAGATTAATTAAGTTTCATAAAACGTGCTAGCTTCGAACATCAAACGTGCTAGCTTCGAACATCAAACGTGCTAGCTTCGAACATCAAACGTGCTAGCTTCGAACATCAAACGTGCTAGCTTCGAACATCCATCCTATTGGTCTTGCTATTGATATGGCAATCCGAAGAACCCGATTTCATAGTCTAGTGTGTCAAGGGAAGATATAATTGGGATATAATTTAAGCTTTACTTAGCTTCAATACATTACCACAAACCTCACTGACACGCCTTGGTTAGTTAGTTAAAATAGGACTTCAGAGGCTATCAACCCTATTGGATTATTAAGCCAGCACACTGTAAGTCAACAATAACGTCAGGACTGGAGCCTGTCTGCGAGAACCCCAGTCCCTTGTGCCACACGCCATACAAATTACTATTGCTCTTTCTAAGATACATGGTTATTGTTTGAGTTTTCCCATATTCAAAACCAACAGTGGGATTAATTATGTATCCAGTAAGAATCTCAACAGGTGGCGTGAAGAGTGTGAATTCCGAGAAGACGACACAGTGGGATTGCAAGCTCGAAACGCAAGGAGCTTAAGGGGACAGTGGCTGTTTTTGTTTTCTTCTATTAATTCATATATTTGTTTAGTTTCCCCCGTAGACCTCCATCAAGCTTAGAAAAACACCCCCTAGACCCCCCCTTTAAGATATATTTGTACATTTTTCGGTAGAAAATGTCCCGGTCAAAGGGCGATTCCTCCTAAAATTACAGGCTCGATTTCGTTCACCAGGAACAAATCGACACCTACCTATGGGTTTCAGAGGCCGTGTTACATCGTTTTTCGGGAATAACTTCATAACAAACAGTTGGATCAGTATGATATTTTGACACGGCTTTTTTCACACCGTGCCCTAATTTTCTTCAATATAGTGCATTACCAAAAGTGTAGAATTAAGCCACTTGTCCCGGTGTCATGAGGTTAAAGTCACACATTAATGACACAGAAACGAACAAGGCTACCGTGGCTTACCTGTGAGAACCACCAAACCATTATTGCTCCTCCATCAAACACGGTAGTTATCACCGACCACCCAACCCTACTATCGCCTTTAAATTCAAGTTATCTGTCGATATCAAAATATAAATATACAAAAAAATATACTTTTTGTATATTTATACTTGATATTGACAGATAACTAGAATTTAAAGGCGATAGTAAGCTTGGGTGGTGGCTGATAACTACTGTGTTTGTTGGAGTAGCAATAATGGTTTGGTGGTTCACACGGGTAAGCCACGGTAGCCTTGTTCGTTTCTGTGTCATTAATGTGTGACTTTAACCTCATGACACCGGGACAAGTGACTTAATTCTACACTTTTGGTAATGCACTATATTGAAGAAAATTAGGGCACGGTGTGAAAAAAGCCGTGTCAAAATGTCATACTGATCCAACTGTTTGTTAAGAAGTTATTCCCGAAAAACTATGTAACACGGCCTATGAAACCCATAGTATATGGCACGAAGGGTCCTAATATTGACAAAGCAATGGGGTGAAAGGTCATAAAATCCGCAGACTAATGGAACCAATGTCTTAAAATCTCAAAAACTAGTGGGGCTAAACATTAGGGAGAAGGGGGTCCAGAAAAACGGTCTGTCTCCCCTTAATGGGCAAACAATCAAGGCACCACTAGTTTGGGAAGTTAGACTCGTGTCGAGCCAATTGCAAATCCCAAAATATGGAATAAGTCCTCCAACAACAGAATCTACAGGTTATATAAAGCCTATGCCTGGAGGGAAGCAAATTAGGCAAATATAGGAATGGTCAGAACTCTGTTGTAAAAAGTAATCTCTAGCGGACGGTCACAGCACGCGAGAGTGGTTTACGACAAGCCGGTCACGGAGATATGTCGGGGTGGCGGCGGCAGGCTGGGGGTTCTAATTATATACTTTAATGCAGTTGTCACTCTTACCACATTTGTGAATGGCTGCTATGTCATCGAAGTCACCCTTTGTAAATTCCTTGGAATAATAAACTGCTTCTATGGATTATTCTGGATCTTTGTGAAAATGTATATTGTTGTGCAATAGAGTTTATTCTCGAAACATGCTAGTTTCCTTCGGCAACTTATATGTAGGTTTATTTATCAACCTCTGCACTTTAGGGTTTTCAGTGCCCTGGAGTTATTGCAAGGCAATAAGATTGTAGAATGGAGCTTAGAAGTCCTCGTTACATCATATTTTTCGCAGTAGTTAGCGGGACCATATTTAGACACGCTTCAGATTGCTTGATGAGTGTTGCAATGCCATCGTCACAACATTTTCAATAGTAATCTGAC
Organism: Paralithodes platypus; assembly: GCA_032716605.1. Taxonomy (NCBI): domain Eukaryota; kingdom Metazoa; phylum Arthropoda; class Malacostraca; order Decapoda; family Lithodidae; genus Paralithodes; species Paralithodes platypus. The sequence goes on from CM064492.1 coordinate 32,426,518, forward strand.
ATCTGTGTTGTAAGTTGGTGACTATATGGGGGTTATCATCTTGGCATGGCAGTGCAGCCAGAATACTGTAGAACAGCTGAAATGAAACAAAACTGTATTTATTAGTGGCCCCTCCATCATTGACGATATGCCTATTAGTATAATAGTCCCCTTTCAAGCGCCCGCGGTACGCATGTTTGAAACACCCGCCGCGGGGAGAAAGAGTCCTACATCATAAGTGCAACGCTAATTCTCTTATGGAATCGTCTTATGATTGGGTACTTACTACGAAAAAAACTTCGTAAAAAAATAAAAAATAAAAATTTACTTAAAACTTGTTATATTAATGCTTTCCATCACGTGGATGTCTTATGTGGATTCTAGCCTAGACGCTGCTCCAAGCGACGCCATACTTCCTTCTTCTCCCTGCGTGCATCCCGGATTGACGTGCGCAGCCTGTGCTCCGCTTAATTCTTCGTTCGCTCAACTCTAGTGAGTCCTTGCTTATTTGTATATATCTGAGTTGTAATAAAACAGGTTAAGATTAGCTAGAACAGGCTGCCCCATTGGTATGCCCGCAGGAGAGTGTTAAATTAGGGTATTATTGTAGAGGCACCATGTCAGCCCCCAGGTCCCGCGCCTCGTGTGTTTGTTTTTGTTTGGCTGCGCCTTAGTTTTTGCTTTTACCTACTAGTTAGGAGGCTACTATATCCGCAGGATTATGCTTCAGGCCGTCTTTATGAGGCAGTTGCATTATTATTTTGATAGCAGTCGCTCTGGTCCAAGAGTTGTCACACGTGGTGTGGAGCTTTCCAGGGTCCGTGTCTGCGTTTGCCCTCTACCGTGGGGCCTTCTCCGTGTGCTGCAGCTGTGTCGTCTGGAGGTAAGAGTAACAGATCCAAGAGTATGATTACTATTAGCCTCGTGGCCAGCCTAGGTAGGGGTATTCTTAGAAAGCTAGGGGTACTATTTTACTGTTTAAATTATCCTATATTTAGCCCTAAGATGTGTTCCTTGTTTTCATGTGGTGTTATGTTCATGTTAACAGAGAGTCAGGAGACGTTCCGACTGTTTGGTGGGTTTTTTAGGGGTAGCTGACTTTCCTATATAAGTCAGTACCTCTAAAAAGTTTGGTTATTTCCTCCCGGCGATCTTTCTGTGTATTGATGCCGGATTCTCGTCTCGCAGGCGAGAATGGAATTAGCCAAATGACCCGGCGTGGTGGGCTGTACCACCTGACTCCTGGCGGAAATGCTAATTCCGAAGGGTAGTATCTCGGCCCGGCCGAGTGAACTCGCCCAGACTGTTAGCCTCACGCAACATGACTTTTAACGCCCGGCGAAACAGTCCAGCGTGGTCTTTACCTATCTCGCTAATCCAAATAGACGATCAGATAGTTAATTAGGTTATTATGAGCCAGTGACACTTGTCACAGGTAAGCAGTTCAGTCGACGAAGAAACCTTCAGGGGGTTCTCTTCACATACAAGTTCAGCGGAAGGTTAGAGTAGCGGTTGGGCTATAGCTAATTTCCCGGCGTATTTGGGGTGTTAGGATGTGTAAACCTCTCAGGTTATCCTTATGAGCATTGATTCCTGGAAATGTTTATTTCCAGATCACAACACATCTTGAGCAACACAGGTCAGCAGAGAAAGGAATCGATCCCGGCGGGGGGGGGAGGGGGGGGGCGGGTTCAGTTACCATTATGCCTCTAGTTAATATTTGTGCCACACCCACTTGCTCACTAGTACCGGTCATTGCACACAAACTCTGTATAAAATGTGTCAAGTGCTTAGATAGGTCTAAGTTCCTATGGACGTCCCAGAAGTGTCTGGTGTGCTCAGATCTCTTTGCAGAATGGGTTAATAAGCAAGATCTTTCGTGCCTGGTGGCACTGATCGACATTGATAATAATTTTACCTCTTATACCAAGAGAGTGGTGAATGTAGAATTAATCTACAATGATGCAGATCTTTTGCACAAACTCCTGCTCTACTCATCGAATATTGATTCCTCTGTAGCAAAGTCATCTTCTATCAGTACAGCGAAAACTCAACGTCTTGTAGAGGTATTAGCTCAGAGTAGCGACAATGATTGAAATGAGGTACCCCCCCCCACCCACCTCAAGAGGACACGCTCGTTGTCTCCGAGAGGCCAGCCTAGGTCCAGGTCCAGATCACCCCGGCGGCAGTCCAGGCACTCGTCAGTCCAGACTACGCGGTCTCCCAAGAGACAGAAGTGTGACTCGGCGATCTCTACCCATCTGGTCACAGCGGAGGTGCATGCCAGTGCCCACTCGGACGAGACGCAGTCGCTGCACCAGTGTAAGTCGGGGTCACGGCCACTCCCCTCATTTTCTGCCTCTGACGTGCCAGAGTTCCTCCAAGGCAGCTCCGAGGTGGAAGTGGGGGGGATTGAGTCTGATCTCAAGGAAGGGTCTAAGGTAGGTTTGAACCAACAGTAGGCGCAAATGGTGTTTCTTAAAGTTTATTTTCCTTTACCAAAGGATAAACGCATAGTTTCGCCAAAGGCGCTCACAGAAGATTACCGCACTTCCGCGGCATGTGAGGACGACACCGTTGAAGGGTCTATAGTAGGTCAAGGTTTACCGGAATCCCAAACACCGAGTAAGCTCGGCTCCTATAGGGGTAGAACTCCAGAACCTAGTCAATCAGAACCCAGTGTAGAAGAGCGACAAAGGCTCTCTAGTCATAAGCTCAGACCAAAACCAGAAACAATGAGAGTAATGGGAGCGCCGGAGGAGGTAGGACAATGTTCGGCGCTGCAGGGACACAGAGGGAATGTGGAGAAGGTACGAACTAAATCTCTAAAGAGAGCCCATAGTAAATGTATCACGGCCAAACATCTTGATAACATATTACATAAGGTTTTGAATCAGTGCTATGTTCCTAAGAAGTCTCGAAATACTCCCACAGCTACGCTGGGAGCTCCCCCGAGTACCTCTGTGCTACCGCTAAAACCATCCAAAATTAGTGTACTACCAACTTCGGCTTGTTCCCCGGTTAACGTAACTAATTCATATTCCCCGGCGAGTGACACTACAGTACCCGTCACTTGGACATCTATCTACGCTTGTACCAATGCAGACTTCTACCCCCTTTCTTTAGATAAACAGTTACAGGCTATGGCCTCTGTTCCCGGCTTGCCGGAATCAGATTTTTTTGGTTCCCAGTCCTAACAACCAAATCAGGTGCTGAGCACAAGTCCATTGCGGGGGAGATCCCAGTCCCTGGTGAGTGGGTAATCGAGACAAGTAAGAATAGGGAGTTCCGAGCTAAGGACGCACAAGGTAGGTTTTTAAAGGTACCAATCAAGGCTATTCCTAATGTCTGGAAGTATGAATATTCTGTATATGTACCTTCCCAGCTTTTACCACCTTCCCCAGCAGAGCTAAATTGTCCAGACTGCTCCCGGCCTTACGGCGTACACGGTTATGACTCCCTCAAGGCACGGGAACCGGGGTTGGTTACAACTGCGGCGCGCTTTCCGTCGAGCAGTCAGGAAGTGCTACTGGGTTAGGTAGGTTTTGGTCCATGGGTGGACTGGGAGAAAGAGGCGCAACAGTTTACTATAACATTAACGTCACAGCCCTCCCAGCCTATCCCTCTTTCCAACTATCTTGAGTTTGACGTAATGAGTACTCAAGCCGGAGGTGTGCCCCCTTCCATTTTTGAATTCCGTTCGTCCCCTCAGTTATCACAACGGGACTTCCAGGATCCCTTCAATATGCCTCCTTTGACTGACCTCCATAGAGATTTTAAATTGCGAGATAATGCTTGTAAACTGTTTTCACAATTTTTACTCAGTCGCCAAACTGCCCAGTCCATCGCTAAACCAGTAGACTCTAAAGCAGATCAAGGTATTAGTGAAACGATAGTCTTGTTCCAACGACTTCTGCTCCCCCACCTGGTTAGATCCCTCGGTGACATACGAATAGCCTTGTTGGAAGCTGTTCGCGCTCGGCAACACCTGAGACTGTTCATGGTGAGAGGGTTGCCCGGGAATATCTTCCACCGGGTAATCCTCTCACCTGTGTTGACAGCTTCAGTTATTAACACTGAGACTAGGCAGGCAGTTCACCATATGCTGAATAAATTGTTAATCGCTGCATAACTGAACAATTGAGATAGGTTACTATAACTTCCGGTTAGGGAGCGACATCGACCAATACTAGGCAGCCGTCTATCCCTATCAACACCAACCTTATGATTCCATAAAAACCTCTCTCTCTCCCGGGGCCTTTTGAAGGCGAGTGGATCCGAGGGGAGTTCCGTAGGACAGACCCAGTCCAGTACTGGGGGTCTTTATGGTTGTCACCGGGCTAATTCCCCGGCGGACGTGGGCAGGGACAATGGCACAAGGGCTGCACCTGATGGTGGCTCCGGCGACCTCGTTTACGTCAGACTAAAAGTCAATCATGTTTCTTTAGAGGTGGAGTCACTAGTCCAGGCAAGGTTCCCCAAAAACATGTCATTGTCCCGGCCGATCTAACTTGCCATGTTGTCTCGTCCAGACTTATAGAGGGCCAAAGAGGGACAGTATTCAGATACGACCAGTAGTAACTCTAACGTGTCTGATGTCTCATGGTCAGAGAAATTTCACCCTTCAGGACACTCTAAGTAAAGTCAAGCAACTTCTTCCGCCGTAAAGCCGGAAGTGCTCGCTAGACCGGGGAGCTGCCGGTGGGCAGGTACCTTCAAGACAACAAATTCCTTGCCTTGAGGATCAATCAAAATACTTATGTCTTTACTTAATACCAATTTGGGGGTACCGGGCACCAGGCATATTCACAAATTTAGTCCAGCAGGCCCCTAGGCCAAGGGTAAATCAAGGAATCAAAGGGTTGTGATACCTAGATGACTGGCTAGTAGTTGAGGAGTCAGAGAGTTTATGCAATATCCATGTCATCACATCATAAATTATGTATTTTCCCTAGGGTTCAAGGTCAACTTGGCAAAGTCGTATCTTGTTCCCACACGGGTAATTCAGTGGATAGGGCTGGGCTGAGACACAGCCAACCTTACTCTCAATCAGACTGTGGATAACCGCAACAGATTTCTTCACAATCTGAACACGACGAGAAGGACTTGGGGGTCCCTGGTCGGCTCTCTCAACTGGAGTCAACTGTGTAGTTGGGCCGGTTGAAAGTAAAGAGATTAATCTTGGAAGGAAACAAAAAAAAATCCGCTATTGCCGGCGAAAGTTTTTTAAACATTCCTCCATTAATTCACAACTTACTGTCGGTCTGGGCGAGAAGGGAAACATTGCACTCAATAATGACGTGGGTTTCTCCCCCACCTACGGTATGGGTAGACACAGATGCTTTAGAGACAATAAGCTGGGGATATCAGTAGAGCCTAGGCCACCAGGGTCAAGGTCCTTGGTCCCAAGCCGAGAACTTTCATATCAACCAACAAGAGCTCCTAGTCCCTTTGTTTTTTCCTTCAATCTCACGGGGGGGAAATCAATAGCTTTTCGATTAGACAATTTGAACGCGGTACACTGCATTCAAAGGCAAGGGTCAGCGAGGTCTCGGTAATTGCTAGAATTGTCAGAAAAGAGTTTGCTCTAGCCGAAACGCTGAGCAGTCATATTCATGCATCTTACCTCCCGGGCGTAGCTCTGTCCTGACGACAGAGCACCACAGGAGAATGGGCAATCACACAAAACGTCTTCAACCAGATGATTGCAGAGCCATACCGTCCACAAGTGGATCTATTTGCATCCGAGGGGACCCACAAGACCCCCTCTATACCTAACCCGCCAGGAAGTGACTTCGGCGGGGGGTCCAGACGCATTGTCGGAGGACTGGAACAAGTGAAATTACATCTATCTTTTCCGCCTCCAGACGCTTCACTCATGAGTCCAGTAGTTCACAAACTACGGGGTTACCGGGGCCTAGTCTCGATGATCGCGCCTTTTGGGCCGGCTCAGGTGTGGTACCACCAATTGAAAATGTGATGCGAGAACTCGGTGTCGCTCCCGGTCTCGTGCCTCCACTTGGAGACAATTGGCAACCTAGAGACCTCGATGACTTTTGCCTTCTGGACATTCAAAATGCCAAATAATTAACTCCGTAATGAGAGAGAGTCACTAATAAAGTTCTTAATCAGTATACTATGTCTACCAGGAGACAATACCAAGTTATTGGAAAACGCTCACAACCTGGATAGTAGAAACGGCACAAACAGATGCATCAGTTGCTTTGGTACTTAGCCTAATTGTTTGAACAAAAACGCCTTTCTGTAGTTACGCTAAAGAATCACTTGTCTGCCATTAGAACCCCCTTTTTACGACCTTACAGGTCTATCCATACCGCAGGCGGAGGAGAAAGGGTTCATAAGGGCATGTTTCAGAACTTGCCCACCACCACGTTAGCTCATGCCTACCTGGTAACTGGACAAAGTTTTATCTTTGCGTCATTCATGCAAGTATAACCATGCACCGGATTTATGACTCACTAGTAAAGAAGGCTGTGTTCCTTATGGCTTTAGCTACAGGAAACAGAGTATATGAGCTGACGGCGATGAGCAACGAACCTAATTGCCTCAGGTTTGGGAGACTTGATGAAACAAGTTACGCCTTCTCCCACGTTCGTAGCAAAGAACGATTCTGAATTTACGATCCCGGCACTTAAACACGGGCACATGTATCATATTTTGTGCCCGGTGCAGGCATTAATCAAATTATGAGGGTGTCACAGCCCCAACAACAAGGAGCCTTATGGGTCAATAACACAGGTACTCGCATCACGAGAAGAAAATTAGCTTCCTTACTCGTAGACGTAATTCGTGAAAGTAATCCCGGTGTAGTGGGCAGAGCCCATGACATCAGAAAGTGGGCTGTCTCTCCATGAATTGTACAAAATTATTCAATTAATGACATAGCTAATACTAATTTATGGGCTTCTATTAATACTTTCCTGACGCGATACCTGTCTGTGGTTCTAGATAAGCCGAAACTTGCCTGTATGGCATTACGTCAGCGGGTCTAGTTAGTCTATGCGCTACTATAATTAAGTTTTATCTTAAGGGTAGAAAAGGAGGGGGGGGGAGGGGGGGTACAAGTAAGCCCTAAGACCCCTAGAGACTCTCCGCCGGTCTGTGTGATTAGATCACGAGCTGTGATACCTAATAAGTCGAGCTGGTTATACAGCTCAAAATATTTTTATGTTTTTATATTTTTATATAATATCTATCATAGTTACAACTATAGGGTATTAAGTATAAGTGTACACATGATATGGAATGTACAAATTATTTGTTTTAAGGACATAAGATATAATCAAATGATTTAGGTGGGCCTTTACAAAGTTGAACAGGAATACAAGAATGTTCCTGGAAACAAATTTGTGAATCTCAATGTGATATTATATCAAATGTACACTCACGTGTACTAAAAGTTGCTCAGGGTTGGGTCCTTCCTTCCCCTACTCCACCCTGGGTAGGTGGAAGGGGGGAGTCGGGTCCAAGTCTACCCCCACCTCCCACCCCCAAACTATCCCCAACTCCCCCACCTTCCTTCTCTAGCTGGCAGTTAGTGATTAGCGACGATTGTTCTCTTGTATTGCAAATTATTGTTAAACCATCATTGCACATGCTTACAATGGCCGACATTTAACATTTATTATGAATTTATAAATACAATATACTGTATAATTGTATTCTCAAGGTGAGTTTCTATACACAACGTGGGTTACACGAATCTTGGCTGTATTGGACTTGTGCTTCTAGCTCTCTCAAAGCGTGTGTGTCTCTCATTGCACTACTTTCTACGATCAAGACTTAATGTGATTTCAATATAATAATACCGCAATTAAATTCAGTCTCATACAGTATTCAGGATATTATGTTCACCATTATTGCAATACACATAAACGTGCCCTCTACGATCTACTCCTAGGTTCTCTAATTACTTACCCAGTCGGGCTTTTATATCATAAAAGGAAAGGACTAAAGGCACAGATTGGCTGGAATAGTGTTATGGCTGTTATTGATTGTTTCCTTTATCTTTTCAATCAGTTATTCCTATTTATTTAATACCATGCATACTACAAATTGTATGTGGCCTATGCACTTTTTCAATCAATTAAATGTCGAACTCTATATAAATTACTATCAAAGTCGGTGTTAACTTTTAGTAAGGTTTGAGTATAGGACTACACTCCTTACAGTGCACAAAATACTATCTACTGTCTTCTTGAACTGTTCAACTGAGGACATGTTTACAACTTTTGAGGAAATTTTGTTCCAGGTAGAATTGATCTTAAATGGGAAACAGTTTCCACAAATACTAGTGCTGAACCTTTTCAATTCTAACTGCCCGCCATGGTTGCGTATTGTATTCGTAATGAGGTTAAACATTTTGCTATTATACAAATTATCAAACCCCATTACATATTTTAAAAACTTGAATGAACTGACCTCGTAGTCTGCGTGTTGAGAGAGAGAGAGAGAGAGAGAGAGAGAGAGAGAGAGAGAGAGAGAGAGAGAGAGAGAAGACCACTACAGCCGATATTCTTGTAACTCACGTTGTGTATAGAGAGAGACTCATTTTGAAAATGCAATTATACAGTATATTGGATTCATAAATTCCTAATATTTGTCTACGTGTTGGCCATTGTAAGCATTTGCAATGATGGTTTAACAATAATTTGTAATACATGAGAACAATCGTCGCTAATCACTAACTGCCAGCTAGAGAAGGAAGGTAGGGGTACTCTTGGACCCGACTCCCCCCTTCCACCTGCCCAGGGTGGAGTAGGGGAAGGAAGGACCCAACCCTGAGCAACTTTTAGTACGCGTGAGTGTACCTAGTCAGTCATGTACAAGCAGATATTCTTCGAAGTAACTCGCTGCTTTCCTTCCATTTTTTACTGTTATTGTATGTAAGCAATAAAGACTTAAGTTTGTTATATGGTTCTTTGTCTCTACCTATGGTATTTGTTAGTGGTTTTGATATTGTCATGAATGTCCCCCTACAGTCTTGTGATATCAGGCATATCGTCAATGATGGAGGGGCCACTAATAAATTATAGGTTTGAGTCCCGGAGGGAAGAATGAAAACCTAATATTTAGTAGTGGCCCCGAAATCATTGACGATGTAGGGTCCTCCCTTCCATCCCCTTCCCATTCGTTTGATGTCTTGAGATAGTCTTGATATGTCATTGAAGGAAGTATGGCGTCGCTTGGAGCAGCGTCTGGGCTAGAATCCACATAAGACATCCACGTGATGGAAAGCATTAATATAACAAGTTTTAAGTAAATTTTTATATTTTATTTTTTACAAAGTTTTTTTCGTAGTAAGTACCCAATCATAAGACGATTCCATAAGAGAATTAGCGTTGCACTTATGATGTAGGACTCTTTCTCCTCGCGGCGGGTGTTTCAAACATGCGTACCGCGGGCGCTTGCAAGGGGACTATTATACTAATAGGCATATCGTCAATGATTTCGGGGCCACTACTAAATATTAGGTTTTCATTCTTCCCTCTGGGACTCAAACCTATATTCTGAACTCGAAATTGCAATATTTATATATGCAGATGGCAATGTTATTCATTTAGCCACACCTTCCCGTACCGGCACTGATAGTTTAATCGTACATGTGGCTCTGTCACCAGGAATGTCAATAGCACTCTCCTCCTGAACTTCACAAGGCTCAGGAAACTGAAGATTTCTGGATCCAGATTCCTCTCCTGGCGATGTGAGTAAGATCAATCACATCCTCAAAGATGTTTGTTGGATAACGCTTTCAGAACTGCAGAATCTTTAGAAGTAGAGAGTTCTTCGCTACTGATCACAAGCTATTTGTTGATACCTTAACCCTTCCTGCCCGGGTGTCGTTTTAAAATGACACCGCGGCTGATGGGCCGGAGCCCGGGTATCATTTTAAAATCCGTATGCTTGAAAGCGTGCTTTGAAATTTGCGCAGTGAAAATTTCCTTAGCAGGGGCGATCGCAGCGCCACCAAGCCTCAACTACTACCGTTATCAGTCTGTACGTGCCCGCCATAGTGAGATATAGCGAAAAAATGTCTTCCGACGTGTCCGATTCCCTGCAACCTCCTGCGTGCCCCACTGCTACCCCGCTAGCTACGTCGACGCCTGTTGCAATCGCTAAAAATCCTGAACGTAAGAAAGTGAAACGTTTATTGAGTGATAGTGCTATCGAGAGAGACCTTTTTGCCATTTTGACTGAAGAAAGCAGTGGTGAAAGCTTGGCAGACAAAGAAATCTTTATAAGTGAGAGTGAAGATAATGATTTTGTGGGCTTTGAGGGTGATGATGGTGTTGATTTGTTTGAGGGAGCAGACAGTAGTGAGGACCCTGATATAGAAGTGGTGAAGGAAGGTGAAATTGAACTTCCTAGTGTGCTTGAGGCTAGGCCTACCCTGTCGCCATCTTTGCTTGGTCAGCCTAGGCCTACCCCGGGACCTTCCCCCTTGCCTGCTCGTATGCCCTTGAAAGTGGGCAAATACTTTTACAAGAAGCCTTTAGTGAAAAGTACGGCCAAAAAAGCACGCAGGACGGCAGAGGAAGCAAGGGAAGGTAAAAGTGATAGTGATAGTGACAAAGACGCCGACCCTGCTCTAGCGACCACCCGCATTCCTTTGTCCCGACGCGCAGGTCACCTACAGCCCTCGACTTCATCTCTCCCTCACGATGAGCAAAGGGCCTCTTCAAGTGGTACTAGTGGTGTGGCATTGTCCTCACAGTGTGCCACAGCCCTCATCACATCGAAGAGCATTATTTGGAGGGGAGAAGCCCTCACCTCGCCGCAAAAGGAGTCCAACTCCCGAGACTGAGCCTGGCTCCCATTGTTCCATCCCTCCGCAGCTTCTCCCCCCCACCCCCTCCCCCCACCCCTGCTGCCGACGCCCGGTCACTTCTTTGCCGGAATTAACCCCAGAAGACGATGCTGACGACCCTGACATTGCCCCAGATGACCTGACATCACCTGAGGAGCAGGAGGAAGAGGAAGTGGAAGAAGAGGAGAGACCAACACGGCAAGTTCAAGTTCGAGGGCGAGGTCGTGGGCCTGTGGCTCAGCCTGCCAACGCCGCTGCCCATGGGCGTGGGCGTGGGCGTGGGCGTCAGCCTTCATCGGAGTTGTTTGTATGGACTGATGGGGCAGATTTTGAGCCAGATTGTCCTGCTTTTGACGAGGAGCAGATTGGCTCAGGGGTGACAGCAGCATATCCCTATGGCCCAGATGCAACCCCTAGTGAACTTTTTTGTGGCTTCTATGACCACGAGGTCATGGAATACCTGGTCGAAGAAACAAATAACCATCACGAAATCTGTGCCAACTTTCTTGGCAGAAAAACAAGCGCCAAGATGGTGGCATGGCGACCTGTCACTGTGCCAGAAATGTATGTTTTTCTGGCGCTGACTATGCTGATGACACACGTCAGGAAACATGCACTGGCCGATTACTGGATTACTGCCGACCTCATCACAACTCCAGCATTCGGTAAATATATGTCCAGGGATAGGTATTTTGACATTCTGTCCTATCTCCACCTGACCAACAACATGGCAGTCCACCTTCCCGATCGGCTATGGAAAATCAGGAAGCTATATGACATGATACGTCATCAGTTTACCACCTACCTGATTCCTTTCCAGAAGATGTGCCTCGACGAGTCTCTGGTCCTGTTCCGGGGGAGGCTGCATTTCCGACAATACATCCCGTTGAAGAGACACCGTTTCGGCATCAAGCTCTTCGTCCTCTGCGACTGCAAGACGGGATATGTGCTGGACTTTGTGGTCTACAGCGGCAGTGGTGGAGAAATAGTTACAGACCCAGACATCGGATTTGGGGGTGCCGTTGTACAGAAGATGATGGAGGAACACTTCCACAAGAACCACATCCTGTACACGGATAATTATTATACGTCGCCCATCCTGACCAAGTACCTCCATGACCGCAAGACCGGAACTGTCGGCACAGTCAAGGCAAAGAGGAAGGGCATGCCAGTGTACCCGACCAAGACGAAGAAGACGGAGGTGTTCCACAAGAAGAGTGGCCCCATCCTCTCTATCCATTGGCATGACCAGCGGAAGGTAAACCTCCTCACCACATGCCACAAGGCAGAGATGGTCGCCACCGGGAAGGTGGACAGAAAGAGCAAAAACCCCGTCCAGAAACCAGCTGCTGTCCTGGACTACAATCTCAACATGCGCCTCATAGACAAGTCCGATATGCAGATGGGCTTCATCGACTGCCTGCGAACATCCTGCAGGTGGTACAAAAAGTTTGTTCTGCATATGGTAGATATGCGAGCCCTCAATGCCTACAATATCTACTGACTGAATAGTCCCGGAGCAAAGAAGTTCAAGTCACTGCGCAAGTTCCATAAACAGGTGATACTTGAGCTTCTGGGAAAACATGCTACAGCCGGGAGACCTCTACAAGGACCAGGCCGGCTGGACCGCACGGCATGTGCCGACTATTTCCGGAAGCACCAACTCAACCCCCTTCCTCCCAAAGTACCAGGTGGTAATGCCAGGAGTCAGAAGAAGTGCCATGTATGTAGCCACATAACCCGCAGACCCCATAAACCAACAAAAACCACATGGGAATGACTCGAGTGTGAGGTGGCACTGTGCGCTGGACAGTGCTTCAATGAGTTTCACACTCTAGTGCAATATTGAAGTGCCCGGGACAATGACAGCGAAAGTGACACTAAAATGTAGGCTATAATAATATATAATAATGAGTAAAAGTGAAAGAGACACAAATAACTAATAATAAGTGCCTTCATAACAATATGAACAAGTGAAAGTGACACTAAAATCTATAATTTTTATTAAAATCTATAATTAAAAAATAAAATATTAAATTTATTAAAATCTATAATCTCCATTTTATGAATGGAGGATGCCTTTAGGCACATGGACCTTTTTGTTTTATCTGTGTTTTTCCTTCCTCCGTTCATTGTCTCTTTAAAAAAAAAAAAAAAAAAAAAAAAAAAAAATATATATATATATATATATATATATATATATATATATATATATATATATATTATAGTTTACCTAACAATAAATACAAGTTAAAATGACACTATCAATTATCCTAGTCCAGTGAAAGTGACACTAAACATATTAATAAAACTGAGTAAAAGTGAAAGACACAAAAAACTAATAATAAGTGCCTTCATAACAATATGAACAAGTGAAAGTGACACTAAAATCTATATTAAAGCTTACCTAACAATAAATACAAGTGAAAATGACACTATCAATTATCATTGTCCAGTGAAATTGACACTAAGAATATAATAACAATAAAAGTACAAGTGAGACACAAAAAAATCTTTATAAAAGTAACTTTATTGAGTGAAAATTACAAACAAAATATAATAAATGGCAGAATAAACAAAACAAAACACTCAAATCGCTTCCCAGCATAATTGCGGGTGGGACGACGAGTGCAGTAGTGTGTCGTAGCCGGGGTCACAGTTGAGCGTTCGGACGCGTCAAGGTAAATACGCGGCAAAGGTTACCTCCACTAAAATCACCATCACTCCTGCACTAGTTGAGCTAGAGAGCTTTACTTAACGTTAGTCTACAGATCAAAGTAAGGGCTGCATTTTGATGTTTGTTTGAATGTTGTAGCTATTGTATTAACATAGATAGGCCAATGTTTACATGCATTGTTTTTTAGCCAGATCACCCGGAGACGAGCAGTGTCATTTAGAAAGGCCGCCCGGGCAGGAAGGGTTAAAGCTGTGACTTAAAACTAGGAAAGACGCGCAGTGCCACATCCAGGCTCACGTCTTGGGAGTGTGAAGGGAAGTATGCAATACAAATTTCAAATCAGGTTTAGTTGTTTGTTTCGAAGTCTCTATAGAACTATGACACAATTTCAAGTATGAATTTCTTGCAACAGCTGTTGAATTTATAGGAATTAAGCAAAGGCCAATGAGAGATCGTATATTGGAAGAGACGCTGGTTTTTGTAGAAGGTATATGTAATTGGAGATTGGGTTCAGTACAGTGTTGTCCCATCGAGCTCACGCTTTCTTGAAAAGGGCCAAAGAAAAGTATAGCAAAGGAATCAGTGAGGAAGTTAAGGACTATTTCTTTCGATACGACTTTTAACTTGCTAACCAAGCTCTGAAGCTCCACTCGATGCTTGCACCCTCAGACTAGCTCGGTATGGATAGCAGATGATGACTTGAGCAGATCTGAGAATGTTAATTGTTAAACCTACTGTGCTGAGTATTTTGAGCAACTATATTGTGTTCATCCCCCTGGCAAGATAGCTTGACAAGTGAATATCCATCCTCCTGTGTCAGACTGCCAACATAGAAAAGACCCATACACCCTTGTGGTAATCAGAAAGGCTGAGGCAAGGTTGAACGGCCGGAATGCACATGGTGTTGATGACTTTTCTGAGGAACTTCTGAAAACTGGGGGTGTATTCATGATCCATGACTTGCATGTGGTATCGATTGCTGCTTAATAAACTAGAACCATTGTTCTAACTGGGCAAGGGGCTTAGTCCTTCATCTAGAATGGGAAAGGTGATTGACAAGACTGCACCAACTACCATGGTGTGACACTGCTCACTATACCAGGCAATTATTTTGTTCAAACTCTACTGGCTCGAGTTCGATATCTGAAGCATCATCAATCTGATATCCTGCCCAGAAAGGCCGGATTATGGCACTTTTGATCCTTGTCGATCACCAGCTTTAATTTCTAGAGACTAATTGCAGTTTATGACGATCTCAAATTCCTGATTCTGCAAGGAAGAGGGCTGTGTTTTGCCAAATTGAATGTTGCCGTCTCCGGAACCTTTGATGCACTACTCCTCCTAAATGGCTGCCCCTCCGACATTGAATAATAAGACAGAAGTAGTTTGCAGGGCTAAAATAATAAAAGTGAACCTGCTGGATTACTGCTACACTCGCTAAGTAGGTCGGTTCGCTGCGCTTTGTCATCTCCGGAACCTTTGACGCACTACTCCTCCTAAGTAGCTGCCTCCACGACATTGAACACCAAGACCAAAGTTGTTCACAGAGCCAAAATGAACAAAGTGAACCTGTTCGATATCCACTCTCAATTGCGGTGGCTCTTGCACCGTAAGATTGTCCTTGTTTTGTTGTCTCCGTAACCTTTGATGCACTGCTCCTCCTAAACAGCCTGCATCCACGACATTAAACACTAAGATCAAAGTAGTTTGCAGAGCCAAAATTAATAAAGTGAACTTGTGAGATTTCCGCTACCAACTGAGGTGGCTCTTGCACGGCGAGATTGTCTAAACATAAGATATAGCGGAATTTTGATGTATCGGATTCATTCGCTATTTTACATGTCTCCTATTCATGGACTTTGTGAGACTCTACGGAGGTCCCTCGGTAATTATTACTCTTTTTTTTAAACAGAGTATTACATCATGTGTTGTGATGAGCCATTTTCTTTATCTAATCCCTGTGAATTCAGATGTAAAATTGGGGTGCTTTCAGGTGTCTTCACTTTTAACACTTC
This sequence comes from Paralithodes platypus, assembly GCA_032716605.1. Classification (NCBI taxonomy): domain Eukaryota; kingdom Metazoa; phylum Arthropoda; class Malacostraca; order Decapoda; family Lithodidae; genus Paralithodes; species Paralithodes platypus. Next base: position 32,442,017 of record CM064492.1, read on the forward strand.
CACAGACTGTCTACTAGGCTTGAATGTCGGACAAAGTTGTTGTGGAGAATTTTTATTTGTTTTCTATCTGTATGAAGGAGACAAAAGGCAAAGCTGCCTACAACAAGTGTCTCCCCGAAAGTTGAAAGAGGGATAGAGCTAAAATAAAACAAAAAATTGGTGTACAGTATTGGAAACAAGAGTGGTGTACTTGCTTAGTGTAATGAAATGGATAGCAGGAGGAGATATTTGTGAGATCTAGCTGGATTACTCTCTGTATACGTGAGACACAAACAGAAACAGTGAGGGTCGACGTCACATAAATTAAACAGGAGTTCCAGCATCTCCTTATCACATACCTATGAGGCCTCCACTGGGTAGTGTCGGCAATATCATAAGTCTTGCCCTTGATCTTCACTGGATATTCTCATACTTGGTCCCTCTCGGTACTGAATTAGAAACCAGACTAAAAATAAAGTGAAAGGATTTTATGTCTTGCTGAATGTAGTAAGGAGTTTGATATGTTCATAATAGTGATGAGTCGGACCATGACATGAATCACCGCCTTGGCCTAGCATATGAACAAATTAATGTATTAATAACACCTCTCTCTCTCTCTCTCTCTCTCTCTCTCTCTCTCTCTCTCTCTCTCTCTCTCTCTCTCTCTCTCTCTCTCTCTCTCTCTCTCTCTCTCAACGTTAAGGCGCTCCAAGTAACCACACAAGCAGCACGATCGACGGGGTAGGTGACGTAAATCAATACACGATAAACAAATGGGGCGTGTTAGGTTTGTGTGGTGTGTGTGTGTGTGTAGACAAGCATTGGCAAACTTACGAGCACAATGTTCATGATATGTGTAAGCTTACTGTATTATGTGAACACTTAAACTTGAATGGACAATTTCAGTGTAAAATGAATTATCCTTAGCAAATTATTTTAGGTGAATACAGGTTAGCTTACATAAGAAAACGGGCGCATTTCATTTGGGCGAAATATTTGATTTGTTACTCTATCATTTGGGCGGCAGTTCACTATGTCATTTGGGCGACAACATATCAGTAATTCTGTGAACTGGTAACCATCATTTGGGCGAAATCAGAATAAGGCAACAACAGCGTAATTGCTATAGAACTGTCTGTCAAGGATGGCTAATAATTATATTAAGAGTAGTGGGAGCCGTAGGAACACATGCGTTTGAATACGATCGAACACAAGGGCGAGATAAAGAAACGAGGTCCTCGAGCAGGACCAAAGAAAACACCATCTCGGAAACCAATAACAAAAAAACACGAGTTTAATATTCTATGGATTCTTGTTTCGAGTTGACATGATAATGTTTTACTTGTAAATGATGAGCAGAAAGTTAGCCATATTGTCCACCTATAGTGGACAGGGAACCGGTATGGTTCTCGCCCAAGTCAAAATGGAGTTTAACTTATCGCCCAAATGAAATTATAACCGGCGCCCAAATTATATGTTTTTTTCTCTCGCTCAAATGAAGTGCTTAATCGCCCAAATTAAATGCGCCCAAGAAAACAGGAGTCTGTAGAAAGCCGATGAATACAAGGCTGATCCCTTTCACACCCAACCCATCGCATCCACGTGCCTATCCAATTTTATCTTGAACCTTCTTATCGTTCTTAATCATACTATAGCACTCGGTAGCCTATTACACATACTTACAAATGGTTTACCAAACCAGTACTTGCCTGTGTCTTTACCGTATCGAAATGTATACAATTTGAAGCCATTTGTTCGAGTTCTCTCGCTATCCATAACCTTCAGTGCATCTTTCATGCCCCCCTTCTTAATCCCACTTATCCATTTTAACACCCATCATATCCCCTCTAGCTCTACGTCTCTCTAATGAATGCTTCTCTTTTTCTCTCTCTCTTTTTCTCTCTTTTTCTCTCTCTCTCTCTCTCTCTCTCTCTCTCTCTCTCTCTCATATTGGAATGCCTCAGGGATCGGTACTGGGGCTAGTTTTGTTTCTAATCTATATAAATGACATCGATGTTGAACTAAATAATACTATCTCAAAGTTTGCTGATGACACAAAGATAGGAAAATCAGTCCTAACCGAAGAAGACAGAATTAAACTGCAATCTGATTTAAATAAAATAGTAGAGTGGTCGGAAAACTGGCAGATGTCATTCAATGTTGACAAATGCCAGGTCTTGCAAATAGGTAGTAAACAAAAATGAATACAAGATGAAAGGCCAGCCAATCAAAACAAGTGCATTAGTTAAAGACCTGGGGGTTCTTATATCTGAAAACCTAAAGACCTCAGATCAATGTGCAGCAGCTGCGAATAAGGCCAATCGAGCATTGGGATATATTAAGAGAAATTTTACTTATAAAAATGAGAACATTATAGTACCTGTATTTAAAAGCATAGTGAGGCCCCATCTTGAATATGGCGTGCAATTTTAGTCTCCTTATCTCTGCAATTAACCAATATACAGCAATTATACAGCAATATACTGCAATTAACCAATATACATCCACTGTGTGCAGGTTTTGAACTGATTAATCATGCCATAGAAACCAGAAGTGTGAATAAATTACTTAGGATTCCTCAATATAGAACTTCCCATATACAACACAATATCATATTTAGAGGTTCAAAACTATGGAATGATTTAAATATTATATTAAGACAAAAACCTACTCAGTTATCTTTTAAAATGTCAGTTAGACAAACCTTAATACATAAATATTAAATATAGTACTAGACATCTCAAGCATAACATGTACAAGTATGTTAAAAATAGCTAAATAAATAAGTAAAAACATGTACTAAAATGACAGATCACAATTTTCACTTGATACTGTATAATATATTTGGGTTTTAAGTGTGTAGTGGTCGTTCCCCGGCCAAGCGGCCGCGGGTCTATGTAAAACTATTGTATGTAGGCCTATATAGTTTTGTATGTAAAACATTTATTTTTCTGGGTTTTGTTTGTGTGTATTGTGTGTATAATAATCTTATTTCTTATCACTATTAAATATTCACAGGTGTAATCCATATTTCTTTCTGTTTTGTTCTCTATTTTTTGTTTAAATCTATATACTGTATATATAAAATCAAACTTTAATTTTACCATGAGTTACCAGACAAATTGAAATAAATATTATGAAAAGCTCACCAAGATATGTTTCGCGTTCATAAAAAAGCTTCGGCTTAATGAACCCTAGCTTCTGCAATGACATGTATACGAATCACAATAATTATATGAATCTGTATCTGGAAGCAACAATAAAAATGTGTATCCTAAGAAATACAAAAATTGTATCCTAAAGGACATTGAGAAACTCGAGTCGGTGCAGCGTAGAGCGACAAAGTTGAATCCGTCACTAAGAAATAAATCTTATCATGAGAGACTAAAAAAAAAAAAAAAAAAAAAAATCACTTAAGAAAAGAAGATTGCGAGGTCAAGTAATCGAGTGTTTCAAGTTACTAAAGGGATTTGACAACATTGATGTAGATTCACTTTTCAAAATAGATAATGGTTCATTAACTCGGGGAAATGGAATGAAATTAAAAACCAGGAGGGCAAATCTCGATGTCACAAAGCACTTCTTCACCTACAGTGTGGTCATCGAGTGGAACAAATTGCCAGAGAAAGTGGTACAATGTAAGACAATTGACACATTCAAAAGAAGTCTAGACATTCATTTTCAGGAGGTGTGTATAATATAGGGTTAAACAAAAAAACACACACACATACGGTAGGTTAAGCATCAGTAGTATATAATATTTCGCATCTTCGTTCTTTACTGTAAATTTCCCAGTAGAAGTTTTTCTCATTCTGCTGGGGGAATTCTTTCCCCAACTTAATTTCATGCCGACCAATGGTCGGAGGGAGAGGTGGGTGGGGAGAGAGCATTCTTCTTTGCTATCCTTGCCTTCCACGTGTAGCAAATTTTATTTTAGCATTAAGTCCGGATTACCTAGTAGGGACCGCAAGGTCTGTGTATCTATGTAGCTCTTTGTATCTCTCTCTCTCTCTCTCTCTCTCTCTCTCTCTCTCTCTCTCTCTCTCTCTCTCTCTCTCTCTCTCTCTCTCTCTCTCTCTCTCTCTCTCTCTTTCTTTCTCTCTCTTCGCTCTCTCTCTCTCTCCTCTCTCTCTCTCTCTCTCTCTCTCTCTCTCTCTCTCTCTCTCTCTCTCTCTCTCTCTCTCTCTCTCTCTCTCTCTCTCTCTCTCTCTTTTCAACCATCATATGTAAGTTTTCTAATCAAATTCATATTATTTGTCATCGTTGTACTGCCTCCAAGGTTCCTATGTGCATTTGTTAATAAGGACAACATTAAACAGCATAATCCATATGGGGAGGTGCATTGGGGAGATTGTAAGCACCAATCGAGCAGTCAGTACCCAGGGGACGCCGCATAGACATATGATAAGGAGTTGCTGGAACTCATGTTTCATTCGTCTGGCTTCCCCAACTCTTTCTATTTGTGCCTCACCTACACAAGGAGTAATCCAGCTATCTCTCACAAACAACTCTTCCTATTTATTTTACTACACTTCTTCCCAACACACCTAAATTACCTTTAACGTACCTTGATATTGGCTCTCTGTTATTCCTTCAGCTGGGGGGGGGGGAGAGGGGGGGGGGGCTGGGGCGGGGACACATGTTACAGGCAGCTTTGCCTTTCATACACATTGAAAGAAACAATATGTGCCTCATTAATGCTAAATTCGATATGTGTGAGCATGTGTATGGTTAGAGTATCATTAACATAGACTAGTGACGGTGATTGTGAATGCTACTTCTCTGCAAAATAGAGGTTTAGGGAAATTTTCCTTCGAAGCAGACCAGGTGATATTCTTAGCAAAGATGATAGCTGTAATGTAAATCCATTTGGTCTAGTATCAATATTATGAAGTTAGCAGGCACTCTTACGAATCAAAGAAAGAATAATTTAATCATTAATACTTAAAACAACTGTAATTCGTAGGACTCATATGCCAACTTTTCTGTCTTAACTAGTGTTGGTTAATTATTTTGGTAAAGAGACAAACGTATGCTTTATAACACTGCCTTTGATTTGTCAAAGCTGAATTATGCATTAATGTTACTTAGAATATTTTGTGTTGATCATCATGATAGTTAAAATAAGAGATGATATGGGTCAGAATGCCTTAAACTGGCTTAGCTTATAAATGAAATACTGGAAAGGGTATCACTGGTCTCGTGTAATTTTGCAAATCGCCTTGCGCATAATTTATATAAACACACAATATCATTGGCACTATACAGTATCTTCATCATATCCAGGATATATTTTTAAATCTCTAACAAATTTGTAAATTTGTGTATGTAAATGACACGAGTGTTGATTGTTGATCTCACTAAATAAGTTTGTAACTCTCATTGCAAGTAAACTATTTGATACAATAGATGATTTTGTTATTAGTTGCATGTAAACAAAATTGTGTAATCAAGATGATCATTCAACATATATATATATATATATATATATATATATATATATATATATATATATATATATATATATATAGTATATACCAGTATGTTTGTTTGTTTGTTTTTAGATAATTGTCCAATCTCGAAGAATGCGATATATACCGGCGTTGCATATAAATGACCTCGCATCTAATTTGCTTCGCTCTCGCTATGTAAATTATATATTATGATTAATGTAAAAGATCCCTCCGATATTTGCGCCCTTGACCCAGCAGCATGTCTATGGTGTGTGATGAATGTTAATGATGCCCTTCACCATTAATTGCCCCCGTAGTTTGACCTCTTCCTCTCCTTTAACACGAATATACACGAACGCTCCTTCCCGCAACTTTTCTCCGCAACCCCGATCTGCCAGCTTCTGAAATAGGGTTACATAATATTTTAGTCGTCTAAAGCAATCTACCTTCAGTCTACTAGCCGATACCAGTGCCAAATAGCCTCTGAATGATACCGAGATCAAATTACGGATCAATAGTTGCCAGAAAGAGCCTTCATTTAAAGCCGCTTATACCGAGTCACCCTTGTTTTTGTGAGCCTTATTGGCGTGTGTGTAGGGCGGGTCATCTCTTGTCAAGGGGCAGGGACGTGTTCGCCTCATGGGGGGCTCTAGATTTTATGTTTCTCTGGTTGTGTTAGTGTTACGTCTGTGTGTGTGTGTGTATTTGTATGTATGTGTGTGTGTGTGTGTGTGTGTGTGTTTGTATGTGTGTGTGTAAGAAAACAAATATTTGTGTGCATGTTTTATGTGCTTTCTCTTGCGTTACTTCGTGGTGGGAGTGATTTAACGTTAACCTAGAAAAGGATTTGTAACGAAAAATCGGAAAATGTAGAAAATTCAAGGGGGGCGCTGATTGCAAAACTTGGAGTTGTGTTCAGTTACACGTATTAGATTTGTTAAAGCTAAGCGATTAACATAGAAGATACTGTATTTGGTAATCAATACCCACCATTAACATAGAAGATACTGTATTTGGTAATCAATACCCACCATTTATTATAATTATGTACAGTCTTGTTTTCCAATGCAATACTGATTTTCAAGGCTCAATACAAATCATAAATAGTGTAGTACAGATATCAGTCTGCTTGTCCATGAAGCAACAAGTTCAAGAACTAATATTATATAGTTAGTACTGAAAATACCAAACTAAATAAATCTAGAAAATATACATTACAAGCAAATTAATTCCAACGGAAATTTACGGATACATTAAAGAGAAACGATTAACTCCACAATTGGAGCACTTTTCGATGAAAATAAGGAATATACTACTGATTATTTAAGATTATTAACAGTGTAAGACAAATTAGAAAATATTTGCTTCAGGTTTCACATAAGATTATAATACCAATATTCGTGTCTTTTACAATTGTAAATACATCAAAATAAGTATTTCGCCTATTACAATATAACCAATGTCAAATCAAATGTCACGATAATATTACAACGTATTTCACATGGTTTATATTATACTGTATATTTGATATACACGGATTTCTAATTAATATAATAACATTGTTTAGCATCTTTATTAAACATGCTTATACAGATTAAATGTAATGCTATGATATCTCCCAAGATAAAGATTCGCTGTGTGTCTTTAGTTGTCTGTCGTTGTCTGCCTTGTCGGTTGAAGGATTCTCATTATTGTGTTACTTCTTGTTTTCTATCTGTATGAAGGCAGGTTGCCTGTAGCGAGTGTCTCCGCCAGAGTCAAAAGAGTACCAGAGAGCCAAATTCAAGGGACGTTGTAGTCAAAATGTCTGGGCACACGAAGCTTAAAGGAATTTAAGTCATAGGATGAAGAAAATATTGATTGAGGGAGAGTTCCATAATTCACTAGTTGAGTAGAAGAGAGACTGCATAAATGTGCCAATTCTTGGATTGAACAGTTGGACATAATAGGAGTGGGATTGTGTTAAAAGGTAGGTGCCCTGCAATCGCCACAAGGGTATATATGCACTGACAGTGCTCTGAAGAACACGGACTATTGTAATAGCGATAGAAGGGTGTACTGTACAAGATGCAACATTGAGACGAGTAGAAAGAGATTGCAGGGAACTAGTAAGAGCAAGTGAGTTGATGAGGCGAAATGCTTTTGACTCTACTCTTTCAAGAAATGCAGTATGGGTGGAACTTCCCCACACATGCAAACAATACTCGATACATGGGTGTACTGGTTCACTGCTCAATAGGTGGCGTTCTGCGAGTGAGGGTCTGAGTCTGGAGGGTGAGACGGTGAAGCACTTGAGCGAAGCAACCAGCCGCTTCAGAGATGGAGCTGCTTCGAGCCATGATGGATACTTCACATGTCTCACTCCCCAGACTGGAACAAGACCTCACGGGCTTCACCGTGTTGAGCGGTGGAATGTACAGGCTCTCAGCCTATGCCCGAGAGGGAGTAGTTGAAATATAGAAGAAAAAAAAATTGTGCCCCTATACAGAGCAAGAGGCTGTGCGGGAGTGAAGAACCCACGGATGTGGTTGAACACACCTAACTTCTGGGAAGCTGTTTTAGTAAGAGTGGTAATATGATCTTTCCAAGAAAGGTTGGATGAAAAAGATACACTAACAATATTGAGAGAAGATGAAGGATTGATTTGTGTATTGTTTAAGAATAATTGATAGTCTTGTGGAAGATTGCGACGGTTATTTAAATGGAGAAATTGGGTTTTGGTGGCATTCAAATTAACAAGATTTTCTCTGACCCAATCCAAAATAATTGATAGATCAGAAGATAGACGCTCTCTGGCCTGGTCACATGAATTTTGGAGTGATTGCATACTGGGTTGATGTGAAAAAGTAATTGAATATTGTAAGGTAGAGTAATCAGCATATGAGTGGATGGGACTAGAGGTACGGTTGAGGAGATCATTAATGAATATTAGGAAGAGAACTGGAGACAGGACAGAACCCTGAGTAACACCAGAGTTGATAGGTTGAGGAAGTGAGTGATGACCGTCCACAACTGCAGCTATGGAACGGTCTGAACGGAAATTAAAGACAGAGGCACAGATAGAGGGATAGAAACCATAGGAGGGTAGTTTGGAAATTAGAGATTTATGCAGACTCTATCGAAGGCTTTCGATATGTCTAGCGCAATAGAAAAAGTCTCACCCAAGTCCCGAAATGAGGATGACCAAGAGTTAGTAAGGTAAGCAAGGAGGTCACCAGAAGAGAGACCCTTAGGGAAACCATACTGGCGAACTGAAAGTAGATTATGAGAAGATAAATGCTTAAGAAAATTTAAATTAAGGATAGTTTAAAAAACTTTTGATATGCAAGAAATTAGAGCAATTGGGCGATAGTTGGAAGGTTGAGAGCGGTCACCCTTCTTTGGAGCAGGTTGAATGAGAGCAAGCTTCCAGCAAGAAGGGAAGATGATAGAGGAGAGGCAGAGACGGAACAGTTTGCCTAGGCAGGAAGTCAGCACGGTAAAACAGTTTTTGAGTACAACAGGAGGAACACCATCCGGTCTGTACGCCTTCTTAGTATTAAGCCCAGAGAGGGCAGAAAGTACATCCTTAGATGAGATTATGATCATAAATGAGAAGAGGGTGGAGAGGGAGGAATAGCACCGGAATCATCCAAGGTGGCGTTTTTGTTGAAAGTTTGAGTGAAGAGTTTAGCCTTGTCAGAGGAGGACGTGACGGTGATGCCGTCAGAGGGAAAAAAGGAGGGAAAGATGAGGAAGTAAAATTGTTAGAGAAGTTTTTGGCTAGATGCCAGAAAGCTTGGGAAGAGCTAGAGTTGGAAAGTTCAGAACATTTGTTATTGATGAAAGAGTTTTGGGTTAGTTGAAGAACAGATTTGGCTTGATTCCGGGCAGAAACATAAAAAGCACGAGATTCTTGAGTTTGAAGGCGACGGTACCGTTTGAATGCTTCCTCATTATTGCGGACAGCAGCAGAACAAGCGTGACTAACCAAGATATTGTTGCATTAGACTGAGAGAAATAAAGTGGAATGTATACCTCCATGCCCGAGAGGATTACCTAGGTCATACAAATTTTAGTATATAAAAGATGTAAGCTTGTTCACCAGGTTGATATTATTATTGGTTACAGATACATAGGCCTAGTTAGTTTACGTAGACGAAAATCAGCCAGGAGAAAAATGTATTCCTACTCGAATATCAAGGTCACAGGTAAAATTCAAAGGTTAAGGTCAGTGAAATGTCCTTGTATAAATTATTCAAAGTTCACGAAAATGGCCCTGTGCCTTCTAAACTGATTTGTTTCTCACAATTTTCCAAGCACACTATTATAATGAACTAGTGTCTAATATAGGTCAACATGTTTATAATTTTCCTAAACCGAGCAATGTATATTCCCAAAGTTGGTATATATAGCGAATTCATCCTGACAAGTGATTTCTTTAATATTTATCAATATTTCAAGAATACGCGTATGGGTGTACTTTACAATATCCTTGTCTCCACTTATTTCTCCCTTTCAGCTTCCAGATATAGTATGTTCATTATAGTTAGGCCACACATTTTAAACACTGACCTCTATAACTCAAAAACACTAAGTTAATCGATCTAATACTCCTACCATTTGGGAAGAGTCAGCCCGGGAGTTGGTGTAAAAATGTACAATCCATTTGCTCTAGCTCATGTTGAGTTACAGAAGTTAAAGGCAAATATGTTTTGCCTACTTATAATGAATGAACTTTATAGTTTGTCTTTCTCAATTTCCCTTTATCCTATTTTTTGGGATATTGTAAACTAACTCTCTCTCTCTCTCTCTCTCACTCTCTCGCTCTCTCTGTCTCTCTTTCTCAAACGACCTTCACACCCACGCACACAAGTTCATACATACTAGGCATTCAACACTATCATATAAATAACTTAGAATATATAGGGATTCCCCTGGATAAATCTAAGCCAAATTGTCTAAAAATTTAAAGTGATGTGTATATTCTGATACTCTTTATTATGTATGTCTAAACGCCTAATGCATGATAACATCTGTTCAGATAAAAACCTACTGCGAGCACGCGTGTGTATGTGTGTATGCTTGTGTTTTCCTATTTGTAGTTGCTTGGGTTTCTGAGTGTATGTGTCAGTACACTACCTATGATGTATGCATATATGTACATGTATTCATACCTATGCATGATTGTATAAACGTAATAAAGCCATCGAACACTTAGCCGCTGATCTAACTACTATTTCCAATTGGGGCAGAGAAATCCTTGTTGTTGTTGTTGTTGTTGTTCCCCAAGCTGCCTGGCCGAACAGCCCCAAGGCCCTGAGCAAGGCCAAGGCCACAACCGAGCGCCCCCACAGAACCCTCCCCGCCGACCACAATAAAGCCTGGGTGACCGAAGCCACTCCATGGCGGGGAGCTGAGGAGGGTGCGGAAACGCCCGGGAAACCAAAGCCCCACCCAGGGCCCTGTGTCCCTCAGCAATTATGAAGGGAAAGTTGAGGGGCAAGGGAAAAATGTGACGCTTTGGCTTCCAATCTTGGTAGATTGGGAGGTCAATCCACGTTAGAGACGCCGTCACTTGAGATCTAGAAAATATATAAGTAAAAGGAACAGTCAGAGTAAGCTATGGGTATGGCAGAGATTGCTCAGTTCTCACTCTAATAGACCAGCCCATCACCACATGACTAGAACCCAATCCTCTCAGCATCAGCTAGGAAAGGCCCTAGAAAGCCGCCTTTGGCGGGGGGATAGCTCCCCTATTTCAACCCTTTTCGGGGTTGGGCACCCGCCTTTAATGCTTCCAAAACCCAATTTCTCCATTTTACTACCAGTCCGGAACCCCCAGAGGACTTTCCCTAATACTTCAACAATACAAAAAAAAAAATCCTTCATCTTCTCTCAATATTCTTGGTGTCTCTTTTTCTTCTGCTCTCACTTGGAAGGACCATATTACCAGTCTTGCTAAGGCAGCCTCCCAGAAACTGGGTGTGCTCAATCGCCTCAAGGGGTTCTTTACCCCTGCACAGCTTCTTGCTCTGTACAGGGGCACGGTGCATCCTTGTATTGAGTATTGTTCACATGTGTGGGAAGGATCCTCTCACACCGCACTCCTAGACAAAGTAGAAAGGAAGGTCTTTTGTATCATTAACTCCCATCCACTCACCATCTCTCTGCAATCTCTCTCTCTCTCCGCCGCAATGTTGCATTTCTCTCACTATTCTATCGCTACTACAATAATCAGTGTTCCTCAGAGCTCTCCCAGTGTATACCACCTCCTCTACGTAGGGCACATGGTACCCGTCTCGCAACACAATCCCACCCCTATTCTGTGCAACTCTCCAATCCAAGAGTGAAACGTTACTCTCAGACTTTCTTCTATTCAACAGCTGAGCTCAGTCTTTCCCTGTTCCTATGATTTAAATTGCTTCAAACTCCGTGTGTCCAGGCATTTTGGCTCGAACGTCCCTTGATTTTTGCCCTGTCACTCTTTGAACACTGGAGGAGGCACTCGCTAGACGCAGTTCTGCCTTTTGCCTCCCTCACTCACATAGAAAAAAAATATATATTATTTTGTAAAGTGCATGTTTATAACATATTTGCGCGTGTGCGAATGTATGTGAGTATGTTTGTATGGAGAGAGAGAGAGAGAGCGAGAGAGAGAGAGAGCGAGAGAGAGAGAGAGAGCGAGAGAGAGAGAGAGCGAGAGAGAGATAAAGAGAGATAAAGAGAGAGAGAGAGAGATAAAGAGAGATAAAGAGAGAGAGAGAGAGAGAGAGAGAGAGATAGAGAGAGAGAGATTGCGTGCATAAGTGCTGGAGAGAATATTACACGGTTTAAATCCATGACTGATTAAGATTCTCAACATTTCCGAAAGTCCAATATAATAATGTGTGACTTGTTGATCAAATAAATTTGAATTAACGGTGTGTTGATGAAAATTTGTCAAAGGCTTATATCTTTATCCAATATGATCAGCTTGCAAGTATGAAGACATGTGGAAATATTGTTTACTTTTGTCATACCGTAGTCATTTTATATTTACGTAATTAGAAGTGTTGTATACTTCATAGGGAGAGAGAGAGAGAGAGAGAGAGAGAGAGAGAGAGAGAGAGAGAGAGAGAGAGAGAGAGAGAGAGAGAGAGAAGGGAGAGGGAGAAAGAGGGGGGGATGGAGGGGAGTGCTAGTTAAAAGATAGTGAAAACATGAGGGAATATTTAATGAAAAAAGTTAGAGAGACAATAGTTAAAGAGAGACTAGGAGAGAAAAATAATTAGAGACAGACAAAGAAAGTGAAAACAAAATAATCAAAGAAAGAAAAAGAGAAAGAAATAGATACAAAAAGAGTTAGTGAGTGCGTGAGTGAGCGTGTTAAGGGGGTTACCTGTATTTTTCTCTCCTTTTCTCTTTCTTTCTTTCTTTGGCTTGTATCCGTTCGGCCCCATTCAGCCTACTGTTTTAAGACGTTTATCCCCATCCAGGTGTCGATTTCTTCCTGGCGAGCGATAGCGAGCCAACATTGTATGGAGAAAACCGGCTTCGCTGGAGACATTTTTCTATCGAAAAATGTACAAATTTAGCCTGCTGTCAAAACCATTTAAAATAATATGCTGGCTCACTACAGCTCGCCAGGAAAACCCGACACCTGGATGGAAAGGAATAAACGTCTTAAAACAGTAGGCTGACCACCTAGTTTTTTTTTCTCTCTCTCCCTATCTTTTTGGGTTGTATCCCTTTGGGGGCCAAAGGGATACAACCCAAAAAAGAGACGGAGAGAGAGAGAAAACAAACGAGGTGGTCCCCTTTACCATCCGTGTGAAGGGAGGGTGCCAGAGGGAACATTTCAACATGGTTCATCAACAAGCTGGGATAATGAGGCTTCTAGCGACCAATTATCCTTAGCTGGTGCACGCCCTATCCCTCTCTCAGTTACGCCCACAACAATTATTATGTCTTCACTATCACCACCACGCCTATATTATCACCACCACCACCACGCCTATATTATCACCACCACCACCACGCCTATATTATCACCACCACCACCAGGCCTATATTATCACCACCAACACCACGCCTATATTATCACCACCACCACCACGCCTATATTATCACCACCACCACCACGCCTATATTATCACCACCACATACACGCCTATATTATCACCACCACCACCACGCCTATATTATCACCACCACGTACACGCCTATATTATCACCACCACCACCACCACGCCTATATTATCACCACCACCACCACGCCTATATTATCACCACCACCACCACCACGCCTATATTATCACCACCACCACCACCACGCCTATATTATCACCACCACCACCACGCCTATATTATCACCACCACCACCACCACGCCTATATTATCACCACCACCACCACGCCTACATTATCACCGGCCACCACCACCACGCCTATATTATCACCACCACCACGCCTACATTATCACCGGCCACCACCACCACGCCTATATTATCACCACCACCACCACGCCTATATTATCACCACCACCACCACCACGCCTACATTATCACCACCACCACCACGCCTATATTATCACCACCACGTACACGCCTATATTATCACCACCACCACCACCACGCCTATATTATCACCATCACCACCACGCTATATTATCACCACCACGTACACGCCTATATTATCACCACCACCACCACGCCTATATTATCACCACCACCACCACCACGCCTATATTATCACCACCACCACCACCACGCCTATATTATCACCACCACCACCACGCCTATATTATCACCACCACCACCACGTCGCCTATATTATCACCACCACCACCACCACGCCTATATTATCACCACCACCACCACGCCTATATTATCACCACCACCACCACCACGCCTATATTATCACCACCACCACCACGCCTACATTATCACCGGCCACCACCACCACGCCTATATTATCAACACCACCACCACGCCTATATTATCACCACCACCACCACGCCTATATTATCACCACCACCACCACGCCTACATTATCACCGGCCACCACCACCACGCCTATATTATCACCACCACCACCACCACCACGCCGCCTACATTATCACCGGCCACCACCACCACGCCTATATTATCACCACCACCACCACCACTCCTACATTGTCACCACCACTACGCCTACGATATCACCAACACCACGCCTATATTATCACCACCACAACATCCACACTATCACCACCACAATACCTACACTATCACCAAGCTCCATACAATCACAACCACCAACTATACCCAGTACACTATCACCACTTACATATACCCCATCATCTATCAACACAATTCCCACAACACCCGCAGTATCACCATCACCACAACACCATACCAACACTCACCACACCACCATCCCAATACCATCACCACTAAACTCATACTATATCCGTACCACATTCACAATGTCGCCTACACCACCACACGCAAAATAACACCACACCCAAAACACCAACTCTCACTCATCATCACACTACAAGCACATATCACTATAACCATACCATCATTAACATCACCATAGCCACGCCACACCAACAGTACTGTACATATCTACTATCCATAAGACCTCCATACAAACATACCGCTATAGTTATACCATCATCACCACCACCACCTCCACACCCAAAACACCATGCATACCGCCACATCCACATCAGCTCCACACCCACACCACCACACCGACCAACCACACCTACACTGACACATCCACACTAGTCACACCACCACACCCACAACACCACCCACACCACTATACCCACAACACCACCACCACACCCACAACACCATGCATACCGCCACATCCACATCAGCTCCACACCCACACCACCACACCGACCAACCACACCTACACTGACACTTCCACACTAGTCACACCACCACACCAACATCACCACCCACACCATTATGCCCACAACACCACCACCACACCCACAACACCATGCATACCGCCACATCCACATCAGCTCCACACCCACACCACCACACCGACCAACCACACCTACACTGACACTTCCACACTAGTCACACCACCACACCATCATCACCACCCACACCATTATGCCCACAACACCACCACCACACCCACAACACCATGCATACCACCACATCCACATCAGCTCCACACCCACACCACCACACCGACCAACCACACCTACACTGACACATCCACACTAGTCACACCACCACACCCACAACACCACCCACACCACTATGCCCACAACACCACCACCACACCCACAACACCATGCATACCGCCACATCCACATCAGCTCCACACCCACACCACCACACCGACCAACCACGCCTACACTGACACATCCACAACACCACCCACACCACTATGCCCACAACACCACCACCACAACACCATGCATACCGCCACATCCACATCAGCTCCACACCCACACCACCACACCGACCAACCACACCTATACCGACACATCCACACTAGCCGCACCCACAACACCACCCACACCACTATGCCCACAACGCCACCACAACACCATGCATACCGCCACATCCACATCAGCTCCACACCGACACCACCACACCGACCAACCACACCTACACAATCACACTAGCCACACCACCACACCCACAACACCACCCACACCACTATGCCCACAACGCCACCACCACACCCACAACACCATGCATACCGCCACATCCACATCAGCTCCACATCCATATCACCACCAACCACACCCACACCGATACATCCAAACCAGCCACACCACCAAACCCACACCACTACACCCACACCCACACATACCGCCACATCACACCAGCTCCATACCCACACCACCACACCCACCAACCATACACACACCGTGACACCACCACACCCACACCACCACACCATCATACCCACAACACCACCACACCCACAACACCACCACACCCACAACACCACCACACCCACAACACCACCACACCCACAACACCACCACACCCACCAACCATACACACACCACCACACCTACCACTACGCCCACAACACCACGCATACCGCCACATCACACCAGCTCCATACCCACACCACCACACCCACCAACCATACACACAACACCACCCACACCACCACCTACAACCACACCATCATACCCACAACACCACCACACCCACCAACCATACACACACCACCACACCCACACCAATACGCCCAGAACAACACCACCACACCCACAATACCATCACACCCACCAACCATACACACACCACCACACCCACAGCACCACCCACACCACTACGCCCAAAACAACACCACCACACCCACAGCACCACCCACACCACTACGCCCAAAACAACACCACCACACCCACACCATCATACCCACAACACCACCTCACTTACCAACCATACACACACCACCACACCCACAACACCACCCACACCACTACGCCCAGAACACCACCACCACACCCACATCATCATACCCACACCACCACCACACCCTCACAAGTACAGAGTAGGTCTTTAGTCTCACAAGATCATTATCCCCACGTACAGTCACTAAGAAAAGTTCTGGAATTCTTCATGATTTTCATTATGTAGATATATCTATGGTATCTAATTATGAATGCAATTTATAAACATTAACAATAATATAATTTAATATTTAATGTAACGTAAGTGGCATGCATAAATAATAAGGCCTATGTTGATAATTTACATAAAGAAAATAATGTCCACGACCTTTTTCATTGACTGTAGATACAAGGGTACCATTATCAACGCACAACATCCCTGTCATTAACCATCTTATGCACACACCAAAAATATACAGATAATTAATAGTCTACCAATCATACTCGCATATTTATCTCAGCATAATAACACACTCCTACAGCATCTTACCCATTGTGGATGCACACACACATGCTCACACATTTGAATAGCATCCGACCTATACCACAATACATCTTTTCCATATGCTTACATATTCTACAGCCAATATCACAAGTTCGCCAAAAGCTGAATATATTTTGTGTAATATATAGAGGGACATTCACTCGACATTTTTACGAACTTGAAATACAAATTACAAGTAACTGGCTATTTGAACCAAGTGAAAACTGATAGGAAAAAGTAATAGGAACTTTATATGTTATTATTTATGAGCACAATATTCCTAGAACTGTTGATCTTGACTGTTCCGTTCGGCAAATCTACCTACACCACAGCTAATAAGAATTACTAGCTTACATCCATCGGATTGAATTATATGTATAATAAATGTTTCGTTAAATATACCATTCTAAGACGATGCCACATTTCTTCTTATAATCATGGCTATCAATAGACGATGTTATGCAGAATTGGATATTCATGTAGTAGTTATAAATGTAATAGTCTAATTATAGCCCAATAGATGACTGTGATGCCATATAGTACTGAATGGGTTAATTATAATGCAAAGTAACATGCCTTCACCTACGCTTTACACTCAGTACCCAGCCACTTTCAAGGACATAATATTATTCACATTGAGTGGGCCCACCTCGCTTTTGTTTTCTCTCTCTCTCCCTCTCTCTTTGGCTTGTATCCATTCGGCCCCATTCAGCCTACTGTTTTAAGACGTTTATCCCCATCCAGGTGTCGATTTCTTCCTAGCGAGCGATAGCGAGCCAGCATTGTATGGAGAAATCCGGCTTCGCCGGAGAAATTTTTCTATCGAAAAATTTACAAATTTATCTTCCTTTCAAAACAAAACTATATAATGCTGGCTTGCTACCGCTCGCCAGGAAAATATTGACACCTGGATGGGGGTAAACGTCTTAAAACAGTAGGCTGAATGGGGCCGAATGTATACACGCCAAAGAGACCGGGAGAGAAAGATGAAAAAAGCGAGGTGACAAGTGACACAAGTGACGTCATTATCATCATAGCTTATTATCATGCATTACCAGTTGCCAGGCATGCACTTTGGACACATGCTGCTTAACACTAGTTGTAATTGACTACCTTGACAAGTTAACGTGCGGTATTGATATGAATAAACATCTTTACGTACTTGCAATGTCATTATTGCAGTTGGATAAACGTTTAAATTAATCCTCAAGCTATTAATAAACCTGTGATATCATTAAATTTTGCCGACCCTTCACCAGCAAGTAAAGTTGCTTCAATATTTAGAAACAGTACGTACTGTACACTCTAAAGCCGGTATCACACGAGCGCTTTTTCCCTCGAAATGTATCCTTAACACTGGTCTGGCAGCTTATGAGGTCAACTTTTACAATATTTCAGTTACCTCAATTCATCTATCATCAGTCTTGTTTCCGATATCAGTGCAAAATATTCTATAAAATATTGCCAGAAATGTTTTGATCATCGTATGTTGACTACAATAGCTCTCGTGTGATAACGGCTTATGACGCATATCATGGCACAATATGAATTTTCAAACAATATAAACGAATCTCCGAAATGTACATACTATTTAATAAGGAGATTCTATTCAATTTGGAATAGCTTAAACAAATTAAGGCCACGATTTAAGTCCTAAAGTTTTCGAAGTTATGGCCTTATGGGGGGTCACCGTTTTTTTTTTTTTAGCTTTCTCTCCTTTTCTCTCTTTCCCTGGATTGTATCCATTCGGCCCTATTCAGCTAACTGTTTTAAGACGTTTATCCCCATCCAGGTGTCGATTTCTTCCTGGCGAGCAATAGCAAGACAGCATTGTATGGAGAAATCCGGCTTCGCCGGACACATTTTTGTATCGAAAAATGGACAAATTTAGCTTGCTGTAAAAACAAAAAATATATATGCTGGCTCGCTACCTCTTGCCAGGAAAATATTGACACCTGAATGGGTGTAAACGTCTTAAAACAGGAAGCTGAATGGGGCCGAATGGATACAA
The DNA here is from genome assembly GCA_032716605.1 of Paralithodes platypus. NCBI lineage: Eukaryota > Metazoa > Arthropoda > Malacostraca > Decapoda > Lithodidae > Paralithodes > Paralithodes platypus. The sequence continues at coordinate 32,461,332 of CM064492.1, forward strand.
GCCAAAGAGAGAGGGAGAGAAAGAGAAAAAAAGGCGAGGTGGGCTCCCTTAAGTTTTCGAGTTATGTTATACCGAACGGAATCGAATCTTCTAATAAATTCCTCAGAGGACAAAAAAAAAAAAAAAATAAATAAAAAAAAAACGTATTTCTTATTATAGTCCCCCCCACTGGTTGTGAGCGATATCGCGTGATTCTGCTAGAGGCTGCTTCATGCAAATTAACGTCTTAAATAATTACACCCGCTCGCTTTGTTCGTTCATTGTTAGAAACCTGAGTTTACTCTGAATTTACCTACAAATTGTGGATCAGATTAAATTATTGTTATTATAATTTCCATACGTAACTTACGTATGGGACTTGCCTATATTTTTTGTTTTGTCTATCTCCCTTAAACATTATCATAATATCATCGCTTTGCTTCGACTGAACGGCAAATCTAACATAGTTGTCGCCATCAACTTATTCTGCCACGGTCATAGGAGGCTGCTGGCTAAAATGCGACTTAAATGCTTGGAAGGAATTTATTGCACTTGCACGGTAAAAGAAAAAAAGAAAAGCAACCCCGCAGCCCATTTCTTACACCTGATTCGCGCCACCTGCCCGCTAATGTCCCGTAATACCCAGCTCACCTCAGCACCGGGTGAAAATTCATCGGGGTACTGGCCCGTGAAATGAGGGCGAGAAAATGAGAGGGTGTTGGTGAAGTGAAGGGGGGCCACCGGCTTTTTTATCTTGCTCTCCTTTTCTCTCTTTCCCTGGCTTGTATCCATTCGGCCCCATTCAGCCAACTGTTTTAAGACGTTTATCCCCATCCATGTGTCGATTTCTTCCTGGAGAGCGATAGCGAGCCAGCATTGTATGGAGAAATCCGGCTTCGCCGGAGACATTTTTCTATCGAAAAATTTACAAATTTAGCTTGCTGTCAAAACAAAAATATATATATGCTGACTCGCTACCGCTCGCCAGGAAAATATTGACACCTGTATGGGGGTAATTGTCTTAAAACAGTAGGCTGAATGGGGCCGAATGGATGCAAACCAAAGAGAGAGGGAGAGAAAGAGAAAAAAGCGAGGGGGGCTCCCTTAACATTACACGAGAGGATCGCGAGCGGTGCCGGGGTGAAGTGTATTGGTGGTAAGTGATTGCGGGAACACTAAACGCTACCGTAAATAGCGATCCAACCTGTTAGCCTGCGATATATAGCTTCTGCAGTGTCAGGTGGTTAGCTGAAATGCAGTTTCTTAAGCATTGTCCTGGTTTTACAGAAGCTTCAAATTATAAGTAGGAGATTACTTCAAATAATCCTTAACAATCTGTCGAGCACCTTGCTACGAAAGCTTACTTCGGATTGACACAGAGGCGTGGTGGAAGAACAAAATAGTAAAAGCTTACTTCGGATTGACACAGAGGCGTGGTGGAAGAACAAAATAGTAAAAGCTTACTTCGGATTGACACAGAGGCGTGGTGGAAGAACAAAATAGTAAAAGCTTACTTCGGATTGACACAGAGGCGTGGTGGAAGAACAAAATAGTAAAAGCATACTTCGGCTTGACACAGAGGCGTGGTGGAAGAACAAAATAGTAAAAGCTTACTTCGGCTTGACACAGAGGCGTGGTGGAAGAACAAAATAGTAAAAGCTTACTTCGGATTGACACAGAGGCGTGGTGGAAGAACAAAATAGTAAAAGCTTACTTCGGATTGACACAGAGGCGTGGTGGAAGAACAACATAGTAAAAGCTTACTTCGGATTGACACAGAGGCGTGGTGGAAGAACAACATAGTAAAAGCTTACTTCGGATTGACACAGAGGCGTGGTGGAAGAACAACATAGTAAAAGCTTACTTCGGATTGACACAGAGGCGTGGTGGAAGAACAACATAGTAAAAGCTTACTTCGGATTGACACAGAGGCGTGGTGGAAGAACAACATAGTAAAAGCTTACTTCGGATTGACACAGAGGCGTGGTGGAAGAACAACATAGTAAAAGCTTACTTCGGATTGACACAGAGGCGTGGTGGAAGAACAACATAGTAAAAGCTTACTTCGGATTGACACAGAGGCGTGGTGGAAGAACAACATAGTAAAAGCTTACTTCGGATTGACACAGAGGCGTGGTGGAAGAACAACATAGTAAAAGCTTACTTCGGATTGACACAGAGGCGTGGTGGAAGAACAACATAGTAAAAGCTTACTTCGGATTGACACAGAGGCGTGGTGGAAGAACAACATAGTAAAAGCTTACTTCGGATTGACACAGAGGCGTGTAGGAAGAACAAAATAGTAAAAGCTTACTTCGGATTGACACAGAGGCGTGGTGGAAGAACAACATAGTAAAAGCTTACTTCGGATTGACACAGAGGCGTGTAGGAAGAACAAAATAGTAAAAGCTTACTTCGGATTGACACAGAGGCGTGTAGGAAGATCAAAATAGTAAAAGCTTACTTCGGATTGACACAGAGGCGTGTAGGAAGAACAAAATAGTAAAAGCTTACTTCGGATTGACACAGAGGCGTGTAGGAAGAACAAAATAGTAAAAGCTTACTTCGGATTGACACAGAGGCGTGTAGGAAGAACAAAATAGTAAAAGCTTACTTCGGATTGACACAGAGGTGTGTAGGAAGAACAAAATAGTAAAAGCTTACTTCGGATTGACACAGAGGCGTGTAGGAAGAACAAAATAGTAAAAGCTTACTTCGGATTGACACAGAGGCGTGGTGGAAGAACAACATAGTAAAAGCTTACTTCGGATTGACACAGAGGCGTGGTGGAAGAACAACATAGTAAAAGCTTACTTCGGATTGACACAGAGGCGTGGTGGAAGAACAACATAGTAAAAGCTTACTTCGGATTGACACAGAGGCGTGGTGGAAGAACAACATAGTAAAAGCTTACTTCGGATTGACACAGAGGCGTGGTGGAAGAACAACATAGTAAAAGCTTACTTCGGATTGACACAGAGGCGTGGTGGAAGAACAACATAGTAAAAGCTTACTTCGGATTGACACAGAGGCGTGGTGGAAGAACAACATAGTAAAAGCTTACTTCGGATTGACACAGAGGCGTGGTGGAAGAACAACATAGTAAAAGCTTACTTCGGATTGACACAGAGGCGTGGTGGAAGAACAACATAGTAAAAGCTTACTTCGGATTGACACAGAGGCGTGGTGGAAGAACAACATAGTAAAAGCTTACTTCGGATTGACACAGAGGCGTGGTGGAAGAACAACATAGTAAAAGCTTACTTCGGATTGACACAGAGGCGTGGTGGAAGAACAACATAGTAAAAGCTTACTTCGGATTGACACAGAGGCGTGGTGGAAGAACAACATAGTAAAAGCTTACTTCGGATTGACACAGAGGCGTGGTGGAAGAACAACATAGTAAAAGCTTACTTCGGATTGACACAGAGGCGTGGTGGAAGAACAACATAGTAAAAGCTTACTTCGGATTGACACAGAGGCGTGTAGGAAGAACAAAATAGTAAAAGGCCCACTTTGGTTATTGCTTATGAAAATATGATTTGACTATATTAATTAATATGTTTTGCGTTATATTTAATTAGATATTTTATTATTAATTGATCTTTGTGAAACTACATAAATCAATCAGTTGCCTCGAATATACTTGCTTAGTGAAAAATAAGAGGGGTTCGGGCATTTTCACGAGTGTCTGCGTTTGCCATTGGGGAGAATTCCTATTGAATGCGAATATGAACACGTGAGACTAATACAATCCACATTTGGCTTGGATCCGTTCATTAGTCAAACGCGTCTGACCCTCTGACCGTTGGGGTCATCTCATGACACTTATTGGCTAATAAATCAAGTAAAGCTCGAACCAACATTTAGGCGAACAAATGAAGAGTTGTAATGATTGTTTATGTGATCGCTATCTAAGTTTAGCAAGAACAATCTTTCAGCGTTCCGCTTTCCCAAGCTGTATAGGAACAATTCAATTGGTGAATCAAACCTGTGATACAGTTTATATTTTTAGTTTATGCAATTCAAAATATACCTCGATGGTGGTTCTTTGAATGAAATGAACGAGGATGTTCATAGAATTAATGCCACACAATTATTTCAGTCATCAGATTGCGATACCATAGATTTTAACTCTGAACTTCCATATATATTTTATATATACAATTCAACATGCAGTGTAAGACATTAACACCGAAAAAGGTAGTCAAAATAAAATGCCTATGGTTGATATTCACCTGGTCAGACTACACTTGGTCGCTTTGAACTAGAAAACTCTACTTCTAGCGGATTGGCTGATGGTACTGTGTCCGAATAACATCTTCCAATTGCAGAAACAAACACTATAGTATATGACACAGTACCACAGCCAAGCAGCTCCAAGTAGAGTTCTGTAGCTCAAAGGAACAAAGTGAAAAGTTGCCAGGTATTATATATATATATATATATATATATATATATATATATATATATTGTTACGTATCTTGATCCTCAAGTGGTTAACTTGATGAATCTAGATAGCACAGATATATATATATTAAGGGATCAGTCAGCTGAAGGCAAAACAAAAGTAAAATCTAATAAAATTATGTTCTGTTGTTGCTTCCTTTCCTTTGGGATCGTAGGACTTGGTATCCTTTATTAGCCGATACTCTTTAATTATGGAAAAATACTGAAACTAATTAAAGTCATGTAGTATTTATAAAGAATTATTATTTAACCGAAGCTTCGTAGGCTATGGTTATGAACCGAATCAGTTAAATCTAAAGAAGGACTATTAATTATATATCAAGTCTTGAAAGATAAATATTAAGGTAAAAATATTTCTGTCTCTTAACCTTTTTGAATGAATAGCTAATTTTCTTATATGTCCTTTTATTTATATTTAATGTAGTTATTATTCTTGGTTCTTGTCTTACGTTAATAGTATTATATTATTAATATCATCAGGATTAATATCAAAGTCACATAAAAAGTTAGATATATATTTAATAATTAGTTAAATGTATTTCTTAACCACGTAACATTGAGGTTTGATTATGAATACATTAAGTTACAGGATCGCTTCATAGATTCGATTCAGGTCTCACTCAAATAATATGAAAAGCAAAAATAATATTTTGAAGCTAAAAGAATTGTCTTCAGCTTAGGAAATCACTAGAAGTAACATTAAAACAGCCATGTTAGTCTAAGGCGATATTACTAATATGAGACAATAGCATCACCGTACTAAGCACCGTTAAGCAATGTAAGCTTAATTCAAAGAAAATTAAAGAACTCGTAAGTCTTAATATAGAACAATAGTATTACTTTTATCATAACCCAATTACTTGAAGAGTTGCTTTAGTCCACAAGTCAGTCAACTAAAATAGTTAAGTACATAATAGTAGCGTTAACGTTAATTCCCAATCACATATCTCACTAACCAACATATCGTAAGTGTTTACACCGAACACACTTAACACACACTTATATAATCTGACTGACAGTCACAATCCCATTATAATACTTCACCCCGTCTTCCTCCAGCTGCAAGTTCACCTTCCCAACTCCAAATGAGACTGATTTGAATGCCCACAACTCGGGTCTTATATACTAAACAATGATGGTGTAGGAACAAATCAGGAGGCGAGGGATGGTGCGCGCCCCAATCACAGCTCCTCGAGTTGCGTAGCAGGTGCGTGGTCCAATGGAGTCCCCTGGCGTCGATCATCGTCATAGCGTCGGGTCATCGAAGTAGTTTGCAGGGTCCCCTATGACGCACGCAGGTGTGAAGGCTTGTTTGCTGGTATGCAGACGAGCTGGTTTCCCACTCGCTAGTCTGCTTCGCCGCCTGGGTAATTTGGCACTCCTTCAACTCTGAATTCTAACCCTTAAATAAACATACAGGGCTCCGTATGTCAGAATATATATATATATATATATATATATATATATATATATATATATATATATATATATATATATATATTATAGGCTAATTTTCATACACCACTTTACTCCAACATCTGCGAACTCTTCAGTCTCTTAATACTTAGTGGCTTAGATATTTCTCCCTACCAATAAATGCCTACAGTGGCCGATAGAGGCGCTGAACACAATGTTTACAGCGGTGCATTGTAGGAAATGGCGACATCGCGGAGCTACCAACCCCACAAGATACAAGACAAGAGCTATCCACCCTCCCTCTCCTTTAACAATTCTATATTATAAGCAGTTAGTCGAAATTTCTGTAGCTGACACATACTTTGGTCTATGCATACTGTTGTTTTATATATTTTAAAATCACCCATATTCATAACTAACGTATATTTACAATACTAAGTCAGCAGGTATTTTCGCGCCAATTTTGTTATGATAATTAATCAGCAAAAAATTATGTTTGTAGTAATTATCAGCTGCATATGGACTTTCCCTTTATTACTATACTATATAAGCACTTAGTGTAGTCGTATACTGTATAATAAAAACGTGTGGAATCACAAAAATATCGAAATCAACTGTTCATATCCTAGGTGTTGGGTGTAGTGGTGTCTACAGTACAGTCATAGCCCTGGCGCTAGTTCAGAAGCGTCCACCAGAGGTCTCAAGAGAATTGTTGGTAGGGACAATTGTTCAATTGAGCTATATTCAAGATCATCGATCTCGCTACTGCAAAAATGACACCAATTGTCCTGACCGGGAGAGACTAATGCTTCTCTAGGATTATTATTTTATTTCATTCTGGCGACCTTTTCACAGTTTTTAGCTTAGGTTGAGCACACGGGTATTTCCTAAGCTCCATAAAAGCATCCAATGGTAGCCAAAATAATATGTAAAATGAGACCTCGCTCTGAAATGGGTTGCAATGGCTGTGAAGGGCAAGGTGTGGTGTTAGTCTTCAGAGGCATATTTTTTTCTAAACAGCATTATCCCATTTTTTTTTTTTTTTTTTTTTTTTTATTCCAACTACTCCCTCTAGACTCTCTAGAGCATATGCGGAGAGCCTGTACATTCAACCCGACATTCAACGGTGAAGCCTGTGATGTCTTGTTCCAGTCTAGGGAGTGAAACATGTGAAGCACTTTGAGATGCAATCAGCCACCGCTATCTTGCCTTCGCAAGATGCACGGGGCCCGGTTGTCCACCCATGGCTCGAAGAAGCCCCATATCTGGAGCTTCTTCGTCCTAATGCTTCACTGTCTCACTCCCTAGACTCGGACATTCACTCCCAGAACGCCACCTATTGAGCAATGAACTCAATAGGCATTGCCCCCCTGTAGCATATTTTGAATATGGGAATATTCATAAAGTGCTATTTAATCAGGGAACAATAAGGGTATTTTTATTTTTATTTTGGGGGGGGGGGAGTAAAATCTTTCCATTGATACATCGGGATTCGAACCCGTGACTATTGGATTATCAGTCCAGTGGTATGCTACCTAAGAAAACAATTGTTTGAATTGTATTATTAGTGTGCTATTTAAAACTATCCCTGTAATATACAAGCCTTTCCCAAGTACTTCCAGGCTAGATTGTCTGTCCAACACCATAAGGTACTAGATTTTCGCGTAGTTTATAGAAGTACAAAAACACGAAATTATATTTGAATGTTATTACTTACCAAGTCCCTCATAAAATACAAGCTTTTTCCAACAGTTTCCAAGCCTGATCTGTTTGTTGTTGGTTATTGATATGACTAATATCTATCTATCTATATATCTATATGCTCAGGCCCAATCCCCATTTTGGGGGTAGCCGACTCAAGACAGAGCAAGAACAGGGAAAACACAAAAACAACATAAAACAAAAAATAAACACAGATAAAAAACACAAACTCTCACACATCCTGGTCACCCAGGAGAAGACCCAGAGACCCGGGTTACCAAGGTCGCTCCAGCACTCCCCCGGCCCCTGACCACCCGGAGAGGTTCCGATCTCGGCAGGCAGACATGCAGCGGAGCCAAAGACACAAGCCCTCCCACCACACTTCCAGGCACACCCTTCATATTAATCGTCTCCCCGGGCCAGGCGCCTGATGGACTATTATCTAGTCCAACTTGCGCCCGACCCCTTACTCCAAATGACCACGTGTTCACTCAACTATTCACAAGCATTCTCCATTCACTCCTGTCCACCACCACTTCCCCTGCCTGATCTATAGTCATTCCTCTATCATCCATAGCCTTTCTTACACAGTCTCTCCATCTCAATGGGGGTCTTCCTGGCCTTCTATCTCCCCTTGTACCTGACTCACATATTCTCTTTGTAAGCCTTTCATCTCCCATTCGTTCAACATGACCATACCAGCTCAGCACCCTTCTGTCCACTCTGGCTGACAAATGTTCTTGCTGCCCCACTCTCCTACGTATCTCTTCATTCCTCAATCTGTCTCTACGAGTAACTCCACACATACTCCTCAAGCAGCTCATCTCCATCACATCCAGCCCTCTTTTCTCCTTTTTCTTCAGAGCCCATGTCTCAGCCCCATACATCACTGTTGGCACAACAATTCCTTGATACAGTGCACTTTTTACTTTCACTCCGAGATTTCTCGTCTTCCACATACTTCCCATTGCTCCGAAAACCTTCCTTCCTTCACACACTCTCTGTTTTACCTCCACTTCCATACCTCCACTCCTGCTTATCGTTCCTCCTAGATATTTAAAACATTCTACTTGTTCCAATATTTCCCCATCCAGCCTCACATCTAGATTCACCCTATGCTCTCCCCTATTACACACCATTACTTTACTTTTATTGACGTTCACCTTCAGTTTCCTCCTTCCACAAACCACACCAAACTCTTTGACTACCCGCTGCAGTTTCTCATCAGAATCCGCCACCAATGCTGTGTCATCAGCGAACAGCAACTGATTCAACTCCCAATCTCTACCATTCTTTCCTACTAAACCCAATCCTCTTCCCATAGTTCTCCTTTTCACCTCCCTCACCACACCATCCATAAACATATTAAACAGCCATGGTGACATTACACAACCCTGTCGCAAACCTACCTTTACCTCAAACCATTCACTCAACTCACCATTTCCTACTCTCACACATGCTCTGCTCCCTTCATAAAAACTCTTAACTGCTTCTAACAAATTTCCTCCTATTTCATAAATCCTTAACACCTTCCACATTGCTTCACGGTCCACACGATCATACACTTTTTCCAAGTCCATAAAAGCCCAAAATATCTCCTTATGCTTCTCTAAATACTTCTCGCATAACTGTCTTACTGCAAACATCTGATCCACGCACCCTCTTCCCCTCCTAAAACCGCACTGTTCTTCTCCTATTGCAACTTCCGTACACTTTATTATCCTCTCTATCAACACCCTGCCATACAGCTTTCCAACCACTGACAATAAACTAATACCTCTATAACTTGAACACTCCTGCCGATCTCCCTTCCCCTTGTACAACGGCACAATACATACACTCTTCCAGTCTATTGGTACCATTGACACAGCAAAGCACACATTGAAAAGTCTCACCAACCAATCTATTATCACATCTCCACCCTTCTTTATACACTCCACAGCAATACCATCCAAACCTTCTGCTTTTGCCGCTCTCATTTGTTTCACTGCTTCTTTCACCTCATTTTCCTCAATCCTTTCATTCATTCCCTGCCACCTGGGTGGCCTGGGTAACCTATTTCCATCCACCTCTGCTTCAATCACTGCTTCTCTTCCATCTCTTGTATTTAACAAAGATTCAAAATACTCGGCATATCTTTTCCTCACTTCAACTGGTTCCACTAGTAATTCTCCATTTTCATCTTTCACTGACTCTTCCCTCTTTTGTCCTCCTTTCCTTACTTTATTTACCTCCTTCCAGAACATCTTCTTTCGTTCTTCAAAATTTTCACTCAGCATTTGGCCCCACCTTTCGTTTGCATCTTTTTTCGCTTCTCTAATTTTCCGTTTTGCCTCTCTTCTTTTCTCCTTGTACCTCTCCCATACCTCAACACTACCATCCTGTAAAACCCTCTCAAAACACTGTCTCTTCTCCTCAACTGCCTTTCTCACCGTATCATTCCACCACTCGCTTCCCTTCCTGATACCTCTGCCTCCTACTTTCCTTTTGCCGCATACTACCTCTGCACTTGCTTTCACTCCTTCCTTAAACTGTTGCCATTCAACCTCTACTTCTCTCTCTTCCATCTCTCTCACTTCCATCCACTTTTCATTTAGTCTTTCCTTGTACTCCCTCTCTTTTTCACTCTTCTCTAACTCACTAACTTTTATTACCTCTCTTTCTTCACGCTTGTCTCTTATTCTCCTGTAACTCTTAACTCTTAGCTTTCCCTCCACCAGGTAATGATCTGACATACCCTCCGCCTCACCTCTCATCACATTCACATCCAGCAGTCTACACAATCTTTCCCTTGTCACCAGCACATAATCCATCAATGCCCTCTCTACAATCTCTCCCCTCACAAGTCTATGCCAGGTGTACTTGTGTATACGCCTTTTTTTGAAGAACGTATTACCTACACTCAATCTACACTCTTCACATACATTTTTCAGTCTTTCTCCACTCTCGTTTACACCATCCACACCAAAACTACCGATGACTCCCTCAACAGGCTCATTTCCTACCCTAGCATTTAGATCCCCTAAAACTATAACATTTTCATTTTCATCAAACCCTTGTAGACAATCTCTCAAATCCTCCCAGAAACCCTCTACCTCGTCTAACTCTCTTTCACTTCCTGGTCCATACGCACTTACAAAAACCCACTTTTCACCCTTAAACCGCATTCTCACCCACATTAGCCTTGATGACACCTCTTTCCACTCTTTTATAAACTCTCTCAACTCCTCCTTCACAATAATAGCCACTCCTTCTTTCCCCCTGACTCCCTCGTCTACTCCAGACTTTCTACCCATCACGTTTCCAAAATCCACTTCTCCCTCTCCTTTCATCTTTGTTTCATTCAGTGCTAGGACATCATACATCCTTCTTTCAAATAACCTTCCAATATCCTCTCGCTTCTCATTCGTACTACATCCACGCACATTCAAAGCTCCTATTCTTAGGGTCCGGGACCATGAACGCGTTCCCTCGCCCATATCTCGGTCTCGTTTTTTTGGTAGATTTATTTAAGGGGAGAAGGATACCAGGCCCCCCGCCCCGATCCCCTTTAGCCGACTTCTACGTCTCACCGGAGAAAAGCGGTGGTGGAAATTTCTCACCCCCCCACCACAGACTAATATACAGTACATAAACAATATTAGAGTTTATTGATATGACTAATATACAGTACATAAACAATATTAGAGTTTATTGATATGACTAATATACAGTACATAAACAATATTAGAGTTTATTGATATGACTAATATACAGTACATAAACAATATTAGAGTTTATTGATATGACTAATATACAGTACATAAACAATATTAGAGTTTATTGATATGACTAATATACAGTACATAAACAATATTAGAGTTTATTGATATGACTAATATACAGTACATAAACAATATTAGAGTTTATTGATATGACTAATATACAGTACATAAACAATATTAGAGTTTATTGATATGACTAATATACAGTACATAAACAATATTAGAGTTTATTGATATGACTAATATACAGTACATAAACAATATTAGAGTTTATTTAGTTTTTGTTATGATTATAACGAAATTATCTTTGAATTTTGTTAGTTACAAAGTCCCTCGTAAAACATAAGCTTTTGCCAACAGTTTCCAAGCCTGATATGTGTGTCTGTGGTTATCTCATTCCGCCCCAGCCCAACCAGGCGTGTGAGCGAGTGTGTGTGGCTCCTCCCTTATAGCTCGTCACGCCCTTACCTGCCATGATCAACTCCACTCATCTCATCTCGCCCCAGCAACTCGGAACACCTCATACGTCATCTCCACTCATTACTATTTCATCTCAACTCACCTTACCTCATTAATGTTTCATCTCAGCGTATATAAGTCTCTCCAGGACATATCAGCAGTATTTGTTCTTATCCAAACATCAACTTCACTCATCTAATCTCGCCCCAGCACCTCGGAACATCTCGTACGTCGTCTCTGCTCATTAGTACTTCATCTCAGCGCATATCCCCTTGTTATTATTTCGTATCTTTGCTTTTCCGTTTCTTAAACACATCTCTGCAATATTGTCTCTGTATCCCAACGCTCTTACACTTATCTCACAAGCAGCTCTGGCCCCAGTATCTCTGTACACATCATACGTTATGTCTGTTCATTAGTACTTCACATTCTTCTTCTTCACATCCATTTGTATACTTTACCTTTCATAGTCTCATTGTTGGTTTCATACTTTCATATACTTTACTTCTTTTCTTCTCACCTCTTCCCACCCGCTCCGAACACCATGTAAGTTCGTCTGAGCGCACCTCGTCTTGCTATTACTTCAGCTCAGCACATCACGTAGCACCTCACCATCCACTCCATTATCCTCACGCATTACCTCATATTTGTTTCACTTCTTGTCCCTATTTCAAAACACCTCCAAAATGTGTATGTTTGTTATTGCTGTTGTTGTTGTTGTCGTTCCCATTATCACATCACGCAGATGTTATCTTGTTCATCTCAGTTCGTCTGGTTTGACCAAGTGCATCTCACTGTCGACTCACATATGTCTTATACTTTACCACCTCCTTACATTTCACCTTTCGTTCAAGCATCTCAGAACTTATCGAACTTTATAGCCGCTCATTATTACTTCATCTCATCGCATTTCACCCGTTTACACATATATCGGTACATGTGTCTCAGTACGTCTCAGCATATCTCAATGTCATCTCAACTCTAAAACTTTACACCATTATATCGAGCTTAAAATATATTCATGTAAATAAATACCACCCTAGATAGATTCAACTCTAGCTTTTTTCATTGAATTGTGCATTACCATTGCAAGTACATCTCCGACACATTGAAAAACGCTCTAATGCCATATTTATCATCATACTATTATATAATTTCCTTCTTCCACATTTCAGAATATATGTCGTAACTTTACCTTAGCTCATCTTCTCTTAAGTTCGCCTCGTCTCGTCTTACATCCCCCCTGCTATATTTCACTTTACACGTTCCACCTTAACACATTTCAACGCCATTGCAACTCGCCCCTTCTTCAAGTCTTTACACTTCATCATCTTTTCAACAGATCCCAACTCCAACAAATTATTTCCAGCTCACCAAATTATTTCAGGTTCAGCACAATACGCCACGGGTTTACCTTGGCACATTTCAATCTTTTCTCAGCTTATCTGGTTTTCACTTCATCACGCACCGATTTTATCTCAGAATTTCTCACCTTTAACTCGATTTGTGTTTTCCAATTAAAGAACGCATGCTTATTTACCGCAACACATTACAATTAAAGAACGCATGCTTATTTAACGCAACACATTACAATTAAAGAACGCATGCTTATTTACCGCAACATATTACAATTAAAGAACGCATGCTTATTTACCGCAACACATTACAATTAAAGAACGCATGCTTATTTACCGCAACACATTACAATTAAAGAACACATGCTTATTTACCGCAACACATTACAATTAAAGAACGCATGCTTATTTACCGCAACACATTACAATTAAAGAACGCATGCTTATTTACCGCAACACATTACAATTAAAGAACGCATGCTTATTTACCGCAACACATTACAATTAAAGAACGCATGCTTATTTACCGCAACACATTACAATTAAACAACGCATGCTTATTTACCGCAACACATTACAATTAAAGAACGCATGCTTATTTACCGCAACACATTACAATTAAAGAACGCATGCTTATTTACCGCAACACATTACAATTAAAGAACCATGCTTATTTACCGCAACACATTACAGTTAAAGAACGCATGCTTATTTACCGCAACACATTACAATTCCCTTCAATGCCTATGGACTTTGGCGGTGTTTTTATGTTAACATATTACTGTAAACCCTGTAAGCTTCGTATTTTCAGAATATATCATTAATGCCTTAACCACATCTCATGATTAAAAGGATTTCAGCCATAGTTTTAATTACCTCTCATATCTATCACATTTCCACTTCAGTTCATCTCAGTTTCACCAGTTGATTGACATTTCATCAGCGGTGAACTCGTCTTACCATATCTCATCAGTTTTACCTCAATTTCATCTCAAAATTACTAAGAAACTCGACTTAATATCAACATATTTTAAGCACCTCGCATCTTCACTTCAACGCACTTTAAATATCAACTCAACCCACCTCAACACATGCCTTCACCCCAAAACTTTTCAGCTTTACCAACACAATTCAATTTTACCAGCCCCTCCCGACTCGAACAATACCTCTCAATAACTTGACTGACGCCTCTCACTTACTAACACCAATAACTTTGATAATACAGCTTACATTAATTCCTTAAGGCAAAACCACATGAGCTCTTTTTCCATCAAATTCTTACGAGCAAATTTAGTCTGGAAGCTTCAAATTATTATTGGTATCAAAACTCAGCCACCTTAAGTCTAGTTTCTCAATTCAATACGAAAGACCCTCAAGATATTACAAAATATTTGCCCATTGAAAATTGCCGGATAAATTGCTGGTATGATATCGCCTTTATGCAATACATGGAGGCTAGTTTTCAACTTCTTTTAGCGCTTTTATTTCGTTATGGAATGATTTGTCAAATGGATACTTGAAGAAGCTTGAACCTCTTTGATCTATAGAGGTTCTTCCTAAAAATAAATAAAATCATCTAATGGTAGCCAAAATGAAAGGAAACATTCCGTCATTGTACTGGCATAGCTAATTTCACAAACTTCAACTTCAACACCTCTAATTTGACTTAACACATCCCAACTTCACCAATACGCTGCATCAATATTGTCAAATTTATCCAAACATGCTATTCACCAATAAGTGTCAACTTCTCTCTAAAATTCCCATTTCAACAACGCATGTAAACGTACGCACCATCCTAAAACATCAACATTAATAAAAACTAAATCAATTTTATCAACACATGTCAACATACACCTCATTTCAAAACTTTAACAATCCCCTCATTTTCAACACCGCATGTCAACATAAAAACTTCACCAACACATCTTCTGAAAACCTTGCCAACACATGACACCAACACTTTAATAACTATAAATTGTACTAACATGTATAGCCCTACCCGTGATCCTAAACATGGCCAACACATCTCAATTCCATTAACACATATGAACGTCACCCCAAGACATCTCAATTCCATAGACAAATGTCAACATACGCATCATCCTATAATATCACTAACGCGTCGCAATTTTAGTAACATATGCTACCGTCACCTAACACCTTTCAACCTCACCAACACATCTCCATTTTCTCCTGAGATAACCTTCTTCCCCCGAATGCCACTAACACATCTCAATTTCTTCATCAAGTCATTGTCACAACACATTTCAATACAAAAACATATGTTGACGTCACCTTAACACCTCTCAAATCTTACCTACGCCTCCAAAATTCAGTATCACAATTATCAATGTCACCCTAAGACATTATCATTTCAACATGCGTCAACGTCACTTGAACAATCTAAATTTTACCAACACATGTTAAATACACCGTCATCTTAAGACATCCCTAAAAACACACCTCAATACCAACAATGAGCGTCAATGCTACTCTAACTCCTCTCATCTTCGCCTCCATACCTTTCACTTTAATAATGCATTTCAAAATCACCCTAAGACATTTCAATTTCCTCAACACATGTTGACATACGCATCATCTCAAAACGTCACCATAGACACACTTCAATATTAATAACACATGTCAACGCCACCCCAATACCTTTCAACATCGTCTGCTCACCTCTCAACATTTTATAACTGGCTTGACGAACGAGCCCGCGCCCTTTGCATTGTGAGAAAACAAAAGAATATTGGCGACGAATAATGTATTGTGGTTGCAGATACGGCCGGGAAAATTAAAATAACAAATTTGGGTGTGAGCGAGGAGGAACCGCCTCAAACCACTCCGCCATCTTGATTACACTGATTGATATAGTGTCGGTAATGTCTACTATTATGCCTCAGCTTTATAATATATTCTACGCTTTATTTTATTGAACACTGGGTTTGGGAAATCTAAAATTGTAGTGTGTGCACGCGCGTAGTGTGAGATATTCAGACGTAACTCGATGCTTGAATATTGGCGTGTCATATTGCCACAAACACAGATATTTAGCCAGTTTATAGATGATGCGAAATTATTAGCCATAGCATATTTAGAAATATTCTTCGAGGGAGATCAGTTAAAAAAGGATTGTATGCAAATAAAGAACAAGACAGTGTGACTATATGGGGTTTATACCAGCTTGTTTACCTATCTTAAAATTCAATTCCTTAGCAGTTGATTTGTCGATACTTATGGGAAAATATATGAAACCGCTATGTCTCTACATCATATTAGTGTCATGTTTGTCATAATTATATATGAAACCGCTATGTCTCTACATCATATTAGTGTCATGTTTGTCATAATTAACAACATATTCCGTTACAAAATATATGAAACCGCTATGTCTCTACATCATATTAGTGTCATGTTTGTCATAATTAACAACATATTCCGTTACAAAATTATCCTAATAGCCGATTAATCAAGATGGGGAGACAACAATTTACGAAAAAAAAAAAAAAAAAAAACAGAGTAGTGATTTTGTGTTGTTTTTAATTTGAGTGTTTTGTTGTTGCGTGTCGGTGGTTTACCTCTTGACCGACAACCGGTGATTTCACAGCTCTAGCTTAGGCCCAAACCTTTATCTTGAGCAGCGTCTATCCCTCACTCCCTGGCAGGTCGAGGTGTGGCCCGATCTCTTATCTGACACAATGGAATCAAAGTGAAATATACTCAACCCTGCTAGACCGTCAATCCCGCCTGGAATAGGATTTCGCACCTTCTTGATCCTGCTCTTCACGCGTGAAAAAATATTCAGGTTTTACTTTCAGGATTCCTTTTTCGTGAAAGATTGGAATGCAAGGGATCGATCCTTGAACTTACCGGCCTGTCAGTACTGATTAAACAGTATTGCGCTCGTTCAATGCAAGGGATCGATCCTTGAACTTACCGGCCTGTCAGTACTGATTAAACAGTATTGCGCTCGTTCAATTTAATCGTGTTCACCTCGTTGAATAACGCTTGGGGATTTTTTTTTTTTTTTTTTTTTTTTCAATTTATGCTAAGACAAATCAATTTTGATTAAATTTACATAAACCATCTACAGTACATTTGCAATAATTCATAAACCTTTCCGTTTAGTTTGACTAATAATGCAAATAGTTTATAATTTTTTTTTTCAACTTTTCTCCCAAACATAGGTTTTCCACAGCCTGTAGATTGGATCGTTTGGCCAAGACCAATTTTTGAGGTACGGATTGTTCCAGATGACAATTTTTGTAATCGCTCGACGAGAGACTACCTTCCCAAACTATCTGTGTTTTAATTGTCAATCAGTTTAACTTGGCGCTGTTTCAACTCCCCGAACCTAAATCACCTACTGTCTCGTTTTCTCTTACTTCACAGACGCTCACGCCTCCCTTTAAATTTTTCACTCACTAGGTACTGTCGTCCACTGTATAGTTTGAAAGGACTGGAGTTCTCGAGAAGGGACTCCAGTTCTGACGCTATTCTTGACTTACAGTGTGCTGGCTTAACCCTGTCCGACATATGACGCGATTTGAGCCTATTGGGGATACTTTAAAGCCTTTGTTACCATCAGGGGTATTTAGAAACCTTTAGTTTAGTTACTTCAACCTCTGCAGTTGTCTTTGAGTAAGCTGTGGGCAGAAAACTAATTTTGGAGAGGTAATTATACGAGTGAGAGAACTATATTTCTTATTGCTAATCTGGCAACCTCTGCGTCATATGTGCGTGAAAGGGTTAATAATCCAGAAGAGTTGATAGCCTCTGAAGTCCTATTTTAACTAATTTTATATTTTAAATATGGGAGTACTAATACAGCGTTGATGTATTGGAAATAGAACAGTTGTATTTACGGTGCGATAGTGGGGTTAGTGGTAATGCACAGCACAGTACTTAAACTATAGTCCATTCATTATAGTTGAAGAGACATTGTGAACCCTAACCTCTGTAACTCAAAATGGGTTGGGGCAAATGGGCTGTAAATCTCCACACTTGTTCCCGGGCCGACTCTTCCCAAAAATTGGAAATATTAGCACGGTTTACTCTAGTATCTTTTTAAATTATTGTGGTTAGTGGTCGAGATTTTGCCTTAATTATAATTAATATATTATATATACATTTCTAATTCCCCCCCAATAATCCTGGATACCTCGGTATTTGAGTTCGGTTCATTAGGCTCACTAGATCAGTAGCAATACCACTCCATCACACCTACTATGGGTTTCAGAGGCCGTGTTACATCGTTTTTCGTGAATAACTTCTTAACAAACAGTTGGATCAGTATGCTATTTTGACACAGCTTTTTTCACATCGTGCCCTAATTTTCGTCAATATAGTGCATTACCACAAGTGTAGAATTAAGCCACTTGTCCCGGTGTCATGAGGTTAAAGTCACACATTAATGACTAAGATACGGACAAGTCTACCGTGGCTTACCTGTGAGAACCACCAAACCATTATTGCTCCTCCATCAAACACAGTAGTTATCAGCCACCACCCAACCCTACTATCACCTTTAAATTCAAGTTATCTGTCAATATCAAAATATAAATATACAAAAAAACATATTTGTTGTATATTTATACTTGATATTGACAGATAACTAGAATTTAAAGGTGATTAGTAGGGTTGGTTGGTGGGTGATAACTAATGTGTTTGATGGAGGAGCAATAATGGTTTGGTGGTTCTCACAGGTAAGCCACGGTAGACTTGTCCGTATCTTAGTCATTAATGTGTGACTTTAACCTCATGACACCGGGACAAGTGGCTTAATTCTACACTTTTGGTAATGCACTATATTGACGAAAATTAGGGCACGGTGTGAAAAAAGCTGTGTCAAAATAGCATACTGATCCAACTGTTTGTTAAGAAGTTATTCACGAAAAACGATGTAACACGGCCTCTGAAACCCATAGTAGGCTATTTATCTATTATACTCAGGCCCAATCCCCACTTTTCCTATTTTTGTTTTCTATATATTTTGTAGATAATAAATTTGACATTTCAATCAATTATTAACAATTATTAACCCGTACAGCCCCAGCGACGCGCCTGACGCGTCGGCGATGTATGTAACGCACAGCCCCAGAGACACGCCTGGCGCGTCACCCTAATTGCGCTGACCGTAACCTCAGGTGTAGCCACTCAAGAGGGCTCAGATTTGTATGGGAACTGTGTACGTATGCCACGCAACCGTGCCGATGGTTGAAAACTCTCAAAGTCCATGTGCGTGCGCGCGAGCGCGCAATAACCTGTTTTTTAGGGATAATTGCCTTCAATTTTTTACTCTTGTAAAATCCGTTTTCGGGGGCTCTGTAGGACCATTTTTTAAGCTTTTTGAGCGGTTTTTCGTGGTTTTTCCTTCATTCCTAACCCATTCGCTATTGTTTCTGGAATAAAACCATTTTTTGAAAACCGGCCGGGTTCTGGTGCGCAAACATTACAAAACTAGCCGGGGCTCCACGGGTTAACACTACTAACACGGCTAACCCCTTCAGTACCAGTGACGTTCCTTTCATTATATTCTAGCAACTACAATATTAAAGGATTTAATTTAGCTTTAGGAAGACTTCTAGACATTAAAATGCTACGGACTATCTCAAGTAACCCCTTCTGTACCGGCGATGTATTTTCGTATTTTTCTAGTTATTTTTTAGACGATTTTGTGCAGCTTAAGAAGGATGTGTGGTTGTAAAAAGGGTTAAGTAAGATAGTTCGAAGCCTTCAATTGCTAGAGGGCCTTTTTAAACTGAATATAATCGTCTAGTAGTAGCTATCAGAAAGTAAAACAAAAACGTAGCGGTAGAGAAGGGGTTAATCCTTATAGTTACCATATATCCTTTCTAAGCTTAATAACATCTAAATGTAGCTGAAATAATATACAAAAGACGTCAGCGGTACTGAAAGGGCTAAGTATGCAGATTTAGAGAGAGAAAAAGAGAGAGAGAGAAAGATAGAGAGAGAGAGAGAGAGAGAGAGAGAGAGAGAATCTATCCTTCACCGTTACATAATAGAATCCTTCACACCTTCCCCTCACCCTTCTTCCGACCCGAGTAGAATATATGATTGTGTTGTTTACATTTTCCCTCTCCACCCTTTTCCTGTGAGTCGCGCCAGTAAAACCAGTGAAGGAGCAGTACTTTAAGGGCGCTTGTTAACTTTATGGAGCCCAATGCTTAGCATATGTATACTGTATACTGTAGGTGCCATTGATAGTTCAGATATATAAATTCATGTTTAATTTGATTTTCTGAAAAACATATCAACCAATTAAGGCCGTCTCTTATCTTGTGTTTAGTCAACTAAATTACAAACCCTTTTAATAACCAAATAATTGTTACCATACCTTACATTCCACTGGCAGGTTTAGAGAAGCATGTTAATGGCTGGAGAGAGGAACTTGTGTTGTCATCAGTACACATATAAACAACTTATAGTGGTCACACTAAGTTAACATTCCCTACATATAATCTCTAACATATTGTCTAGTTATAAACATTATATGCAAAACATCATTAAAAATACAAAACATCGGATCGGGGCGCGACAAAACGTGGTGTCGTCACATGCAAGAACAAAAATAGTAACTATTATTGGTTTAGGTCACATATCCAGTCAGTCATAACAGTCACATGTACAGTCAGTCATAACAGTCACATGTACAGTCAGTCATAACAGTCACATGTACAGTCAGTCATAACAGTCACATGTACAGTCAGTCATAACAGTCACATATACAGTCAGTCATAACAGTCACATGTACAGTCAGTCATAACAGTCACATGTACAGTCAGTCATAACAGTCACATATGCAGACAGTCATAACAGTCACATATGCAGACAGTCATAACAGCCACATATACAGTCAGTCATAACAGTCACATGTACAGTCAGTCATAACAGTCACATATGCAGACAATCAAAACAGTCACATGTACAGTCAGTCATAACAGTCACATATACAGACAGTCAAAACAGTCACATGTAAAGTCAGTCATAACAGTCACATATACAGTCAGTCATAACAGTCACATGTACAGTCAGTCATAACAGTCACATATGCAGACAGTCATAACAGTCACATGTACAGTCAGTCAGAACAGTCACATGTACAGTCAGTCATAACAGTCACATATGCAGACAGTCATAACAGTCACATGTACAGTCAGTCATAACAGTCACGTATGCAGACAGTCATAACAGTCACGTATGCAGACAGTCAAAACAGTCACAGGTACAGTCAGTCATAACAGTCACATATACAGTCAGTCATAACAGTCACATGTACAGGCAGTCAAAACAGTCACATGTACAGTCAGTCATAACAGTCACGTATACAGACAGTCAAAACAGTCACATGTAAAGAAAGTCATAACAGTCACATATACAGTCAGTCATACCAGTCACATGTACAGTCAGTCATAACAGTCACACGTACAGTCCGTCATAACAGTCACATATGCATACAGTCAAAACAGTCACATGTACAGTCAATCATAACAGTCACATATACAGTCAGTCATAACAGTCACATATACAGTCAGTCATAACAGTCACATGTACAGACAGTCATAACAGTCACATGTACAGTCAGTCATAAGTCACATATACAGTCAGTCATAATAGTCACATATACAGTCAGTCATAACAGTCACATGTACAGTCAGTCATAACAGTCACATATAGTCATAACAGTCACATGTACAGTCAGTCATAACAGTCACATGTACAGTCAGTCATAACAGTCAGATGTACGGTAAATATAAATATACAAAAAAACATATTTGTTGTATATTTATACTTGATATTGACAGATAACTAGAATTTAAAGGTGATTAGTAGGGTTGGGTGGTGGGTGATAACTAATGTGTTTGATGGAGGAGCAATAATGGTTTGGTGGTTCTCACAGGTAAGCCACGGTAGACTTGTCCGTATCTTAGTCATTAATGTGTGACTTTAACCTCATGACACCGGGACAAGTGGCTTAATTCTACACTTTTGGTAATGCACTATATTGACGAAAATTAGGGCATGGTGTGAAAAAAGCTGTGTCAAAATAGCATACTGATCCAACTGTTTGTTAAGAAGTTATTCACGAAAAACGATGTAACACGGCCTCTGAAACCCATAGTAGGCTATTTATCTATTATACTCAGGCCCAATCCCCACTTTTCCTATTTTTGTTTTCTATATATTTTGTAGATAATAAATTTGACATTTCAATCAATTATTAACAATTATTAACCCGTACAGCCCCAGCGACGCGCCTGACGCGTCGGCGATGTATGTAACGCACAGCCCCAGAGACACGCCTGGCGCGTCACCCTAATTGCGCTGACCGTAACCTCAGGTGTAGCCACTCAAGAGGGCTCAGATTTGTATGGGAACTGTGTACGTATGCCACGCAACCGTGCCGATGGTTGAAAACTCTCAAAGTCCATGTGCGTGCGCGCGAGCGCGCAATAACCTGTTTTTTAGGGATAATTGCCTTCAATTTTTTACTCTTGTAAAATCCGTTTTCGGGGGCTCTGTAGGACCATTTTTTAAGCTTTTTGAGCGGTTTTCGTGGTTTTCCTTCATTCCTAACCCATTCGCTATTGTTTCTGGAATAAAACCATTTTTTGAAAACCGGCCGGGTTCTGGTGCGCAAACATTACAAAACTAGCCGGGGCTCCACGGGTTAACACTACTAACACGGCTAACCCCTTCAGTACCAGTGACGTTCCTTTCATTATATTCTAGCAACTACAATATTAAAGGATTTAATTTAGCTTTAGGAAGACTTCTAGACATTAAAATGCTACGGACTATCTCAAGTAACCCCTTCTGTACCGGCGATGTATTTTCGTATTTTTCTAGTTATTTTTTAGACGATTTTGTGCAGCTTAAGAAGGATGTGTGGTTGTAAAAAGGGTTAAGTAAGATAGTTCGAAGCCTTCAATTGCTAGAGGGCCTTTTTAAACTGAATATAATCGTCTAGTAGTAGCTATCAGAAAGTAAAACAAAAACGTAGCGGTAGAGAAGGGGTTAATCCTTATAGTTACCATATATCCTTTCTAAGCTTAATAACATCTAAATGTAGCTGAAATAATATACAAAAGACGTCAGCGGTACTGAAAGGGCTAAGTATGCAGATTTAGAGAGAGAAAAAGAGAGAGAGAGAAAGATAGAGAGAGAGAGAGAGAGAGAGAGAGAGAGAGAGAGAGAGAGAGAGAATCTATCCTTCACCGTTACATAATAGAATCCTTCACACCTTCCCCTCACCCTTCTTCCGACCCGAGTAGAATATATGATTGTGTTGTTTACATTTTCCCTCTCCACCCTTTTCCTGTGAGTCGCGCCAGTAAAACCAGTGAAGGAGCAGTACTTTAAGGGCGCTTGTTAACTTTATGGAGCCCAATGCTTAGCATATGTATACTGTATACTGTAGGTGCCATTGATAGTTCAGATATATAAATTCATGTTTAATTTGATTTTCTGAAAAACATATCAACCAATTAAGGCCGTCTCTTATCTTGTGTTTAGTCAACTAAATTACAAACCCTTTTAATAACCAAATAATTGTTACCATACCTTACATTCCACTGGCAGGTTTAGAGAAGCATGTTAATGGCTGGAGAGAGGAACTTGTGTTGTCATCAGTACACATATAAACAACTTATAGTGGTCACACTAAGTTAACATTCCCTACATATTATCTCTAACATATTGTCTAGTTATAAACATTATATGCAAAACATCATTAAAAATACAAAACATCGGATCGGGGCGCGACAAAACGTGGTGTCGTCACATGCAAGAACAATAATAGTAACTATTATTGGTTTAGGTCACATATCCAGTCAGTCATAACAGTCACATGTACAGTCAGTCATAACAGTCACATGTACAGTCAGTCATAACAGTCACATGTACAGTCAGTCATAACAGTCACATGTACAGTCAGTCATAACAGTCACATATACAGTCAGTCATAACAGTCACATGTACAGTCAGTCATAACAGTCACATGTACAGTCAGTCATAACAGTCACATATGCAGACAGTCATAACAGTCACATATGCAGACAGTCATAACAGCCACATATACAGTCAGTCATAACAGTCACATGTACAGTCAGTCATAACAGTCACATATGCAGACAATCAAAACAGTCACATGTACAGTCAGTCATAACAGTCACATATACAGACAGTCAAAACAGTCACATGTAAAGTCAGTCATAACAGTCACATATACAGTCAGTCATAACAGTCACATGTACAGTCAGTCATAACAGTCACATATGCAGACAGTCATAACAGTCACATGTACAGTCAGTCAGAACAGTCACATGTACAGTCAGTCATAACAGTCACATATGCAGACAGTCATAACAGTCACATGTACAGTCAGTCATAACAGTCACGTATGCAGACAGTCATAACAGTCACGTATGCAGACAGTCAAAACAGTCACAGGTACAGTCAGTCATAACAGTCACATATACAGTCAGTCATAACAGTCACATGTACAGGCAGTCAAAACAGTCACATGTACAGTCAGTCATAACAGTCACGTATACAGACAGTCAAAACAGTCACATGTAAAGAAAGTCATAACAGTCACATATACAGTCAGTCATACCAGTCACATGTACAGTCAGTCATAACAGTCACACGTACAGTCCGTCATAACAGTCACATATGCATACAGTCAAAACAGTCACATGTACAGTCAATCATAACAGTCACATATACAGTCAGTCATAACAGTCACATATACAGTCAGTCATAACAGTCACATGTACAGACAGTCATAACAGTCACATGTACAGTCAGTCATAATAGTCACATATACAGTCAGTCATAACAGTCACATGTACAGTCAGTCATAACAGTCACATATAGTCATAACAGTCACATGTACAGTCAGTCATAACAGTCACATGTACAGTCAGTCATAACAGTCAGATGTACAGTCAGTCATAACAGTCACATGTACAGTCAGTCATAACAGTCATATATAGTCATAACAGTCACATGTACAGTCAGTCATAAGTCATATATAGTCATAACAGTCATATGTACAGTAAGTCATAACAGTCACATTTACAGTCAGTCATAACAGTCACATATACTGTTCAGTAAGTCATAAGTCACTATAATTATCATATTTGTTGTATTATGCTAGAAACTGAATGTACAATCTAAGGCAAGAATCCTGGTCAAATATGAATCCTTGAACAGCAAAACGAACCTTCGAAATGTAAATATTAGGTAAAAAATTAATGAGAAGATTTTATTCAAATCAGTATAATTTCGAACACTAGACAACGATTTATGTCCTAGAGTGTATTGTACTGTACAGTTAAGAGCATAAATGGCGACGAACACATTTCAATAAGTTTCGAACGCAAATGAGACCATATATAGCTTCATGATAGCCCAGATGCCTCAGAGCTAGGCTTTAAAGGTTTCACAGATTCGAAGTGATCAATCAATCAATCAAATATGTTTACTTAGCCATAAAGTATACAATAAGTTAACAATATTATTAATAAATGTTGGACATCCGGCTGAGCCTTGTGAGATAAACTCTCTTAAAGGCACCTTGATGTAACCTTATATTATGTTCATGACTTTACTCTACTTAGAATGAAACTGTGTATACACTAATATCAAAGACTTACATAACTTATTATATATCATACTTCATACATAAATCAACACCGATGGCTAAATTTGCATAAGGAAAAACATAATAGGCCATACAAGTTTTGTGAGTGACTGTAGTAATGATCATGTTTGGGTTGTAAATAATAATTCCGGTACATCACGTTCCTGGGAAGATTACAGACCGCTCACCCATTACCCAAAGATTATTGGGAATACTACACAATCTAACTCAAAAAGTCTACCTTGGCGTCTCTCTCTCTGCTTCTCGGATAATCTCTTCTCTTCTTCTTTGCTCTTCTCTTCTTGTTTTGAAAACATGGGTTTGACAATGTGGATTTTAGCAAAATGTTTAGTCTCAACATGAATACAACAATCAACCATGGCTGGAAATTAGAATTGAAAAGGTTCAGCACTAGTATTTGTGGAAACTTTTTCACATACAAGATCTATTCAAGCTGGAACAAACTGCCCTCCGAAAGTGTAAACAGTTCTTCAGTATAACAGTTCAAGAAGAGTAGATATTATTTTGCACACTCTGTAATTAGTGTAGTGCACTAAACAGTATCTCTCCTTCTACTTCGAGTATCTCCTCGGAATGGTCCGCAAGGACTCTGAGATACTAATTATTCCTTGTAACTCCTTGTGTACTCTCTCTCTCTCTCTCTCTCTCTCTCTCTCTCTCTCTCTCTCTCTCTCTTAACCCACACGGGTCTAGAGGGGTCAGAGCGAGATTAGGAAATTCATGTTTTGTGTCGGTGTTGAGGCCTGTTGACATGTTGGTAATTGATCACGGCATATGTGTGTTGTATGTGTGTGTGTGTGTGTATGTGTGTGTGTGTGTGTGTGTGTGTGTGTGTGTGTTGCGTAACATGAATTTAGTTGAGAAGGAAGCAGGCAAATCAAACTAAACACGAATTTGAAAGTTATGCAGTATAAGAATGTGAATGACAGATTAATTGAAAATGTTATTCGATATACATATGACATGCTCGAAGGAAACAAAATGCAGTGCGAAATATAAACGTGGGAATAATTATGGAAGAAAGAAGGATATTGGGAAGGATTAACCCGTTCAGTACCAGGGATGTCCTTTTCATTATTATTTGGCAACTATTAGACGATTTTATTCACCTTAGGAAGGACCTCTAGCAATAATAAGACTTCAAACTCTCTCAACCAACCTTTTTTAACTACCACAGATCCTTCCTAAGCTGCATAATATCGTATAATTATAGCTATAATAAAATATAACACGTCGCTGGTATTCAAAGGGTTAAATGAATTCCTTCTATAAACTTGCTGCAAGATTAAAATAACACCAAGATAGGCAAGTCAAGTAATAAGGCGACCCAGTAATGGAACCTTGAAGGTCATATTACCTAACTCTGATATAATATAATGCCCTCGCCCACACCTATACGTCCAGGCAACATCTCCTTCCTGGTTACCGGCTTGGTTTGATCTTTCTCTCCCTTTCTCTGGCTTGTATCCATTCGGCCCCATTCAGCCAACTGTTAGAAGACCTTTATCCCCATCCAGGTGTCGATTTTTTCCAGGCGAGCGAAAGCGAGCCATCATTGTATGGAGAAATCCGGCTTCGCCGGAGAAATTTTTCTATCGAAAAATGTACAAATTTAGCTTGCTGTCAAAACAAAATTATATATATGCTGGCTAACGCTACCGCTCGCCAGGAAGATATTGACTCCTGGATGGGGGTAAACGTCTTAAAACAGTAGGCTGAATGGGGCCGAATGGATAGAAGCCAAAGAGACAGGGAGAGAAAGAGAAACAAAGGGAGGTGGGCTCCCTCAAACCCTTCAGTGCACCGTGACGCATTATTTGCATTATATTCTTTCTAGTATTAGACGATTTTGTGTTTTAATTAGAAGGGGTCTGTAGGAGCTAAGGATAATTGAGATACATTTAATTAGAAGGGGTCTGTAGGAGCTAAGGATAATTGAGATACATTTAATTAGAAAGGGTCTGTAGGAGCTAAGGATAATTGAGATACATTTAATTAGAAAGGGTCTGTAGGAGCTAAGGATAATTGAGATACATTTAATTAGAAAGGGTCTGTAGGAGCTAAGGATAATTGAGATACATTTAATTAGAAGGGGTCTGTAGGAGCTAAGGATAATTGAGATACATTTAATTAGAAGGGGTCTGTAGGAGCTAAGGATAATTGAGATACATTTAATTAGAAAGGGTCTGTAGGAGCTAAGGAGAATTGAGATACATTTAATTAGAAAGGGTCTGTAGGAGCTAAGGATAATTGAGATACATTTAATTAGAAGGGGTCTGTAGGAGCTAAGGATAATTGAGATACATTTAATTAGAAGGGGTCTGTAGGAGCTAAGGATAATTGAGATACATTTAATTAGAAGGGGTCTGTAGGAGCTAAGGATAATTGAGATACATTTTGCCCTGATTGTTTACTATAGATCCTTGCATAGCTGTATGTTATCGTCTATTATCCCCTTCATTACCGAGCCGCCTTTTCCATTGTGTTCTGGCCAATATTAGACGATTTTATTCAGCTTAGGAGGGACGTGTAGCAATTGAGCGGCTACATACTATCTCAATTAACTCTTTTCACTACCACAGATCATTCCTAAAGTGCACAGAATCGTCTAAATACTTTATAGCTAGAATACAATGATATAGACTTAGCCGGTCCAGAAGGGGTTAAGAGCAGGACTATTCTGCTAACACGCGTCATAGCCCTATAGTGGTGAAGCATTCCCCAGTTGACTAAGACTAGAACCCTTTGTCAGATATCGACCACTATTAACACTCACTATTTAATTATGTCAGTATACTCAATACAAACACAATGTGGTAACAAGTCAATTTTGTGACTGCATAATTAATTAGCTAATTAAGAAGAAGACTAACTAACTAACGTCCATGCATATCAATTGAAGCTTAAGGGGGTGACCTGCTATGTATCTCTCCTTTTCTCACTTTCTCTGGCTTTTATCCATTCGGTCCCATTCAGCAAACAGTTTTAAGACGTTTATTCCCATCCAGGTGTCGATTTCTTCCTGTAACATGTGATTTTACAGGTATTATGAAGGTTGTATGGGAGTTATGAGATAAATTGAGATAGCGTATAGCTCTGTATTTCCTAGAGGTCCTTCCGAGGCTGAATATAATCGTCTAATAATAACCAGAATATAAAGAACAAACGCGTCATCACGTACAAAAGGGTTAATGAGTGGTAAATTAGAGGTATTTATGGTCGGGTTTTCATATAGGTGTGCCCTCTTTGATTAAGGGGGTAGTGCTTGTGTTTTGGGTCTATTTATTTATTTATTTATATTTTTTTTAGTTTCCTCGCTAGGCCTCCATCAAGCTTAGAAAAACACCCCCTAGACCCCCTGTCAAGTTAAATTTGTACATTTCTCGGTAGAAAAATGTCCCGGCCGAAGCCCGGTTCCTTCTAAAATTAGAGGCTCGCTATCGCTCGCCAGGAAAAAATCAACACCTAAAGGGCACGAAAGGTCTTAATATTGATACAAAAATGAGCCGGAAAGTCTCAAAATCGCCAAACTAACGGAACGAACGTCTTAAAACCTCAAAGTAATATGCTGAACATGAGGGAGAAGGGGGTCCAGACAAAAGAGAGTACTACCCCGTTAATTGGCTGAGAAGTCACTCTCCTCTTTGTGATAAATATGAGTCCCCTAATTGGCCTTTATGGCGAATACCTTTCCGGTAGGCTTATTCCAGTTTCCTATTGCGCCCCCCCCCCACACACTCCTAATCATTTCCACCGTTTCTCTCACTTAAGGGAGCTCAGACGGTATTGTGCAGCGTAATTTACTGGTTCGGCTCAATGGTATAAGAAAGGAGTTTAGTTTGCTCTTTAAATCTCTATCAAGCTTAAAAAACAACCAAAAGGCCCTCCTTCGATATAAATTTGTACATTTTTCGGTAGAAAAATGTCCCGGCCGAAGGCAGATTCCTCTTCAAATACAGGCTCGCTATCGCTCGCCAGGAAAAAATCGACACCTAAATGGCACGAAAGGTCTTAATATTAGCAAAACAATATGGGACAAAAGGTCTGAAAATCGCCAAACTAATGGGGAGAATGTTTTGAAATCTCATAACTAATAGGGCTAAACATGAGGGAGGAAGAGGACTCGAAAAACCAACTGCCTCCCCTTAACATCATCCACTTGATTTGCCAGTGCTGTATCCGGAAGAATGTCAGTTATTCATCCATTATTATACAAACTAATAACACACATAACAAAGCCACTCCAACAGCTTCCTCTCTCTCCAACACCCCTTCTCCCCTCTCTACTCTTCAGAATAATAGAAAAAAGTAGAATGTAGATAAGAGGTGCCGTTGTAAAGGCTTATCCCTCAATACCTTCACCTGACCTGACCTGACCAGATACAAAATATATATGTGGTGTCAAGAGAGTAATATCCTAACTACTGTATAATTTATGTTTACCTATTGGAGGCCATTAAATATTCCGTTTATTGTTCGTAAGTTACAGGGAACCAGGCAAACACATAATTATAAAAGCACTAGTGATAACCTGCCAGAGCCTCTTCATACTGAGCTTTACACCTTTATCTTTTTCTCCTTTTCTCTTTTTCCCTGGCTTGTATCCATTCGGCCCCATTCAGCCACCTGTTTTAAGACGTTTATCCCCATCCAGGTGTCGATTTCTTCCTGGTGAGCGATAGCGAGCCAGCATTGTATGGAGAAATCCCGCGGAGACATTTTTCTATCGAAAAATGTACAAATTTAGCTTGCTGTCAAAACAAAAATATATATATGCTGGCTCGCTTCCGCTCGCCAGGAAAATATTGACACCTGGATGGGGGTAAACGTCTTAAAACAGTAGGCTGAATGGGGCCGAATGCATACCAGCCAAAGAGAGAGGGAGAGAAAGAGAAAAAAAGCGAGGTGGGTTCCCTTAACTTGGCTATATTGGAGTTTATCCTTGTTTTTCACTTGTATACTGTGGGTTGTCTTATCCATCTTGAAAATTTAACACGCTCACAATTTCCTGGCTCTCTCCTTAGCCCTTATCTTCCTTCAGTATCTACCCAACAAGCCTCTCCCTCACACCTCCCTCTGTTATCTAAACATCCATGTGTCTCTCAGTGTCTAAGGTTTCTCATCATTATGCCCTCTTAGTTTACTCCACCTCTAATTTGTTTACAGCGAATTCCCGAAAGATTGTTTTTCAAAATGTTTAGTAATAGTTTAGGTTTTAAGAGGGGTCACCGTTTTTGTTCTCTCCTTTTCTCTCCTTCCCTGGCTTGTATCCATTCGGCCCCATTCAGCCAACTGTTTTAAGACGTTTATCCCCATCCAGGAGTCGATTTCTTCCTGGCGAGCGATAGCGAGCCAGCATTGTATGGAGAAATCCGGCTTCGCCGGAGATATTTTTCTATCGATAAATGTACAAATTTAGCTTGCTGTCAAAACAAAAATATATGCTGGCTCACTACCGCTCGTCAGGAAAATATTGACACCTGGATGGGGGGGGGGGGGGGGGAGGTGTGGCGGAGTGGTCTTGCCACTGGACTGGTAATCCAATGGACCCAGGTTCGAATCCCAATATATCAATGGGAAGAAATTATTGGGATGGAATTTGTGCTGTACCTCTAGTATCAGTGCATTACCACAGCACACCGAAATGCCAAAAATAATACCCTCATTGTTCCCTGATTAAATAGCATTGTATGAATATTCCCATATTCAATAATATGCTACAGGGGGGCAATGCCTAGCGAGTTAATTGCTCAATAGGTGGCGTTCTGAGAGTGAGGGTCCGAGTCTGGGGGATGAGACTGTGAAGCACAGAGGCGAGGCGGCTTCAGAGATGGAGTTGCTTCGAGCCGTGAAGCTTCGCATGCCTCACTCACTGGAGCAAGACCTCACGGGCCTCACCGTGTTCAGCGGTAGAGTGTAAAGGCTATCAACCTATGCCCGAGAGGGAGTAGTTGGAATATTAAAAAAAAAAAAAAAAAAAAAAAAAAAAACACACGTCCTAAAATAGTAGGCTGAATGGGGCCGAATGGATACAAGCCAAAGAGAGAGGGAGATAAAGAAAAAAAAAGCGAGGTGGGCTCCCTTAAGAACAACTAGAATATGGAGATTTTTAGAAATTGAAAATTGAATGTATTTTGAATGATCTTTGTTAAATAGTACTGTATATGGTTTGTAAATTTAAAATAGTTTATGATTATGTTCATGTCAGGCAAAATGTTTTAATTTGGATCATGAAAACCTTAGATCGATATATCAAACAATACAACCTGTACCAGGACTATAGAATGTTTACTATGTGTATGGACATAATTGAGTGTAACACCATCTGCACCAATAAATCCAAGGTTGGTCGATCACTGTTATACTATTGGATTTATAAGATGGATAACTAAAGCAAAGTAATCTGTGTTTAAGATCAGCATCACAATGCCGACTGATTGTACTGTACAATAAATTCTGGTTATTCAATTAGCCGTTGTGGTAACTAATTTAAATTTCAAATTGTATGAACGATATACAGTAAACTGAAGTGAACAGAGTTGATAGGTTTGTTGATGCACTGTAAAATCAGTGTGCGTAGACCATCAACAAACTAATTTAAAGAATAATTATTTGAATACACATTTGGAATACATACAAGTTTCACTAATTTGTTATTTAAACTTAAAACATCTTTATTAAGAATTATAAATGTCTTGGAAAAAAAAAATTAACTGAAATGCAAAAAGATTATTGTACACTGATTATGCGTAACAGTTTTGTTAGAGTCTGTGTTGTGTATTATGCGTAACAGTTTTGTTAGAGTCTGTGTTGTGTATTATGCGTAACAGTTTTGTTAGAGTCTGTGTTGTGTATTATGCGTAACAGTTTTGTTAGAGTCTGTGTTGTGTATTATGCGTAACAGTTTTGTTAGAGTCTGTGAGCGTAACAGTGTTTAGAGTTGTGTATTATGCGTAACAGTTTTGTTAGAGTCTGTGTTGTATTATGCGTAACAGTTTTGTTAGAGTCTGTGTTGTGTATTATGCGTAACAGTTTTGTTAGAGTCTGTGTTGTGTATTATGCGTAACAGTTTTGTTAGAGTCTGTGTTGTGTATTATGCGTAACAGTTTTGTTAGAGTCTGTGTTGTGTATTATGCGTAACAGTTTTGTTAGAGTCTGTGTTGTGTATTATGCGTAACAGTTTTGTTAGAGTCTGTGTTGTGTATTATGCGTAACAGTTTTGTTAGAGTCTGTGTTGTGTATTATGCGTAACAGTTTTGTTAGAGTCTGTGTTGTGTATTATGCGTAACAGTTTTGTTAGAGTCTGTGTTGTGTATTATGCGTAACAGTTTTGTTAGAGTCTGTGTTGTGTATTATGCGTAACAGTTTTGTTAGAGTCTGTGTTGTGTATTATGCGTAACAGTTTTTGTTAGAGTCTGTGTTGTGTTATTATGCGTAACAGTTTTGTTAGAGTCTGTGTTGTGTATTATGCGTAACAGTTTTGTTAGAGTCTGTGTTGTGTATTATGCGTAACAGTTTTGTTAGTCTGTGTTGTGTATTTTTTACATTATAGAAGATGCATAATATATGAAGGGTGTGGTGTAAGCTAGGGTACCTATATACTAGAGGGTAGTGTCAACTTGACTGTTGGACATATTGTTTCTACCTCACGTTTTACCCTATACCATACCGTTAGTACACTATGTGTTCAGTGTATGTACCATATACTGTTCTATGTATACCTTTTATTACTTAGCTATCCATCAATCTACATATATCAGGACACTTAAGTGCCCGGTCACCATGTTATTTCCAACTCCTGAAACTCCATATATCGCCACTCTATGATAAAAACACTAGCGTAAGCAAGTACGGGCTGTGTTTTCGTGAGAATGGCTGTCTATAAATATTTATATTGTACTTTAAAAAAAAATTATGTAGTAGATGGTGTGTGTATACACACACAGCTTAATTTATATATACTTGTCACATCTAATTATCTCTATGGTTATGCAATTTCCTTTACTTTTTATATATCATTTTGGTAATTTACCTACCCCTTGTGGGAGTAAGGGCTGGCTACTGACTGACTGACTGACATTAATTAAAAACCTGCCATTCAAAATATCCAGTATCCCTCCCTCAACTTATAGCAACTCTACAGAATACAGCACAATCTCATAAATATTCGTGCATCGCCTCTTCCATAGCTTCACAACAACAGCCAAACAAATATTATATATATTTATATATTTATTTATATTTATATACAGTATATATATTTTGTTTTTATACATGTGTTCTATACATTTATTTTCTTCCTTTCAGCAACTTATGGATAGGCTCACTGCAGGGCCTCTTTATTTTTTTAACTCGAAACATTTGATGCCAGAGGTGATATTATTGGATAATTACCATCCCCAAAATTTTCTATTTTTCCCCAAAATAATGTATATCTTAACCCTCCTCGCCCGGCTGGACTTGATAGCTCCATATCAAGTTTTTCCCGCCTCGCTCGACTAGACTCGATAGTCCATTGCATGAAGTTTTGAAGTGCGCGCGCGAAGTTCTTTGTTTACATACGCATACACAGCGCCACTACACTTGTACTAAGCCTCCCCACCAGTCTCTGTCTGCCCACCATCATGGAAACACAGAGATTATGTTTCCGCCACATCCAAAACAATGCCCCCGCGTACGCCCGCCCAACCTCGCCGTAAAAAACGGAGCACCACGAAAGATATTCTAAATCCGGGAGGTGTTGAAAGAAGACTTGGAGAACTAGAAATTGCTGGTAGTGACAGTGAAAGTAACGCGAGTGAACGGAGTAGTAGCCATAGCTCGCGGTACGCTTCCAGTGAAAGTCTGGACAATGAAAGTGACGAAGCAAGCTGAGTTTGTGGGTTTCCCCAGTGATGATGACAGTGAGGATAAACCTGAAGGGGATAAAAGAGGTGATGATGATGGTGGTCAGAGTGATTTAGCAAAAGTGAGCGAGTGGGAGAGCTCAAGGTCAGCCTCAAAATTTGTGTTCAGAAGCGATGCCAAGCCCTTCCCCGTCTAAATCTCCCATCCAGATTCGCTTTTACAAGAAGCAAGTTCTTGAAAAAGTAGCCGCGGCAGCAAGGGAGGAAGAAAGGGAGAAAACGAGGCGGGAGGATAAAGACAGAACAAATAATTATTGAAAGTAAGCGTGATGTTGCCAGTGTTCGGGAGCCTTTTTCACCACCCAAGCCGCGTCCATGCCCCGCGGCGCCCGCCACTCTTCACAACCACAAACAATTAAAAGTGAGGTTCGGCGACCAGTATCCCCAATACGGCCACCATAATCCCCAGAATGAAAAATAAGTGCTACTGAGAAGGGGAAAGGCCGCACTTTCATAAAAAGTACCACAAAAAATTGGCGATCTTTGTTCGAGGGCCCCATCTCCTCCACCCCTGCCGGCCCCAGCCATGACGAGCCACCCCCGCAAGTTTCCCCACAGCCATCCCCACCACCCCTGCCATAAACAAGTGCGGATGTGGATATCTATGAACACGCATAAACAATGCCTCCAAGTTCAACAACTGAAGAGGGAGACTTATTTTTGTCAACCCGTCACCGCCCACTAAGCCCAGAACCTCGCCAAGACTTCCCCTCGCCTTCATCTCCTTCCCAACCTCACCCACCCTCACGCTGCCCACGCATCCATCATTCCCCGCCGGAGTATAAGGATACTGATGAAGACATCCTGGAGGACTCTGGCGACGACCATGAACACTTTGGACCCGAGAGTGTACAAGATGACTTGTCTGATGATGAAGTCGTCGATGACCCTGGTCCCCGCCACCCCACCCTTGGTCATCGTGCTCGTGGCTTGCCCAAGTGTGCGCGCCTCCCGTGTCGGCCGTGGGCGTGCACAGGCCAGCCAAGTTTATGGGCGTGGGCTTGGGTGTGGACTTAACCAAGACCAAGGAACACAATATACTGTTTTTCAGTGGGATAATGGTGACAACTTCGACCCTTAGGTGCCTGCTTTTGATGAGGCACAGGAGGGATCAGGAGTTACCCCCAGATTTCCTGCTGGCCCGGACTCATCATCGGTAGAATTCTTAGAGGGCTTCTTTTATGAGGAGGCTACATCGTGGGGGAAACTAATAAGCAGCACAATATTCGAGCCAACTTCTTCGACAGGACAACGAACGGCCACATGAGGCAGTGGTCCGAATTGACTATCGTGGAATTTTATGTATTCCTTGCCCTCACAATGCTGATGCCACATGTCAAGAAACATGCATTGCCAGAGTACTGTGTTCTGATGACAGGAGACCTCATCGCAACCCCTGCCTTTGGCAAGTAAATATCATGTGATAAGTACCTTGACATCCCCTCCCGACTCCATCTTGTCACCAACACCGATGTCCACCACTTAGAGATTAGAAAGTTTTATGAAATGATGCGGGAACGGTTCATTTCGTACTTCAGGCCCTTCCAAAAGGTTGTCATTGACGTCTCTCTAGTACTGTTCCGGGGGAAGCTCCACTTCCGGCAGTACATCCCCTCAAAGAGACATCGCTTTGGCATCAAGCTCGCCGTGCTGTGTGACTGTAAAACTGGTTATGTCCTGGTTTACAGCGGGAAGGAAGGGGATGTGGTTGTGGACCCCAGCATTGGCTTTGGCGGAGCAGTGGCGAAATCCATGGTGGACCGCTACTTCAACAAGAACCACATTCTCTACACGGACAACGACTACATGTTCCCCACTCTCACCAAGTACCTCTATGACAGCAAATCCGGGACTGTAGGCACAGTGCGAGAGAGAAGGAAGGGTATGCCGTCTTTCCCAAAGAAAACCAAGAAGAACGATGTTTTCCGAAAAAAGTCTGGGCCCATTCTGGTGATCCACTGGCACGACCAGCGGAAGGTCAACCTCCTCAACACCATCCACTAGGGAGATGTGGTCGAAAATAGCCAGGTGGATCGCCGCATCGACACAATCTCAACATGATGTTTGTCAACAAATCGGATATGCAGATCAGCTTCATTGACTCTCTGCATACCTCATGCAGGTGGTACAAAAAGTTCTTCCTTCATATGATTGACATTTCGGTTCTGAATGCTTACAACATCTACAAGCTTCGGAATCCAACGTCCAGGAAATTCAAAATCCTGTGGAAACTCCACAAGCAGGTAATCAAGGATCTCCTGGAAAATTACGCATCACACCAGAGGGCAGGCCAAACGAACCGCTTACATTGCGCGTTAGGGTGGCCCTTATGCTAGAGGCAAAATTTCAAAATTGCTCTTTTTACCGCTCTCAGGGTTCTCTTTTGGTCCAAAAATGATTCAGTAAAATTTTCGCGAAGATTGTTTAATATTTACTGGTAGTCCACGGTGTTTGAAGGCCACTCTTTGGGTGGCCTCTACGTATAGAAGTATACTTTGGCTCTGGTCATCCAGTTCCCCCCCACTCTAAAACAGTAAACTTAGTGGGTAATAGCTGCTCAAGGACAGGGGTATCACGGGCACCACTCCGTTCATTGTTGCCTGGTTTGTGCCAGGGTTTTCTTCCGGGTGTCCGGGTATAGCTTCCGGTGCTCGCTCACAACTTGGAGGAGAAACTGCAGCTGTTCTTCATCCTTCGTGAGGAGCCGGTTGCATGTTTTGACGAGAGACCCCTCGTCAGCATGATCATTCACAACCTCCAAACCATTAACGAGACGGCAGGCCTCGTGATAATCACCGCGATTTGGCCACTCCTCAGGATCATAGTGGAGAAAATCCGTTGGAAGTCGCACCTTCTCGAAGAAACCCCGACTTCTTGGTGACACGAAGTCTTCGAGGTTGGCATCGTTCAAAAATCCGAGATCGTGCTGAGCTCGCTTGGGAGGCTCTTCCTCATCGTCCATTTCTCCCGACATTGCCTTGACCATATCCTTCTTCGTTCGAATGGATACGGCATCATCAAAAAGGGCCAGGACTGTAGTTACTTCTCCAAGGTACCAGAGGTGCCTTTTAATCTTCTCTGATGTAGCCTTGCTGATCTCTTGGTTAGGGAAGTCGACGAGAGCCTTGATGAGGTGCAAGTCCCTCCTAGGAGCTTGGACTAAAGAAGGAGAGGTGATCCATGCCTCGACGTAGAGAAGAGCTCCGAAGATGCAGAGATCCCTCAAAGCCTTCTCCTCACGGTTTGTCAGTCGGAATTGGTTCTTGAACATCCAAACCTTGAAAGCGTAAATGATCTTGCTCATCCATCGTGCATGGGACCAGGAGCTCGGAATCGAACTCCACGAGGAGGTATATGCCCGAGGAACAAGACCAGGAGCTCCAACAGCTCCCTGTAGTCGTCTCGAGGGTGGTGGATTGTCAGTTGCTCCATCGCAAAGGCGACTGCTTCATCTCGATGAGTTGGAGTTATCGCCGCGTTTACCGCATCATCCGTAGTCCCAGGTTGAAATGCTTCCTTGTCGATTAAATCCCACTGGCTTTGAAACCTCTTGAATAGGAGCGCTTCGGGCCCGGAAGTCCCTCCTCCCATCACAGCTCCGAAAGCAGCAGCCAAGATGACTTCCATGATATGGTGGCGGGAGGAGAAGATCCCTTCCGATCTTCTGTTCCA
Organism: Paralithodes platypus; assembly: GCA_032716605.1. Taxonomy (NCBI): domain Eukaryota; kingdom Metazoa; phylum Arthropoda; class Malacostraca; order Decapoda; family Lithodidae; genus Paralithodes; species Paralithodes platypus. The sequence goes on from CM064492.1 coordinate 32,499,751, forward strand.
GAAGGACGCATGCGCCGGTCCGATGTCCCGTGTTTGCAGCGGCCGTGTCAAAAGACATGGCGACCACTTTCTCGGTCACTCCCCACTCCTCCAAAGCATGGAAAACAGCTTGAGCTTGCGCTTCACCGGTCCCCGAAGGGAGTTTAGAGACGCCGAGGAGCTGGCTGACTCCTACTCCGGATATCAAGATAGGCAGACGATCCACATGCTCCTTGGTTGTCAGGGCTTGAAGGAGTTTTCCATCCCAATGGACAGTCAAGGGGACATCCGCTTAGAAGTCCTTTTTGAGGTTTTCCGCGAAACGTCTCCTGACTTGACGTCGAGACCGGGCAATGGTTGTGCGGTTGATGGCCAGGTCCGTAGTGTCATGGCCGAGGCTTTTTGCAGCTTCTGTCAGCACGATGGTGGCTTTTCGGTCGGAAAGCTGAGTACAATCCAGTGCAGCTGCGAGAGATGGTGAAACTATGTTTTTTGTAGCTCTTCGTGGCCGCTTGGGTGGAGAGCAGGATTTTGCCTCCTGAGCACTGCTGCTGTCCTCTCCCTCAGCACTGCTGCTTGAAGAAGCAAAGACGGCCGCTGAGGTGGATGCCTTCATTTCTTCACGGGCCTTCTCCCGACGCCTTTCCTCAGCCTCTTTCTTCTCCGCAGCTCTCCGTTCTTTGGAGGCCAGGGAATTGTCCGCGGACCCCATGAAGGCTCTACGGCCCTTCTCTCGCTGAGCAAGGAAAAAATCCTTGTCCTCTTGAAGGACAATGAGAGACAGGGCGTCCGCGTGAGCGATATCAAAGAGGTCGTCCATCGAGTCCCGGAAAGCTTCCTCCTTCTTCACCTGCCCTGGTGTCCTTCGGTCCCTCAAGCGTTTTAGGTCTTTCCAGGTTTGGAATAGACCTTCCAGCTTTTTGATGATGTGTTGCTCCCCCCTTACGGGGATCCTGGCCTTTCCGACCCATATGGGGGTCATGGCCACGGTCGGGCTTTCCCACAGAGCTCTCAAAGAGTGTAAATTGTGTTGTTGGCGTAAATGGTTGTGTGAAATGCAGTCTTCTATGATGTGTTTAATGGTATAGGGTGCTGTGTTACAGCCTGGGCAGGTGTCGACGACGGATTCATCCAGTCTCTTTTGATAGCTCAGAAGAGCTGGATGGTGTCCGCATCTCAGCCTGGCCAGGTGGACTCTGTCCTCACGAGGAAGGGAGGATTCAGAAGGATGGATTTCGGGAGGTCGTTGCAGCTGCGTGTTGTCTATGAGTGAGTGGATGGAACGGCGAGTGATATGAGTATGGATGCGCTTCCGGAAGTTGGTTTGGGGTGGGCAGGGAGGGAGAGAAGACAGCATTTGTGTGTGATAGCGTGTGCTGGGTGTTGTTGTGATATTTCTTGGTGTCTGTGGGTGTGTTGCCATGTAGTGTAGTGGGTGGTGTTGATTCGTGGAGGCTGCTGCCAGCAATTGAGTGCCTCTCATGTCTAGATGATCTTTGACTTTGAGGACTTTGGTTTCTTGATGTAGGTGATCTGTGGGTGTAGCAGCTGTGCATCCTGTGATGATTTTCAGGGCTTTATTTTGAATAGTCTGTAAGGTCTTTTGATGTGTTTCAGCTAGGTTAGAAGCCCAGACCGGGCTTGCATATTCCATAACTGATCTTATGTATTGTTTGTAGACTGAGGTGGTGGTTTCTTTGTTGTGTCCAAATTTTGTGTGGGCAAGTGATCTGAGGGTGTTAAGTCTGGGTGTCAGTTTCTTTTTCGTGTTTGTGGTGTGCTGTTTGAATGTCATTTGGGTGTCGTATGTTACTCCTAGGATTTTGGGTGTGTGTGTGTGTGTTAGGGGTGTGTTGTTTATGTTGAGTCCCGGGACGTAATCGTGATCTGTCCAGCTTGTGAGGAGGGTTGCAGTGGATTTAGCTGGGGCTAAATTGAGTCCGTTTGTAGTGCACCATTCATGTAATGTGTCGAGATAGTCTTGAAGGAGTCTTGTTGCTGTATCTGGGTTTTGGTGTGTGCCAGGTAAGTTCCGCCAACCAGCACAAAAACAGCCAAACAGACTTTGCTGGACAACCAATAAATATGCTCCAATCGTCATTAAATTTGATCACAATATGTCATTAGGAATGGAACAAAGCCAGGGGGTGAGAGGTTAGGATTTCTTACTTTCGAAAATAAGGGCCACCCTATTGCGCGTACTTTATGATGATGCTCCAGCTCGCTGCACTTCCTTTGACACCAGCGGGATGGAAGCAGCAGAAGCGGTGCTATGTCTGCTACAACAGCTCGCTGAGGGACAGGAAGGAGACAAAGACTACATTCAAGTTCCACCACCGTAAGCTTGATTTAGTTAATTTATGTCCATAAATTACTATGTTGCATTGGTCATAATATTATATTCACATGGTGAATATATCATACATTCTTGCCGTAATTTCAATACTGCCTGAAGCAGTGATCGACCATACGGCGTGAAGCAGTGATCGATATTTATCCGTATAAAATAGTCTGTTTCAAATTCATATTATTTCGTTCAATGACGTGGTTTCTTTGATTTTCCCATTCTCTAAACAGCGATATTATGTAACCCATTTATTATTAATAGGCTTTTCCGGTATATTGATACAGTACGCATAATATATTATGCGTTGTATAATCATTTTGTATTTAGTTGTTTAATCCTATATGTTCATACTTGTCATGGTAGTATTATGTTAAGTAAGGAGTTACGTAAACCGAACCATCACCCATACTGGGGAAAACAAGTAGCTCTATCTGGTGCCGGCCTTAGTAAATTCCGGCCGTGTAAAAACTGACTGGAACTGCGAATTAAGTGCATGTGCTTTGTCCTGTGGAAGTGTGACCAGAGCATCGTTATGTAGTAATGTTGTTATACCAGTCGAGTCTTGTTTGCGCACTTTTCTCTTTATTGGCATTTGCATATTTAATTATTTCGTTCTTGGCATATATTTATTCATTGGCATATAGTGAGGCAGTTGGTTAAAATAAAAATGCATTTTGTGATAAAAGTAAAATATTTGGCACACGCATTCAAATAGTCAATATAATCAAAATTAGATATTGGGCCATCATAGGTTTACTCTACATTGCTTTTGGCAGCCCCCTTTCAATTACTTTCCATAAGAGTTCTTAAGCACGTTCAAATTGTGAACGTCGACACATCTTTTGTGCTAATAAAGAATAATAAAGGTACAAAAATAATACTTGCGTTAATATACAGACCTCCAGCTCAATCAGTGCAAACTGACCGAGAAATTTACGAACAAATTGCAGATGTAAGTAACTCACAATATACCGTTATTTTTGGCGACTTTAATTTACCTGTGACCAAGTGGGGCGATACTCTTACTTCACACTCCGGACATGACTTGTATACGAACTTGCAAGAGAGTTCGCTTTATCAATTTGTTCGAACGCCGACCCGTGGTAATAACGTTCTTGACATTGTACTTGCAACAAAAGAAGAATTGATAGAGAATTTGAATGTTGGTGATGAATTCAGTAACAGCGACCATCGTACGATAACTTTCACTTTAAAGTTTACTAGTAACGAACCAAATAGTAGCATCGAAAAAGTCCCTAATTTCAAGAAAGCAAACTTCCATAAACTTAAGAGCTATGTTTAAAGAAACTGACTGGAGCTTTTTAATTAACAATAACGACATAAATACATCTTGGAAGTTATTCGAAACCACTTCCCTAAAAGCAGTGCAAGACTGCATACCATCGAAAATACGGCGTCCAGGCCATAATAAGCCCAAATGGTGGAATAAAGATATTTCAAACTGCCTGCTTGCTAAAAAAATTGCTAAGTACAAATGAGTAATGCCCTCAATATAGTAGACCAGCCAAGAATGAGTAATGCCCTCAATATAGTAGACCAGCCAAGAATGAGTAAAGCCCTCAATATAGTACACCAGCCAAGAATGAGTAATGCCCTCAATATAGTAGACCAGCCAAGAATGAGTAATGCCCTCAATGCCCTCAGCCAAGAAGCAAAAAGGCTTTACATTTTTTGTTTACCTGCATAGAATGTTAATAGCAGGCACCTATGCTAAATCAATCAGTCATAGGTCAGACAGAAATACTAGGGTGGATGCCACTAAAAATGTTGACCTTAAAGGTCAAATCAAGGTAATTTTTTGGCCGAAAAATGTAATGAAATGTTAACTGTAGCGACCGCCCTAATCGCCCCTCGATGATCAGCAACCTTCACACACAACTATTATTCGGGCTTTACAATAACAAGTTCTATAATTAACTTACGGCTCGGTTGGATCCGGCAAACAAGTAATTCTGTAATAAAGATAATAAATATTAATTAATTTTCGGTCTACCTTATGCCTGTTAATAGTTTCAATCGTAATTATATTTAGATAGCAAGGTCGATCAATTATTGTCACAAAAGAAAAGTTAGCGCAATATACAAAACTTACTTTTGTTTTTTGGAGGGTATGCCTCGTAACGCCCTCCTAAAAGATACCCTAAAATACCTAACTGGCCAGCCGGTAAATAAACGGATACTTTATCCTCGGAAAGCGCACGAGCGTTATAATTATCGTTGTCACTGCGATGTGTTGTCTGGGTAGATTCCGTTGACACGTGTCACTATTATGAAGTTATATGTTAACACTTTTACCCAGGCAATCACTATAGATATAATACCGTAGGCTAGACGAACATTCACTTGAGAGGTGTGTTATCCACGGTGTCGTGATAGTAACTGCCGTTAGGCTCGGTAAATTATGCCCGGTAATTTTCAGTTCACTGCTTCGAGAGCTTATAATCTATGTTTAGCTATCTCGTTCGGACTCGCAATAATACGTACAGTTGCTTCGTGAACTTCGTAAACTCGGATTCCTTTTATTTATAGCGTGATCATTAATTCATTCGAGTATCTTTTTAGATGGCTCGAATAGTTGAATAGTATTTATATATTGTATGTTAAGTTTGAGTATCTTCTTAGATGGCTCAAACTAATATTTATGGATATATGTAAACTATATTTTTTGGATACAGAGTGTTATTAAAATATATGTAGGAATTTTTATGCTTGAGAATATTAAAGGAAAGATGTTAATTACCCCACATTATTTATATTATGCGAACATTTATAGGTTAACTAACATTATCCGCTGTGGGATAATATTTCCCACAAAAAAGGTCAAATTTCTAAATCATCTAAATATAGCCATGTTATATATCAGAAGAAAGGTATGGAAGAGACAAACAGTTTGGTACTATTTGTAGGTCAGATTGTTGACCTTAAAGGTCAATTCAATGCCATTTTGTTAAATATCAAAATTAATGTATGGCCTAGCTGAATTTTGAGACAACAATTTTAAACTCTATACACTGCATACAATATTAGAATGTATAAACTGTATGCAGTATGCAGTTTACTGTATGCAACTGAATTAAAAAATTCATTTCTTTTGCAGGCTGTGAACTGATGACACAAGAATTATGAGTGAAGATTCCAGCAGGAGGGCCACAAAGAGGCACCACATGGACTCTAAAAACAAGAATGTGTGCTTTTGTGAAGGCAGTTCAGGCGACCTTCGGCAAGCCTCCACCGATGGAAAAAACAGAACCAAAGACGTTGCACAACAAAGAAGGAAATTGGGTGACCATATGTATTCAGACGTGCTGGACAAACTAGATGGACTCTCGTTGGATAATTTTAACTCTCTCGAAATTAGGTGGCACAAATCCTGCTATTCTATGTTTACTTCGGAGAGCAAACTGGACAGACTACGGAATCGGCGACAACCAGCATCTACACCATCTACCAGCTCAAAAAGCACAGCTCCAACAAGAAGAAGTTCTCTGACAACTATTGACTGGAAGCTCTGTATGTTTTGCCAGGCACAGATCTCAAGCAAGAAACTTCACCGGGTAGAAACTACAAATAAATCCACAGCACTGATTGAACGAGCTGAATCTGATCCAGTGATGTCCGTCAGACTCTCTGGTGTCAGTGACTTGATGGCAGCTGATGGCCTGTATCATCTGGCCTGCTTAGTGACATTCGAACGACGCACTAAAGGAATGCCTCAAGAAGTTGAACCAGATCTGGACGAGTGCACGATGAAGTTGTGCTATGATTTAGACATTGGGCTTTCAAGAGGTAAGACTCATGACATGGCAGTTGTGTGGCGCAGATACCAGGACATGTGTACTGAGAGAAACATCCCTGTTCGTAAGAGTTACCAGTCCAGAATAACCACCTTCTACAAAAAGGTTAAGAAAATGCTTGGTTCTAAGGCAGGATATGTCAAACCTCTTTCAAATAGAGCACCAATAATGTACCCTGGTGAAAAGTCTAACTTCATTATATCAGAGTCATTATCAAGAAGTCATCATCGTGGTGGTTTATCCTCAGATTCGGAATCCACAGACAATGAAGATGTTGGTACTGTTGGATTTAATCAAGGAAATATCTATCAAGAAATGGTACATGTGGCACTAAGAATCAGAAAAGATCTCTCAGACAGTCCTGGTCATTCCAGCAGTTGGCAAGGACTTGATCAAGAACATGTTGCACAAGTTTTCCCAAACAGCTTGTATCTATTTCTACGTTTACTGTTCAGTGATGCGGATGATCTTCATGAGGGAATTGAAGAAGACAACATTATCAAGCAGAGTGTGTGCAGCATTGCTCAAGACATTGTGTATGCAGTATCTAGGAAACGAAAGTTGACACCAAAACATATTGGTTTAGGGCTTGCACTCCACCAAGCTACACGTTCTGAGGCACTTTTGAATCTCTTCCATGCAGCGAACCATACCATTGGTATTGATACAGTTCGAAGAATTGATACATTGATAGCTCAAAACATTCTTCAAAGATTTGTGGAAAATGGCAACGTCTATATTCCAGACAATATAATCAAAGAGCGAATGATCCACTGCTCATGCGACAACATTGATGTGCTGGAAGCAACTCTAGATGGCAAAAATACGTTTCACTGCACACAGATGTTGGTGTGGCAGAGAGGACCAGCACCGCAGCAGAGGAATGAGAGAACACGCATCCAGAGATCAAGAGCAATAAAACCGGATTCTTTACAGGCATTTCAGACACTTGACCATGCAACTATGCCAGCAGGAGACAGATCATCACCATCATACACTGGTGCTTCCAAGATAGAAGTTGATTGGTTTGGAACAAAAGATGAAGAAAGACAAGGCACGAGTGAAGGATTTGACTTGGTTGGTGTCCAGGATTTGTGATGACAAAGATGATCCTTCTGTTCCTGGTTGGAGAGCAATGAACGAAGCCACAAGCATTGTTGACCCTCCAGTAACTACTGCAGGGATGTTGCCCATTCTTCAGGCACCAGCGGATGATAATGATACTATCACAACAGTGATCAATCGCTTCAGGGCTATTTCAAGGCACATGGGACAGAAATACACCATTATCACGGCAGATCAACCATTGTACAGCAGAGGCAAGGAAATTGTTTGGGCAAATCCTAAGTTTGAGAATGTAATTTTTCTGATGGGTGGCCTTCATATCTGTTTCAACTTCTTGAAAGCGATCGGTCAGCACATTGAGAGTGCTGGGCTGGATGACCTGTGGACAGAATCTGGCTTGTATGGAACCAACACAACTGAAACCATGCTGGATGGAAAAGCATACTACCGGGCAGTGAGAGGACATGTGCTGACATATGAAGCTCTGTGGCACATAAAGTTGTCAAATATTCAAATCGTGGATCATTGAAACTGAACAGGAGCTCACTTCGCAGGTTTCGACACTTTCCCAGAATGTGGCTGATGAGTGTAAAAACAAGGCTGCTACTGACAGAAATTCACTCCACAATGCAGTTGGCCAGCTTTCTGATGTTCTCAGTGACAAGAATGTGAAAGGACTCTTGAGTGAATTTGACAAAAAGTACTTAAGCAATCCTAATTACAAGTTGTGGCTGGACTACATGAGTATGGTTGAGATTCTTCTGGACTTCATCAGGGCAGAGAGAGATGGTAATTGGATTCTTCACTTGGAGTCTTTTTCTGCCATGCTGCCGTGGCTCACCATCTATGACCACACAAACTATGCAAGATGGGGACCTATCTATTATTCAGATATGAAGCTTCTTGAGAAATCAGCTCCTGAAGTTCACGCTGAATTCATAGATGGTAACTTTGTTGTGAATATGACCAAAAAGTGCTTCAACCAAGTTCCTGTGGACCAGGCAACAGAATGGATCAATAAAACATGCAAGATGCACAATGGAATAATTGGAATAACCAGGAATGACCAAGCAAGGGACAAATTTTGTATCACATGGTCAGAACGGTCGCGCATCACACAGGATATGAAAGTTTTGTTCAACTTGGAAGATGACGAAGAAGAAGAGGTTTTTATACGTTCTGATAGCCGTCCAAGCCGGATGACACGTGACACTGAAGATGTGAGAAAATTGGTGTCACAGCTCACAAGATTTGATGTTTTCAGAGTTCACACACAATCTGACAATAGACCACCTATTTCTGAGTCAAGCATTCCCCTGGTGTCACTGGCAACAAAGGATACCGCTCCAGAAGATATAGCCAATGATCTTCTGACTGCTGAAAACAGAGGAAAGAGGCAAATGCTGGCTAATGTGACAGAGCGATTAGTGGATCAGAAAGTGGGATTTCATTATCCGCTCTCAAAAAATCGGTCCAAAACATTTGCAAATATCTACAAAGCAACTGTCTCAAGTAAAGAGAACGTGCAAAAGACTATTAAAGCAGACCGGAATTTGCTTCAACGTCTTTTGAATGCGGTGACTGCAGGTAGAACAGTGACAATGACAAATATCCTGAAACATGAACTGTCACCAATCCCACTTTCCCTGGCAAACACTGGAGGAGAAATGAATTCAACCAATAAAGCAGAACTGATAAGTGTTTTGATGAACAAAATTGAAACTACTACTGAACTTCCAGAATCTGACATGAAGACTTGTTTTCTAATTGATGGGCATGCACTCATCCAAGCTATGGGAAAGCCTCATGGATGTCAGACATTTGGAGACTATGGTGCTGCTTTTATTCGCTCAGTTACACGCTGTTTTGGAGATATTACGACGCGAGTTGATGTTGTGTTTGATCGATATCTGGGTGGGAATTCAATCAAATCTGGTACCAGAGCAAAACGAGTTAACAAGAAGAAGTCTATTCGAAAGCTGATAGATGGACCAGATGTTCCACTGCCTCAGGTTTGGAGCCAATTTGTTACTATGGATGAAAATAAGGCAGACCTGGCACATTTCCTGTCTGAAAGGATCATTCACACAACCAAAGATCTTCCAGAAGAATACGAGATGGTAACTGGAGGTGGATTCATGGACCACACTGGGGCAAAATCAACCAGGAGATCCATAGATGACCTCAAACTTAATGGGAATCATGAAGAAGCGGACACAAGGTTGATTCTTCATGCCTCTTAAGCAGTGGATAAGGGCTATCAACGAATTCTTGTGAAGTGCAGAGACACTGATGTCATGCTTCTCCTATTGCATTTCACTGCCCCAAAAGCAAGTGAAGTCTGGATGCTCTCTGGAACTGCAAAGAAACAGAAGTGCATTCCCATTCATCAAGTAGCAAAATCATTTCCTGATGCATTGAAGAATAACCTCTTGAGTTTTCACGCACTCACAGGCTGCGACACAACCTCTTCATTCAGTAGATATGGGAAAAAGACCGGCTGGAAAACATTTTTGAAAAACCCACGTTTGGTAGAAGGGATTGGTCGTGATGGTGAGCTTGGACCTATTGAACAGTTTGTTTGCAACCTCTATGGATGTCCAGGGCTGCAAACAGTTGACAGTGCAAGATTGAACATGTTCAGAAAGGCAAAGAAAGGCCTGGAATTGCTCCCTCCAACACGTGATGCTCTGGAGCTTCATGTGCAACGCGCAAACTACCAGGCCAATATTTGGCTTCAGGCAGAGAAGGAAACTATTGTTGTGACATTGCCCACAGATGCTTGGAAGAAGGAGTCAGGTTGTCTGACACCTCGATGGGCTAGGTTACCTCCTGTACCACAGTCCTGCCTCGAACTGGTGACCTGCTCTTGCAAAAAGAAGTGCAATACTGCTAGATGCACTTGTTTAAAAAAAATCTGAAATGTACAAATGCCTGTGGTTGCGATTCTATTGACTGTTGTAATCCATCAGATTGAACATTATTTCTGTCAAGTACATATTGAATACACATATAATTTTGTTTTTAAATATATTCATTTGTCTAATGCTAAAGTAAATCAACTAACAAGCAAAAAGGCTTACAATTTTTGTATTTGAATGGATTGTTAGCTGCAGGCACCCATGATAAATCAATAAGTCAAAGTCAGACAGAAATACTAGGGTGGACTTTGACCTACATGACCTACTTCTGAGATCAATATTCTGACTTTAAAATAGTACCAAACTGTTTGTCTCTTCCATACATTTCTTTTGATATATAACATGACTATATTTGAATGATTTAGAAATGAGACCTTTTTGGACCACAAAATGACCTTCAATTGACCTTTAAGGTCAAAATTCTGATCTAAAAAGAGTACCAAACTGTTTGTCTCTTCCATACCTTTCATTGATGTATAACATGACTATGTTTAGATGATTTAGAAATTTGACCTTTTTCGGCCACAAAATGACCTTGATTTGACCTTTAAGGTCAACATTTTTAGTGGCATCCCCCCTAGTATTTCTGTCTGACCTATGACTGATTGATTTAGCATGGGTGCCTGCTATTAACATTCCATGCAGGTAAAAGTCACAATTTTGCTCCTTGGCTGGTCTACTAATACCTTCTTTGCATCAGTTTTTACAACAGAAGACCTCAGTGATATCCCTACACCATCGCCGATTCAGATTGATAATTCAGATGTTCTAAGCAATATCACCGATACAGAGAGATAAGTATTGAATTGTTTAGATAAACTCAAGGTAAATAAAACGCCTGGACCTGATACAATCTCGCCTAGAGTTCTAAAGGAAGCTAAGGATGAGCTCTCCAAACCACTGACATTACTATTCAATAAATCCTTGCAGTCTGGAACTATGCCTGATCAGTGGAAGCTAGCCAACGTAACACCGATATTCAAAAAAGGCAGCAAATCCCTACCAAGTAACTATCGTCCAATTAGCTTAACCTCAGTTGTATGTAAAATGCTAGAAACGGTCATACGAGACACTCGTAAATCACTTAAAGGAAAATAACATACTTAAAGATACTCAACACGGCTTTCGTAAAAAACGTTCCTGTTTAACAAACCTCTTAGACTTCTTCCACGATATCCTCAACCTCTACGATGAGAGTAAAGCTGTAGATATTATATGCCTTGATTTTCAAAAGGCCTTTGACAAAGTTCCCCACAAACGTTTACTGCTAAAACTAAAAGCGCATGGAATACAAGATGGTGTGTTGAAATGGATGGAAAATTGGCTCAGCAACAGAAAGCAAAGAGTAGTCATAAACGGTAATGCATCTAAATGGACCAATGTAAGTAGCGGGGTACCCCAGGGATCGGTACTAGGACCAATTCTCTTTCTAATTTACATCAACGACATAGATGAGGGTCTCACCTGTACAATCTCAAAATTTGCTGACGATACAAAAATTGCAAATAGCGTACTCTCAAAAGAACAAGTTGACGATATGCAACACAATCTAGATAAATTGTCATGTTGGGCCCAAATTTGGCAAATGAGTTTCAATGCGGATAAATGTAAAGTACTACATATCGGATACCTAAATGAGAAAGCAAACTATTCGATGAATGGCACTCAGCTTAAGAATGTAAACAGAGAAACCGATCTGGGAGTAACAATATCGAGTAACCTAAAACAGAGTCAACAATGTTCAGAAGTTGTTAAGAAGGCAAACAAAATAATTGGCTTTATAGGCAGGTCATTTGAGCATAAATACAAAGAAGTTATCCTAACCCTTTATAATTCCTTAGTCCGCCCTCTTCTGGAATACTGCGTTCAATCCTGGTGCACTTATTACCAAAAAGATATAAACAAGCTAGAACGAGTTCAACGTAGAGTTACCAAAATGATACCTAGCCTAAAGAACAAACCATACGAAGAGCGTCTTAGAGAATTAAATCTATTTCCTTTAACCCAGCGCAGATTAAGAGGTGACTTAATTCAAGTGTTCAAAATCATCAAAGGCATCGACAATATGAACTGTAGTAAGTACTTCACTATCGACCAATCTAATTACACGCGGGGAAACGGTTGCAAAATTATTGGTAAATCTTTTAACTCGCACGAATCTAAGAATTTCTTCTTCAATCGAGTTGTCAACTTGTGGAATGGGCTTCCCCGAAACGTTATAGACTGCATCACCGTTGATTCATTTAAACTCCGCCTAGACAAATATCTCGCATAAAACCCGCGACTGACTGCGTTTGTAAATGAATAACTTTATTTTATCCCCCCCTCAGTTACTAACCCATCTGTCCTCTACTAACTTCCTAATCCTGCCACGGACATTAGTTCCAGGGCAGTAATTCCCTTTCCAATGTTCCCTTACCCACTCTAAACCACTGTTTGGACACTTGATCCTCACTGTTTTGGAGGACAAGCAACCTAGAAGGGTCACTAGATCTGTTGTTGCTTGATTTCCTCTATGTTTTCCCCAAACTGTATACCATAGTAGAGATGTGTTTAGCCGCACCCTTGGCTTTGTTAAGGTAGCCAGTTTACTTCGGTATTGGTGGAGGGGTAAATAAGAGAATTATTCCTCGCTGGCATAATAACTAGAATTAGAACTCTTTAGCATTTTATTTTATTCTTGCAGTGGCGTGTGTTAATTACCAGCCGAATATTATTTATTTGATGTGCATTACTTTAGCTAGGGGTCTAGTCTATTGGGAATGCCTGGTTCAAAGTAGAGGGTGGAGGACTTCAATAGTCTTCATTTACAGGGAGGATTATTTCGACCCAGGCCAACTGATTGACTGGACAAAATTGACTTTGGTGTTTGATATTTGTGTTACAGTGCGCTGCGGGTAGGTTATGTTGTCTACCTGGGGCCGGATACTCAAGACTGTCCTAACTTGGGGCACTTAGGACTTACTAACTGACTCAGGGCGCCCTAAGATATGAACAGGTTAGGACAACTTATCTTGTGTCTTAAGTTGTATACTCAAACAAAATTTAGGATATCCTATCCTGTTCTTATATGGCTAGGAACTCCTAAAATGTCCTAAATCTTCTAGGGTGCCTTATGTTGCTCAGTCAATCACGGGGCTCCTTATATCCCATTGTTTGGGTGGATCAACCAATCACGGGACATTAATATCAGCTGATCAAAATAAACAAACGCCGCTGTGGCAGAGAGAGCTACCCAGCTGTTGTATTACCTTATTTTGTGCTTATGTATCTCTCTCTCTATATATATATATATATATATATATATATATATATATATATATATATATAAATTATTATATATATATATATATATATATATATAATAAATCGTGCAATATCCTATATTTAACACCTTGCAAAGGCCCATTTACATTGTTTATAGTAGGTCTAGGCTATAGGCTATTAGATTCTGCTAGGTTATATTTTTCCATGAGCTCAATTTGTATACAGTAGTTTGCAGCGTATAAGGATATGCCTAGTCCAGATAAGTTAGCATAGGCTATTTTCCCAGAAGTCCCATTTATAGATTGTCACTAGGTTAGGGTAGGGGAAGGAGTATTTTGCCCCCTGATGGCAATATTATGTTGATACTAAGTCATAGGGGGTGAAGGGGGCCAAAGCCCCCCTTAACCTATTCTTGTATTCCACGACAGTCAAACTAGACGGGGACGTGATCTTGAGCATGCGAGTAGTCTAAACAAGGCAGGCGATACGCCCGAATTCCTCCTTCCTTACCTAGGGTAGGCTAAAGTAAGTTAGCCTAGTTAAGTTTTTTTGGTAAAGTTGCGTTAACGGCCATACCGCCAGCTTTGTTTACATAGTCGCACACTCGCAGTTACATTTGCGTCTAATTTGACTGCTGTAATTTGCCCCTACTGATAATATAAGCCTACAGTATATGAGGATGACATTAAGTCATGGGGGGTGAGGGGGGCAAAGCCCCTCTCACTAACTAATCTCTCCATAAATCAAACAAAGTAAAATGTATCAAAAGTCTCCCTAGGCCTAGACACCATGCTGTATATAGTATTTATATATGCTTTTTTAATACCACATTTCCCGATCTTCATAGGCTATAGTCCTCCCCACTAGGCTAGTAGGGTTGTAATTTAAAATTCTTGGAAAATGGATAAATATGCATGCAATTGCATAATGAAACAACTAACTCATTATTAGAATGGTAAAAGTCAAGTAAAGATTGTAAATTAAAAATATATATAAGCTAAGCCTAGGCTAAACTCAATATCCACCACCCAAAAGGCCAACACCCCAGTGTGTATAGTTACCAATAGCCTATGCTACTTCAAAAAGGTCATGAGCCCCCAAATACAGCATATTGAGTACATATTACAGAAGTAATTCCATTATTGAAAGGGTTAATCAAATAAAATCACAGAATCATAGACTTGAAGAGTATCCTTTTATTTGGCTATCTTTAGATACATTCTCTCAAGCCTTAAAAAGCTACCAAAACGGTATAAGACCACTAGTTCCATTACAAAATGTCACTCTGTAACCATTAATTATACCAGTTATTTCCATAGCCTCCTTAAATGACGAATAAAATAGGCTAGTCACTTTGAGGCCGGCCATATTTAATCCACGCCGAGGCTCGGCCAATGTTTGGAGGTACACCCTAAATAACGGCTCCCACTATCATTTTTTTCCGCTGTTGAGTGTCCTAAGTCGGTTTGAGTAGCCCCCGACCTACCCTAAGTCAGGACATCCTAACTTTTCATAAAATGGCTGCCCATAGCTTCTGAGTATGCCGTCTTAACTTGTTTTGAGTATTGCGTCATAAGCTCATAAGCGTACTGGAGCAGTTAGGGCGCCCTAAGTGAGATAGGACGAGATAGGATGTCCTAAATTGTTTTAAGTATCCGGCCCCTGGATATTATTTCTCCGCTTAGCACGAGTACTGGCACAATTATAAAAACCCATTGAAATGAAGTCGGCTTAGGACGCCTCAACGATTGTTAGGATAAGCTTAAGCTCGGTTCACACATGCACGAATTAACGTCCCGTCCGGCCACGCCCAAAAAAAATAGGCAGGACGGCATCAATCTGGATGGCCCGTCCGTCCCCGTCCCCTTTTGCTCAGTTCACACATGCATAAATTAACGTTCCGTCTATCCCCGACCCCTTAATCGCCTGCAAATGAGCAGGGACGCCGGCAAAATCGCCTATGGTCGGTACACAGACGTGAGGTGTCACCAGCTCACATGACGCGACGGTGACACATCGCCGACTCTCCTTCCAACGGTTTTTTGCCGCCGGTCTCATCCCATTTGTCGGCGTCTAGACCCCCCCAGTTGGCGTCTAGACGCCGAATGCTCCCATGTGTCCCGGCCTGACTCGTTTTGTGGCAGTTTCCCCAGCCCACACCGACCATTTTATGCATGCACAAAATGGTCGCCGCCTCCCGCCCCCTCTCCCGTGCGCTGGCGACACCACACATCCCTGTACCGTCCATAGGCGATTTTGCCAGCGTCCTTGCCCGTTTGCAGGCGAATTAAGAGGTCGGGGCCGGACGGGACGTTAATTCGTGTATGTGTGAACCGAGCTTTAGGTGGGTGGTGGTTGATAGGTGTTTGTTTTATCCTTGCTTCATTCCTTTATGCTTGATACTTGCTTCTGTATTTTGGCATTCATTGTTGGCATGTATTTAAAGTAACTTTATTGACGTCGATTAAATCAGAGCTTTCACTTCTTTGTACAGCTTAGAAAGGATCCTCCTCAGTATTGTTATTCGGTACTAAGTGTTGTTGTTGTTGTTGCTGTTCCCCAGGCTGCCTGGCCGAACAGCCCCAAGGCCCCAAGCAAGGCTAAGGCCATAACCGAGCGCCCCCACAGATTCCTCCCTGCCTACCACAACAAAGCCTGGGTGACCGAAGCCACTCCATGGCGGGGAGCTAAGGAGGGCACGGAAACGCCCGGGAAACCAAAGCCCCACCCAGGGCCCTGTTCCCCTCAGCAATTATGAAGAGAAAGTTGAGGGTCAAAGGAAAAATGTGACGCTTTGGCTTCCAATCTGCCAACCTCTAGGTTGGGAGATCGGGAGGTCAATCCACGGAAGAGACGCCGTCACCTGAGATCTAGAAAATATATAAGTAAAAGGAACAGTCAGAGTAAGCTATGGGTATGGCAGAGATCGCTCAGCTCTCACTCTGATAGACCAGCCCATCACCACATGACTAGAACCCAATCCTCTCAGCATCAGCTAGGAACGGCCCTAGAAAGCCGCCTTTGGCGGGGGGATAGCTCCCCTATTTCAACCCTTCGGGGTTGGGCACCCGCCTACTTATTAGGTACTTATCCTACTTATTGGTGTATTTAAGATACACGCTTTGGTGTCCTGCCCCTGCATTATTTCTGTTCTATATTGACGAGCATCTTAGAGCATCAGACGTTTTCAGAAGATTCTTTATCTGATTGCTGTAGGACTAGACCTCCAGTGTTTTCATAGAGCATTGAAGAGTTTAGTGTTGAGTACAGACTCACACTAAAGTTAACGTAAGCATATACTCCTTTATTAAATCTTGTTATAGTTTATTCAAGCATTGTTATTACTTAAGAGCATTTTATTAACGTAAAGTACTCCTGTTGTGAGTAGGCTTTGCCGTCACCGGAAAGCCTTTGTAGAAGTGCACTAAAGCCCAGTTAATTGATACCCCGTTATCCAGTAGATTAACTCTGGAGGGTTTAAGTGTTTTGTTCACCGGCGTCATAGTTCGAGGGTTTGGAATTAGCGTACCGTTGTTGCAGATATAGCCTATCATCTAGTCCATTATTAAGTGCCCTTGTTTATTTCGTAGTGCCGGTCGTAACAACAAGTAAATGTGATACTGGTACATCCATAAGTTCATATAAAAGTGATACCGGTACATCCATAAGTACAAGTAAAAGTGATACCGGTACATCAAAAGCTCTTACCACAGATATCATTGTCGATTTACTAAGTGAAAGTGACACAATAATATTATTTGCAGCACAATTACGAGTGCAGTTGATACAAAAACCTGTGATAATAAGCAATCAGTGCCTAAGGTTACAAAGTGTGCAGTAAGTTATTACAAAAGTACGGTATCTAGTGAAAATGAACACTTTCAATGATAGTGACACCATATTACACATACTTTTCTATGGTTGTGCTCACATTGACTAATTAATTCAAGAAACATGCCAATATCATCATAAAAAAAAAAAATCGGCTCCCGGACGTACTGGCACTGGCGCGACAAGTGACTTAGTGTGTGAAAGCCGGCGTCGCGGCAGGGCATCAGAACGCCGCCAGAATTACATGGCAAAACACTCATCTTTTGCACACTCGCCATTCTGCAATCACTGGAGCTAGAGACGTCTACTCAACGCCATTCTACAGACAACGGTAAACCAAACAATATTGTTTTGTTTTTATTGATGACTCTGCATGCTATATTTACTTCAATATAAATGTTTTGAAATGGCGCTTTTGGCGTGAAATCCCAGGTATCACAGTAGCGGGAAGGTTCAAAGGGGCCGGACAAGGAGGGTTAAAATGCCCTATTTCTATGATAGTATTTCCACATTATTCCCAATCTGATTCTTGCACCTAGACAGTTTATGTTTACGTTTACGTTGAAGGACCCGCAGAGTGCCGCTCTCAGGCGGCATGATATGCGGGGGTTGTGCTTTAGGACTAATGGTTGAGGACAGGATCAGGATTAGGGATGTAATGATTGGTGATCCTAGTTCTAAATGAATCAAGGGTGGGGCTATTAACTACATGAGATGGGAGGTGGTTCCACTCTTGGATGCTGCGGGGGAAAAAGATTGTCTAAATATGTTCGTGCTTGCCTGATACGTGTGGTATTTAGTTTGTGGCTGCGTCTCGTAAATCGTATACTTGTAGAGTGTAAATACATATCTTTGTGTATGTCTACTAAGTTGTTAGTGATTTTATATAACATCTGTTGTCTGTGCATTTGTCTTCTTGTTGCAAGTGGATCGAGTTTAATGTCTTGTTTGAGCAGAGTGACAGATATAGTGTGTCTGTAATCACGTCGGATCCATCTTGCAACTTTGTTTTGTATGGCCTCTAGTTTATTTATATTGTTGTGAGTGTGTGGATCCCAGACGGTGTCGTAGTATTCTAAGTGTGGCCGAACAAGTGTTTTAAATGCTAGAATATTGATGTTTGCGTTGCACTTAGTGAGATTCCTGTGCAGGATGCCGAGGGCCTTACTAGTCTTTGCTCTGATGCTGCTAACGTGAGTGGTCCACCTCATGTCCGCTGAGATGTGGACCCTCAAATATTTGTGGGAGGGAACAGTATCCAGAAAAGTGCTATGGAGTTTGTAGGAGAATGGGATGGTTTTGTTTGAACGGGTGAAACGGATATGGTAACATTTGTCCGGTCTAAATGTCATCTGCCACTTGGTTTCCCACTCTTCAAGCGCAGTTAAGTCGTCCTGTAGTCGAAGGCAATCGTCCCTATTAGTAATTGGTCTATAAACTAAGCTATCATCTGCGAAAAGTCTAGTAGTAGAAGTAAGCGATAGTGGGAGATCATTTATGTATGAAAGGAAAAGTAGGGGACCCAGGACAGTGCCTTGTGGGACCCCTGAAGTTACAGACACAGTGGAAGAATGAGAACCCTCGAGAACAACACGTTGATTCCGATTGGTCAAGAAAGTCTTAATCCAGTGAAGTTATATTATTATGCCATAATAATATAACTTAGCTAACAGTCTTTGGTGAGGGACTTTGTCGAAGGCTTTGGCAAAGTCTAGTACTATGGAGTCTATTTGTCAAATTTTAGGGTCGTTAAGGTTTGGGAAATGTCATGTGTGGTCACAAGTAGTTGTGTCTCGCACGACCGTTTTGGCCGGAAGCCGGGCTGTGCGTCAGTCAGTATATTTTGCCTATCTAGATGGTCCATTAAATGTCGGTGGATGATATGTTCTAAAATTTTACAAGGAACTGAGGTAATCGAACCAGGTCTATAGTTAACAAGGAGGGTTCTGTCTCCGGATTTGAAAATAGGAGTCACATTTGCCAATAGCCAGTCATGGGGAAGTTCTCTGGTGTCAATGGTCTGTGAGAATATAACCTGCAGGATAGGGGTAAAAATGGCAGCATTCGCCTTGAGTATCCTGCAGGGTATATTGTCTGGTCCAGTCTCTTTGTTAATGTATACCTCAGATAAAAGTTTCTCGATTCCACGGGTATTTATAGTCAGTGGAGGTATAGGTGGGTGTGGTGATGGTGACAGTTCCGGCAAGTCTGCTTGTTCTTGTGTAAAAACTGACTGGCACTGCGAATTAAGTGCATGTGCTTTGTCCTGTGGAAGTGTGACCAGAGAATCGTTATGTAGTAATGTTGTTATACCAGTCGAGTCTTGTTTGCGCACTTTGAAGAAGCTGTAGAACTTTTTGTGGTTTTGCATGTTGTTTGTGAGGAAAGTGGTTGTGTAGTTAGTTAGTTTCTGCTTGTCTGATTTCTTTTTGTAATGTTTGTTGTGTGTTTTTGCAATTTTCCCAGTGTTCTGTATTGTTGTAACGTTTAGCTGTCTTGTATGCTTTTATCTTGTTTCTATGTAGTTTTCGTAACTGTCTATTGAACCATGGGGGTGACTGGTTCCGTGTAACGTTTTTTTGGGGTATGTGCTTGTCCATCTTGTCATGTATGAAGTCGCAAAGTCTGGTACAATTTAGCTCACCAGAATTGGCCATTGGGTCATTGTCGAGGAATATGTCTCTAAAGTCAGTTAAGTCTACCGAGATGGCTCCCATGTCAGCTCTGTTTTATTGGTAGATTTTCCTAGGAAATTGTTTCTGGATGTTTGGTTTTATGCTTGCGTCTACAAGTATCATGTCGTGGTCACTAAGCCCTGGTAAAACCTGTGTTCGTGTAATAAAAGAGGTGTTGTTCGTAAGGAACAAGTCTAATATGTTGGATGTGACCCCGAGTCTTATGTTAGGGTTGTTTCTAGTTACGCTAACTTGTGTACGTGTTGGTTAGAGTACTGTTTGTGAGAGTGAATTGGTGTTGATTATATCAATGAATTTTTCGTGTAATGATCTCCTGTCAGTCTGTGGTAGTATTAGGTCGCCTTTGTGGTCACCATTCTCCGTTGTCGCGTAAGCTGTCCAGTTAATGTCCGGTAAGTTGAAGTCTCCAGCCAGGCATATGTTCTTGGAGGGATCAATTTTAGATAAAGATTCGTCAAGGGGCTGCAGGTAATCTACGTTACTGTTAGGGGGCCGGTAAAATTATCCTATATAAAGTGTCCTGCAGCCCTGTATCTGTATCTTAATCCATAAAATGTCTGCGTCCGCGCTAAGTTCGGTGGTTGGTGTTACGACTAGTCCCGGCTTCATCGCTATCATGACCCCACCGTGGTCTCCGTTCTTTCTGTCTTTTCTATGTAAAGTCATGGTATAGGGACTGTCCGTCGGGAAGACTTCACTGTCTGAAATGTCAGGGTTGAGCCCAGTCTCTGTCCCTATACCGATGTCAGGGTCATAAGTCTCAAGGGTGTGGTGAAAAGCGTCCCTTTTGTTGATAATGCTGCGGAAGTTGATAATGATGGTTCTGAGGGTGGAAGGCTCTCTGTTAAGGGAGTTTTCAGAGGTGGTTGTGGTAGAGGGGGAGCTAAGGGTTATTAAGGAGTTGGGTGATGCTATGGGGGTTATAGATAAATGGGGCTTGAAGGTAGAGTGATTAGGTGTGGAATGGTAGGGTTACTGATGCGTCGGGAAGGTCAAGTCATGCAGTCTGTTATGTGTAGGGGAGGAATAGTCAAGTTCTTGCCTAAGTCTAGGGTTGGTGTTAGCTACGGGTGAGATGGGGTGGTGTGGTGCTGTTGGTTGAGGAGGGGAAGGTGTAAATTCAGGAAAGGAAAATCTATTTGAAGTTGGTATTGGAGTAAATGAGAGGGAGGAAGCGTAATTCGGGACTCCACCATCCCAAAAGTAATCCACTTTATCAATCCATGCCCCCAGTAATATCTTCTGCAATAATCATATTTGTTCTACTTTTAACTTTTGATTACTAGTATCCCTATTGATTGCATTTGTTCTTGTATTTACTGTACATTTATCTTGCTATGTCCCCTCATCTAAAAGTAATTTACTAATCACAAAAATAGTTAACATTTTCGCTGAAAAGGGAGGGAATTGAGTGGAAGCTACCTATACTGCTGTTTGCGGATGATACAGTTCTGATGAGTGATAATGAATGGGAGTTGCAGGGTCTGGTAAATGAGTTTGGAACAGTGTGCGAAAAACGGAATTTGAAGGTAAATACGGGGAAGAGCAAGGTTATGGTCTTCGAAAGGGGTGAAGTCACAGAGTGTGAGGTGAAGCTGAACGGTCAGGCTATGGAGATCGTCAACTCTTTTAAGTATCTGGGCAGTGTGTTGAGTAAAGATGGGACTATGGATGAAGAGGTGCGGGAGAGGGTACAACAGGGGAAGAGGGTTGTAGGAACGCTAAAAGCAGTAACAAGAAATAGGGTGGTCAGTATGGAAGTGAAGAAGTCCTTGCATGACAGTGTGGTAATCCCGACACTGACTTACGGAAGCGAAGCATGGACGTTGGTTGAGAGACTCAGACCAAGAGTGAGAGCAGTGGAAATGAATTACTTAAGGAGTGCGTGCGGAGTTACATGGAGGGATAGACAGACTAATGAGGAAGTAAGAAGGAGGTGTGGTGTGGAGGTAGATGTGCTGGAAAGTGTGAAAAGGAACAACTTGAGATGGTTCGGCCATATGGAACGTATGGAAAGCGAGAGAATGACTAAGAGGGTGTATGAGAGCGAGGTGGAGGTACAGAGGGGGAGAGGTAGACCGAATATGAGGTGGAAGGATGGAGTGAGGAAGTACATGAACGAAGGTGGTGCTGGTTGGGGGGAGGGGCGTCGACTGACTGGGGACAGAGGTGCATGGGGGCGGTTCGTTCGTGGCCACCCCTTCGGGGATCACGGCGTCAGGCAATAGATAGATAGATAGAAAAATAGTTAATTCTGCAATCCACAGCTGACCATCGCTCTAGTCAAGATATTTGTCCCTTTTCCCTGGCCTCTCGTAGTAAATAATGTTGTTTAGATAGCAACCCACAGTTTAGGTACCCCTCAAGAATCTTTCCTCCAATCTCACTCAAACTTCAATAGTTTTCCTGCCACTCCATTTTATCTTATCTTAAGGTAGCACTCCGACCCTGTATTTTCACTTAATTCGGTAATATTCGTCACTATCAAGATATTTTGTTCACAAAATATGTATCCATACCGTTTTGCTTTTCTTGTTTTATTTTTCCAAACAACTTAATTTACTTTCATAACCCAAACTTCCTTATCGCTGCAAATAGTTTTTTTTCCATTGGCTTTAAATAGTAGATACCCTTAGATTGTAGTAGGGGCAGACAGACCGGCCCAGGGACTTTAACTACCGCCCTGGGTGACGAGAGATTCACGGAATTACCTCCATTCATCTTTCACAGGGCCTTGGTCGCTGTTTATTCTATTTTATTTTTGTATTTATTATTATTTTGTTTTCGGTCACTTACATTTGGGGCATCAGGCTTTCCCCAATCACAAAACACATATATCCAAGTAAACAGCACTTTTACTTACTATCCCACTTACAAAAACACACTTTCTCGTCATATAATGCGTATTATTTGTTTTGTGGATAATGGAAACCTCCGAGTGCATGGATTTTGTGTTCATACAATATATTTTCCCTCCTTCATTCCATTGTGAAAAAACTAATATTCCATACATATGCCCATATAAACAAACAAGACACATTGGCCTCTCCGTACCTCTCCGATTTCGTTTGAAAAAGAGGGGTAAACAATTGTGTTAGGAAGATTAAGAAAGATCATGTGTCATGTTGACCATATGTTCAGGATTACACTTGGGTCCTTGAATTCTTGTTTTAAGTTAGTGCATGCCCAACTTTGTCCAAGCAGTATCAAAGAATCAAGTTTCAAAATCCATCTTGACAATAACAAAAAGTTCATATACACAAAATTATACTAACTTATGAGGAGATGGTTAGTGCGTTCGGTTCACATCCGTAAGAGATGGGTGCGCAGAGTCCTCACACCCGATGTTGCAATACTTTGGTTGAGAATATAGAGCATAGAAGGTTACTGTCTTAAATCACCTTTTTGAAAGATAGACTCTTAGTTTTCCTATAAAAAGTTAGTTTAACTCGGACAGGGTGACAGGGAACGCCTCCCCCGTGTTTAAAACTATGGCTTCAACTCTCTCCCTCTGTTTCTATCTCCCTCCTCCCCATCATTACTCCCATTGTATTTGCTCCCCCGTGCTCCCCGGTCCGCCTCTCCCCGTTCATTAGCCCTGGATTGTGAGCACTACTCCTATATGGCCTGGCCCCGGCGTCTCTCTCCGGTGGAAGTTTGACCAAAGAAGGCAAGATCGATGTAATCTTTCACGAACACGTCTCCCTCCGTCTGTCTCCCCGCGACTCTCTCACTTTGTTTCTCTCTAGCGCTATCTGTGGAGCTTTCTCTTTTCTCAGTCCTCTGTTCTTAACTCGCTTCCTGGTCTATTCTACTTTCTTTTATAGTCGGAGGCTATGCTACCCTAAGCTATACTATACTATATATAATTCAACCAAAGCTAGTGAAATTAACATAAATTTAAGCATCTACTGCCTTCAAATCTGATTTTGCCAAACCTAATGTAAATAGGCTGACATATTCAAATTAACACAATATAATAGTGTTGATGTCTTGTACTCACACACAATTTGCCCAAACCTAGTTCAAACAGAATGTTTTAATTTAAATATCCTGGCATAACCATCCTAACCTTCATGTATATAGCTAATTTAATCAAAGCAAATAACTGAAAACTAATTGAACTAACCTGTCCAAACATGCCGGTACTATTATTTAAATTAGCCAAGCATTGGTAAAGTCTTTACTATATCTAAACATAGCAAAACTAACTTGACTAACCACCTAACTAGGTCAATCTACTCAAATTTAACATATTGAACCATTTTATTGTATTCAACTTAACATAGCCAAAACCATTATATTCCAGCTTAATTTATCATATTGAACCATTTTATTGTATTCAACTTAACATAGCCAAAACCATTATATTCCAGCTTAATTTATCGATCCTTTCGTTCCAAACTAGATTGGACTAGGATGAGAGCTGGGCGAAAGTTCAATTGACCACTTGCGAGTTTTGTGCTACATACATTGATAATTTTCAGAATTACGAAAATAAATTCGGTTGTAATGAATGTACTGTATATTGCACACAATTTGAATAAGCATTGTTTTTTTTTATTATATTTTTTGTATCGATCTCACACTCTTTGACAAACATGGAATCTTACGGATCCAAATGTTGTATAACTTTAAACTGGACGATGATCAATTAGCTTTATTCCAACAACCCATCATAGACAAAAGAAGAAGACGAGCAGGTTGATTCCGACAGTCTTTATAGTTTGGATTAAAAATTCCACAAACATGTAAATTTCCAAAAATTATCACATTATAGAGTGCGAAACTATTTCTAAAATTAATACAAGTAAAAAATACTTATTATTTAAGAACATGAGCCGAATTTGTGTTCATTCGATCGAAATATCGTCGATACTGAGCATTTCAAAAACGCATTTTAATGTAATTATGATTTATTATGCAAATACGTTTATGCAGAAGAACAAAATTAACCATATATCGCTGTACGACCACGATAACACTGACAAACTTCTGATTGAGGCTGTTCTTCGTGGTGCAATGCATAAGTGTGTTGATTTTCGGTGTGAGCGTCCTGGGTTTGAATCCCCGGACTGCCACATGTGTTTGTTAATTTAATTAATCGAGTTTAGGAGTAAAGTTGGTTAGTGGAGAGAACATGATAAATAAGTAATATAGTTTAGGAGTAAAGTTGGTTAGTGGAGAGAACATAATAAATAAGTAATATAGTTTAGGAGTAAAGTTGGTTAGTGGAGAGAACATAATAAATAAGTAATATAGTTTAGGAGTAAAGTTGGTTAGTGGAGAGAACATGATAAATAAGTAATATAGTTTAGGAGTAAAGTTGGTTAGTGGAGAGAACATAATAAATAAGTAATATAGTTTAGGAGTAAAGTTGGTTAGTGGAGAGAACATAATAAATAAGTAATATAGTTTTGCAATTCATAGCTCTTGTCGGCGTTACCGCATTTGTATATACATAACATGTTAAGGTTTCGTACCTCTGTATAAATGTATAAATTATTCGTTTATTTTGATCATGTATTGCTTGTGAGAATCATCATCATTATAATGAGTAACTGAAGAGGACTGAATAATCACATTCCCAATTAATTTTGCCTGTTGCGTGAATTGCCAGACAAGCAGTGATACAATATCCTCTAAACCAGTGTTATTCACTATTTTGTTCAAAAGAGTCAAAAGTTCAGGACATATTCAGACTGAGAGCCGCATAAGCCATAAGGCAAATAAGCCACAAGGATAAGCAGAACAAAAATATATAGGAACTAAATTACATATGTTTGTGGGTTTCCATAGCCACAGATTTATAGAACAAGATATGCAACTATTACTATTATTCCTGTACAGGAGGCTCGTTCTTCTCTCTCTCTCTCTCTCTCTCTCTCTCTCTCTCTCTCTCTCTCTCTCTCTCTCTCTCTCTCTCTCTCTCTCTCTCTCTCTCTCTCGCTCTCTCTCTCTCTCTCTCTCTCTCTCTCTCCTCTCTTGGGAGCCGCCAATCAGGTCATTGCGAGCCGCGCGATCATTTCTATAAACCGTAATTTCCTAAATGGTGTTGTTTGTACCTCTGTACTTCCACCGCTACGGGATCCAGATGGCGTTAGGTGTAATTGGATTTGTTTTTCTATGTGAATGAAGGACACAACAGGCAAAGTTGCCTGCAACAATTGTCTTCCCAAAGCTGAGTCATAGTAGCTATTTTAAGATTATTTGTATTATTATTATTATTATTAGTAGTAGTAGTATTGTTTGTGTATTGGAAAGAAGTGTGGTGTGCTTGTTCAGTTTAGTGAAATGAATAGGAGGAGGAGGTGTTTGTGAGAGCTAGCTGGATTACTATCTGTATAGGTGAGACACAAACAAAAACAGTGAGATAAGCCATACAAATGAAACAGAAGTTCCAGCAACTCCTTACCCCATGTCCATGAGACCTCCCCTGGGTATTGCTCTGCTCGATTGGTGTCTACTATCTCCCCAATTGACCGGCTAATTGATCGGCCACCCCATTTGTCTCAGTAGGCTCGACTGCCCTGTTATATTTCCTCCAATTAGTCTACACTTTTCATTTGATTTGTGTGTGCAGTTATGTTAAGCTATAGTATTATAATCTCTTGCCTCATACACATCATATTTGTCATCCATTACTTGCTGGCAGTGATATTATATTTTCCTCTGCATATCAATTCCCATTTGTTACAAATAGGTTGTCATTTATAGTTGATTAAACATTATTTTGTTCAATGAAAATACCGATGATTTAGCAAAATAAAATCAAGATACGTACAAATATTGTGTGGTCAATAATGAACCTATTAGCTATAACTGATACGTTGTCAACAAAGAGTTCTTCTCCACACACTATTTTATAGCCATGCATTGATCCTTATTTGGGGCTTTCGTATAATAGCTTATCGTCTTAACCAACATATTCACAGAAGATACGTTAGAATATTGGACGTTTAAGCCATTTAAGGCACTAGTTTACATTATCTTCTGTACCTTTTCACGATTGCAACAACAATATGATTGCAACAACAATACTGTCATGGTCAAGGAAATGATATACCTCCAGTAACTCCAGTAAAAGTATACTCTATGTTCTTATACTCTGATTAATAATGGCATTGTTACAGCTCAGAAAAGTATCTAATAGTCAAATGTTAAAGTCAAAATCAATAGTTCACCGATAATTTGGCTCATACAAGTGTACTGTGTAACTTTGATTAGCTATAACAAAAAAAAAAAGAATCTTCAAGTGTTTCAAATATCCCGTGGCAAGTACCTTTTGTTCCATGTGGAAATATTGAACTAATATCCATCATTAGATTTCACAGAAATCAATGTTTTCAGCGAACTATTGATTTTCATTATACTTCATTTTCTGACCACCATGTACTTCATAGTTAGATAAAACTAAGTCCAAGAATATTGGGGCAACCCTTTCCAAAGTATATAAACACTTGGTTGTAGTGCATATAAGACCTTCACCAACATCTAATGCTCAACCTAGGATCACACGATCGTTTGCTTCTGCAACATTTTTCGGCAATTCTGATTTGGCAATGTATAACAAAGTTCTGTAGGAATTTAGATACCCAAGTTAATCTACGTTGGTTTAGTTTCCAATAGCATTGCAAAGGATCCCTTAAATAATTGCCAAAACAAATATTCATTCAAAAATGACGATAAAAGCTCCCGTGTGATGGCCTCTTATCTCTTAGTATGATGCCACTTATAGCAAGTAAATACATAGCTTGAATCTCGCGTGGCTTGACTATTAATTAATTTTTACATTATACATTTGTTCTTCGTTTTCTGATTGTTCTGTTCAATGATTGTTCCATTTTCTTTTGGTGCAGTTTTACCTTTATGTTTTCTGTCTCCTTTGTTATTACCATATTCTAATTAAGTGTTTTGCATTTATCATATCTTATGCGTCTATATTTTCATGATATGTTTCTAATATTGACTATTCTCGCTTTTATTTAAGCTTTACTCTCGTCTCCTCGCGTTCGTTTCTGATTAGCTTCTCTATGTTTACATTGTTATGTTTATAACATAACCTATTGTATTAATATTGTTCTAATATCCCATATCTTGCTATTCATTTTTAGGATTGTTTTGCGTTCAACATTTGTTTAATTTGGTTACCTTCATATCTCTCTCTCTCTCTCTCTCTCTCTCTATATATATATAAGCGTAACCTAGTGAAAACCTTAAACTTCAGAGCATATCACATTTGCTGCAACTACTTTAAGTTTGATGAAGAACTTGCATTCATAAAGAAACTGCTTTATAGTAATGGATTCCCCAGAAACTTTGTTGAAACAAATATAGGCAAAACTATTAATAAGTTATTAAATAAACCCACCCAAGTCCCAGAAACAGTAGCGAAAGCGATCATAGATTTTCCTATAATGTTCACAGACTCGTCTAGCTTGACACTCAGAAATAAACTTAATAAACTTCTAAATTATTTTTCTCCTCAAGTATGTGTTCGTGTAACTTTCAAAAATGACAATACAATTAAGAAATTCTTTAAAGTTAAAGACCAAATTCCGTTAGATGTTCAGTCGTCTCTTAACAATGAAGCAACTTGGTTGAGCCCGAGAACTTTCAGTCTTCTACTATACTTCTCACTTCTCAACTTGTTCTTCCTCTGTCTATTTGCTCTTCTTTCCTACTTTACTCCAGCCATCTAGTCTGGTCTGGTGTAAGGCTTCCTACATTGGGAAAACAAAGAGACACCTGAAGAGTCGGATTGTGGAACACCTTGGTCGCTCAGCTCGTACGGGTTCACGAATCACTAAACCATCTTCTTCTGCCATTAGAGAGCATTCTTTGAACAATGATCACCCATTTTCGGCCGGTATGTTTTTAGTTCTTGCTAGGAGTCCGTGGAGCAGGATCTGGATATTATGGAATCACTTTTCACTTACCTTCATAAGCCCGAGATTGGAACTCACGAGACTTCATCACAGCTGTTGTTTTTAGGTATAGGGTGTGTGATCTGTGTTTTTCCTTCCTATTTTTCCTTCAATTTTAATTAAATTTATCTTATAATTTCCAAACAAACATAAATCCCTCTTATTCACACAATTGTGAACTTATTATTATAATTCTTGTCTCTAATAATTCCACGCACCCTTGTATCAATGAATTTTATCAATATCTTCACATACAATTTATATATCGTAAGTATCTCTTTTTTAAACTATTTAGATAAATAAATCTACATGTATTATATTTTAAAAGAAGTGTTCTGTTCTATACTAGGCTCTGACAATGATACGAGGATAGTATCGAAACGTAAGAAATAAATCAAGATGTGGTTTCTTTCACTGGTGTTTATCTTCCTTATATATATATATATATATATATATATATATATATATATATATATATATATATATATATATATAAAATATCCAATTCCTATTTTGGGAAGTGTTACCTAGCTTGTACAATCGCTATGCCATTAGTTTACCCTATTCTTGCCCCCGCTTTTTAACAGTAGGTTTTCTCCCAATTTCAATTAATGTTGACGAATTCCATTTTTTCTGCTTGCTATTTTATGTTCGTTTATATTTGCGCACGATTACAGCATGCATCATATTTGGGTGGGACAGGTCCTCTACTTTTTCATCATAATCACATCAATAATATCTTCCACTCCTGTCACAGTCTGTCACATTATAATTCGATAATTCTAAACGAAGAGAAACAATTTGCATGTTTTAAAAGCCCGAAAAATTCACCGGCATGAAAAACAAGACAGGTTAGATCCAAACAAAAGACAGATCTGCCCCCCCCACCCCCACCCCCACCCCCACCCGTGGCTGGCAATGGTGTGCCGCCCAACGTTTACCTGCCATGCATACGGAATCACAAATAAGAGAACCACTTTTGTTTATATTACAATTCCTCGGGTTTAGGCTGGAACAGTCACTCGAGGAAGATGTTCGTGGACTATATATATGTTTCGTTACATACTGTAAGTATGCATGTAGGCTGGTTTATGGAAATCGTCTGTACAAAATATTAAAAAGCGTATCACCTATAAGTAGATAAATACAAGTAGTTTGATATACCTTATTATAAAAACAAATACATACTATAGTTAATTATGAATTATATGTAATGCCTAAGTCAAATACATACTATAGTTAATTATGAATTATATGTAATGCCTAAGTCAATGCCGTTTCTATATACTGTAATTACATGGAGAGAAACGTAAGAGGTCTGCGAATTTCTATTAGTGATTGAACTATGAATTTGTATTGGCAATTATACTCACGCACATGACCACAGATTATACTGAAGACAGCACAGGTTAGTTTGAGCTATAGTCTATTCGCTGTAAGTAGGCGAGAAATCATGACCTCTAACCTCTGTAACTCAAAAACGACTAGAGTAATCGAGCTAATATTTCTATCATTTGGGAAGAGTCAGTCAAGGAATAGATGGGGAAATTTACAGCCAATTTTCTCTAGCCCTTTTTGAGTTACAGAGGATAGAGGTCAAGCTTTCTCGCCTACCTACAGCGAATAGACTATAGTTATGCTAATGATTTGGGGTTGACAGTGCTTCAAGCTTCACAGATCTGTCGGCCCACGTACGACACAAATACTGAACTTAGATATTGAAAGTTATATTAATCTGGATTGATTATCCATATTAAGTATATCATTGCATTTACATTATCTTAAGCGATTAAAGGGGATCACAAGTAGAGTCAACAATCCATCAAACCACAAACACATCTTCTCAAGCTGAACTGACAAACCGAAATGGATGTTTGTCAATCGTGAGATGAACAAATATTTGCCTGAGAAGCTTTATTGTGATCATTATGTAACACCCATATGTGTACCCTGCATTGGTTAATTTTAGTTACACATTAGAGGTTAGAATATAAATTAATTAAAATGATGTAACTAGGCATGAGTGGTGATTCATAATACCATTGGCCTCAGAGATATCCGAAGTTGACCAATCCCTATTGAACTTAAGGGGGCCCATCTCTCTCTCTCTCTCTCTGGGTTGTATCCATTCGGCCCCATTCAGCCTACTGTTTTAAGACGTTTACTCCCATCCAGGTGTCAATTTTTTCCTGGCGAGCGGCAGCGAGCCAGCATATTTTAAAACATGTTTTTGACAGCAGGCTAAATCTGTACAATTTTCGATAGAAAAATGTCTCCGGCGAAGCCAGATTTTTCCATACAATGCTGGTTCGCTATCGCTCGCCAAGAAGAAATCGACACATGGATGGGGATAAACGTCTTAAAACAGTAGGCTGAATGGGATAGAATGTATACAAGCAAGAGAAAAAAGAAGAGGAGAGAAAAAAAGCAGATCACCCCCCCCCCCCCCCCCCCCGAAGGTCTCCAAAAGTCCCAAATACCAGACCCGCGTTTGTTTATATCACCCAGCAGAAGGACAAAAAAATAACATGCATATCTTTTCCCAAACCCGAGGGAGAGGGCGCGTGACGAACCGAGAGTGACATACAGCGTTGGACTTTTTCGGGACCAGTCAGTTTTTCCCACTTGGACTGAATACAAATAAGACTCACAGGCGACGTGCAGGGTTCGGTATCGCTGTTTCCAATATCGAGGAGAGTTGAATTATTTCCGGTGGTGTTTATTGCAGCACAATTAATATTTGTTTTATGTTTGACAAATACTTAATGGACAATTATTCGTTCATAATTATAGCTCTTAGGTTTATTTGTCTATTTATACAAAAGCTAAATGGTGTGAAGAAGAAAAAACAATAATCTTTGCAACACAGAAGTTCGACACACTAGCCTCAACTTAGGCGAGAGATGCATTTATTTATTACTAAATGAACTTATTAACTCTGAATACAAACGAAATATCATAATGAAGTGTAAATGATTGTGTGTGTGTGTGTGTGTGTGTGTGTGTGTGTTACTAGGGATATGTGGAGAGATCATAGCAGGGAGTGGGAGGTCATCAAACCTCACCCAAAAGTTAATTATCTAGAAGGGTTATCAAATACTGAAAACAAAAAATCTCCGTAATCCGTTTCTAAGTTGATTTATTTTTTGATTCCTTGTGTTCATCATTGTAAACAAATATGTGTATGTATGTATGTATGTATGTATGTATGTATGTATGTACTCAGGCTCATACCCCAAGAGATTAAACCAGGGTGAAAATATAACGAACTCCAGCTTTACTTGAAGGGAGCCCACCTCGCTGTTTTATCTTTCTCTACCTCTCTCTCTGGCTTGTACAGTATATATTCGGCCCCATTCAGCATACTGTTTTAAGACGTTTACCCCCATCCAGGTCTGGTGAGCGGTAGCGAGCCAGTATATATATATATATATTTTTTTGTTTTGACAGCAAGCTAAACTTGTACATTTTTCGATAGAATAATGTCTCCGGTGAAGCCGGATTTCTCCATACAATGCTGGCTCGCTATCGTTCGCCAGGAAGAAAGTGACACCTGGATGGGGATAAACGTCTCAAAACAGTTGGCTGAATGGGGCTGAATGGATAAAAGCCAGGGAAAGAGAGAAAAGGAGAGAAAGCTAAACAAAAAAGCCGGTGACCCCCCTTAACTTTTTCATTAGAGGTGACGTCCGCCTTCCATATATTTTGACTATTATCAGACGGTTTTAATCATTAATGTGAGAGTCGAAGGATTAATTGGTATAGTATGCCGCTCTTTCTTTTGTTTTGGTCCTTCATAAGCTTAATATATGTTAGTTAATACCCGAGGGAGAGAGAGAAAGAGATAACGAACTAGATTAAGGGGGTAGGCTCGATTTGTGGTCTATGTATTCATTTAGTTTTGAGTTTCCTCGCTACACCTCCATCAAGTTTAAAGAAAACAGCCCCTAAACCCACTTTCAAGATAAATTGGTACATTTTTCGGTAGAAAAATGTCCTTGTTCCATCTGAAATTACAGGCTCGCTATTGCTCCCCATGACAAAATCAACACCTAAACGGCACGAAAGGTCCTAATATTAACAAAGAAATGGGGCGAAAAGTCTAAAAATCGCCAAACTAATGGAACCAACGTCTTAAAATTTCAAAAATAATGTGCTAAACATGAGGGAGAAGGGGGACCAGAAAAATCGACTATCTCCCCCTTAACAGAGCAAGGGAAGAACGTTTAAGCAAGGGCGAGAAACACACACGGTGTTTGTCTTCTCTTCAGTGTTTATGGAGCAAACACAAGACTCGGGCCGGGACGCAGCGGACGTGAGGTGCTGGCAGGGGGATGGGGGCATAGGGCAGGGGGTAGAGAAACAGGGAGATAGGGGTAGGACGTGCAGCAAGGGGAGGGGGGTGGAGAAACAGGGAGATAGGGGAAGGGGTAGGATGTAGTGCAAGGGGATGGAGGTAAGGTAGAGGTGTTTGGTTAGAGCACACTGAAGGGAAGGTGATGGCAGGGGGAGGGGGTAGAGAAGCAGGGAGATAGGGGTATACGATCTGCAACAAGGGGAGGGAGGTAGGGAAGAGGAGTTTGGCAAAAGGACACTGCAGTGACGGTGCTGGTAGGGGGAGGAGGGCATAGGGCAGGGGGTAGAGAAACAGGGAGATAAGGGTAGGATGTGGAGCAAGGGGAGGGAGATAGGGAGGAGGAGTTTGGTAAGAGCACACTGCAGGGAATGTGCTGGCAGAGTGGTGGGGGCATAGGGCAAAGCAGGGAGATAAGGGAAGGGGGAGGGTGTGGAGCAAGGGACGGGAGGTAAGGTAAAGGTGTTTGGTAAGAGCACACTGCAATGGAGGTGCTGGCAGGGTGATGAGAGCATAGGGCAGAGGTTAGAGAAGTAGGGAGATAGAGGAAGGGGTAGAATGTGGTGCAAGGGGAGGGAGGTAGGGAATACGAGTTTAGTAAGAGCACAGCGCTGCGATGATATAGAGCATGTAGGGTACAGAAGACATTTGGCTAAGGTGTGTCTGTGTATATACTGTACATACATACATACAGAGCGAGCTTTTATGTTAGAGAGGTAGTGTAGAGATACAAGACAAGATAAATGTGCAAATTTTTCGGTAGAAATATGTCCCGGCCCGGTTATTTCTAAATTACGGGCTCATATCGCTCGACAGAAATATAATCGCCACTTAAATGGCAAGAAAGGTCGTAAAATTAACAAAGAAATGGGGCGAAAGGTCTTAAAATCGCCAAACTACAGGGGTAAATGTTTTAAATTGTCAAAACTAATTGGGCAAAAGATGAGGGAGCAGGAGGTCCAGAAAAAAATAAAACTTAGTTATGTGGCAAGGATTGGTACACAATGAAGGGAGGCAGGGTAGAGAGGCGCGGTTGGACACAGGATAGAGGAAGTAGGGTAGAGGTGTTTGTTGGGACACAAGTGGCAGGTTTGGGACTTACAGTATAATACGGGAAACAAGGTAGGGAAATAGAGCCAATAAGATAAAGTATGGGGATAGGGTGAGGATATGATGGCGGGGGCGACTGGACAGCTGTACAACAGGACCGGTATTTGGTAGTACAATTGGAATCTGGTAAAGGGTAATAGAGTGACTTGGTGGTTGAGCAAGAGAACAGGGTGAATGTATCGGGGTGAATAAAAAGAACGGTTGATGAAGGTGATGGGTAATTATAGTATGACGTGGTTGGAGGAATGGGGCCATATAATACTAAGGGGTGGAAGAATAGGGTAAAATATTGATGATAAAAGTTGGTATTAAGATTAAGGGAAGAGAACATTAGATTAGTAATGTATGCATGATGGTAGGCAGTAAGAGTAGTGCACCATGGAACAATACAGAGGGGGGGGGGGGGTCATAATTTATTATCACTATGTTGTTCCAGGGTTCCATTTCAACAAGTAGATTTCAGCTCGTGCCAACTCAACCAGGGCTTAGGGAAATTAGAGCCAATTTAAAGTTTGAAGCTGATCTAATTTATTCTAACAGTGCTGGTCTAGGTTTCCAATTACTAGCGAGTACAGTCAGAGTACGGAACAAAGCAAACACAGTGGCAGGGATAACGGAGGGAGTGATGGGAAAGTATCAGGATAGATGACCAGCAGGAATGATAATAGGCCAGTATGGTGCCAATGCATCAAACTGGTATAATTTTATATTGATGCATTGATAATGTTAGTCAATTTATGTGAGTGTTACAAAGTCGCTTGACGGATAAAGTAATTTTTAATACCAGCAAAGTGACTTAACATGGTAATAACTCGAATTATAACTGGTAGTAAAGATGATATATATTTTAATTTGTGATATTATATTGGCATAGGTTCAAAGTGGCAAGAGGGTAAAGAATGCAAACTAGCAATGCAACAAATGCACGGAAAACCTCCGTCGCCTTTCTTCAAATAGCCAGGCCATACATGAGTGAGGTCGGTCAAGCAAGGCCAGTTTAGTTTAGTTGGTGGTTGAGTAACAATGACTAAGGAGGTGTTTTTTCTGGATCCCCTTCTCCCTTATATTTAGCCCCATTAATATTGAGATTGTAAGACTTTCGCCCCATTAGTTTGGCGATTTTAAACCCTTTTGTCCCATTTTCTTGGTCCATTTTAAGATCTATCGTGCCATTTAAGTGAAAATTAGAAGTAACCGGCACTTTCGGTACACATTTAATATCGAAGTAGGGTTTTCAAGGTGTCTGTTTAAGCTTGTTGGCAGTCTAAGGAATAAACTAAATAAATACAAATACAAAATAATCAATATATAAACTCCCCTTAAAGTCAGTAGCATACGTATAGTCGAGGGAGGTGGCTTGAGTCAGAAGACGCGAAAGGTTGAGTATGTGAACTAGAGTAAGTATGGTTGAGAGATAGATCGAGAGAGAGAGAGAGAGAGAGAGAGAGAGAGAGAGAGAGAGAGAGAGAGAGAAAAAACTAACGGCTAGAAGAAAAAGTGCCGAATACATTTAGAACATCAGCTAGGCCCTTTCTATATCACATTACATTTATCTCTAAGCGCGGAACCATGCCTGTGGCCAACAAACAACGACGATCCACAAACTAAGATTATTAAAGAATGTATACAAATTCGGACAAGGCGTTAATCATCCATCTTCTATTGACACGAAACACGGTATTAATACTATTGACACGAAACACGCGTGTTAATATTATTGACACGAAACACACGCGTATTAATATTATTGACACGAAACACGCGTATTAATATTATTGACACGAAACACGCGTATTAATATGATTGACACGAAACACACGCGTATTAATATTATTGACACGAAACACGGTATTAATACTATTGACACGAAACACGCGTATTAATATTATTGACACGAAACACACGCGTATTAATATTATTGACACGAAACACGCGTATTAATATTATTGACACGAAACACACGCGTATTAATATTATTGACACGAAACACACGCGTATTAATATTATTGACACGAAACACGTGTATTAATATTATTGACACGAAACACACGCATATTAATATTATTGACACGAAACACGCGTATTAATATTATTGACACGAAACACGCGTATTAATATTATTGACACGAAACACACGCGTATTAATATTATTGACACGAAACACGCGTATTAATATTATTGACACGAAACACACGCGTATTAATATTATTGACACGAAACACGCGTATTAATATTATTGACACGAAACACGCGTATTAATATTATTGACACGAAACACGCGTATTAATATTATTGACACGAAACACGCGTATTAATATTATTGACACGAAACACGCGTATTAATATTATTGACACGATACACGCGTATTAATATTGACACGAAACATGTGTATTAATATTATTGACGCGAAACACGCGTATTAATATTATTGACACGAAACACGCGTATTAATATTATTGACACGAAACACGCGTATTAATATTATTTACCAATATTTACCTGAATTGACAAACAAGTAAATTAGTACCCTCAAAAATATATACATAATACATTATTGTAATTTAATGGTAATGAGCAACTACAAATAAGAGAAGCGTAATTTAATATTAACCATGTTTAAATTGTAATTATGTTGCCTCTATCATTAAACATATACTCTCTTGTTGTGTGGGAGTACAATATATATGAATTATTATGTTCCTTCCAACAACCAACTATACTCCTAAAATCGATTAATGAAATTTACAAACACATGTGGCAGTCCGTGGATTCGAATCCAGGATGCTCACACCGAAAATCAACACCTTATGCATCGCACCACGTAGACAGTTATGAGAGAAAATCTCACGAATTTGTGGTATTTGCAAGAAAATTAAAGATGCAGTGACCAATTGAAATGAAGACAATAAATCAGAATGGAATGGAATGATTAATCAAATCAATTTACGTTTATCTCATTCGAAAATATTAAGACAAATTTAATAATAAAGTCATTGCTGCATTATTTTATTATTTTGTTTTGTGAACGAGTCTCGAAAACTGCAGAAAAAGGTGACTAGACGATAAACATGTTTGATGAGCATATACAGTAATATACATATTGTCATTGATCATCTTGAGAATAAGTTTCATAGTGCTACCAAACGACCGAGTGCAAGTTTCTGGCGATTTAGTCCAGTCAATCTGTAGTTTGATATGGAAAAAATTGCAACAGAATTTATTTTTGCTGTAATGTAATCTACATGTCCTCCTAATCAACATACCAAAAGTGGAGGAAAAAGGAAATGGTGGAAAGTTACCTAATTTGCATAAATCCAATATGGCTGCCAGGCCATTTCCGAAAACCTTAAATTTGCCCTCTTTACTTGTAATTATTGCAATGGGGTGATTTTAGTGTCTACACATATATTTTCAGGGTCCATAAACATGACTGTAAATATATCTACATGCTTCAAATGATATTTTTTGTCAAATCGAAAATAAATAATATATTTTTGTTGGTTCATGTGTAAGTAATCATTGTGTGTTGGATCTCGGTATTTCCCTTTTTAATTGTGCTGCTTTATCATTTTTTAATCATCTACATATTTTTAACAGTCTCCTTTTCTGTTTCAGATGCATGATGGAGTCCTGTGTAATTTGCAATGAAACCCTAGACAATGGGGAGGCAACTGTTGTGCTTCGTCAGAAAGGATGTGATGGTATTAGTGAAGCCAGCAAACTTCGTGGATTGATGCTCACCACTATTGTAGGACAATCTGTGCACAAAAAATGTCGCTTTGAATACTGCAACAGAAATTCCATCAGCCGAGACCTAAGGAAGAAACAGGAGACTTCATCGACTACCTGCCGTCAGCTCCGATCAAGTGATGGCAAGTTCTTATTTAATGAGCACTGTTTGTTTTGTGGCCATCCTGCTAAATACGCTGGAAGGAAAAGAGGATTTGATGTATTCCCAGTCAGGACAGGAGACTTCCAATTGACTATTCAGGATGTGTGTAAAAAATGTGGGGACTCCTGGGCTCATACTGTACAAAGTCGGATTGAATTTGCCCAAGACTTACATGCAGCAGATGCGATATACCACCAACTATGCAGTACCAATTTCCGAACAGGAAAGAAGATACCAGCTATATACAATCAATCAGGTGAAAGTAGTCAGTACACATCAGGCAGGCCCATTGATTTATTGAAAGCAGACGCATTTTTGAAAGTGGTTGAGTACTTACAGAAAAATGAAGATATGCGGATATCTGTAAATAATCTTGTTGAGAAGATGAAAGAGTACTGTGACAAGGAAGCATATACTGCAAAGTACATGAAAGTCAAACTAGAAGAACATTTTGGTAACAACATTGTGATCACAAGCAGTGGCACGAAAGGCAACATTGTCACACTCAGAGCTACAGCTTCACATATTCTAAAGGAGTTCTACAATTTGCCAAAATTGCAAGACAGTGAGAAAGAGAAGCTTAGGTTGGTTCAGGCAGCTGCAGAACTCATCAAAAGTGACATAAAGTCCATGGAGTCTATGGGCGATACTTTTCCTAGCTCTGATGGTATTGCCTCCCTGGAAAAGAATTCCGATTTTGTTCCAGAGACTTTGCACCTTCTTCTTCAAACAATCTTCAGCGAGAAACAAGCTGAGCGCAAAATAGCAGCTATAGGTCAAGCAATTGTTCAAGCTGCTAGACCTAGAATACTAGTAGCACCTCTGCAGATAGGTCTGTCAGTGCAAATGCACCACCACTTCGGATCAAAGTTTCTCATTGACTGCCTCAATAGTCTTGGATTCTGTTCATCGTACCCTGAAGTAAAACGGTTTGAGCGCTCTGCTGCAAAGTTCCAAGGTATTGATGTACCTAACATTACATCACAACATTTCATCCAGTTTGTTGCTGACAATGTAGACCACAACATTGTTACACTTGATGGTCGCAACACTTTTCATGGAATGGGTATTATTGCTGCAGTAACACCTATGACCAAACCACGAAAACAGATCCCCAGGATATCAGTAACAGCAGAGGATGTAGCAGCTGTCGGGAGAATCAAAATACACTTCTATAAATCAACAAACAATGAGACTCAACCCTTGATATATGACAAACTGCATTTGCCTATCTATGAAGACCCTACAGCAATGC
The DNA here is from genome assembly GCA_032716605.1 of Paralithodes platypus. Classification (NCBI taxonomy): domain Eukaryota; kingdom Metazoa; phylum Arthropoda; class Malacostraca; order Decapoda; family Lithodidae; genus Paralithodes; species Paralithodes platypus. Next base: position 32,539,211 of record CM064492.1, read on the forward strand.
TAGACCTGCTTTGGAAAATTTCTTGGCCACTTCGTTCACCAAGACCTGGGTGGTCAGGAATGATGCAAGCAGTGTCGCATGGTATCCACCCAGGGAAGTCATCCATTATTTTCCTCCCAATGATTGATATGGATCCAACTAACCTCAGTTGCATATACTCAACTCTCTGTTTTGTGTCTTCTGAAGCCAAGCGCCAGAATATGCATCCAATCCTCACTTTTGATCAACCTCTCTGGTGGAAGGCTCAGATGATCCTTGCTGGTGAAAGCACAAACAGTGACCTGCACTCTATCATACTCCGTCTTGGAGCCTTCCACACTGAAATGAGTTTTCTGGGGTGCATCGGCAAAATCATGTCTGGGACTGGCCTAGGTGAGCTGCTTGAATTGGTATATGCACCAAATGCTGTTGCCCATATGCTTAGTGGCAAAGCAGTAGCAAGAGCATTCAGGGGACACTGTCTTGTAGATGCAGCATTAAATGCAATGATTATATCTCAGACATTTAGTTTTCCTCTTCCAGAAATGAATTGTGCTGTTCCAGAGACTACAAAGGTTGACAGCACTGCAGATGTGCAATTGGAAGTTGATGATACTGATAAATCTCTGCCTGTGACAGTTGAAGAAGAGGATTTGTGTCATGCAATTCACATGTATGATGACTTGATGAAAGGTGAATTGTCTGTAGATGTGATATGTATGGATGGTGTCCTCGAAAGAGTTAAACAAAGAGTGAATGAAGAAAAAGCTACATTGGCGTCCAATTCCACTGCTCGGTTGTGGATACAGTATATGACGATGGTTGACCTTCTTCGACAGTTCATCAAAGCTGAGCGTACAGGAGCTGGAGTCTCTACCTGCATACATTACCTGCAATGTTGCCATACTTCGCTGCTGCTGGCCATAACCATTACGCCAAATCTGTATACATCCACTTGCAACAGATGCATCAGCTCAAGACACAACATCCAGATGTTTATGATAAATTCAATGCAGGGTATCATGTTGTACGACGAAGCGACAGATTTTGGGGAGGACTTTCATCTGATTTAGCTATAGAGCAAGTACTAATGAGAAGTATGAAGACTACTGGTGGATTAACGCGTGGTCGTGGAATGTCTGAAGCACAACGTACACAGTGGCTGCTGTCCATGCCTGCATGTGCCGATGTCAATATGGCCATGCAAGAGTTCATGGCAACAAGTTATACTACAAGTGAACAACACAAAGAAGCCACAGATGCAAGACAAAAGAAAGATGAACTTGACATGTTATCAATACTGGGTCTCCTGCAAGAAAGAAACCCCTTTGCACAAGACCCAATACTACGGAACATTGTCACAGGTGTCACAGCAGACCAAACTGTCAATGCCCACAAAGCTTCAGAAGTGGGCAGAGAGGTACTCAAAAGTATGGAGGGAAAGAATGTCATGGAGTATGCTTTCAGGAAAAAAAATCAAGTGATAACCCTTGACCACAGAGTCTCGCCAAAGGTAGATGGTGAAATGATTCATGTTGATCCCAGCTGCTCTTTCAACGTCTCATAATGGCTGCACCTGATGTTGTGGATGATATTGAAAGCATAATCCAATATGAACTGTCTTCTCCTCCATCATCTTTGTTTGAGACCAATGGACTTCTTCGCCAAGCCAATAAACCTTCACTCGCTAATTCAATTTGGAAATTGGCACAATGCACAGATATGTCAGCTAAAGTTGATGAAGATGCTATGAGCTATGTGATTGATGGAGGCTCTCTTCTACAGCGCTTGCCATGGTCACGCGATGTCACATTTAGTTCCATCTGCCAGCGCTATGTAGACTACGTTCACGAGAAGTATAGAAATCCCACAGTTGTATTTGATGGCTATGAAGCAGGTCATTCTACAAAAGATATTACACATAAGAGAAGGTCCAAAGGAATTGTCGGTATGCAAGTAAATTTTGCTGAAGGAATGTGTGTAAAAACAAAGAAAGAAGTTTTCCTGGCCAACACAACAAACAAGCAGAAGTTCATTCATATGCTGAGTGCCAAGTTACAAAAGAAAGGCATCAAAACAATTCATGCAGCTGGTGACGCAGATGTGCTAATTGCAACGACAGCAGTAAATGAGGCATCCAAGTGTCCTACTACACTCATTGGAGAGGATACCGATCTCCTGGTGTTGTTATGCATGCAGCCAAGCCAGACGGTATTTCCACTGCTCTTCAGGTCAGAGGGACGGCAAATATCAAAGAAGATGAAGAGAATATGGGACATCAATTTGGTAAAGAGGAAACTGGGCCAAGATACATGCACATTATTGCCAGTAATACATGCTATTACTGGCTGTGATACAACCTCCCGTATGTTTGGTATTGGGAAAGACTCTGCTCTTCGGAAACTAAGAAGTGACAGTGATATGCAAGAATATGCAAAGGTTTTTCTTAGACAATCTTCAATGGCAGAAATTACAGCTGCTGGTGAGAAGTTAGTGAGTCGTCTGTATAGTGGTGACAAAAACGAGGGATTGGACTCTCTACGTTACAGATTGTTTTGTGAGAAGGCAATGAGAGGCAGCTATTCTGTTCAAGTACACACCCTTCCTCCAACAGCATCAGCTTTATGTTACCATAGTGCCTGTACATATTTTCAGTGCCAAGAGTGGATGGGTAACACTTTGAAGCCAGAGGAGTGGGGATGGATATGTAATCAAGGCCAATTAGAACCCAAAACTACAGACTTGGCAGCTGCCCCAGAATCACTGCTGCAGATTGTGCGCTGCAAGTGTAAAGTTAATTGCGACACTCGACGCTGCTCATGCAGAAAACATGGCCTGGAATGTTCAGCTGCATGTGGAGAATGCAGAGGGGTTGGGTGCACAAATGCAATGGCATCTGAAGATAGCTTTGTAGACAGTGAATGAATGAAATGTATACATGGAGATGTTCAAGATGATTAACCCTTTCACGTTCTGATGACGGTTCTGGCCATCATAGGTTCCCGAGGCTTCATTTTTTTTTTTAGCAAATGTTTATTTAAAGGAAAGTGTGTTTTTTATTTCATTTTCATTTATTCTCTGGGTTATTATAGATGAAAATTCAAACTATGATACATCATTCAAAAGCTAATTTATTCAGCTACACAATGGTATGTGGTAATCCGAATGATTTTATTGTTATTATTTTTGTTTTTTTGGCAAACATTTATTTGAAGGAAAGCGTGTTTTATTTAATTTTTCTTTACACTGGGCTACTATTGATCAAAATTCAAACTATGATACATTATTCAAAAGCTAATTTACTCAGCTACTTGATGATATCATCAAAATTATTCTATCTTTGTTAGGTATTTTTTGAAAATTGTTTCTAGAAGGAAAGTGTTAAATTTTTGCCTTTCGGCTATACTCAAATCGTCTTTTTTGCCTTTTATTTTGAGTTTAGATTTTTATTGAGCACAGTACCTTAAAGAACAACCCTTTACCTACCAAACAAGACCAATCCCAACCCTCTACAATGAATAATAATGGTGATACACTCATTTGAAGTACAACATTCTGTGTTACTGCTACAATATGTTTATGATTAACATGTTTATTTTTAACCATGTTCCACCAATCCCATTTTTCTCTACTTTTGATATGTGATGTAATAAAGCATTAGGAACATCATACAACAGGTTTCATTTCTGTTCTAATTATTTCCATCATAGGCCATAATTTGTGCTAGATTGACTGGACTAATTAGGAAGTTCAAGACTGAGGCATCGACATTTATCCAAGTTAAATGTTAGAATGCATAATTACATTATAATTAATTTTTCTTACTTTCAACCCAAATAATTGCGCATATCTGACAAAAACTTCAATTTCTGTATAGTTTGAATCTCGCAAGTGGTCAATTGCTTAATTCTAACATAAAATTCTACACGGAACCTAATTATTTCTAGATAAAGTATATGCCTTTTACACTTACGTTATCCTTTCCTCTTTCCTAAATAATAATCGGAAAAGGATATAGGGTCGACCTATTACAAAGGTGCATTGTATGTGTACGTTATTAATAATATATAACTAATGTAAAATAATATATATCTAATAATATTATGTTGGCAAGGGAAAAAAACATTTTAAAACGTGAGGAATATTTGTTTCCTCTTAAGACGAAGAAACACACTATTGCCAGTTAAACTGTTTTGCATATTTTCGAAGATAAGAGTTTGACACTAAATAAATAAGTAACTATTAGTGGTGAAGTAACATTAAACTGACAATATATTTTAATGCTGTTCAGTTTTCTTTTCAGAAGAATAATTTTAAAGTGTCAGGAAGATCATCAGAGATTCACCACAAACAAATGATTTTTGCATGCGACTTAAAGCAACCGAGCTCTAAATGTTTGCTCTAATCATGCTAAAATATATTTGTTAATGATTTGCATACAAACACACAAATATGGCAATAGAAACACCGTTGTTGGGAAAACCAGAGAGAAAATGTAGCTACAATATATACGAGGAACTAACACTGTCGAAATAATCCCATATATAGCGGGAGGACACGCCTCTCAAGATTCAAAACAGTATTAGTTAAGCATAAGTATAAGCAGATCTAAATATTGAAGCCGGTGTTTGCAAGGAGGCTAAACTTATATATGAATATGTGTGCTTAAATTTATGAAAAAAGGTGCATGCACAGAATCAACTATTACACTGTTCAGGGTTATTCATTTATTTATCAAACCTTAGGACAGATAATGAGTTCATTAATGTCAGGTTAGAATTTGCCCCCCCCCCCCCCTCCTCCTCCCTCCACCCCACAGGTCGTGGGAGATGGCCCCCAAGGTGCTGTGTAGTCTCCTTTCTGTAGGAGGTGATAGTTCGAGCTTTGACACTGTCTATGGCACTGGTGGTTGCGTAGGAAATCTTACTAGACTGGCATTAAGTAGGAGAGTGTAAACAATATATGGTGTGTAGTTCAGCGGTCCCTCCAGTAACTTTTCAGTGTCATCATTGATGGAGTGTCATCACTTTCGTATTCAGAGGATATTACCTCAATTCTTCATGGAGAAGATGCCAATCAAGAGCTCAGCAGTGCTAGCCTAGTGTCAGTGATGCTGTTAATGTAGCTTGGGGTGCTATCAATGCAGTGCTGACTAAGTGTCCAGCGGCACACCGATATATATATATATGTTATGCCGGGTTATAATACAACCTAGCTTATTTATTTTGGTCGTTACTCAAATCCAACTATGGACTTTTAGACTCAATATTCTCTCAACAGGGTCACGTCGAACACGTTGTTACTCACATATTAGGTACTCAATCAGGTTAAGATGAACACAATAAATACACACAGGTAATTATACACTCTTATTTATTCAATGGGCATATAGATATGGTTGAATACTCCTTGACTACTATGAGGGAATAGCAAGAAATATGGAGGCATTGACATACACAAATGACAGGTACTTTGCACATATAAATAGGCCGAAAGTGTGGAGAGATGATTGCCGTACTACTATATAGAATAGTCAGTAACCAAGTACTAATGGGTATCACACACTAAGGTCGGGCAAGAACATACAATGAACATAAATCAAAGGATAATATTGTAATGGAAGTATGCAATAATAATCAGACAAAACATACACATAGATAAAACCCTTGATAATAATATATATGAGAGTCGAGTATCTACTGTGAATTATTCTGAATAAGTTTCGGGCAGGTTGAACGAAATCTATGACTGCGCGTCAATAAGGTAGGGCAGAGCAAAAGGGAAAGTGAACGAGGGGGTGCTGGGAAGACGCTCACTCGCGGTTGGTGGGGAGTGAGGGGGGGGGGGGGGGGGGGAGAGAGAGATTTAAAGGGCTCACGCACACGGATTATTTTTGGCTAGGTAGGTCGCTCAGGTCATATGTTTGACTGCGATGATCAAAATAGTAAATATAGTCAGTGCGATCTTATTCTGATGAAGGGGGGAAATGTATTGAACTTCAAGGGAGGGGAAGGGAATTATTTGTACTATTAATTATATACTTAAATTATCAGGAGAGACTTTATATCATGAGCACACGATTAATTACTTCTTATATGCAAAGATAATCTCAAGGGTCGAGGAATTCAGATTTAATGATTTACATCTACTGAAGTATACTCGAAGGTTGGAACTAACCAAACTGAATCAGGCAATAGTTTGATTACAGTAGATTAGAGGATGCGTCAACAAATTAGCTATATGAGTACAAGGTAAATATGGTGTACACGACGAAGTTGTACTTAGATGGAAATACCTGATAAGGTATGAAGAAGGTATGAACTGGTTAACAGATTCCTATATGGAATACAGAACAATCGACGTTGTATTCGAGTTGGTAAAATAATTAGACAATAGATCTACACAGAACCTAGAATTCCTAGACGAGTAGGATCGAAATTATTTATTTCATAAGAGAATAAACTAATACGTTATTCACAGATTATACTATTAACGCACATCAAAACAAGGCGTAATAGGGGGGAAACTGAGTTTTAAAAATAGGTATGAAATTGAGCGTAGGTTCTAGGTAAAAGTGAGGGTTTTAGAAGGGAATCAATTCACAGTATACACTTCAGCTTCAACTTGGTACACACATAAAATAGAATGGACATACTCAAAGAAAATCTGTGAGTATTCGGTTTGATTGTGAAATTACACTATTATGTAACGTATGCGTAGAATGAAGGTCGATTATAAATTTGGCAGAGAAGTTAACACTAGATCTTGGGCACAGATCTACACAAGGTTTAATCTAGTTTCTAAAGGATTAATGCATACGCAATAAATGAAGGATCTTAGGCACAGATCAAGCACAGAGATTAACAATGAATATTCACACATTTTACCTTACCTTCACATCAATAATCACAACGTAAGATACTCAGAGACACTTAGGCCCGAATTCAGAACAATGGTTTAAACCTCGGATTTCGGGGCAGGTTTAAACCCGGGATTGAGATTACTCGATCCTGGATCGAACACAAAGGTTTATCCGTATTCAGAACACGGGATTGAGATCGAGATCGAGTAATCCACGGCTTAAAACTCTGTTTAAGTCGAAGGTTTGCAACAGCCAATCACAGTGCCGTACGGAATGCAGTTAGCCAATAAGCACATGAATGAGCCATTTTATCTATATTATATATTTAATGCCGTCACTGCCTATTTTAAAAGTGTAATACGTGAAGCATGGCCTGTGATTGGCTAAGAGGCATGGGCCCGAGTCCAGTCAGTCTACTCTCTCGCTTACTTCTTGGTTTATTTATTTTTTATTTCGCTTGTGTTTACTTTATGATATACACATTATTATTGTGTTGCCTGTGATATTTAATAGCTCATTAGATTCGGGTAGCACTGTAATTTATCAAGTAATCATTAAAATTGCTTACATATATCTAGTTTAATGAATAAATAAGGAATAATACAGATAATAAGTAAATTATCAGGGTACTGATAAACTAGCCAATCATGAGCGTGCTACTGCTTCCACTGACTTTCACTTTTACTGACATAGGCTACGTAGATTCATGTCGCTTGTTTTAAGTAATAGCGAGCAATATAGTCATACTTACCATGGTTTTTATAATTATATGCTCAACTTTATCATAGGGATTGTGATATATTAATAGCATGACGGGAAAATAAAGCGGCTGAATTAAGACCAATTAATTTCGAAGTGAGAACGAAAGTGTAGGCTACATGAGATAGGCCTAGTGGCATTACAATCTGTGTTACGAGCAACTCTATTCCACCCCTTAAACCAAACTTATACTTTGTTACTACATCTACCGCATGCTCAGTGCTGTTAATACCTAGTCAAATGGACAAATATATATAGTATACATAGCTCAACTGAAATACGTTGTAACCATTAACTAGGTAGGCGAAAACAAGTAGCCTAACCAATGTGACTCGTTATATAAACTATGCATCATTACAACCTACTAGGCTAGTAAAAAGACAACTCATGTCTCAAATAACTCTCGTCCTACTTGTTAAATGCATTTGAAAATAATGGTTCACTTGTGATTCTTTATATATTTTAAGCTATATATTTTAATTCGTACAAAGAATTAACATTGCGCATGGATACAGTATATACTTATATTTGCTGTGCAACATGTAATGGACTAATAATATTGGTTCTATTGTAACCTAATACATGTGTATCGTATCTAATAAATGTTCGCGGACATTAAATATATTTCTATTATTCAGCTTAGACGCATCTCGGGTTATCAAGATATTAACAACTATTATCGAATAACTACATCAGTGGTTAGGCTACGGCAGTGCTTCGTTCGTTTGGCACCTATTATATAATTATTAGTATGCTTCGACAATTTCCAACGTAATTTAAAAGCTGTTGCCGTTTTTTAAAATATAATGGAATTGGTTTAATGCCAGTTTGAGTTAGTTGGAAATAATAATATGATATTTTATCGGCGAGTAGAAGCCTTCGATCGATCGTCTGTCAAGCCTCCCGCTGGTTTAAACCTCGGATTGACTCCTGAGCTGCATTCTTACACTTGTCTCTACTTATTAATATAATCCTTGCTTAAAATGCCTCCAAACACTCTCCAAATAATCAGTGCCAGTCTTTGTTATTTAATATTATGGGTTCCTTATGGATTAGTGTAAGCAATCATGAGTAATTTAAGGTTTTTATAACTTCGATCTAGAGTCAAACCTACCCTCCCGCAGGTTTAAACCTCGGATCGAGTAATCCGCGGATTGACTGGATAAGCGGCTCAGAATTTCATTCTGAATACCGATAGTCCTGGATTGAGTTTCAATCTCGGGTTTAAACCAGCGAGGAGCTTTAACCCTTAACTGGCGGCGCGCAACATATGTCGAGTAAAATAAATTTGGACTAAGTGTCGGTGCACGACAGCTGTCGATCGCCATTTTCAGCACGTAATGTTGCTGAGAGAGAGAGCTGAGCGGTGGGACGAGCGTAGTAACCTTATGACCGCTCCCCACGACCACCGTGGACGTACTGAACTGTATACCACCTTCCTCCCCCCTTTCTCACTCGCTACACAGGGAATTATGTACGGAAATTACCTTATTTTAGGGTTTTTGCACTCGTGTTGCACGATCGTTGCAAGAGAAACAGTGGTCGTACAAGGATGGTTCGGGTGTCATTGGAAAGCTCTGTTTATGCCCTTTCAGGGATAGATACTTGTTTTACGCTCTGGGTCTTATTTATGCATGAAAATGAGCACGGAAACAACCCTATTTAGGGTAAAAACCCCCGCTGTGCGGTACGGTGTAATATACCGACCCACCCGCCAATAAGGTGTTAAACCACTGTTCTGATTTCGGGCCTTAGGGGGAGCTGGGGAAGGGGGGGGGGGGATTGATGTTCGAAAACAAGTTCTGGTCAACGTAGAGCGTAGATTCGCCTGGCCAGATTTCAGGGCTGCTTCGCACCGTCAGGAATCCCACGTCCAGACGGCAGAGGCACACAACAGGGCTAGTTGTAGGCCCGAGGGGGAGGGGAATGCAGTTGCCACTTATAGTTAGATACTCTGGACTTTTCAGACTTAAGAACATTACCGAGGTGGAAGTGCTTGCTTTCTCAACAATTTCGTTGAGTACATGTTCAGATATTTCTGAGCTTCAACTTATAGTAATTCAATGTTAAAGGGATATAGTGAATCGTTGTGACATCAATAGTGAAGTAAATACTAAACTTAAAAATACATGGTAGTTATCATAAGGTACCTAATAATTTAAAGTATTGTATTTAATACTCCGGGGGGGAGTTACTAAGTCTAGGAAGGATATAATAGCAGTTCTGGTGATTTTATTATAATTGGGGGTTATTTGTGAATCCGGGAATAACTCTGGTCTTCTCTATGTTCCTGGGTTGGTCCAGAGTTCTTCGTAACAGTCTTGTATTGTAGATTCTAATATTTCCACTTATGTCGGTAGCACTCAGGTCTTTGATGTGGAATTTGCATAAACATTTGTTCTGTGTACTGCAAATCTGGCTGCTGGTGCAATGGTGATTGTTGGGGAGGGTTTGAAACCTGGATGGTGATTGGCTGACCTTTCCATTTTTTAATAAGGGTGACTTACCTAGGTGACCCGTCTCCTTGGTAGACAGAACACGGGAATGACCAGGTAAAATGGGGTACTCCTCTGTTTCTCGTTTCTCCTCATCATGGGGGACTGGTATGGAATGGTGTCTTGGTTGTTTATGTCTTCGTTTGTCCATCCTACTCACCTGTAGGCTGGCAATCCTACAGATGTTTCCCAACCCCGTTCTATCAAACCCCGTCACTTCAATATATATATGTATATATATACAGTTTATACTGTATATATATATATATATATATATATATATATATATATATATATATATATATATACAATTTTATACATATACAGTATATATATATATATATATATATATATATATATATATATATATAATTATATATATACACAGTATATACGGTGTATATATATATATATATATATATATATATATATATATATATATATATATATATATATATATATACATATATATATATATATATATATATATATATATATATATATACAGTATATATATACAGTATATATACTGTATATGGGGGTGCATCTTTATTTACTTTGTTGTATCAATAATCAACAATCTGTTAATTTTATTAGCATAAGTATGGTTGTTTAATACCGTATGCAATATGTTATATATTCATTATTTAACGTATAAACCGATAACATTCAGCTAATATAATTAATGAATGGAGTTGCATATGGAAACTGGAGAGTATTGCCGGCGACACTAACCTATTCAGCACGATGACGCCTCTCTACAGTAGGTATTTCTTGCTTGTATTGTATATTTTGTTTGTTTAATAACACATTTTCATAGGAAAGGGAGATAATCCTACCTCAAGATAATCTTTCATTACGTTCCAAGAGACGATATTAATGTGCCTCTCAAAGTCGAGGGAGCAAGGTTAGTTAGGGAGCCCAACTCGTTTTTTTTTCTCTTTCTCTCGCTCTCTCTTTGGCTTGTATTCATTCGACCCCATTCAGCCTACTATTTTAAGACGTTTGCCCCATCCAGGTGTTAATATTTCCCTGGCGAGCGGTAGCGAGCCAGCATATATGTATTTTTATTTTGACAGCAAGCTAAATTTGTACATTTTTCGATAGAAAAATGTCTATAGCGAAGCCGGATTTCTCCATACAATGCTGGCTCGCTATCGCTCGCCAGGAAGAGATCGACACCTGGATGGGGATAAACGTCTTAAAACAGATGGCTGAATGGGGCCGAATGGATACAAATCAGGGAAAGAGAGAAAAGGAGAGAAAGATTAAAAACACACGGTGACCCCCTTAAGAGTACCGGTAATTACATCGCTTTTCATAGCTTTCAGTAAAACAAGGAACGATAATAACAAAAAGACTACCTTAGATTATGAATATGATCAAGATGCTTTGAATCATGTGACACTATGAGGGAAAGTTCGCAGTTCGTACATCAGATACTGAACAAGCACCCTACAGTACATCAGATACTGAACAAGCACCCTACAGTACATCAGATACTGAACAAGCACCCTACAGTACATCAGATACTGAACAAGCACCCTACAGTACATCAGATACTGAACAAGCACCCTACAGTACATCAGATACTGAACAAGCACCCTACAGTACATCAGATACTGAACAAGCACCCTACAGTACATCAGATACTGAACAAGCACCCTACAGTACATTTCTAAATATCTATTCATCTATTTGTCCATGTTTCAATTTATGTATCTATATTATGCCTGATACCATATGCAAGTCATCCTTGTAAGTCACAACCGACTTTTTTTTATCTTTCTCTCCTTTTCTCTCTTTCCCTGGATTGTATCCATTTGGCCCCATTCAGCCAACTGTTTTAAGACGTTTATCCCCATCCAGGTGTCGATTTCTTCCTGGCGAGCGATAGCGAACCAGCATTGTATGGAGAAACCCGGCTTCGCCGGAGACATTTTTCTATCGAAAAATGTACAAATTTACCTTGCTGTCAAAACAAAAATATATATATGCTGGCTCGCTACCGCTCGCCAGGAAAATATTGGCACCTGGATGGGGCTAAACATCTTAAAAAAATAGGCTGAATGGGGCCGAATTGATACAAGCCAAAGAGAGAGGGAGAGAAAAAGGAAAAAAATAAGCGAGGTGGGTTCCCTTAAAACCGATTGATCACAGCCTGGAATCTGTGACGTCTGTCCTCCTTCCGTAGTTTCCCCTTATCCCTACAGCTCATTCTCAGTCTAACAAGCCTTCTTCCTCTCTCACCACCTTTGTCATATATCCATCCAAAACAAGCTTTATGTGTGTGATTATGTGTCCATTATCTTCACACTCCTCAATATGTGGAATATTGAGGAGTGTGTTTTGGTGGCTCCATATATACTGTACTTCAAATTCATCTCCGTTGGCATCATTCTTAGTGTTTGTGGGTAAATAATGTTCATACTCCAATATTAAATCAGATTGTACCTAACTCATGATTCAATGCGAATGCAATCTTCATCTTGGTTGAACGCTCTCATCCAAATTAAGGGGGTAGGGTTTATTTATTAGTCTATTTACTTGTTATTGTTTTAGTTTCCTCCCTAGACCTCCATCAAACTTACAAATTATCCTCAAGATACCCCTTTGAAATATATTTTTACTTTTTTAGGTAGAAACCTGTCCCGGCCAAAGGCCGGTTCCTTCATAATTACAGGCTCGCTTTCGCTCGCCAGGAAAAAATCGACACCTAATTGGCTCGAAAGATCTTGATATTGATTAAGAAATAGCACGAAAGGTATTAAAATCGACAAACTAATATGGCAAACGAATTACAAAACTAATGGGGGTCCAAAAAAAGCAACTACCTCCCCCTACCCCTTAAGAATTTATATGTCCACCCATACTTTCATATTATCATATTAGCTACATCTGACTATTATCACGGCCATATAGGGAATAAGCAACCATTAATTATCTCTGTCGCCTGTCCTATCTCTCCGGTACGGCCACCCAATCCTACCAGCCAGCAGCGCTTGTGGCACTTTGGTACTGCCGAATGGAAGGCTCTTCGGCAGTACTTCTTTGATTTCAAATGGAATTTCTTTTGGTTCCGTGGCCGGGCGCCCTTACAGAGGTAATCCTCTCTGTCACTTCCTCATCCTATCAACTCCGGTGATCCTCAGGACTCTGTCCTATCACCCATTCAATTTCTAATTTTCATAAATGATCTTTTCAAATGTACCTCCCATCCCATCCATTCATAAGCAGACGACTCTACCTTACACTACTCAATTATTTTTCCAGAACGCCCCAGCCAGCAATCCCTCAAAAACAAACGTAGGCTAATGAAGCCATGCAACACTTATCTTCTGATCTAACTACTATTTCCAATTGGGGCAGAGAAAACCTTGTTGCCTTTAATGCTTCCAAGACCCAATTTCTTCATCTTACTACCTGTCGGGAACTCTCAGAGGACTATCCCTTATACTTCAACAATACAAAAATCAATCCTTAATCTTCTCTCAATATTCTTGGTGTCTCTTTTAGGAAGAACCATATTGCCAGTCTTGCTAAGGCACCCTCCCAAAAGATGGGTGTGCTCAACTGCATCAAGGGGTTCTTTACCCCTGCACAGCTTCTTGCTCTGTACAGAGGCACATTGCATCCTTGTATTATGTATTGTTCACATGTGTGGGGAGGCTCCTCTCACAGCACTCCTAGACAGAGCAGAAAGGAAAGCCTTTTGTATCATTAACTCCCATTCACTCACCAACTCTCTGCACTCTCTCTCTCTTCGCCACAATGTTGCATATCTCTCTCTATTCTATCGCTACTACAATAATCAGTGTTCCTCAGAGCTCTCCCAGTGTGTACCACCTCCTCTACGTAGGGTATGTAGTACCTATCTTGCAACACAATCTCACTCCTACTCTGTGCAACTCTCCAACCCAAGAGTGAAACGTTATTCTCAGTCTTTCTTCTATTCAACAGCTGAGCTCTGGAACTCGCTCCCAGAATCAGTGTTTCCCTCTTCCTATGACTTACTATGGGTTTCAGAGGCCATGTTACATCATTTTTCGGGAATAACTTATGAACAAACAGTTGGATCAGTATGATATTTTACCACAACTTGTTTCACACCGTGCCCTATTTGTTGTTAATATAGTGCATTACCAAAAGTGGATAATTAAGCCACTTGTCCCTGTGTCATGAGGTTAAAGTCACACCTGAATGACTAGGAAACGGACAAAGCTACCGTGGCGTACCTGTGAAATCACCAAACCATAATTGCTCCTTCATCAAACACGGTAGTTATCAGCCACCACCAAACCCTATTATCGTCTTTATATTCAAGTTATCTGTTACTATCATATATAAATATATACAAAATATGTATTTGTGTATATTTATATTTAATAGTGACGGATACCTCGATTATAAACACGATAATAGGGTTTGGTGGTGGCTGATAACTACCCTGTTTGATGGAGGAGCAATAATAGTTTGGTGGTTTCACAGGTACGCCACGGTAGCTTTGTCCGTTTCCTAGTCATTCAGGTGTGACTTTAACCTCATGACACAGGGACAAGTGGCTTAATTATCCACTTTTGATAATGCACAATATTAAAACAAATTAGGGCACGGTGTGAAACAAGTTATGGCAAAATATCATACTGATCCAACTGTTTGTTCATAAGTTATTCCCGAAAAACGATGTAATGCGGCCTCTGAAACCCATAGTAAATTGCTTCAAACTCCGTGTAATCAGGCATTTTGGCTCGAACGTCGCTTGTTCTTGACCCTGTCACTCCTTCAACTCCTTCTGGGGGATGCACTCGCTACAGGCAGTTCTGCCTTTTGTCTCCCTCACTCACATAGAAACAAAAATGGCATGGAGGCATACATTCCATTTTATTTCGCTCAGTCTAATGTAAAAAAGTCTTGGTTTACTCATGCTTGCTCTACTGCTGTCCGCAATAAGGAGGAAGCATTCACACGGTACCGTCGCCTTCAAACTAAAAAATCTCCTACTTCCTATGTTTCTGCCCGGAATCAAGCCAAATCTGTTCTCAGCCTCGCCAAACATTCTTTCATCAATAATAAATGCACTGAACTATCCAACTCTAGCTCTTCCCAAGCCTTCTGGCATCTAGCCAAAAACCTTTCCAACAAATTGTTCTTCTTTGTCTTTCCCTCCTCTTTTCCACTCAGATGGCACCACCGTCACTTCTTCCTCCTCTGACAAGGCTTAACTCTTCCCTAACACTTTAGCTAAAAACTCCACTTTGCATGATTCCGGTGCTATTCCTCCCTTTTCACCCCCTTCTCTCCTACTTATGCTTAACATCATAATTTCTTCCAAGGATATACTTTCCACCCCCTCTGGGCTTCATACTCAGAAGGCGTACGGACTGGACGGCGTTGCTCATATTGTACTAAAAAACTGTGCTTCCGTGCTGACTCCCTGCCTTGGCAAGCTCTTCCGTCTCTGTCTCTCCTCTAACGTCTTTCTTTCTTGCTGAAAGTTTGCTCTCATTCAACTTGTGCCAAAGAAGGGTGACCACTCTCAACCCTCCAACTATCGTCCAAATTGCTCTCATTTCTTGCATTTCATAAAGATTTTTAAACTATTCTTGCCTCAAAAATTTCTTAAGCATTTATCTTCCCATAACTTACTCTCAGACCACCAGTATGACTTCCTTAAGGGCAGTTCTTACTAACTCTTGGTCATCCTCCATTTGCGACTTCAGTGAGACTTTTTCTGTTGTGCTAGACATATCGAAGGCCTTCGACAGAGTCTGACACAAATCCCATATTTCCAAACCACCCTCCTATGGTTTCTATCCCTCCATTTGTGCCTTTGTCTCTAATTTCCTTTCCAGCTGTTCCATACCTGCGGTTGTGGACGGCCACCGTTCACTTCCTCATTCTATCAACTCGGGTGTTCCTCAGGGTTTTGTCCTATCTCCAATTCTCTTCCTATTATTCATTAACGACCTTCTCGACTGCACCTTCAGCCCCATTCACTCATATGCTGACGACTCTACAATACACTATTCAACTTGCCTTCCACAAAAGTATTCACAGCAGGAACTCCAAAACTCACGTAAGGAAGCCATAAAACACCTATCTTCTGATATCTCTACTATCTCTTATTGGGGTAGAGAAAACCTTGTTACTTTCAATGCTTCCAAAACTCAAGTTCTCCATCTGTCTACTCGTCACCCCCTTCCAGAAAAGTATGACCTACTCTTCAACAACATACAAATTAACCATTCATCTTCTCTTAATATTCTCAGTGTCTCTTTTTCTTCTGATCTCTCATGGAAAGATCATATTACCACTCTAGCTGAAACAGCTTCCCAGAAGCTGGGTGTGCTCAATAGCCTCAAGGGGTTCTTTACCCCTGCGCAGCTTCTTGCTCTGTACAGGGGCACAGTGCGTCCATGTATTGAGTATTGTTCACACGTGTGGGAAGAATCCTCTCGCACAGCACTTCTAGACAAAGTAGAAAAGAAAGCTTTCCGTCTCATTAGCTCACATATACTCATCAATTCTCTGCAGTCTCTCTCTCTTCGCCGCAATGTTGCATCTTTCTCACTATTCTTCCGCTATTACAATAATCAGTGTTCCTCAGAGCTCTCTCAGTGTATACCAGCCCCTCTTCGTAGAGCACGTAGCACCCATCTTGCAACACAATCCCACCCCTACTCTGTGCAACTCTCCAACCCAAGAGTGAAATGTTATTCTCAATTTTTCTTCTAATCAACAGCTGAGCTCTGGAACTCTCTCCCAGGATCAATTTTTCCATCTTCCTATGATTTAAACTGCTTCAAACTTCGTTTGTCCAGGCATTTTGGCTCGAACGTCCCTTGATTTTGGCCCTGTCACTCTTTCAACTCTGGGGGAGGCCCTCATTACAGACAGTTCTGCCGTTTGTCTCCCTCACTCACATAGAAGAAAAAAAATAACATCTTTTAAAATAGACCAAGTTTGATTGTGTGGAAACGAATGGCATCACTTACACCTTAGCCAATGATGGTGTGTGTTGTTACTGTAGCCGTTGTTTACAGGTGAGTGACAGCCACAACACCTGTCTCTCACACACCTGTCAGTCTCAGGGTAAACAAGAGTGCATGGGAAACACTGTGCTGGGAACGGTGTGTGTGTATTATTATTATTATTATTTTTTTTTTAAGGAGACAATAGGCAAAACTCCCTGTAACAAGTGTCTCTCCCAAAGTTGAAGAGTGACAGGAAGCCAAATTCAAGGCACGCTAAAGTGAAAATGACTAGACACACGCTGCTTGAAGCAGTTTAAGAGATCAGATGAGAGAAAGACAGATTCAGAGAGAGAGTTCCAGAGCTTACTTGTTGAGTAGAAGAAAAACTGTGAAAATCGGTTCACTCTTGAGTTAGAAAGTTGGATAGAATAGAAGTGGGAATGTGTTGAAAGGGGGCTGCCCCCTATTCTCCGTAAGGGAGGAGGTATACACTGAGAAAGCTCTGAAGAACATTGGTTATTGCATTAGCGGTAGAAGAGTGAGAGAGATGCAACATTGTGGCGTGTAGAGAGAGATTGTAGGGAGTTAGTAAGAGGAGATATATTAATGAGACAAAATGCTTTTGATTCTACCCTATAGATAAGTGCGGTATGGGTGGAAACTCCCTACCTCTACATAGGTGCACAATGTCCCTGTACAGAGCAAGAGGATATTTGTGGGTGAAGAACCAACAGAGCCGGATGAGAATACCTAACTGTTGGGAAGCTGATGTACCAAGTGTGGTAATATGATCTTTCCAAGAAAGGTAAGGTCAGAAGAAAAAGAAACGCCAAGCATATTGAGAGAAGATGAAGGGTTGAGTGTTTATTGCGGACTAGTAATGGATATTCATGTGGAAGATGGAAAAATTTGGGTTTTGGAGGCAATGAAAGTCAAAAGATTGTCCCTGCCCCAATCGGAAATAGTTGATAGGTCAGAAGATATGCGTGTTGACGCCTCATCACATGAGTTTTGGAATACTTACACGGTGAGTCGCTACGGAATACTAGTTTAATAGTGCAAGGTAGAATCATCAGCGCATGAGTAAATAGGGCTAGAGGTACAGGTGAGAAGATCATTAATGAATACTAGCGAGAGGACTGGAGACAGAACAGAACCTTGAGGAGCACCGGAGTTGATAGGTTGAGGAAGTGAGCAATAGCCGTCCACAACCACAGCTTTAGAATGGCCTGAAAGGAAATTTGAGATGAAGGCACAGATAGAGGGATTGAAATCGAAGGTGGGTAGTTTAGAAATCACAGATTTGTGTCTGTATCTATCGCTGGCTTTTGATATGTCTAGCGCAATAGAAAAGGTCTCACCAAAGTCCCGAAAGGAGGATAACAAAGATTTAAGAAGATAAGAAAGGAGATCACCAGTTACTGTAGAGCAGCCCATTCTAGAGATCTAAAAGTACAATAGGGAAAGACAAATGCTTAAGACATTTTGAATTAAGAATAGATTCGAAAACTTTAGAGAAACAAGAAATGAGAGCAATTGGACGATAGTTGTAGTGGTGAGAGCGGTCATTCCGTTTTGGGATAGGTTGAATGGGAGCAAATTTCCAGCAAGAAGGGAAGATGTTAGATGAAAGACAGAGATGGAAGAGATTGCTTAGCCGTGCTTGTAATTGCGCGTGTGTTTTATCAACTCTGCGAAGCAGAGTGGTATCATACACACAGATCCCGCCCGTAAACTGTGCACCACCAGCCAGCTTGTCCGTCGACGTCGTCGTCGTCGTCATCCGTCCGAAAACTCCTAGACCTTTCATTGGATTTTCTTCAAACTTCAAAGGTATATCCATTTGGTCAATGCGACAGTCAGTCAAAAAGAAATGTTCAGTTTACCTTAAAGGTTAAGGTCAAAGGTCAAGGTTAAAAATATGGTCAATATTTCATGTTTTAGTTTTTACTCAAATGTCTTTATTTTCTCTATACAACCTCAATATCTTATTGACAAAATTTTAGATAAATATTCTGAAGAGTAAGGTCAAAGGTCAAGGTCAAATGTCAAAATATTTTTTGTACTAGTATTTCTTAAACTTCCTGTTAGAATTTTGCTAGGCTTACCATGTATATTCGGAATACTCGGCCAAGGTCATACAAGAATCTATATAATTCCAAATGAAAGGTCAAATTCACAGATCAAGGTCAAATAAAAGTTCTATCTATCTATCTATCTATTGCCCGACGCCGTGATCCCCGAAGGGGTGGCCACGAACGAACCGCCCCCATGCACCTCTGTCCCCAGTCAGTCGATGCCCCTCCCCCCAACCAGCACCGCCTTCGTTCATATACTTCCTCACTCCATCCTTCCACCTCTCTTTCGGTCTACCTCTCCCTCTCTGTCCCTCCACCTCGCTCTCGTACACCCTCTTAGGCTAGTCATTCTCTAAAAAAAGTTCAATAAAAGTTCAATATGCTAATTTCTTTACTTTCCATGCAAACTTCACAACATTTGTTGATATAGGTGCACTTTAACCCTTATTTAGCGGCGAGCAACATAAGTCGAGTTAAATAAAGCTGGACTATGTGGCGGCGCTCGACATAACTCGAGTGGCAATTTCAGCACGTAATGTGGCTGAGAGAGAGAGACAAGTGGTGGCAGGAGACTAGCGAGCGTATGACTGCTCCAGACCACCGCGGCGAACCTACTGACACAAATCTCAGCTCCCTCCTCCCTCTCTCACTCGCTACATACTCAATTATGTACTGAAAGTACCGAATTACCTGCTTTTTGCACTCGCGTTGCACGGTTATTGCAAGAAAACTATCCATCATACAAGGATCGTTATGGTGTCATTCGAAAGCTCTGTTTATGCCCTTTCAGGGATAGGTACTTGTTTTACGTTCTGGGTCTTATTTAGGCATGAAAATGATCACGTAAACAGCCCTATTTTGGCTAAAAACACCCCGCTGTGCGGTACACATAAATAAACCGCATAGGCCGCTCGTAAGGTGTTAAATGAAAAGAAAAATAACACATTTTGAGACATATCATGAAGGTCAAGGTCAACTATTCTATATATATATATGAAACTAACTGATGGGTTTTAATTAAATTAGTCACGCTTATTTGATTTTCCTGGGCAATATCAATGAAAAAAAGAATCTTACATAAAGGTCAAGGTCACAGGTCAAGGTGAAAGGTCAACTCATACTATTTATTTTTAGTTTGTATTCAAATTTCTTCATTTTCACTATACAAGATACTGGTAATCTTGATATAATATTGCCCAAATATTAGATACATGTTCTAAAGGGTAAAGTCAAAGGTCAAAATAGGGTTTTTACTAGTATTTATTTTACTAACTGTTAGATTCTCAGCAGGCTTCCCATGTATATTCGAAATACCTAGGCCAAGGTCATACAAGCAACTATTCAATTATATATGAAAGGTCAAGATCTCAGGTTAAGGTCAAATAAAAGGTCAATATGCTATTTTCTTTACTTTTCATGCAAACTTCACAAAATTTGGTGAAATAGCTGCACCTTAAATGAGAAGGAAAATAATAAATGTTGACACATATAAAGGTTAAGATTAAGGTTAAAGGTCAAGGTCAACTATTTTAATATATATAAAACTAACATTAAGGCATGTTTATGAAATTAGGCATGTTTATTTGAATTTCATGGGCAATGTCAATGCAAATAAAAATGTACTCTTACATAAAGGTCAAGATCACAGTTCAAGGTCAAAGGTCAAATTTTATTATTTATTAAAAAAGATTACTAACATTTTAGAAAAAATGGCTGTGTTATGGCTTATTGCTTAAATAACATATATATCAAATTTCACATATATATTGTAATAGTTAAGGTCAAAGGTCAAGGTCAAAACAAGAGTGTTTGTAAGTTTCCCTAAACTCCTCCTAGATTGTTTAATATATTGTCACCAAATTATACAGGCAAATTTAGTTGGTCAATGCGACGACCATCCAAATATATGTATTTTATTTTTAGTCAAAGGTCAAAGGTCAAGGTCACAGTATATGATCACTATTTGTAATCAATAAGTTTTTATATGAATTACACCATATTCATAATGCTAGTTAATACGAACATTGCTGTTAAGCTAACTAATTTTTTTATAAGAAATTCTAAGGTCGAAGGTCAAAGTGAAAGGTCAAGGTTCAAGGTCAAAATATGATTTTTACTAGTATTTCCTATTTAATGTAAGATTCGCATTAGGCATATCTTGCATATTCGGAATACCTAGGGCAAGGTCATACGAGAATAAAAATAATTCCATTTGATAGGTTAAGGTCACAGGTCAATGTCAAATATAAGGTCAATATGCTAATTTCTTTGCTATTCATGTAAGCTTCACAACATTCGTTGAGACAATTGTGCTTTAAAGGAAAAATTAAAATGTTAAATTTTCAGACATCACGAAGGTCAAGATGAAGGCCAAATGTCAAGGTCAGCTATTCCCTTAATACCTCTTGAACTAGTTGATGATATTTAATGAAGTTTGGCACGCTTACTTGATTTTCTAGGTTTACATCAATGCAAGCAAAACATTTAATCCTACATAAAGGTCAAGGTCACAGGTCAAACTCAAAAGTCAACATTCATCATAAAAAATACTAAAATTTTGATAAGCTGACTGTTAGTAGCATTTTACATAAATATCATAGATATAAATTCCATATAAACATGCTATTACTTAAGGTCAGAGGTCAAGGTCAAAGATCCATAGAAGAGTGTTAATAATTTTCCTCAAACGTTTCCTAGACTATTTAACCTTTTCTGTACTGGCGACGTCTTATTTTTATCATATTCTAGCTATTAGACAATTTTGTGGAGCTTAAGAAGGAGCTTTGATGGAAAAAGGGGTAATAAGGATAGTTGAAAGCATGCTAATGGAACTGAATAAAATCGTCTATTATTATTGTTATACCAAACAAATTTACCAGGTTTGTATGTTGGTTATAGTGAGTTCTACCTGACTGGGGAATTCAGAGATCACACAATACATGCATAGAAACAAAATAGAGGATATATATAACACCGAGTATAATCATAAAGACCCGTTTTATTTAGCTTAAACTCTTACTTATACGGATATAGATACAGTAGTTACAGATTAAAATTATAAAGTTACCCAATAGGCTTTACTATCTTAGCACGATCGAGGATCTAGAAGGAGCTCAGGTATATCAAAAGATATTTAGCTTGCCTCTTGTACAATATAAACAATGACATATGATCAACCTGCTGAGTCGGATAACTGTGTGCTGTTTTAATATTTATCTATAGATATCACTTTAAGCACAAAAGGGATGAAGGTTTACACTGAGTACAATTTTAGTGGACTTAGCAATGCACCTTACGCACTGGTGTAAATTAGGCAGAGTCAATATCTTGGGACTCTAACTTTATATCACAATTTACGCACTAGTGTAACTTAGGCATAGTCGATATCTTGGGACTCTAACTTTATAGTATACAGTTTACGCAGTGGTGGAAATTTAGGCAGAGTCGATATATTGGGGACTCTAACTTAGTAGCACACCTTACGCACTGGTGGAAGTTAGGCAGAGTCAATATCTTGGGGACTCTAACTTGGTATCACACCTTACGCACTGGTGGAAGTTAGGCAGAGTCAATATCTTGGGACTCTACTACAGATACCTAGTCACTGGTATCGAGTGGATGCAGGTTTTCTATCATAACTCCAGCACTAATATTTGGATTAATGGGGGTAGGGTCTTAAATGAGGTTCCGTAAATAGTATATTATTTGGGCACCTCATCGTACGAACGCGAGTATATATTAGCAGAGAGCTAGGGATACTCGACTATCCTGACCGTTATATTAATCGGTGATGAAGTTCCGTTCAGGTACTCTTGACTTGGGGTCTTTAATATAATGTCTATGTCATAACACAGTGACACTACAGTATATCGGGCTAACTCGAGGAGACATTATGGTGATGACCACTCTTGTTTTCCTCGACTACCACTGACCTTTATAAGAGGTTCAAAGAACTCGGAGAGGTGTATAAACCTTTTAATTGCAAGTGTCAAATAACATGTTACAGACAAATGCACTAAGGACTTCTTTATGCTAAGTGCCAATTAAGGTATCTCGCAGAGCCCTGAACTGTTCAAGTGATCTTGATATGCCAAGTATACTTTGATAGTTCTTTAGAGTGCGGATTTAATAAGAGAAGTCAGGTGGGGACATGTCCTCGACTTTAGACTTCTAATTAAAAGTGCAGCCTATTAGAGATTTCGATGTTACTACTATGGTATGCCACGTAAATAACAAGGATTCCGTAATAGGGAAAGTAACTCCCCAGACCTATGGGATATTCGGTATGCCGTTTATCATCCACTGAATGGGAGGGTAATTCTAGGACTATTCTGGTATGCCAGTATTTGAAAGCCCTAGAATTGCTTGCCCTGTTCAGCTTTCGTCAGGATAGTGACGACTTTAGCCGAGATGTCCCGGGTTAGGTGCTCTGGGGTCAAAAGGTCACAAGTCAGTCAGGGCGGGTCTAAAGGGATTAGGAGGATCCCCTTAGAAACTGGTGGCCAGGTGATTTGGCTTTTGAGTGGAAGCAGGGCGTAAGTGCCTGTTTTTATGATGGTGATGGTGCTCCTTCTTTCCCTGACTGAAGATGATTTTCCTTTTAATATTTTCTTGTGGGGCTGATGGTCTATAAATATTCTTGCCGGGTGTTGAGGGAAGTTCTGTTATAATGGCGGCCATCCGGGCATCTCGTCTGATGTCCGTAGGGAGCGTGGAAGTATTATTATCATCATAGTAGTGATGTGCATTCGTCGTGTAGTTCCGGAAATTGTTCTGCACACGTGGTATCACTCCGCGGGCGTCTTTTGTTGTTGTTAATGTTATTCTTCCTTCCTCTTCTGTCTTGCCTTTGTTCTCCTTCTCGTTCTTTTTCTTGATGATATACGGTAGTTACGGGATGCAGGGCATTTTGATTATTTGGTTCTTTCTGTTTGTCCTCGGTTCTGGTTTAGTTACTCCTTCCATTTGTCCCGGGAATCGTTCTCCTTGGTGGTAGCCATCTTGTCTTCTTGGTTTGTTGTTGATATCTTGTTGTTTAGGCTTTACTGTTGTCGTTTCGTCTAATTTCTTCTTCTCTGTTTTCTTCTGGACGTTGTTTTTCCTGGTGGTGGTTTGGGGGTCGGGAATGTAGTGCCTTGTGTTTGTTCTTTCTTTAGTTTCCTTGTTGTCTATCCTTATTCTCCTTGCTTTAGTTTCTCCTTTCCGTCCTTGTCTTCCCGTCTGTTCTGCATCTTGTAGCTCTGGAACTTTCCATTTTCTATTTATGGGTGTCTTCCTTATTTGTATTATTTTAATTATCCAGCATAAAATGAAAAGGACAGAATTGGTACTGAACGGGATAATGTATAGTCACCAAAGTTTGCAGGCAAATTCGGTTGGTCAATGCGATGATTGTCACCCCTTTTTCGGGGCGAATCCTCCAGTATTCTTGGTGATATTATTAGTGATGATAGTGATAGTAGTAGTGATGATGGTGATATATAGTACTGATGATGACAGTAGCTGAGATGGTAATAACATCAGGGATGATGGTGATAACAATGATGATGGTGATATTAGTGATGATGGTGATACTTGTAGTGATAATGATGTCAGTAGTGATGATGATCACAGTACTAGTAGTAGTGATGATGGTGAAAGTAGTAGTGATGATGGTGATAGTAATAGTAGTAGTAATGATGGGTATAGTAGTAGTGATGATGGTGACAGTAGTAATGATGATTGTAAGATGATGGTGATAATAGTAGTGATGATGTTAATAGTTAAGAGCGTAAGAAAATGGGAATCTGCAGGAAGCCGATTGGCCCACACAAGGCAGATCCCTCTCACATTTAACCCCAATTATAGGCCCAGCTCACTAATACCAAAACGATCAGATATCAACGCAAGATTAAGGGGGTCTACAGAGCGCCGATTGGCCTACACCCGACAGTTCCCCCCTCACACCCAACCCATCTCGTCCATATGCCTATCTAATTTTATCTAAAGCTTCCTATCGGTCTCGATCCTACCATATCACCCGGTAGCCTATTTCACATGTCTACAACTCTGTTACCAAACCAATATTTGCCTATATCTTTTCTGAAACGAAATTTATCTAATTTGAAACCATTTGTTCGAGTTCTTTCGCTATCACTGAGCTTCAGTACATCTTTCATGTCCCCTTTATTAATCCCACTAACTCACTTGAACACTTCTATCATATCCCCTCTAACTCTGCGTCTTTCTAACAAATGTAAGCCTAATTTCTTCAACCTTTCTTCATATGGTAGATTTCTAATATTATGAATATTTGTTTTCATTCTTCGTTGTACTCTCTCCAACGAATCTATGTCCATTCTGTAATAAGGACACCCAAATTGTAGAGATAATTATAACAGTAGTGATGCTGTTAGTAACAATGGTGAAAGTAATGGTGATGGTGACTGCTGTACTAGTGGTGATAGTGACAGTTGTAGTGATGATGGTGACGGTTGTAGTAATTATATTAGTAGTGATGATGGTGATAATAGTAGTAGTAATGGTGGTAATAGTTGTTATGATGGTAACCCATCGCAGAGTTGGGTATGCCGTTTTGAGTTTAGGAAAAGCGGCACTTCTACTTTATTCTATATAATTATGTGTGGGAGGATGTTCCGTATTAAAATATGTTTGTAATGTTGTGTGTATGTGTGTGTATGCGAGTGTGTGTGTTTCGTGTATGCGAGTGTGTGTGTTTCATGTAAA
Organism: Paralithodes platypus; assembly: GCA_032716605.1. Taxonomy (NCBI): domain Eukaryota; kingdom Metazoa; phylum Arthropoda; class Malacostraca; order Decapoda; family Lithodidae; genus Paralithodes; species Paralithodes platypus. The sequence goes on from CM064492.1 coordinate 32,565,084, forward strand.
TATGTGATTTTGTGAGTATATGTGGGTGTCGATAGGAATGAGCTAATAACAAGTAATGTAATTGATTACTTACATACATTATTACTGGTGCTGGAGAATCACTAATACCTAAACCCTCTGAACAGAATTACAGAAAATGCAGAGGAGAAATTTTCAGAAAAAGGAAGAGTAGTAACCTGGACGAAAACAAATAACAATAAACTACAAAAGATGAAGAGAGGGCGAGAGAAAACGCAAAGAGGATTCCTAAAATCGGCAGAAGAGCAACAGATAAAGAAAACAGACCCCGCCTCGCATCTTTAGCTGACATAACAGGACGCCATCTTCAAACACAAACTTCCATAAAGACCTCACGATTTTTTCTCTTTCATAATATAGTCCTGACCTCCGCCAGAAATGAATTCATAATGTCTGTTCTTTTGGGTAAATTTGCAGATACACATTTTTTAAGAGGGCTGCCGGCAACACCCAAGACAAGGAAATATAGACACTCCAAAGGCGAAGACCTCACCACCGATCACCAAAAAGTTCCGACATGCGGCCGAAATTGAAAAGCAGTTCCTTTACTATTTTTTAGGTAAATCATTGTTGTTATAAATTATGTTGCAAACATTGTGTGTTCATATGTAGCAAAGCAAGAGAATTGTTGCTATAAAAACATAAATGTTTTCACTACATTAGCATTGTATGAATGTTCAAAATATGCAATGGGTGACAGCACCTTGTGGGTGAGAAGCACAATAAGTGGCGTGAGTGTGCGTGAAATCTGAGATTACGAGTCGTAATATCGAAATAGTGGCGATACATGTACGAGAGGTCGAGCTGCACTAAATTAAACTGAGAGACAGCCAGGCGTAGCTTAGTCAGAGTGAGTCAAGCTGGTTACATAACTTGTCATTTGAACACCATTATATATTATGTTGTTCGACTGATTACATAACTTGTCATTTGAACACCATATATATTATGTTGTTCGACTGATTTCTGTGATAAACTATATTGGAAAAAATATGTGTTCAAATGCCATGAAGCTATGGAGGCGTGCGTTGTTCACTTAATAACACCTTTACTGGTTATCGAAGCATGGGAGGATCGAGTCCATGAAAAGAGGAGTGGTATTTTATTAAGTGATCTCCATGTGTACTGTGCCTACAATTATCCAGCATTCTAAAGTTTTCTAGAACCACAGATACGACACGCAAAAAAGAAAAAAATATAATAATAATCATAAATATAAATATATATACTGTATATACAGTAAATATATATATATATATATATATATATATATATATATATATATATATATATATATATATATATATATATATATATATATATATATATATATATATATATATATATATAGATCCCAAGGTTAAGGCCTTGGGTTTGAACAAAACATAAAAACACAAACAAATTTAAATTTCTATGAAAACATTCCACACTGATATTTGGTATTGATAATACGCTCAATGTAATGAGAACAAAATATATATATAGGCATACATATATATATATATATATATATATATATATATATATATATATATATATTTACCGGTATATATATAAAATCATAATCAAAATTATATCATCATCAATTTTAGCAATGAAGACGTCTGGCCATATTTAAAATGTGTTCCAGTGGCATATGGTAACACAACATTTAGTTAACCAACATAAAAACATACTACCATCTAGTAACAAAACAAATTAGGCTACTATTTTACAAAAGATTCACATTTGTTAACTTCAAATATGATTACCTTTCTTAGCAAATCAATACTTTAAATTACTACATTAATGTTAAGCATTTAATTTACACTTTTATAGTATATTCATAAACTTCGATAATAACACATTTATTTGCATTATTATATTGTATGTAAAACCAATATGTTCAGCACAAAAAAGAATATATGATACTGTTCATGATATTACTTTACAGCATTATTTTTTGAAGATTTGATTACAAAAGTATTTATTTAAATTATGCGAATCCTTTGTAAATCATTTATTCAAATTAGGAATAGAAACCCAATGTTGTGCAATAAATCAGGTTTTATAATGGCTCAAAATTAAATACATGAGTGAGGAAAATGTTATGAGTCACCTTGTGGGCGTAAGATGCTGACTTGGTCCCTTAAGGCGAGATTATTAACAGATTTAGATAACTGGGAGAGGTCACGACGCTAAAGCAAAGTATTTTAAAATGCCTGGGGTCGGTGAGTTGACGATTTATAATATCCACTCCCACGTTAGCTTGACCTTTAGTGAATATGAAGTATAAAGGCGCGCGTGTGTGTGTGTGTGTGTAGTGTGTGTGTGTGCATGCGCAGGCGTGAATACAACAATTTTGCTTTCTAATATCAAATGCACCTTAATAGGAATAAAGAATCCAGGTTGAGATATGTTTTATATACATTATAGAAGTAAATTAAGTACAAGAACACTATTACAGAGCCATGGACTACTTAGAAACGCATGAGAAATTAAAACTGAAACTAAACGAAACACCGTTCGTTCCTCTTTTTCATTTATACCTAATCTTTTGTTTCACGAGTGGAGAGGAGGTGTATATGGGCGGCTTGTGTCTGTTGCTACATGGGCGGCGGTGGCTTAGTGAGGGCGAGGGAGGGCACTGGAGGGCAGGGCAGGGTTAAGATTGCTAGGGCAGGGCAGGGTTGTGTTAGCTAGGGCAGGGCAGGGTTGTGTTAGCAAAGGTAGGGCAGGGTTATGTTAGCTAGGGTAGGGGTATGTTAGCTAGGGTAGGGTAGGGTTGTGTTAGCTAGGGCAGGGCAGAGTTGTGTTAGCAAAGGTAGGGCAGGGTTATGTTAGCTAGGGTAGGGTTGTGTTAGTTAGGGCAGGGCAGAGTTGTGTTAGCAAAGGTAGGGCAGGGGTATGTTAGCTAGGGTAGGGTAGGGTTGTGTTAGCTAGGGCAGGGCAGGGTTGTGTTAGCAAAGGTAGGGCAGGGTTATGTTAGCTAGGGTAGGACAAGGTTATGTTATCTAGGGCAGGGTAGGGTTATGTTAGGAAAGGTAGGGTAGGATTATGTTAGTAAGGATAGGGCGAGGTTAAGACGGCTTGGACTGGGCAAAATTGAGCTTGCTAGAGCTGCATAGTGTTTAGTAGAATAGTGCTGGGAAGAGTTAAGCTGGCTAGGGTTAAACAAGGCTACACTGGCTATCAGTGAATAGTGTTGAGCAGGGTTGGGCTGAGCAGAGTTAAGCTGGCTAGGGTTAAACAAGGCTACACTGGGTGTTGAGCAGGGTTGGGCTGAGCAGAGTTAAGCTGGCTAGGGTTAAACAAGGCTACACTGGCTATCAGTGAATAGTGTTTAGCAGGGTTGGGCTGAGCAGGGTTAAGCTGGATAGGGATAGGTAATTAAGTCTAAGCTGATTAGGGATGGGCATGGTCAAGCTGACCTAGTTTGGCGAAGGTTAAACTGCCTAGGGAAGGGCAGAGTCGACGTGAGTTGACAGGCTCTAGATCGCTAAGTTTTATTTGTTATGACGAGTAGATACATTCCGACCCCCATCCAATACTACCTCAAAATTGACTAGAACAATATAATTGAGCAGGGTCGCATAATAAACAGGTATTGAAATATACAGTACATTTTCTCTAGCCATCCCTGAATTATAAAAGAGCAGGGGGCACACTTTCTAGAAACGACACAATTAATAGACTAAAGTTGGGTAGTACAGAGCTGGATTAAACTATTAAGAAGGGGTAGAATCTAGACAAGATTGGGCAAGCTTACAAAGAAAACAAAATTGAGGTAGAAAATCAAATAGGGTAAGCATGGATTGGCCTGACAGAGCTTAACCCTTTGACTCCAGAGGTTTTGCGCTAGCTGAATATAACATCTGATGGAATTTGTTGAAAGTATTAGCTGTATGCAGATTGGAGTGAAAGCATTAATGAAAATACGTCAATTTAACTTCTTAACTTCTATAGATTTCCTAAAATATATTAAATCATATATATATTAATGATGGATTGAATTGGGCAATTCAATAAACAAGAGAGTCTCATGTGAGCTTTATTACAGGTCGTGGCACAGCTAAACAAAACAGCACTGAATTTAATAGGGGTACACTAAGAAGGGAAAGTCATGGAGGCAGGGAAAAAGGCTGAAGACGATTGCTTAATATCTGTAGAGGATGACTTTGCAAGTAAGCGTGCACATTGACTGAACAAAGCAAAGGATGACTCGGCACTCTGTACTATATGGGGCGAACTGTCGAGGGACGAATTGATATGGCAAGTAAAAGGCAGTTTAGGACATAAATGGTAAGGAAGAAAAGGACAAGACTGAATTAGGGTGGTGCACAAAGTAAGGATAGGGCACAAAATTGGCTAGCAGCGAATATATTTCTTGGAACCACAATGGAACCTTTCGTACATAAGACTCCACTTATAATAGTCAACGTAGACTTACCTAAGCTGAACTAGCCTAACTTATACTCTGTGTATCTTACACTTACATATTCCACGCTTATATAATGTACATTTACCAAAATAATACAAATAAAGAACGTTGGAACGGTATTGCTCGCATGCAAAATCAATCGAACGAGACAGTGTTGATACAAGTAAGAAGGGTCAAAAGTGGGTTGCATGAAAAGAAGGGTGTGCGGGATCACGGGTGGTGTGTGAGGCCATGGGTGGAGAGGGTGGAGGCCGGAGGTGGAGGCCAGAGGTTATACAGGGAGAAGGAGGAGGAGTAGGCCAGAGGTTATACAAGGAGGAGGAGGAGGAGTAGGCCAGAGGTTATACAAGGAGGAGGAGGAGGAGTAGGCCAGAGGTTATACAAGGAGGAGGAGGAGGAGTAGGCCAGAGGTTATACAAGGAGGAGGAGGAGGAGTAGGCCAGAGGTTATACAAGGAGGAGGAGGAGGAGTAGGCCAGAGGTTATACAGGAGGAGGAGGAGGAGTAGGCCAGAGGTTATACAAGGAGGAGGAGGAGGAGTAGGCCAGAGGTTATACAAGGAGGAGGAGGAGTAGGCCAGAGGTTATACAAGGAGGAGGAGGAGGAGTAGGCCAGAGGTTATACAAGGAGGAGGAGGAGGAGTAGGCCAGAGGTTATACAAGGAGGAGGAGGAGGAGTAGGCCAGAGGTTATACAAGGAGGAGGAGGAGGAGTAGGCCAGAGGTTATACAAGGAGGAGGAGGAGGAGTAGGCCAGAGGTTATACAAGGAGGAGGAGGAGGAGTAGGCCAGAGGTTATACAAGGAGGAGGAGGAGGAGTAGGCCAGAGGTTATACAAGGAGGAGGAGGAGGGCTTGGATAAAATAAGACGGAACGATTAAGGGGGGTAACCTGCTTTATTTATTTCTCTCCTTTTCTCTCTTTCTCTGGCTTGTGTCCATTCGGCCCCATTCAGCCAACTATTTTAAGACGTTTATCCCCATCTAGGTGTCGATTTCTTCCTGGCGAGCGATAGCGAGCCAGCATTATATGATGAAATCCGGCTTCGCCGGAGAAATTTTTCTATCGAAAAATTTACAAATTTAGACTGATGTCAAAAACATTAAAAAAATATGCTGGCTCGCTACCGCTCACCAGTAAAAAATATATACCTGTATGGGGATAAACGTCTTAAAACAGTAGACTGAATGGGGCCAAATGGATACAAGCCAGAGAAAGATAGAAAAGGACAGAACAAAAACAGGTCACCCCCCTTAAGGTGGGTCATCGTTTTTTGTTTTATCTGTCTCTCCTTTTCTCTCTTTCCCTGGCTTGTATCCATTCGGCCCCATTCAGCCAACTGTTTTAAGACGTTTATCCCCATTCAGGTATCTATTTCTTCCTGGCGAGCGATAGCGAGCCAGCATTGTATGGAGACATCGAAAAACGTACAAATTTAGCTTGCTGTCAAAACAAAAATATATATATGCTGGCTCGCTACCGCTCGCCAGGAAAATATTGACACCTGGATGGGGTAAACGTCTTAAAACAGTAGGCTGAATGGGGCCGAATGGATAAAAGCCAAAGAGAGAGGGAGAAAAAGAGGAAAAAAGCGAGGTGGGCTCCCTTAAGGTGGGGTAATAGAGAGGAATGGAGAGATAGTAAAGATAGAGGAAGAAACATGGGATGATTTAGAAAACAGCTTAGGGTAGAAGAAGATGATTACTTAAAGTAATAGTGGGATAAAGACACAGGATAAGCAAAACCACATGAAACACAAAACAAAAACTGGACGATTTAGGGAAGAAGGTTAAGTTGAGAGATGAGAAGAGGGAGAAGAAATAGATAAGAATTGATGAAGAGAACAGTACATAATTGATGAAGAGAACAGTACATAATTGATGAAGCGAACAGTACATAATTGATGAAGCGAACAGTACATAATTGATGAAGAGAACAGTACATAATTGATGAAGCGAACAGTACATAATTGATGAAGAGAACAGTACATAATTGATGAAGAGAACAGTACATAATTGATGAAGAGAACAGTACATAATTGATGAAGCGAACAGTACATAATTGATGAAGCGAACAGTACATAATTGATGAAGAGAACAGTACATAATTGATGAAGAGAACAGTACATAATTGATGAAGCGAACAGTACATAATTGATGAAGAGAACAGTACATAATTGATGAAGCGAACAGTACATAATTGATGAAGAGAACAGTACATAATTGATGAAGAGAACAGTACATAATTGATGAAGAGAACAGTACATAATTGATGAAGAGAACAGTACATAATTGATGAAGAGAACAGTACATAATTGATGAAGCGAACAGTACATAATTGATGAAGAGAACAGTACATAATTGATGAAGAGAACAGTACATAATTGATGAAGAGAACAGTACATAATTGATGAAGCGAACAGTACATAATTGATGAAGAGAACAGTACATAATTGATGAAGCGAACAGTACATAATTGATGAAGAGAACAGTACATAATTGATGAAGCGAACAGTACATAATTGATGAAGAGAACCTTACATAATTGATGAAGCGAACAGTACATAATTGATGAAGAGAACAGTACATAATTGATGAAGCGAACAGTACATAATTGATGAAGAGAACAGTACATAATTGATGAAGCGAACAGTACATAATTGGAGGAAAAGTTACATTCTAATAAAAGGGAAAGTTTGTTGACAGATATGAGAGAGAAGATTGGAAAAATAATAAGTATGGAAAAAGAGAAAGGGTAAACATTTTGGAGAGATAATAAACAGAGATTGAGGTGGGGAAAAGGGAAGAATGGAGAGTGAAGGAAAAATATAGAAGATGAAGTTACATGCGTAAATAGGAAAAGCAAACATAAATTAATAAAACTCGTAGAAATATTTATGAAGTAAAATGGGGTTAGCATAAAATATAAAGTAGAATAAAATTAATAGGGTAGAAACAGATTGGGGTCGACTTGAGAGGTTTTTACTTTGTTCTCTATATTTCCATCAAGCATATGATTACACCCCCTAGACCACCTTTCAAGATAAATTTGTACATTTTTCGGTAGAAAAATGTCCCGGCCGAAGGCCGATTCCTCTTCAATTACAGGCTCGCTTTCGCTCGCCATGAAAAAATCGACACCTAATTGGCACGAAAGGTCTTAAAATTGACAGAAATGGGGCGAAAGTTCTTAAGATCGCCAAACTAATGGGGCGAAAGTCTTAAAATCTCAAAAGCAATGGGGCTAAACATGAGGGAGAAAGGTATCCAGAAAACAATCCCTCAAGTGGAAATCTCCCCTTAAATGCAGGAGAAGACTGGATAATATAAAGAGAGGAATAAATTAAGATTCACGTTCGATAAAGACAAAACTTGGGAGATTAGGAAGAAAGAGGAGGATAATGGGAAAAGATAGAGATAGACAATATAGATACGTGTTAATATATGCAGGTAGATGAATGGAAGGTAATTATACAGTACATACGTGTAGGCAAAGAACGTGATGACGGAGTGGATAAATAATATGAGGAAAGATAAGTCAGATTAAATAATGTATAAGAGATAGAATAAAACTTGTCAATAATATCAATGATTATCACTAACAATAAATGGCAGAGGTGAACATTGAAAACAAAAACATATATACAAAAGATTATGAATATGAATATGAAAAGATTATGTGCTCTGTAAAACTTCATGACTTTAAAAATCTTTGAGCGTAATAATAGTAATTTACCTTTCCATACTTCTATTAGACGGGATTATTACTACACATATACTTATAGAAGAGTAAATTAATATGGACACTTTCATTACCTTCTTCATACCTTCGTAAACTCATATTTATTGACATCACACTACGGATAAGGGAGATCATCCAAAGATACGGCAAGAGAATGAAAGAAAGAAACGATAATACAGTGCTGAAAAGTGTGATAATTGTAAACGATAATACAGTGCTGAAAAGTGTGATAATTGTAAACGATAATACAGTGCTGAAAAGTGTGATAATTGTAAACGATAATACAGTGCTGAAAAGTGTGATAATTGTAAACGATAATACAGTGCTGAAAAGTGTGATAATTGTAAACGATAATACAGTGCTGAAAATGTGATAATTGTAAACGATAATACAGTGCTGAAAAGTGTGATAATTGTAAACGATAATACAGTGCTGAAAAGTGTGATAATTGTAAACGATAATACAGTGCTGAAAAGTGTGATAATTGTAAACGATAATACAGTGCTGAAAGTGTGATAATTGTAACGATAATACAGTGCTGAAAAGTGTGATAATTATAAACGATAATACAGTGCTGAAAAGTGTGATAATTGTAAACGATAATACAGTGCTGAAAAGTGTGATAATTATAAACGATAATACAGTGCTGAAAAGTGTGATAATTGTAAACGATAATACAGTGCTGAAAAGTGTGATAATTGTAAACGATAATACAGTGCTGAAAAGTGTGATAATTGTAAACGATATACAGTGCTGAAAGTGTGATAATTGTAAACGATAATACAGTGCTGAAAAGTGTGATAATTGTAAACGATAATACAGTGCTGAAAAGTGTGATAATTGTAAACGATAATACAGTGCTGAAAAGTGTGATAATTATAAAGAAAAAGAAAAGTATCAATCAGTAGAGCCAAAGATTACAACGAAACAAAAAATATATGAGAAGAAATAATATCGCATGAACAAAACCACGAAGAGAAAACTAAGACGGAGTAAACGGTGGTGAGAGAAGGAAGACGGAGTAAACGGTGGTGAGAGAAGGAAGACGGAGTAAACGGTGGTGAGAGAAGGAAGACGGAGTAAACGGTGGTGAGAGAAGGAAGACGGAGTAAACGGTGGTGAGAGAAGAAGACGGAGTAAACGGTGGTGAGAGAAGGAAGACGGAGTAAACGGTGGTGAGAGAAGGAAGACGGAGTAAACGGTGGTGAGAGAAGGAAGACGGAGTAAACGGTGGTGAGAGAAGGAAGACGGAGTAAACGGTGGTGAGAGAAGGAAGACGGAGTAAACGGTGGTGAGAGAAGGAAGACGGAGTAAACGGTGGTGAGAGAAGAAAGACGGAGTAAACGGTGGTGAGAGAAGGAAGACGGAGTAAACGGTGGTGAGAGAAGGAAGACGGAGTAAACGGTGGTGAGAGAAGGAAGACGGAGTAAACGGTGGTGAGAGAAGGAAGACGGAGTAAACGGTGGTGAGAGAAGGAAGACGGAGTAAACGGTGGTGAGAGAAGGAAGACGGAGTAAACGGTGGTGAGAGAAGGAAGACGGAGTAAACGGTGGTGAGAGAAGGAACGAGTAAACGGTGGTGAGAGAAGGAAGACGGAGTAAACGGTGGTGAGAGAAGGAAGACGGAGTAAACGGTGGTGAGAGAAGGAAGACGGAGTAAACGGTGGTGAAGGAAGACGGAGTAAACGGTGGTGAGGGAAGGAAGACGGAGTAAACGGTGGTGAGAGAAGGAAGACGGAGTAAACGGTGGTGAGAGAAGGAAGACGGAGTAAACGGTGGTGAGAGAATTAGGAGAAGATGAAGAATAAAGAAAGAATATACAGACGTTTAATAAGCTCAATATAAAGTAGATGTAAACATACTAAACATCTTTCAGGAGAGGAGGAAATGTTTTATTTGAAGTAGCCTATCTAGCTATTATTTTACTATTATATTCAGTTTAGAAAGGGTGTACGGAAGTCAAAGGGTTTATTGAGGTAGTCTTTCCCCCTTTAATACCCACATATCAATCCTTATCTGTATAAAATCGGCTATTTTTAACCAGAGTAAATTGTCATATCACATCATAGTCCTCGGGGTTAAGGGGGGGGTCACCGTCTTTTGTTTGCCTTTCTCTCCTTTTCTTTCTTTCCCTGGCTTGTATCCATTCGGCCCCATCCAGCTAACTGTTTTAAGACGTTTATCCCCATCCAAGTGTCGATTTCTTCCAAGCGAGCGATAGCGAGCCACCATTGTATGGAGAAATCTGGCTTCGCCGGAGACATTTTTCTATCGAAAAATGTACAAATTTAACTTGCTGTCAAAACAAAAATATATATATGCTGGCTCGCTACCGCTCGCCAGGAAAATATTGACACCTGGATGGGGGTAAACGTCTTAAAACAGTAGGCTGAATGGGGCCGAATGGATACAAGCCAAAGAGAGAGGGAGAGAAAGAGAAGAAAAGTGAGGTGGGCTCCCTTAATCTGTGGGCTTTATGATCGCACTAATCCTCGGCTTCTCATCTCGTCACTCGGGTCAATTATTCACACAGGTATTTCCGGCTTACCCGTACAACACAAGTCAGGGAGGCATAGAGATCCTGTAGTAAGAGAGAGTGGCCATCTTTTTCTGTGAACGCCATTTTGGTGCCGCATATTATGAAAGAACTATATTTGATTTGATTTTTGATTACGTCGAATTTATATACAGAGACCAAACTATATAACTTGTGCTCATATTCCCAAATGAGTATGATGGGTAGGGAAATATTTTAGTGTAAAGGGAGGAAAGCATGGCCAGTGGCACCAAAATAGTGGAAGTTGGCCGATCTATGTCACTATAGGGTCTTAAAGTGCCCCATGTATTACAATTAATAATGCATTAAATATAACACATTTATTATCCATGCCTCTAATAAATATCTTGTGAATAATCAAAATAATTACACCTATCAATAAACTATTCAAATAAAGACAGTTCATGACTTATATGTATGTGTGTAATTACTAAAATATAAATATGTTAATATACTGTATATGGCCTTAAGCCTCAAAAATTAGTAGTCAGTAACCTCTTCAGCAAGATAACTTTATTTTCAATTTATTCTGGCTAACATTAGACACTTCTATTCAGCTTAATTATGGTAATTAGTATGTAGAAGTAAAACAAAAAAAACATTCATATTCTGTTAATTCCCCTAAGTTCTTTTTAAGATGAAAAATTCGTCTACTGATAGCAGAATAAATTGAAAGGACGTCATAGTAATCAAAGAGACTAGCTTGTTGTTTAAAAAAAAACCACTTGTAATTAAAACGTCATGAGTTTGCCAGGAAAAGAAACGATATCAATATACTGAGAGAGTTGTCCATACTGTTATTCCATTAGCATGGACAGTCTAAGTTTAAGTGTAATCGTAAGTAATAAGTAATAAGTTTGTAGGAATAAGAATCATAATAATATAACTTAGTATAAATGAGAAGAATATTGAATTATGTTCTGTATTAGATATTAGGTAGTAATATATCATTCCTGAAGGCAGGGAAAATATCTCCCGACCTATTTGCGCATGTGCGAATCAGCAAGGCTCCCGCAATGTTTTGACAGGGATCCGACACTTGCTCTCCGACCACCACCGCTGATAGTAGTATTTCTCTTGGTCTCATCCCATTCCATTACCACGATAGAACTAACCTCAACGTAGATTCCCATCAATTCACCGATCATCTATTATTATCCTCCTCATTAAGTCTAGAAGCCCCCTTCTGTCGTTAACTATCCACTAAACTTATTCTTTAATCATCCCTTGTCTTCACTCAACTCTACCGCCAACCTTGTTGCCTAGTTCCGCTCACATTAACCCTATCCGTCGCCTACGTTCCAGCAACCAGGTAAATATACTATTTTGTGGTTCATCAATTCTACAGTTAATTTCCTCCTATAATAACCACATAATAAATGGTCCTTCGAACGAAAACGTTTAATTAAGTCATCTCGGTTTATTGTGGTTTGACGGCGGCGCGGTTTGTTGTGGTATAGCCTAGGCTATGTCGGAGGCATGGTTGTGGTGTTGTGTTTCAGTGGCGCTGCGGTTGTGTTATTGTGTTGTCGGCCAGGCGGCTGCGAGGTTGCCACGCATTTAATTAGTACCCTCTAATATCCACACTAACATATCTCACATGTTTTGTAAGCATGGCGCTGCAGGGGGAGGTGATGGTAACAATTTTGTAACAGAGAGGGCTCAAATAACTTGATACCCTGGAAAGATTGTTTATTCGGCTTGTACCCCTTAAAGGCGAGCTGTGTGTAATGGACACCCTACCGCCAGGCGACGATATTAGGCCCCATTGCTACCTAAAATCGTAATTTTACGATAAATATCGTTATTACTTATTCATGTGCGCCTATTTTACGTTTAATATGAAGATAGTAACATGTAACAACAATAAAACAAGTGGGAATAGTGTTTGGATGGTCAAAAACGCGAATTATTTCAGACCGGTCATTCAAATGTGAGGCAGCCGCGACTAATATCCTCCCCTCTCGGTGTCTGGAGAGACACTGAGGGTGTGAGGGTTGTCTCTCTCTCTCTCTCTCTGTTTTTCCCACGCATAGACACACGCACCACCACACACTAAGATCGGCTTGGAGATATTGGCACCATAAATACACCAATAAATATGGTAATAAGGGGAAAAATAGGTGATAATTGAAAGGGTGGGGGGGGGTGGGGGGTAAGGTGGGAAGGAGGGGATTTTGATACATGTGGAGAAGTAATAGGATGTATGGAGGGGAATTATCTCACTTAATCACCATTTCATTTGTTTTAAGTGCTACTGGTGCCTTTTAAAATGTTTTGTTTAGGCCTCTTAAGAGTGTTCTCGCCTTTGCCCACCAAAACCTCTTAAGAGTGTTCTCGCCATTCCCGGGTTAATTTTCGGTGCTGATGCGACAGCCCTGGTGGACAGAACCTTCTCAGAGTTGAACATGTAGGTTAGCCCTACACCATGTCTTCTTTTGAAATGATATTGATTAGACCTGGGATGGCATTGCTCATTTAAAATTCTAACTAAAATTAGCTCAAATAATTTCTTATTAATAGTTAAATTTGTCATGAAATTAGCCTAACATAATTTACATTTGAGTAATTATAATTTTAGCCTGACCTAATTTAATTCTGAATAAATAATTGGGTTTTGGTTTATAGTAAGTTGGCCTAATCTTCTAAATTTAGCTTAACCTAAAATTTAAATTTCCAACAAGTTATCCAAATCTTCTAAATTTAGAGTCATGTTAGCCTAACTTCTTGAATTAAATTATAACCTAGCCTACCAAATTTGATTATTTTTTTGCAATTTAAGGTGTTGGCCTAACCACAAAATGATGAACTCCTTGATATCACCTTGTAATAAGTTCCCACCAATGAATACTGCCGACGTGTTTCAGTGTTAATTCCGAACCGTGTTTGATCGGCGGAAGAATTTTCTCTTTCGGCTGAAACATTAGTAAACATTTAGTATTTCGCAATTTTCATCCACTTTTGACTAAAGATGACAATGGACGATCTAGCCCAAGGCAAACGCCGTAGGGCAGACATTAAAGGGTCATTAACCGTCCTGTCAAGGGATTTAGAGGAGTTCTTGGAAACCGCAATTCAGGTAGAGGTCGAGGCAAAATTGCATTGCGTGCAGACACAGGTGACCAAGTTTGAAGCCAATCAAGAAGTCTTATTGCCGCTTTATACAAAGGAGTACAAAGGAAATCAAGCAACAACAGGTCTAGTGACCCTTCTAGGTTGCTTGTCCTCCAAAACACTGAGGATCAAGTGTCCAAACAGTGGTTTAGAGTGGGTAAGGGAACATTGGAAAGGGAACTACTGCCCTGCCACTAACGTGGCAGGACTAGGAAGTTAGTAGGGGACATATGGGTTAGTAACTGAGGGGAGGATAAAGTTATTCATTTACAAACGCAGTCAGTCGCGGGTTTGATGCGAGATATTTGTCTAGGCGGAATTTAAATGAATCAACGGTGCTGCAGTCTATAACGTCTCGGGGAAGCCCATTCCACAAGTTGACAACTCGATTGAAGAAGAAATTCTTAGATTCGTGCGAGTTAAAAGATTTACCAATAATTTTGCAACCGTTTCCCCGCGTGTAATTAGATTGGTCGATAGTGAAGTACTTACTACAGTTCATATTGTCGAAGCCTTTGATGATTTTGAACACTTGAATTAAGTCGCCTCTTAATCTGCGCTGGGTTAAAGGAAATAGATTTAATTCTCTAAGACGCTCTTCGTATGGTTTGTTCTTTAGGCTAGGTATCATTTTGGTAACTCTACGTTGAACTCGTTCTAGCTTGTTTATATCTTTTTGGTAATAAGGGCACCAGGATTGAACGCAGTATTCCAGAAGAGGGCGGACTAAGGAATTGTAAAGGGTTAGGATAACTTCTTTGGATTTATGCTCAAATGACCTGCCTATAAAGCCAATTATTTTGTTTGCCTTCTTAACAACTTCTGAACATTGTTGACTCGGTTTTAGGTTACTCGAATTTGTTACTCCCAGATCAGTTTCTCTGTTTACATTCTTAAGCTGAGTGCCATTCATCGAATAGTTTGCTTTCTCATTTAGGTATCCGACATGTAGTACTTTACATTTATCCGCATTGAAACTCATTTGCCAAATTTGGGCCCAACATGACAATTTATCTAGATTGTGTTGCATATCGTCAACTTGTTCTTTTGAGAGTACGCTATTTGCAATTTTTGTATCGTCAGCAAATTTTGAGATTGTGCAGGTGAGACCCTCATCTATGTCGTTGATGTAAATTAGAAAGAGAATTGGTCCTAGTACCGATCCCTGGGGTACCCCGCTACTTACATTGGTCCATTTAGATGCCTTACCGTTTATGACTACCCTTTGCTTTCTGTTGCTGAGCCAATTTTCTATCCATTTCAACACACCGTCTTGTATTCCATGCGCTTTTAGTTTTAGCAGTAAACGTTTGTGGGGAACTTTGTCAAAGGCCTTTTGAAAATCAAGGTATATAATATCTACAGCTTTACTCTCATCGTAGAGGTTGAGGATATCGTGGAAGAAGTCTAAGAGGTTTGTTAAACAGGAACGTTTTTTACGAAAGCCGTGTTGAGTATCTTTAAGTATGTTATTTTCCTCTAAGTGATTTACGAGTCTGTCTCGTATGACCGTTTCTAGCATTTTACATACAACTGAGGTTAAGCTAATTGGACGATAGTTACTGGGTAGGGATTTGCTGCCTTTTTTGAATATCGGTGTTACGTTGGCTAGCTTCCACTGATCAGGCATAGTTCCAGACTGCAAGGATTTATTGAATAGTAATGTCAGTGGTTTGGAGAGCTCATTCTTAGCTTCCTTTAGAACTCTAGGCGAGATTGTATCAGGTCCTGGCGTTTTATTTACCTTGAGTTTATCTAAACAATTCAATACTTCTCTCTCTGTAACGGTGATATTGCTTAGAACATCTGAATTATCAATCTGAATCGGCGATGGTGTAGGGATATCACTGAGGTCTTCTGTTGTAAAAACTGATGCAAAGAAGGTATTGAGGGCATTACTCATTTGTACTTCGTCTTTGGTGTATTCTCCTTTTTCATCGACTAACGGTCCAACAGTTGAAGTAACTACTTTTTTCTTTCTGATATAACTATAGAATTCTTTCGGGTTTGTTTTACTTTGATTCGCAATATGTAACTCTAAGGTCTTTTTACTTTGCTTAATTAACTTTTTGGCTTTGCGTCGTAGCTCTACAAATTTCACCTGTTCTTCGTCATTTTGTGAGGATTTTAATCTATCATTAGCAAATTTTTTAGCAAGCAGGCAGTTTGAAATATCTTTATTCCACCATTTGGGCTTATTATTATGGCCTGGACGCCGTATTTTCGATGGTATGCAGTCTTGCACTGCTTTTAGGTAAGTGGTTTCGAATAATTTCCAAGATGTATTTATGTCGTTATTGTTAATTAAAAAGCTCCAGTCAGTTTCTTTAAACATAGCTCTAAGTTTATGGAAGTTTGCTTTCTTGAAATTAGGGACTTTTTCGATGCTACTATTTGGTTCGTTACTAGTAAACTTTAAAGTGAAAGTTATCGTACGATGGTCGCTGTTACTGAATTCATCACCAACATTCAAATTCTCTATCAATTCTTCTTTTGTTGCAAGTACAATGTCAAGAACGTTATTACCACGGGTCGGCATTCGAACAAATTGATAAAGCGAACTCTCTTGCAAGTTCGTATACAAGTCATGTCCGGAGTGTGAAGTAAGAGTATCGCCCCACTTGGTCACAGGTAAATTTAAGTCGCCAAAAATTACGGTATCTTGTGAGTTACTTACATCTGCAATTTGTTCGTAAATTTCTCGGTCAGTTTGCACTGATTGAGCTGGAGGTCTGTATATTAACGCAAGTATTATTTTTGTACCTTTATTATTCTTTATTAGCACAAAAGATGTGTCGACGTTCACAATTTGAGGTTTTGACACGAGGGTCGGGTTAAGACTTTCTTTGATATAAAATAAAACGCCACCTCCATTTTTATTTATTCGGCTGTTCTCAAACATTACATAACCGGGAAGTGAATACTCTGCTAAAAAGTCTCTATCTTGTGTATTGAGCCAAGATTCTGTTATGCCAATCACATCATAATTTTCTGTAAACACTAGTTCCTCTAAATCTGAAAATTTATTGCGTATGCTACGAGCGTTTGCATAGAAAACCTTTAAAGTTGCGGTTTTAGAACTCGCAGATCGTTCTTTCATCGAATTTTTGGTTCTGGTCGGATCTACATTTACATTCATAGCTGTCCTCGGTCCTCGGTCGTTATCCCTGACGGTTTTGAATTTGGGTCGTGTTGGTGGAGCTTTATCCAAATTCGCGGTTCTTAACGGATTAGTATTTAATTCCTTTGTAGATTGCCGTCCTCGCTGTCTTCGGTCCTCCTTCCTGGTTGTCCTGTGCTGAGTCGAAAATACCTCTGACACCTCTGACACCTCTTGCAACCTCTGACACCGAGTATGTTAAGGAAAACCAAGAGGATACCGTCTACTTATTTGACATCTATGGGATAATCGCTAATTTGAAGGAGAACTGGGTACACCAGAAAGGCATAATCAGTCCGAAGTAAAGAAAGTATCGGGTGTTAAATTGCCGCACCTGACTTTGCCCACCTTCGCTGGCGACCCCACATTATGGACGGGATTTTGGGATATGTTTAGATGTGTGGTGCATGACAGGACTGATTTAAGTGCGATTCAAAAACTAATGTACTTATGGGGTCAGCTACAGGGAGACACCTATAAACTGGTAGAAGGCTTTACGGTTGAGGGTGCAAGTTATGCCCCCGCCGTGGACTTGCTTCAGGAGACCTCCGGGCATCCCGACAGAGTAAAAGCAGCACACATCATGAACTTTCATGACCTAGTCTCACCTAAATGTCAAACAGCACAATTAACCCCCGGGATCTGGGGGCCCTCATATGAGGCGATCGTCGTGTCCGGGGGTATTCCTGAAAAATGGCTATCTTCATAATTCGATATCTACTGATTGAGGCCATTTAGAGCAGTCAACTAAATTGCATAGTGTAAAACCAACCTTCGTCTGTAGAATGGCGTTGAGTTTACATCGCTACGATAAGTGGTTGCCGAGATATGATGATGGGAATGGAGGTAATTTCCCGCGTATTTTTGCCTGCATCCGAACGCTTCGCCGCGACCCTGGCTAGCACGCACTAAGTCACTCATCGCTTCGGTGGCTTTTGTACCGCTACACGATATTATGTTTTTATGGAGATAATGTCATTTATTACTTGTTCAACCATTATTTGAGTTATATGAAACTTTATATAACATATTTCACTGTTATTGTAATATTATTGTGTCACTTTCACTTGTATTGTAATATTATTGTGTCACTTTCACTGTTATTACTCTTCTTGTTATGAATTATTGTCACTCACTGTTATTATTGAATTATTATTACTTGTTATACATTTTGTGTCACTTTCACTTACTAGGTTAGAGGCTAGGCTAAGCAAGCATAGAGTACCGTACGGTATCGTAATTGACACTTGTAATTATTAAATTTGGTTGTTTCTTTCACTTAGACATATTGTTATATTGTTTTTAGTGTCACTTTCACTTATTACAGGTTTCACTAATAAATACTTATTGAATAGTTACTCTAATATATAGTTGTTGTGTCTCTTTCACTTGCACATATTGTTGTATTGTTTTTAGTGTCACTTTCACTTGCACATAGTGTTTTATTGTTTTAGTGTCACTTTCACGAGTGTTCTCAGGGTCCGTGCCACTTACAGGTTTACCAGGATGTGGAAATCATCGTGGAAAGGCGTGATGCACAGTGCTACCTGACATTCCTGGCACTGATACGAGTTTTTTGTGTTTGTCTGGGGTCTTCGGGTGGTGTGGCTGCAAACATGGCACCGTTTCTGGGTCTTGCGACCAGCAGCTACTGGAAGGTCGACGATCCTGTGCTTCTTGTGGTGTTCGGAAGCGTATGTGCGGTCCATGGTGCCAGCTCCTGGCATATGTTGAGCTCGTGGGGAATCCTCAGGCACGGCATATTCCCCAATGAGATCCAGAATGAGCTGTTTCTGGAATCTCCGAAGGTTGGTGTACTTCCTGGGCATTGTGGGGTTCATCAGCTTGTACAGGTTGTACGAGTTCAGCACAGACACATCCATCATGTGCAGGAAGAACTTCTTATACCACCTGCAGGAGGTCCGCAGGCAGTCGATGAAACCGACCTGCATGTCTGACTTGTCAACCAGACGCATGTTTATGTTGTAGTCCATAACTGCGTCTGGCTTCATGATGGGCTCCCTGGTCCTGTGGTTGACTTTGCCAGAGTCAACCAGGTTGCCCTTGTGGATGGTGCTGATCATGTTAACCTTCCTTTGGTCGTGCCAATGGATTGCCAGCATCGGACCATGTTGCTTGAGGAAGATGTCCTTCTTCTTGGTCTTTTGGGGGAATTCCGGCATGTTCTTCCTTGTCCCCCGTACTGTGCCCACAGTCTGGGTTTGCTGCCTGTTCAGGTACTTGGTGAGGATGGTATGGGGGACGTATAATAGTTGTCCGTGTAGAGTATGTGGTTCTTGTTGAAGTAGCGATCCATCATCGCCTTCACCACTGCTCCACCGAACCCTATTTCTTGATCTGCAAGAACCTCACCCTCCTTCCCACTGTAGACAATGAAGTCCAGCACATAACCCGTCTTACAGTCACAGAGGACAAAGAGCTTGATGCCGAATCGATGTCTCTTGGATGGTATGTACTGCCGGAAGTGAAGGTTTCCCCGGAACAGCACAAGAGACTCGTCGATCATGAACTTTTGAAAAGGCTTCAAGAATGTGGAAAACTTGGCCTTCATCATGTCGTAGACTCTCCTTATCTTCCACAGACGGTCTGTTTTGTGTACATTGGTGTTGGTAACGAAGTGCAGGTTACCAAGTATGGCGAAGTAGCGGTCCCGGGACATAAGTTTGCCAAAAGCAGGTGTGGCAATTATGTCGCCTGTGATCCAGTAGTCTGCCAGCCGATGCTTCTTCACATGTGCCATGAGCATGGTCACTGCTATGAAAACATACATTTGGGCAATGGTGACAGGCTTCCAGGCCTTCATGTGGGAACTATGGGTCTTGCCGCTGAGGTGGTCACTGAGGGCCTGCTGCTTATTGGTCTCATCGACAACATATGACATGACATCATTGTCGAAAAAGGCCTTGAATAGCTCGGCAGGTGTTGAGTTGGGTCCCCCTGGGATAGATGGATCAATCCCTGCGGCATGTTGGGCGTCATCGAATGTGGCATCTTGTGGCTGAAAGGTGGCCCCATCCTCCCACGTCCAGACATCAGCATGCCTGGCACGGGAATGGTGACGGGCAGCAGGGGCGGCCTGGCCATGGCCGCAGCCACTCCCACGGGCACGGCCACGCCCACGCTGACCAGCAGGGCCCCTGGCACGGCCACATCCAAGGGCACAGCCACCCCGAGCACGGAGACGTCCATGGCCACGCCGGGGTGCTGGATCGTCCACCCACTCAGCTTCGTCCACAACAGGGTCGTCTGGCAGGTCATAATTATCATCCCCAGAATCTGCACCGTGGTCGTCCATATATCTTGAAGGGCGGCCATATTCGTGGGTGTCTTCAGGGTCATAGGTGGGATCCTGGTCGTCAGTTGGTGGTGATGCATCAGGTGGCGACTGGTGGCGTGGGCGGCTAGTGGGTGGTGAAGGTGAGCTAGTTGGCTCTGAAGTTTTTATGGGACGACGAGAGCGTTTTTGGGGCAGTTGAGGGCCTGAGGTGCTGCTTTGTGCCCCCCCTGTGGCCATGAACAAGACCCTTCTGGAGGTGCGTTGACCACTTGCACCACTTGTTGATGGCTGTGGGTCATGCTGGGACAATACCGCACCACTTGCACCACTTGTTGATGGCTGTGGGTCATGCGGGGACAATCCCGCACCACTTGTACCACTTGTTGAGGGCTGTGGGTCATGCGGGGTAAATGACGCACCAGCCGCGGGTGAGGAGGTCCCGGGAGACAAAGGAATAGGCCTACCCACGCTCGACTCTTCACTCTCATCCTCACTATCAGCATCTTCACCTCTTTCCCTTTCGGCAGCCTCCCGTGCCTGCTTCCTTGCACTATCCAGCACAGCTCTCCTATAAAAATAACTGACTATTTTAGCCGGGGAAGGAGTCCCCACAGCCGACGCCGGGGTCTCAAGCGTGTGCATCGTGTCACATTCACGTGATGCGGGTAGAACACTTCCCATTTCACTAACATTTTCATCACCTTCATGATGTTCACCGCATCCAACATTTTCATCATTATCATCATCACCATCGTCATCATCAGTGCTATGAAAGCCCTGGAATTCTTCGCCATCTTCCACTTCATCAACATCTTCACTAACCACATGCTCTTCATCAAAATCACTCGCAATCTTAATCACACTAAGTTCATCACTATCGTCACTTAACTCTTTTAGTACACGTGCAACACCACCAGGACTTAGGAATGGTTTCTTGGTCCTTTTAGCCTTGCCTTTCTTAGGCTTACGGGTCGCGGCGGCGGGCGGCGATTCGGACACAGCGATTTTTTGGGGGTTAACTCCAGCCATCATGGATGCGAGATAAGAACTGATGCTGCCTGGTAGTTTGTGCTTGGTGGCGCTGCGGTCGCCCACGCACAAACAAAATCTGCCCGCACAATTTGAACGGTTTTATTTTTATTTTGCCTCATATGAGGCCTCCCGGACTCCTAACCAAAATACGTTTTGCCTCATATGAGGCCTCCCGGATTCCAAGGGTTAAAGGCTTTTTACGCCAATATGGAAAGTGCGATGCGATCTATGACTAGTCAAAGGGTAAGTTTAGAAGAATTCTGCGTGGTTACACTATTAAATAAATTGCCATCACCAGTTAAGGAGACCGTTAGGAGGGAGATGGGTGATCAGAGTCTAGATTATAAGACTTTTACACAGTGTTTTCAGGCAGAGCTCTATAACTACAACATGGTAGGTCAAGATACCCCTGTGAAGGAATTTCCTATGGCTACAGCTACATTCACGACATAGAGCGATAGTAGCCGATTTGCCTGTAAATTGTGTAGTGGGAATAATCATCCCTGGTACAAATTCTTTATATATAAGACAGGTTCTCTCAGAATAAAGAGAGCAAGACAACTACAGCTCTGTGTCGGGTGTCTCTCCAGTGAACACGGTATTAATGGGTGTACAAACCCTAATATTAAGAATTGTGAATTCTGCCGTGGCAAACATTTTCACTCCCTGTGCCAAAACAGAGAGAGGTGAATTCGGCAGGTGGTGGTAGTAATAGAGTAGAGTCAACTCCAACAACCTCAACAACAATGTCTGTAAGCATGAGTAAACAGACATTAATTTTACCCACAGTTCAGCTGCCTGTAAAGGGTAAGTACAAGAAGACCGTAAAGGTCAGATCGCTACTTGATCAGTGCTCGCAGAGGACTTTCGTGAAGAGCTCTGTATTACCTTCCCTTTCTTATGAATCAAAGGGAACGGAACAATTGAGTCTTCACGGCTTCACCGGAACACAAACCTCTAGTGAGTATCCTGTTGTAGCACTAAAGTATATACATCGTGGCAGATTTCATCGTCTTGACGCAATAGTTGTCAATGATCTCCCGAGCATAAGGGCGAAACTAGTCTAAAAATTTAAATCACATGTTTACAGCATCGTAGCATAAAATTTACCGACTCATACGTTACCGAGACAGCACAATTGGAGCTACTAATAGGTGCCGACCAGTACTACAACATAGTGCGACCTGACTACAAAAGGGCCGGAAATTTGGTTTTACTTCCTACCAAATACGGATATGCCCTTAGTGGTTCTTATGCGGCAACCACGTCTAGCTCCAACACTGAGGTTGTTACAATACTTAAAGTGGCAGTGACCCCAGTAGATCAATATATGTCTACCGGACAATTTCCATGTCATAAAGAATTAAGTGCTTTGTGGGATTTAGACCATATTGGTATCTCACCTAAAGAGCATTCACAAGCCGAACGGCAAGCTTTGACCACATATGAGGAAACAGTCACGTATGATCCTGAAAGTCAACAGTATCAGGTACGTCTGCCCTGGACCGAAGAAAAGGGATGGTTGCCCACCAACAAAGGTTTAGCTGTGGGTAGATTATGAGGTCTCCAGAAGAGATTTATTGCTGACCCTGGGTTTTGTAAACAATATTCGCAGGTAATTTCTGATCAGTTGTCGCGTGGTTTCATTGAGGAGGTTCCATTCGATGACTCTGGGTCATGTCACTATCTGGCGCATCATGGGATCATAAAGGTAAGCAGGACTACTCCGCTGCGTATCGTATTTGATTGTTCTGCTAAGGTTAACCAGTACAAGCCCAGTCTGAACGACTGTCTGTACATGAGACCATCTTTAGTACCGGAGTTAGCTCAAGTCTTGTTGAGATTCCGTCTGCATCAGTATACATGGGTCAGTGACATCGAGAAGGCCTTCTTAATGTTGAAACTACATGAAGACGACAGAGATTACACCAGGTTCATGTGGCCAAAAGATCCTCTTCGTCTGGATTTGCCTCTTCGTTGTTATCGGTTCCAGGTTGTGTTATTTGGCACTACCTGATCCCAGTTTCTGCTGAACGCAACCATCCTAAAGCATCTTTCCCTTGTTGAAGTAGACCCAAAGATTGTACAGGAAATTAGGGCCGTACCTCCAAGGTACGTGGGACGGTGAAGATTCCCTCGTCCGTGCATACGGTATGGCTCGTGAAGTTATGGACAATGCCCACTAGTTCCTGCGTCAATGGGCTACCAATAGTCCTGTTCTGAGAGAGGTGTTGCTAAAGGTTGGTGTTGCTGCTGAACAGCAGGAACTGGTGAGAGTTCTTGGACTAGTATGGGAGACGGCTTCTGATTATCTTTCCTTTGGAGTACAGTACACTCCGGTTGAACACGTGACAAAGCGTGAGTGTTTGAGATTTTCTGCCAAACTCTTTGATCCTTTGGGTGTTTTGTTGCCAGTGTCTATAAGGTCTAGAATATTTCTCCAGCAATTGTGGAGACTAAAGATGGATTGGGACGAGGATCTTTCTGAAGACTTGAACACGGAATGGCTGGGGATAGTAGATGATCTGGTACTCTGTAGTCATATTAAGTTTTCTCGGAGGGTTGTATACGATCATGCTGTATCCCTACATGCATTCGCTGATGCAAGCAGTATAGCATATGGGACTGCTGTGTATCTTGTTGGGTCAGAAGGCAGCCATTTGGTCATGGCAAAGGCCAAAGTCGCGCCAATCAAGTCCCTTTCTATTCCTAAAATGGAATTAAATGCAGTTTTGCTTGCCGCAAAGATTGTAAACTTTATTGAGGTAGCCTATAAAGATAAACTTCATATCTCTGAAACCTATGTGTGGAGTGACAGTCAGATTACCCTACACTGAATAAATAGTAAAAAGAAATTACCAGTGTATGTCACAAACCGCATCGACGAGATACATGCCCTAGTCCCGACTGCTCATTTCTGGTATATGTAGACTAAAGAGAACCCAAGTGATATGGTATCTCGAGGCGTGTCTGCTAAGTATTTGAGTTCTTCTGCGTTGTGGTGGAATGGACCTAGTTGGCTCCCAAACCCTGATGGATGGCCAGAAAACATAGTTTTCAAAGAGCAGCTCGCTGGTATCGTGACCCAAATCGTAGGCACCGTGCCCCAAGATGACACACAGTTATGGGACTGGGACAGATACAGCAGCTATGAAAGATTACAGCGTGTCACGGTATGGGATGGTACGTTTCATCAAAAGTTTGAAGGCAAAAATAAATGGCCTGCCTCCCACAGGTAGTGCTCACTTCAATATAAATGAAATCAAGACTGCAGACAATATTCTACTCAAATTATGCCAAAAGGAAAGTTATTCGCAGGAGTACTCAATACTGGTGAAAGGTGAAGAGTCCAGAAATAATTTAATCTGCCCGTTAGGACTACACCTGAAGGGAGGGATAATACATTGTGGAGGCAGATTGAGATTAGCGGCTATCTTGGAAATGTGCAAAAATCCAAAGCTTCTACCCTCCAAACATCCCTTGACCCACCAAATAGTAGATAGGTGCCATCGGCTCTGTTGCCATTATTGAGTCGGCCACGTTGTTACCTACATAAAACAGAATTGGTGGGTCCATATAATCCGGCAGGTGGTGAAAAACGTACTGCGCAATTGCCTAAAATGTCGTCAGGTACAAGGTAAACCCTACGACTACGCCGGACTACCCCCTTTACCTGCCCTGTGGACCACCCCTGGAGTCCCCTATAAGGTCACTGGGGTGGACTATAGTGGAGCAATCCCTATCAAAGACTCACCTGTCGAGGCTTACATGATCCTATTTACCTGTGATGTCACTAGGTCGATACACATCGAAGTAGTCACCAATCTCACATGTGATAGTTTCCTCCACGCTTTCAGGAGATTTTGCAGTCGACAAGGTTTTCCCCGAATCATCTTGAGTGACAACGCAACTACGTTTTTTGGGGCCTCTAGTTACCTATCCAATATCTGCAATTACCCTAAGGTTCAGTCTCACCTTGGCAATGTGCAGTGTGAATGGCGGTTTATTCCTGCCAGAGCGCCGTGGTTCGGTGCTATCTGGGAGAGAGCCATTGGCATTGTCAAGGTGGGACTGAAGAAGGTATTAGGACGTGCTCTCATTTCCATAGAGGAGTTGACAACTCTACTCCTGGAAATTGAGGCAACTGTCAATGACCGTCCTCTCTATTATGCTTCGGGTGACCGAGAGGATCTTACCCCAATTACACCCTCAATATTGGTGCGGGGACATCGGTTGCGGGATCTTCCTGAGGAAAGTGAAGTGGGGGAAGAGATTGAGGACCTGGACTACGTCAACAAAGATGTTATCTCAGCCAGATACCGGTATATCCGCAAGTTGTCACAGGATGTCTGGAAACGCTGGTCTAATGAGTATCTGGTGACGCTCAGGGAGGCACATAGGAATAAATTTCGACCAATCAACAGTCGGTGGCCAAATATCGGTGATCACCATTCATGGCGAAGGTACTCGTGCTTTCTGAAAGTTGGGCCGTATCACGGAATAACTACCCGGACGTGACGGTGAAGTCAGAGTGGCTAAAATCCGCAATAAATCGGGCATCTTCACGCGGCCAACTATCTGTTAATACCCTCTTGAAGGGGATATTGAGAGTAAAGGTGATACCTCGGATACATCGCCCAGAGACGTTCCCGTAGTGGCAAACTCAAATGGCCATCCTGTTGACTTACAAGGTGGACGTCCTCGTCGACAGGCGGCTCAATCATCCTCCCAATTATGGCGGGATAAATTAGCCTCTGGGCTGTTGTAAATGTTGTACAAACTCGGTGGCGGGAATATACTTTTATTCCATTAGCATGGACAGTCTAAGTTTAAGTGTAATCTTAAGTAATAAGTAATAAGTTTGTAGGAATAAGAATCATAATATTATGATTTAGTATAAATGGGAAGAATATTGAATTATGTTCTGTATTAGATATTAGGTAGTAATATATCATTCCTATAAACTTAGGTAATTATATGAAGGCAGGGAAAATATCTCCCGACCTATCTGCGCATGTGCGAATCAGCAAGGCTCCCGCAATGTTTCGACAGGGACCCGACACTTGCTCTCCGACCACTACCGCTGATAGTACTATTTCTCTTGTTCTCATTCCATTTCATTAACACGATAGAACTGACCTCAACGTAGATTCCCATCAATTCACCGATCATCTATTATTATCCTCCTCATTATAATTTAAGTCTAGAGGCCCCTTTCTGTCCTTAACTATCTCTTATTTAATCATCCCTTGTTTTCACTCAACTCTACCGCCAACCTTGTTGCCTAGTTCTACTCACATTAACCCTATCCGTCGCCTATGTCCCAGCAACCAGGTAAATATACTATTGTGTGGTTCATCAGTTCTACAGTTCATTTCCTCCAATAATAACCACAAGAGTTCTTAATATTAACTTCGAAAAGTTAACAGAAATAATTGAAACATCATTGGTGGAGGAGCACTTTATTAACAACTTTTCGCAGACCGCTTCTTGAGGTCACTAACATATACGACTGTCGGGCCCTGGACGCCTGTAGGAGGTATCTGTCGGGCCCTGGACGTCTGTAGGAGGTATCTGTCGGGCCCTGGACGTCTGTAGGAGGTATCTGTGGAACATTGTCAATAAAGTGTTCCTTCTGAAATGGTGCTTTTGTTCACACTGATAGTTAATCGCGATAGTTTCAAACTCCTTGAATATTGTCATTCTTCCCTATGTTAAATATAATGTTATGTTACCAGAATATAGTGTAAAAAGCATTAACATATAAAGAGGGTTAACATAGGAAAGGACTTAAAGGGGTAGTGGATATTTGTTGGTCTAATTATTGAGTTAATTTTATATGTTATAGTTTCCTCGCTAGACCTACATCAAGTAAAACAAACAAAACAAAAACAACAAAACTTTAGTCCCCCTTTCAAGATTATCCTTATATTTTTTTGGTAGAAATATGTCCAGGCCGAAGGTCGGTTCATCCTATAATTACAGAATCGCTGGCGTTCGCCAGGAAAAAAGACTCGCTGGCGTTCGCCAGGAAAAAATCAAAATGTCAATGGCACAAAATGTCTTAAAATAACAAAACTATTGGAGCGAACGTCTAAAAATGTCAACAACAATGGGACTAAACATGAGAGAGAAAGGGGTCCAGAAAAATCAACTACCTCCCCCCTTATGTTACCCTCTCAACCGGTGCTTGTATTAGGTTTTCCGTTAATCTCTGAGACTAATAAGCAATAAATGTTTTGGAATATTTGAGAGAGAGGAAGAGGATACTGTACAGTGTATTTAGAGAGATACGCAATGAACAACAACGGTAACGTTAACAAAAACACTAACGTTAACAATAGCAGCAGCATTACCAACAGTAGTAAAGCTATCAGAGCCAGTAGCGTTAGCAACCACAGTAATGATAGTAGCAACAATAATATTATCAACAACAGCAACGATAACATTAACATTGACAGTATCAACAACAATTGGGGAAACAACAGTAACAATAGTGAGATGACAGGGTTGAAAGCAAACCCCGCAGAGGTCCTAACAATACAGGGAAGTGAAAAGCCGACAAGAGCAAAAATAGCTACAGTAAAGGAGAGCAAAAGAACGAGGAAGAATATGCAGCAGAGGATGGAAAGAAAAGCCACACAGTTTTCAAGAGTTTCCCGTGCTCTCATACCTGCAGCAATAACACATTCTACCCAGCAAGGAAGACATACCCATGCTCTAATCCCTGCAGGTATAGGACAGTCTGCCCGCCAAAGGTCACCACATCCGGGACATACCAGAAGTTCGAACCCGGACCAGTCACGGAGATACCTGTCCAGCCAATTGCAGAGCCTGGGACAAACACAAAAGGCAAATATTCAACAACAGCCGGATTTGTTATACAACGAACAAGAGTTTATGCAAATGCAGCATAAATTAAGATCCAGTGCAATACCTCTACCGATGGGACCAAGAGAATCACCTCTACAGTACCTCACTTGAGGAGTGGAAATAGTAGAAAAAGAATTAGGAGGAACAAAAGCATGGCCTGCAATATAGAAAAAGTCAGGAAGAGTGAATACAAGAAAAACATTTATCATGCAGCCATGCAAGCCTTTTATATAAAGAGTATAATCTTAAGAGATAGAGAATAACCTTATACATGTATTATTAGGGTAACTATATTTCTAGAATAATGATTGCCTTCACAATAAGAGAAAGAATGAAATTACCATGTCCCTACTATTCCAAGATAGTTCAAATTACATCCAAATATAGCCTGACTGAAATTGATGGAAGGTATACAAACACGGGTAATACCTTCCACTAGTTCAGCTTGTAGTGGGTAGAGAACAGTGTTGGCTATACTTTTCTATAGGACAAGCCTGTCCCTATAGTAAAGTCCAACTAGGGTGGCAAACGAGAGTGTGTCACAGGAGCCAGGAGCAACCTTCTCTAGTGTCCGTGAGAGAGGCAGCTCTCTTTGACGTCCAGCCGGAGGAAGAACTACGAGTCATACGTCGTCCAGATGGAAATTACTTCTCTACACCCGTATCCTAAGTGTCTCTATGTGTTATAAGTTTTGGGAATTATTGTGAAGGTAATATAAAATATGCGAGTGTTCAACTTAACTTTTACGTAGAGATTCGCTTCTAGGACTCCCCTTGTCAATTTAATACACACGTGAGATTTATCAAACTTTGATCCGTGCAGTGATTTTATATAAGTACAGTGTATTGTTTATGTAATTCGTGCGGGTCAAGGGACTGGAGTTCTCGAAAAGAGGTTCCATTCATTCGCGATTCTTGACTTACAGTGTGCTGGCTTAATAATCCAATAGGGTTGATAGACTCTGAAGTCCTATTTTAACTACCTGTAATTCGTGTTCAAGCATTTGTTCGCTTATTTTTACCTACGTTACATAGTCGATATTATACGTGATACTTAGTGAATGCTCTCTGATTTTATTCTATTGTGTTAATGTTCATTGCGTGTCCAAGTCGAAGTGAAGTGTATAATGAAGGCTATTTTCCTTCTAACTATTTTAAAACCTAAACTTAACTCCTAAACTCAGGACCATATTGCGTCCAATTTTAATAAGAGAATAATTAGTGTATAAAGTCGCCACCGCCGAAAGTAATGAACCCGTCCGTTGAGTTAGAATTAATCTCTATTCAAGATATGTAATTTGTATTAGTTCTTGTGAATAATCTAATCATATACGTTGCTCGGCTATGTAATCATATACGTTGCTCGGCTATGTAATCATATACGTTGCTCGGCTATGTAATCATATACGTTGCTCGGCTATGTAATCATATACGTTGCTCGGCTATGTAATCATATACGTTGCTCGGCTATGTAATCATATACGTTGCTCGGCTATGTAATCATATACGTTGCTCGGCTATGTAATCATATACGTTGCTCGGCTATGTAATCATATACGTTGCTCGGCTATGTAATCATATACGTTGCTCGGCTATGTAATCATATACGTTGCTCGGCTATGTAATCATATACGTTGCTCGGCTATGTAATTCTATCAACACCGTTTTAGGAATTCAGATTGTACATTCCTATATTCATCGAGCCTATATTTTTGGCTATAGATATGTTACTACTTTGTTCTGTAATTAAATCATTATAACGATTATTAAAGCTATAATAAAGCGGCACTTAGTTCTGCATTCCATTTAGCAGTTTGTAAATTTATTCAAACTCCTTCTGATGCCATCCTTTTTGGCTATTTATTAAATACTACTTCATTCAAACATACTTGTCTATTGCTATTGTTATTCACTATATTTGCTGTGAATCTGATTTCCTTATTCCGTGTAATTTTAACTCAGTTACGAATTAATTTATTTTTCGTGTATCCTGTGAGAGATTATTCACAAATAATCCTATGATAGTTAAATTCAGATTTAAATTATCATTCCCCCTATGATAAAGCGAAGTTCATATCTTCCAAACTCGATTTAACGTTGCACTAAATCAAAACTATATTTAACCTGACCTCAGTCCGACTGACCTGTACCCTCGCGAGCGGTACCTTCGAGTGTACACCTGAGCGCGGCATTATTTGTATTTCACGCCGCGCATACTTATGCGCAGCTGAGTAGTTGACCTCAGTTGCCATACCTTGTAATTATTATACCTCGCGATATACACTTGACCCGTATAGATATTGTCATCAGTGTTTATATTTGTGTATGTATTTTATGTAATTGTGTATTTCCTATGTTCTCTATCTATCTATCTATATGCTCAGGCCCAATCCCCATTTTGGGGGTAGCCGACTCAAGACAGAGCAAGAACAGGGAAAACACAAAAACAACATAAAACAACAAATAAACACAGATAAAAAACACAAACTCACACACATCCAGGTCACCCAGGAGAAGACCCAGAGACCAGGGTCACCAAGGTCGCTCCAGCACTCCCCCGGCCCCCGACCACCCGGAGAGGTTCCGATCTCGGCAGGCAGACATGCAGCGGAGCCAAAGCCACAAGCCCTCCCACCACACTTCCAGGCGCACCCTTCATATTAATCGTCTCCCCGGGCCAGGTGCCTGATGGACTATTATCTAGTCCAACTTGCGCCCAACCCCTTACTCCAAATTTCCTATGTTGATGTGTTATAAGTGACTACATTATTTTATTAAAGTAAACCTTATTCAACTCTTTACAAGTCACATTATATTACTATTAGAATCCTACTCATTATAGTAGAGGTTTTAATAGAATCCTACTCATTATAGTAGAGGTTTTAATAGAATCCTACTCATTATAGTAGAGGTTTTAATAGAATCCTACTCATTATAGTAGAGGTTTTAATAGAATCCTACTCATTATAGTAGAGGTTTTAATAGAATCCTACTCATTATAGTAGAGGTTTTAATAGAATCCTACTCATTATAGTAGAGGTTTTAATAGAATCCTACTCATTATAGTAGAGGTTTTAATAGAATCCTACTCATTATAGTAGAGGTTTTAATAGAATCCTACTCATTATAGTAGAGGTTTTAATAGAATCCTACTCATTATAGTAGAGGTTTTAATAGAATCCTACTCATTATAGTAGAGGTTTTAATAGAATCCTACTCATTATAGTAGAGGTTTTAATAGAATCCTACTCATTATAGTAGAGGTTTTAATAGAATCCTACTCATTATAGTAGAGGTTTTAATAGCCCATTTCCTGTAATTATGTTTAACCAATAAATATGAGTGTAATTTATTCTGTGTGTTTATTGTGTCTGAGAGTGATTGAATAATCTAAAGGTAATATTCATGAAGCGAGATATGTTCCTGTCGAGCATTATCTAATTCTACATATCTGAAACCAAGATTAATAAAGACTACATAATAAAGCGAGTTGGATTACAACCCGGCATAACAAATAGCAACAACAGTAACATTAGTAACATCAGTAACGCTAATAAGGGAAACTTTCCCAGCAATAATAACACTAACAACAGCAATAACGTTAGCAACAACAGTAAGTTTAGCAACATTAGTAATGTTAGAAACAACAGAAATGTTAGAAATTACAGTAAAATTAGCAACAACAGTAAATTTTGCAACAACAGTAATGTTAGCAACACTGGCAACAACAGTAACATAAGATAATAGCGTTACCGACAACAGCAGTTCCAGCAACACCAGTAACGATAGCAACAACAGTAGCGTTACCAACAAAAACAACTGCAATAACAGTTACAACAACAACCATTCCAGCAACAGCAACAACGATTGCAAAAACAGTAACGATAACAGTAATAGCTACATTAAGTGCAATATCTACAACAACGGTAGCAACAGAAACGTTAGCAACAAAAGTAACGTTAACAACAAAAGAAGCGTTAGCAACAACACTAACCGCAGAGACTCGCACATCAACATTGAAAAA
Organism: Paralithodes platypus; assembly: GCA_032716605.1. Lineage (NCBI taxonomy): Eukaryota > Metazoa > Arthropoda > Malacostraca > Decapoda > Lithodidae > Paralithodes > Paralithodes platypus. Next base: position 32,597,316 of record CM064492.1, read on the forward strand.
TAGAAGCACACAAATATGCCACAATATCAATTGAAATAAAAACTGAATACTTTACGTGAAATTAAAGAAAATATTAGTTAAATACATTCGTCTGGTTTAAAAGCACTTTTCGATTCAATAATAATACTTTTGCTGTCAATGAATATTATTTTGTTTTCATAAACTATCAATTGAATAAGATGACAAACTTTAGAAATATATATTATTTGTATTTAGCAGACAGTTATTTTTGCCAGCATCCCTAAATTAAACGGTGATTTACTATTTCCTGATTTTATTTTTCTATAAATGATAGCGAACAATAATATAATACGAAATAGAGATACCATATACTAAATAGATGGGTAAATAAATAATCGAGACATAGATGAATGAATACAAAATACGCGTATATAAATATGTAGTTTTTACAATGCAAGGATAAGAACGAAACAGACACAAAAGGACCGGATGGGGTTAAAGCATTCACTAAGATCAAACGCTTAAATATCAGTAACAAAAATCCAAATACTAAGAGAGGAAAGGAGCGCAGGAGGGTCGAAGCAATACAAGAGGGTGGAGCAGGCCATACCAATGACTTAATTCAGGGCCATCCCACAGTCTAAAAGTCCAGGGAGAATGGGAGGTGCGTGAACTATTGAGGAAAAATATACATCTACACTAGCCTGGGAATATGTGGAACTAAAACCTTAGCAAACACTGATGGAGACTGGATATCTGCTGACATGTTGTGCCCTGTATAAACATAATACAATCGCCTAATGGTATTCAATATACAAGATAACACATAATTGCTATACCAAGGAGTTACTCAGGGTAGATAATTAATATCCCATGGCTGTGAGATAATTTTCCTAAGATGATTAGAATCATCTGTTGTTGGCCAGACAAATAATCAAATACTGTAATTGTACTGACGGGCTCAACCATTATCAGTGATGCTACTCCATATCCATAGCTAAACCTAAACGACTGTGGCACTAACCACTAAAGGTAAGGAGTAAATTAATATCCTGTTATTATAGACGCTAAACATTTGTTAACTCATGTTTTTTTACCACTCCAATATGGCATCCTGGTGATAATGTGGCCAAACCCTGTATTCTGAAGGGTTTTGATCTGTACCCGGTAAAAAGACTTGCATCATCGTGAAGCGCCGGGGAGAAATATGGATATCCTCGTGTGTCTCTGTGGAGGGGTTAAACATGCCGACCTAAAGTGTTGGCGCTCAGAGGGAACTGCATATAATTCCTACACAGGCATCTCTCTCTCTATCTCTCTTTCTCTATCTCCCTCTCTCTCTCTCTCTCTCTCTCTCTCTCTCTCTCTCTCTCTCTCTCTCTCTCTCTCTCTCTCTCTCTCTAAGACCAAGTTGTTTGTGTATTTATGTTACTTTATGCAACTCTCAAAGTTCATTAAATTATAGAGAAATCTCCGATCACATAGTTTAGCATTTCGAATAAAGATTGGCATAAAATTTAATAGAATAATTTCCCTTTATGATGGAGAGAAAAATTCAACTTTAACCAAAGAGACTGGCTTTTAAGGGAACTGCATCAATCTTATTATTTTGATTGAAAGATGCTGCCTTTAAGAAATTATTCTTGAAAGGTGTAATATGTTTCAACCACCCATGTTGCTTTTCTTATGTTTTCCTCATTTCATAATTGATATTTGAGTTTATCCACGTAGTCACTGTTTAAACCTCGAATACATTATGCCTATGTTCATGTTGATTTTCTGGTTTGTTTGAATTTAAATCATCTAAAAACAATCCACTTTTCCCATTCATTAAGTGTGTTTTATATGAAATATAAAGAATAAGTTGAATAAGAGGTATATCGCTACAAGTGACAAACTTGACAATCTTATGTTATGACTGACCACTGCATTCACTCATCATATCGTATGCAGACCTTATCCCATTATCAAGGCCTCCTTTGGTTCTCAATATTTTCACAACAATACGATAGAATTATGAACAAACTCAAGCTTCTCGTTCTCAAGGTTCTACAGAAGGTTATTTCAACATTATTTATAGTTTCTCACTGCCATGAAACACATCTTGTACAGGCAAACCGTGCCACTTATCATTATAACACTACTTAATAACAAGTCATTGTTCTAGATGATTGTCAGCCTCCTTCCAGCACCCTCTGTCTACGGTTATGTATTACAACTTTTGTAATATATATATATATATATATATATACTGTATATACTATATATATATATATATATATATATATATATATATATATATATATATATATATATATATATATATATATATATAATGTGTGTGTATATATATATATGTATGTATGTATCTCTATATAGTTTTGTCTATTAAAAAAATAACTATGTAAACAGTTATAAGAGGAGAATATTATATTTTAGAGAAATTCAGTATTATGCTAACATTGAATATGCCAATATGTAAATCGATATTTAGAATAAACCACATTGTTTACATGCTATGATTCACGATGAATATCTAACCACAAATATTGACTGTGTTTCAACAGGCGTGTCAACATAAGAGATAAATATACTGTACATGATAATACAATAATAAAAGGTTCTCTATTTTAGCTGTTCTTATTCATGATTACATTGACAAGAGAAAACATATAATTAACATCAACATTTAATCTAGATAAAAAGAAATGTTAAAAAAAATATATAATTATTGTCCAATATACCATGACTCATAGAGGTAATCCTGAACACATCACTTTGTTATCTAAAACAAATATCTTATAAAAAAGGAACATCATTAGGGACAGTAATGAGTTAAATAGTCGGGCACCATGAACACATCTATGCAACATTGTTAGAACCATCTCATTGTGGAGATTATCGTCGTTATTTTATAGTCCATACCAATGATACTCGGTGAGCGCGCGTGTGTGTGTTCGAATACTTGTGTGTAATTAGAGTAATAATGATAATAATAATAAAAATTATAAATTAGAAGTGCCGTTTTCGCATTTTGGAAAGAAAACTGCATACCCAATTCTGTGAATTTTATACTTACTATTCACAATTAACTATTACAGGCATTCTAAAAATATTTCAACATTATATGTTATTTCAACTGAACATTGAATAGGGAAACCGTATACCCCCAGTAGATTATGCATAAATTTAGCAGTTAGCTAAAGATAAATTAATAGCATAATATCTGTTGGGGTTGGGGCCAATGCAACGCCCCCCCCCCCACACACACACACACACACACACACATATACACCTCCCCGTGGCGTAACGGATAGCGCGTCTGGCTCACAACCAGAAGGTCCCGAGTTCGAAACCCGGGCGGGGAAGAGACATATGGGCAAGTCTCTTAACGGTGTAGCCTCTGTTCACCTAGCAGTATAAATAGGAACCAGGTGTAAGTGGACGAAGTTGTGACATCCCATCTGGGGTTGGTGATCGGTTACAAGGTGAGATGGGTATCATACTGGTCAACCTAAGCTACTGGTCAACCTAAGCCTTCGGGTGAGACTGGTACCGTAGTGAGAATGGCACCGTATAGATTAACCCTAAGCCTTCGTTTCCAAATGTCGCCAATTGGCTAAATACAGACTACACACACATCCACAGCCATTCCAACGATACATAAACACTTAACATTCATTTCACGCAATACATTCCCAGTTAAGGAGGCGCGATAGTAATGAGCTTAGCTCGCATTGCGTGGAATTCCCCTTGACGAACAAGTGAGTGAATAACACCACCAACACCACCACCCCTTCAGGCTCCCACTACTACCCACTCCACCAGGCAAGACAAGAATTGTCCAGAACCCCTCGACTCGGCCTATCAACCAAACACCCCCTAATACACTCCCCGGGACAAACACTGCCTGGACCAGCACCACGAGGGAGATACCGATACCAACAGCGTGGCAACAAGCAGTCGTGAGAGCCAGAAGCAAATGACAGCCGAGTTACCCGTATGGAGTCAGGGCGGAGCAAACAGCCTACCAAGGGCCAATGATTGGACAAACACATAAAGATATGGACAACCCTTCACCCCTAATTGGCCCTCAAGATGATGGGGAGGCACCCATCAGAAACCGACCCGCACTTGTACCTGGACGATGAGAAGAGAGCAGAACGAACCAGACCCACCACTGGCACAACACCTCCTCCACTACACCACCGCCACCACAGGCCCCACAATAGACCCTTCAGTCTCTTTGATCGATCTAATTACGCCGACGAACGAAGACCTGCTGGGCGCCGACAATAAAAAGTACCTAACGAGGCCCTCTCTGTCCACCAGCAACCGACACCACACCAACCCTCGCACGAAACGCATCCAGGCTCTCCAGAGGCGGAGATAACGATAGTTTCGGAAAGTTGTCCAGAACTTTCAGCATTGAAGAAATTGGTCTCGAGGGACCCAGACCACTACTACGCTGAACTAAAGCAACCACTATAAGCCAACAGAAGGAGGAACACACCCAAGGAAGGATGACAGGAGAATTGAAAGCTCAGTTAGAAAGTATTTGTTTTACTTCGAGTGTTAGGGAGAACCCCATTGAGGAAGTGCCCGCTGACGACAGAGACGAGGATCCATCGCCGCCCCCAGAGTGTTGAAGGAACATCACTGGTCTGGGAGGATCAACGAATGAAGAATTTATCAAACCAAGGAAAACTGTGAGCAATATTAACCATATATAACCCACTTGCTGTAACACTTTCAGTGGTATTGAAGATGTGACTCCTTTTATCCCTTGTATGCCTAATTCCTCGTTGTGATTCACTTAATGCATACGTATGCCCTGGACAGGCGAAACTAGAATTGTACTTTCCCATTCATCCTGGTCCAAGAGTAGAGACCCTTTAACGTTAATATGTTTGTCACGCGCCCCATTGTCCTGCGCCGCCACTGTATTCTGGCCGAAGGGTCACCTCTCGTGGAGACACAATTTGTTATTGCATTTTTTCTGTTTCATTTACTTATAGCATAGTTACCCCGGAGTGCCCCTACTAACACCCCCATGTTCTTTTGTTATCTTTGAACGTTGAGTATTATGTGTCTCCAGTAGCCACCGGCGTTCATAGGCTTAGTGTTTTCTCTGAGTTGGTATCTTTCCTATTGAAAATGAAAGTGAGAAAAAACGCAAATGTACAGTGTGAAGGCCGTTGCGTTCTGTAGAGTGTACGGATATCTTGTTAGTAGTATCGCCATCAAATGAAGTGCGTATCATAGATGGCCGAGTTGAAAAGATTAAAGTGTATTAGATAGGAGTACGAGTCCATCGAATATACGGAATTCCTGCCATTGCCATAAGTGAACAGTAGGCGCTGTGGCAGTAGAAATAGATTGACAGTACACCGCCTACAGGTTACTGTGTCCCGTCTTGAGTACGGTGATTCTCTACCCAGTGTGAGTGAAGCTATAGACTTGTTAGACAGGTCATATAATCGAAGGTTATTATATCATATGTGTGATGGTAACGTCAGGACGCTGACTAGGTATTATCGTTGGTATTATTATTGATTCCCCGAGTTATTGAGTACGGAACTATCCTCGGGTATAATTATGTATTGTGCTATGGTAACTATGTGATAAAACTACGTGTGTTATATATGTTGTTTGCACGATCTTAAGTTAGACGTTGGGACTCGAGTCATATAAATCGTGATTTATATTCCACTTGGCCTTAGAGATCCCCAGGAACAGAATTATCTAAAAACTCCCAAAATTCATCCCTTAATATTCCCTACGTCTACATGTAGATAGATCTAGCCCAGATATCCAGCCCTGTCAAGACAGTCTTGCCTATATCCTTTTGACCGTGTTAATCACTACCCTAATTAGGCAGATTAACCGCCCTCTTGCCTCTCTGATTACAACCCCATTACCAACTACACACATGTTCTGGGAACATACATTCTAGATTGACCTAACGAATGTTGTACTAGAATAGGTCTATTAGTTTTCTGTGTATCGTTTTTCCCATGTCGACGTAATGACATATCTCGTGGAGATCTAGTTTGCGACATTTCAATCGACACTCTAAAACCTTGATTACTACGAATACTTGATTGCTTTGATAAGTAATAACTTGTTAGTTATCAATAGAGGGAATAGAAGTATTTGGTTCCGGAATTTGAAAGTCGAAAACACATGTCTGATTTATGAGGTTGTAGTATGTGCGTATTCTTTTGTCTGTCGATGTAGTGTATAGTTGAGTGACTTGTACATTATCAGCTCCTATATATTTAATGAAACTCTAACGGGTCTCAATTCCAACGTATTAGACAAACCTGACAAGATATGTCCCTCGTCCAGTGTCAAAGATAAGTAAGAGAATATCGGAGTGACCCCTTCTTATAACTAATATTGGGATCCATTCCCCCTTTGTGGTAAATGTTAACTCCACCTTGGCCATGCTAAAACAATTGCTATTCCTCCGTTCTCTGTCTGAAATCGTACCCTCCTTAATCTAGAGATCTGACAGAAACGTTTTTCCAGGTGGCTCTATCAAGCGGCGTAGATGATAGTTTACACTTTTGAACCGTGAGAAACCTGGGATATCGTTCTGTCTGATACCCCGTCTTAACACCTCACATGGACCGACTCCGCATGGTGGGCCTAGCGTGTGACACCTCCAGTCAGTCCTTCCTGCCATAGGAAATTGTTGCTCGTCCTCTTGCTACCTCTGCTCCCATATTCTCTCACTGTCTGGGCTATTAAATAGTATCTTTATTGTGAATTGCATTATTGATTGACTCAGCCAATCTTACGTTTGTGATGTTGCTAGACGCCATAATGCCCGAGATAGGGTGGCCATGAACATTGGGTGGTTGTCACGAATCTCTAGGTCAAGTTCCCCGGGCTTGACATCTACCAATAACATTTTGACAGTGAGAGCTCCATCAGCCTACCATTTGATCAGCAGTCGACGCTCTACTGACTTTGTCCTGTTAATTATTAGTTTGTATTCTTATAGTGTATGTGTTGTCTTTACCCCAACTTGGAGAGAAGTTATCATTGCTTAATGCTCGACGTAGTAAAAAGCTACCGAGCCCGAATGATTTTATTTGTACCAAGAATGAATTTATTTTTCAGAATATTGTACACCGATAACCTTGTATATATATACGTAAGAGGGTGAAATAAACTACATTGTTGCTGTATATGTGTTGCCTAAATCATTGCATAACCTGTGTAATCCGGATAAGCCGAACCTAATTTGTATGCTTGTGCTCTATTCCGGTAGACACAATCGTGTCGACACAACCATATCATTTATTCTTACGCCTTCATTTTCTCAGCATTTATCTGAAAGTTGGCCGGTATATATTTTGAAACTCGAATGAATAGTAAAAAATAAATGAGTTTGAAATTGACCTTGACCTTTGACAAATATTATATGTAATGCTTCTCTGACCTTTGATTACGAATTGCAGATATAGCTGTAAATTGATGAGCGTTTATCCATCAGTTAAAGAAAACAATATTATGATGTTTCCCGTTTAAATTTGTCAGAACGTTTGAAGAATGAACAGAGCAAGTTCTTTGATCTGAATGTTGGGTTAAAGCAAGGTTGTGTGAGGTCCCCATTATTGTTCAATATATACAGTATATAGATGGAGTCATGAAAGAAATACAAGGAAGAGCAGTGGATGTTGGAGTATCGCTGCTAAGGGAAGGACATTAGTGGAAGTTGCCTGTACTGGTGTTTGCTGACGATACAGTTCTAATGAGCGATAGTGAATGGGAGTTGCAGGGTCTGGTAAATATGTTTGGAACAATTTGTGCAAACGGAAGCTGAAGGTAAATGCGGGGATCGAAGAGTAATGTTATGATCTTTGAAAGGGGTGCTGTCACAGAGTCTGAGGTGAGGTTGAATGATCAGGGTATGGAGAATGTAAACTCATTTAAATATTTGGGCAGTGTGTTGAGTAAAGATGGGAGTATGGATGAAGAATCGTGGGAGAGTGTGCAATAGGGGAAGAGAGTTGTTGGAACGCTGAAAGCAGTAACAGTAAGCAGGTGGTCAGCATGGCAGTAAAGAAGTCCTTGCATGATAGTGTGATAATCCTAACATTGACATAAGGGAGTGAAGCATGGATGTTGTTGGAAAGAGACAAACCAAGAGTGAGAGGGGTGGAAATGAGTTACTTGAGAAGTGCACGCGGAGTTATATGGAGGGATAGACAGACGAATGAGGAAGTACGAGAGCAGTGTGGTGTGGATGTAGATCTGCTGGAAAGTGTGAAAAGGAACATCTTGAGATGGTTCGGCCATGTAGAACATATGGGAAGCGAGAAAATGACTAAGAGAGTGTACGAGAGTGAAGTGGAAGGACAAAGAAGGAGAGGTAAACCAAGAGAGAGGTAGAAGGATGGAGTTAAGAAGTATATGCATGTAAGCGGTACTGGATGGGAGGAGGGGCGTCAACTGACTGCTTTCCACAAACTTACAATCTACAAAAGTTTAAATCCAGTTGTTACAAACATGTTATGAATGGAGGATGCCTTTAGGCACATGGACCTTTTTGTTTTGTCTGTGTTTTTCCTTCCTCCGTTCATTGTCTCTTTAAAAAAAAACAAAAAACAAAAAAAATACTGTATATATATATATATATAGCCTATACAGTATTTATATACAAGTATTTATTCAGATTTACAAATAGATTATTATCTATGAAATGTATACTATGTAGATTTACATAAGAGTACATATATTGTGTCACGCTAGATCGACTCCACTGTATATTAGTCCATGGGCCAGAGTCAAACTTGGTACCATCAGAGAGGGCTTTTACCTACAAATATTTAAAAGACATATTAAACATTGTTTTGGATTTATCATTTCGATATGATAACTTTGGTCACTGAGTTCCCATATCACTTAATATCCGTTTATTGTAGGTTATGCTGAAAGTCCTTTGGATGTTACCGAGTCGTAGGATTTTGGAACCTGGCCCATCGACTATAAATGCCTGGCAGATAACCAGGTCTATATTCGCTATTTCAATACACCATGACGGTTATACTATTTATGTTTTGGCTATCATTAATCGAGTTATTAAGGTCAGCAATGTGTTGTGTGAATAAGACGGTAAACTTGAGATATACATTACCTCTTCGATTCCTAGAGGGCCTTCCCCAAAAAAGTAATATCGACGAATGCTAGTCAGAATATATACTATTACTACTACTACTACTACTACTACTACTACTACTACTTCTAGTAATGAGATTCTATATATCTATTGCCAGACGCCAAGATCCTCGAAGGGGTGGCCACGAACGAATTGGCGAGAAATTGCTGATTCATAAAATAACCCCAGAGCTTAATGTTTCTAATACAGGTAATTCTTAATCTCTCTCAATATAGATTGAAGTCTATGGTTCAATTTTTGGACCATTTGAAGCATTCGTGTTTAGGTAGCTTATTAGTATACAGATGTTAGGATATTAGAACGAATGTCAGACATATTAGTTTAATATTTTGTATTTGTTTCACTTTCGCAACTTTTGCTATACCTTCCTCAGTCGTCCACTTGTTGTTACCCAATGTGGACCTTCCTATTCTGTCTCATGTTTATTAGTGAGTGTTTTCTGTCTTTGATTAGGCTTTGTATTTTTGTTAATCATGTTAGATATTCGGTTTAGTGATTATGAGTGCTTTACCTAGCTGAATTCTTATTTTTAGCTTTCTTTAAATATAATAAATAGATCCTTTTATGTTTAGTTAATTTTAGACTTGTCTTCATTTTATAGGATCATGATTGACTACCTGATGATGGCCTTCCTGTTGTGAGCCGAAAATGTGTTAAAGAGAAAATAAAAACTAGTAAGTAAATAAAGCATGGCATTATGTACAGCGTTGACTCTATTCCTATGCTTACTATGGAAAATACGGTGCCCCAGGCCGCCCACGGATGTACTTGTAACAAGATATGGAAGACCTACGCTGACAACCTACCGAGGACTTGAGAAAACGCACCAGAAAGAAGATAAAATTGAACAAGATATTGCCTTTCTACATAGATGTCGTGAATATAACGTAGTATCGAAATTCCTTAGTTTCAAAATATATGATAATAATTTCAATAAGACGGAAACTTATAAAAAATGGCAAAACTCACTGTTGGATAGGGAAATTAGGGTGCAGAACAACAAACTTAAATCTCTCTCAAGTAAGCTCATTCAACTCAAAAGTTCATTCAAAAGTCAGGTTAGTTTTTTAGATTATTGGACATTCACATGGAAAATCAAGGAACACACACGATATATTTCTGACAAGATACGGACCAGGCATGAACGGAAGCTTAGGGATTTGGGTATAAATTCTATAGTATACAATGAAAGGTCTATCTTTATAGAACATTAACTGGGAGGGAAAATAAATTGCTAGCTTTGGGCTTAGATGTTTGTATTCCATTTTATAAGACAGATTGGCTAAAACATTTTTCATCCTCAGAGAAGTTTGTAAACACGGTGTCAGATTGTTCCAAGTTGGGTTTATTAAAGAATGGAATTAATTGTGAGAATTTAATTGATAAAATTAAAGATATTAGCAGCACAAATTTTGACTTAGCAAAAAAGACGTGTAACATTGTGTGGTCTTCAGTGTTCAAGTGCAGTGACATAACTTTATCAAAAGCATTTGGGAAGGACAATTCTATCGTGATAGTAAAACCTGATAAGGGTAAGGGTATTGTTGAACAAAACAGGCTACCTTGATAAGATGAAGAATATTCTCGATGATAAATCAAAGTTCAAATAAGTTAAAGGAAGTATATTTGATAATGTGATTAGACTGGAAGATAAATTAAACGGAATACTGCGAACAATCAAGGAGAACATAGGACCTGATGTTTATAATTGGCTCTACGCTACGGGATCAAGTCCGGGTATCATTTATGATCTTCCAAAAGTCCACAAAGTCAATGTACCCTTAAGGCCCATAGTGTCGTGCATTAAGACTGCTGCATACAACCTTTCTAAATTTCTTATTCCCTTAGTATCCCCATGCACCACCAATCAGTACACTTTAGCTAACTCTAAAGAGTTTGTCACACAAATAAATTCTTTGAGCTTACCATTTAATTTTGTAATGGCCAGCTATGATGTTGAATCCCTTTTCACTAATGTCCCATTAAATGAGACTATAGAGATAATTTTGAATAAATATGACCCCCAATCTTGTTATGATTTAAGCAGAACTATCCTAGGGAAATTACTAAAGTTTGCAACATCAGAATCTTGTTTCTTGTTTGATGGTTCGTTGTTTAATCAAGTTGATGGCATAAGTATGGGATCTTGCTTAGGACCTCTTTTTGCTAATGCTTTCTTATGTACAAAGGAGGCCATGTGGCTTGATAACTGTCCCTTGGATTGTAAACCATTATTTTATAGAAGATATGTTGATGATTTGTTTTTAATTTTTTATAGTGACTGTGCAAATCAGAGTTGATTTTAGTTATATGAACAGCCAGCATAACAATATTAAGTTCACGGTAGATAATGAAGAAGATAGTAAATTAGCATATTTAGATGTTTTAGTATAAAAGACTGATCAAGGACTAACCGCAAGCGTGTACCGTAAGCCCACCTTTACGAATCAAGGACTGAATTGATTCAGTTTTACTCCCAGTGTTTACAAACTTATTTCAATTTTTACATTATTGAATAGAGCCTATGATGTGTGTTCAACTTATTTTGCTCTACATGAAGAAATATGCAAGCTCAGGGATTATTTTGTATGCAATAATTATACCGTAAATATCTTCAATCTTAGTGTCAAGAAGAGTTTGTATAATAAACTGTGTAAAGTAGAAATACCCAAATTTGAAGTTCCGAAGCTAATTAGATATGTAAAAATGCCTTTTTATGGCGACATTAGCTATAAATACAAAAATAATATGTTAAAGATTTTGAGTAACAGTTTTCCAGCAATAAACTTCAGAATAGTGTTTACGAATGATTACAAAATTAATAACTTTTTTCAACACAAGGATATATTACCTGACCAGTTATGCTCAAACATTATATATAAATGCACATGTCCTGGCTGTCAGGCCAGGTATATTGGATGTACTGGACGTACATTCAAAGTTAGGATGTTTGAGCATATCAAAAATCATTCAAAGGAACAAGATCACTCGTTTTCACTTGATAATTTTTAAACAATTGGTAGATTTCGTAATCACTCTGATGCGCGTATTGGCGAGAAATTGCTTATGCATAAAATAACCCCAGAGCTTAATGTTTCTAATACAGGTAATTCTTAATCTCTCTCAATATAGATTGAAGTCTATGGTTCAATTTTTGGACCATTTGAAGCATTCGTGTTTAGGTAGCTTATTAGTATACAGATGTTAGGATATTAAAACGAATGTCAGACATATTAGTTTAATATTTTGTATTTGTTTCACTTTCGAAACTTTTGCTATACCTTCCTCAGTCGTCCACTTGTTGTTACCCGATGTGGACCTTCCTATTCTGTATCATGTTTATTAGTGAGTGTTTTCTGTTTTTGATTAGGCTTTTTATTTTTGTTAATCTTGTTAGATATTCGGTTTAGTGATTATGAGTGCTTTACCTAGCTGAATTCTTATGTTTAGCTTTCTTTAAATAAAATAAATAGATCCTTTTACGTTTAGTTAAATTTAGACTTGTCTTCATTTTATAAGATCATGATTGATTACCTGATGATGGCCTTCCTGTTGTGAGCCGAAAATTTGTTAAAGAGAAAAGAAAATCTAGTAAGTAAATAAAGCATGGCATTATGTACAGCGTTGACTCTATTCCTATGCTTACTATGGAAAATACGGTGCCCCAGGCCGCCCACGGATGTGCTTGTAATATATATACCGGTATATATATATATATATATTGCCTGACGCCGTGATTTACCGAAGGGGTACCCACGAACAAAACGCACCTCTGTCCCCAGTCAGTCGATGCACCTTCTCCCAACTAGCACCTCCTTCATTCATATTCTTCTTCACTCCATCCTTCCACCTCTCTCGGTTTACGTCTCCCTCTCTGTCTTTCCACCTCGCTTTCATACACCCTCTTAATCATTCTCTCGCTTCCCATACGTTCCATATGGCCGAACCATCTCAAGGTGTTCCTTTTTACACTTTCCAGCACATCTACCTCCACACCACACCTCCCTCTTACTTCCTCATTCGTCTGTTTATCCCTCCATGTAACTCTGCACGCACTTCTCATGTAACTCATTTCCACCCCTCTCACTCTTGGTCTGAGTCTCTCCACCAACGTCCATGCTTCGCTTCCGTAAGTCAGTGTCGGGATTACCACACTGTCATGCAAGGACTTCTTCACTTCCATGCTGACCACCCTATTTCTTGTTACTGCTTTCAGCATTCCTACAACACTCTTCCCGTGGTGCACCCTCTCCCACACTTCTTCATCCATACTCCCATCTTTACTCAGCACACTGCCCAGATACTCAAATGAGCTGACAATCTCCATAGCCTGACCGTTCAACTTCACCTCACACTCTGTGGCTTCACCCTTTTCGAAGACCATAACCATGCTCTACCCCGCATTTACTTTCAGATTCCGTTTTTCGCACACTTTTCCAAACATATTTACCAGACCCTGCAACTCCCATTCATTATCGCTCATCACAACTGTATCATCAGCAAACAGCAGTACAGGTAGCTTCCACTCGTTTCCCTCCCTTATCAGCGATACACCAACATACACTGCTTTTCCTTGTATTTCTTTCATGACTCCATCCATATATATATATATATATATATATATATATATATATATATATATATATATATATATATATATATATATATATATATATATATATATATATAATATCCATTAGTCTTTAATTGCAAGGGTTATCAACTTTACTTTACATTGTATAGTGAATACCCAACCATTCATGCTACTCCCTTCAGTATTAGAGGAGGTATTTCTCACTTTATATTGGCTATCAGTAAATTATATTTGGAAAAGTTTGTGAAATTTAGAGGGTAAATTGAGATAGTATTTAGCCCTTTCATTTCTAAAGGGCATTCCAAAATTGAGTAAGATCGTGTAATGTTAACCAAAATACAATAACAAAAAATGTGTCCAAATACTGAATAGCTTACACAAAGTACAGTTGATGGATACATCGACTAAAGAATGGTATTCACTGTTGTAAGTGTATTTAAGACATGTATTTAATTGCCGTTATCCTCAATGGTTAGAGTTTACAGTTATTCAGAGCATGTGGTGTTTATTGCATTCAAAAATATTCTTGCTTCCGTTGTTGGTGGTGAAGCTTAATGTGAATGTGAATTTGAAGTGATTCTTTATTATTTATTATTGTGAGTTTTTATTGATACAGCCATTTTCTAGCAATGTATGTTTAGATCATTCTTACAGTAGTTTGAAGGAGGCCGGTTTATATGGTGGAGGATCTACTGATAAGTGAAATATAGAAAGAGGCTTCAATATCCTGAGAAATAAATTACTTCTATTATGGTGTGACAGAGTCTGAGCAGCTAACAGGGTTGTTGGAAGATCCATATGCACAAGCGTTAAAATTAATCTTCAGGCTTAGCTGTGTTTACCAGAATTGATCACTTGTGAAGTGTGGGCTATAAGAAAGTTCGAGCCGTAGTCTTCTGCTTTAGATTCAGCAGAAATACAAAAATATGTGGATTTGTGGTGGGTGAAGAACACATTGAAATGTAATAGACGTAATCATGTGTGTATTAAAACGCAGTTTAGCTTGGTAAATTAGAAGCGAGTTGCCGGTGTCAGCCGATCAGGATGCTAATCCGGGGAGAACTTTAGGTGGAGTATAAGGATTGCTAGACGCCTTACATCACTAATTTATGTATATATTAATATTTTATTTTATATGGAGCGTACGGTTGAAATGCCCTGCCTCTAGTAGATTTTATCCAAAAACACACAGAGATCAATGGAGCCTGCGTGGAGCTGGGGTAACTAACACCAACCCAGAAGTCACAGGATCGAGCCATCACTGGATGAGTGCTTATTTGTCACTCATTTCCATGGCATCCAACCTCTTTGTGTAATGGCGGACAACAGATGAACAGTAGAGTAGTTTTGAATTAACAGTATGAATGACTAAATTTGTTCAGCATGATAAACTGATAGTAGTCTACAGTTACATTCAACATGCAAGTTTTATACACTATACAGAAGCACGTCACCTGACCAAGGAGGGATATGGATGGAATAGGTAAAAGAAAATCTGTTAATTATTTATGTCTACAGCTTTAGCTTCCTAGTAACTCCTAACTAGCAATTGGTCATTTACAACATGAACTTTACCAGTCTCTCAGAATTACCTTGCCTCTGATCGGAGTCTGCCTGTGATACAGTTTGGAACTAGATATCTTGTAGTAACAGAGAGCTGTCTTATTTTTCTCTGTACGCCATTTTAGTGTCATAATTATCAAACAATATTTTGCTATATGTATTCAACGACCAAATAATATTTTTTGTACCAGTAGTACCTAATGATTATTATGGATATAGACGTATGGACATATTTAAATGTAAATACAGACTAATGAGACCACTGGTAACACAATGGCAGAGGTTAGCCGATCTCTGTTACCAAAAGGTCTGTATTGGGGACAAATGAAACTGGTACAGTCGCGGTTATTAATGTTGTGTACAAAAAGTCGAAACTATCTCGGGCTGAATTAGCCATATTCCAAATGCACCTGACGTCATCTGGATCCCGTGGCGGTACTAAGTAGAAAAGTACAGACAAAAACATTTTAGAGATTATAGTTTAGGGGCTATTTCATCACTGCTTGTCTGGCAGTTCACGCTACAGGCAAATTCAATTGGAAATTTAATAATTCACTAATCTTTAGTAATTCATTCTATGACGATTCTCACAACAATACATATATAATGAAAGTAAACGAATAATTGAATATTGTCTATATTTATACAGAAGTAAGAAACCTCAACATTTTGCTTAAACAATGCCGACCAGAGCTATGAACTGCAACATTGTATTTATGTCTTAACAGAATCGCCTCAATCGAAAGATTGTCAGTATTATCGTGGTCGTACAGCGATCTATGCTTATCGTTGTACGTACTTCTGCATATAATTAATTAGCATAGTTAGCCCATAATTACATCAAAATTCGTTTATGAAGTGTTTTGTATCGAGGAGATTTCGACTGCATGAGCACACATTCGGCTCATGATATCACCTAGTTAAAGTGTACTTAAAATATATGTACTATTGCAATAATGGAATAGTATTCTGTAATGTAATAATTCTTGGAAATTCACATGTTTGTGGAGTTTTAAATGCAAAATATAAAGACTGACGACACCAGCCTGGTCTCCTGCTTTTGTCTTTGATGGGTCGCTGGAATAAGGCTAATTGAATGTCCGTAATATATTTATTTTTCTTATATTTGCATTTCAGAGTTGGTGAATCAGTTTGAAGGGTCATAGTGTATCAGAATAAATGACCATGACTTTAAATATGCAGTGTAGTATTAACGATATTAATTGTGCTCACATATATTAATATTTGAACGTGAATGTATTATCTATTAGTTATTATATTGCTATTATTATTAAATTTATTATTATTAAAATTATTATTTATTTCATAAATGTTTATACATATTTTAATAATGCATCACTTAGCTCTACTCCCACTAGTTCTGTATATTTTGATAGAACTAAACTTAAAGATGCCCTTAAATTCCTCCTTTTCAATACTTATGTTAGATTCGGGCCGTACATTTTCAAACAAATATTAGGAATTCCTATGGGTGGAAATGCTAGCCCTTTAATTGCAGACTTATTCTTGCTTGCTTTAGAATTTAAATATATAAAAGACTTAGTTGACAGTAGCAAGAAAAATAAAATCCCAGAAAAATTAGCACTTGCTAAACTGTTAAGTAATAATAGTAGATATATTGATGATATTCTTGTTTGCAATTTGTTAAATTTTAATCAAGTTGCTAAACTTATTTACCCTAATTCTATTCCCCTCACACAATGTAACGTAAATTATAAAGTTGAAAATGTTCTTGATATAAATATAGAGATTGTTAATGAACAGTGCATACTTAAAGTATATCACAAAGTTGATGATTTTAATTTTAACGTAATAAACTTTCCTTTCCGTAGTAGTAATATCGATAGTAAAATAACTTATAATTGTTTTGATTCCCAATTAATAAGATTTTGTAAAATCTGCACTAAAGTAGATGACTTTTGGGCTAGAGCTAGGTTACTATACAGACTCTTAGTTGACAGAGGTTTTGAGGCAAGTAAATTGTTCCATAAATTTAATCTTTTTAGGGTCAATTATTGTGACTGTATTCTAAAATTTGACATCAATAATTTTAATCAAGCATTTTTAACTTGAAGTTTCTTGTATAACCTCTGCTTACTTGTTGTCTGTATTTATTGTTTTTTGTCTGTATTTATTGTTTATCTTTTTCTGTTTCTATTATTAATATTAATATTGATGATTTTTTAAATTTATTGTTCTTGTTAAAAGAGTACTCTTTGTTTAAATCTGTTGTTACTTCATATTTTGCAATTATTTGTCTTTATATTATATGTATTCATTGTCGATGGTATCAATTGCTTACTTTTGCGATTTCCTTAGTTTATTTGTGCTATAAATGTAGGTTATTTGTAGGGTAGTTATTGATAGGGGTCACTTGAGGCATGCTATGCTTACAGGTACCTACCCGATAGCACTATCGTTAGTGAGTGTTGTACTGTATTTTATATATTATTTTGTAATAGTATAGATATCTTATCAATATTTGTATTTTGTACTATTGTTAATGTCTTGTCATGTTGCAAATTTGATTTTAAATAATATTTTGACATTTAACATTTAGTTTCTGTATTCATGCAGAGTTTAGTAAAATTTGCCAGAACGTCCCGGACTTCCCAAACTTGATAACTTCCTTTAACGTGACGATAGTGCGTTGTTATATGTGCGATTAGTTTGCTTGGGAAACAGATTAACTTGCTCATGTAGTAATGTACACCCTATGTGGTGGATTGTGTTCTTTTATTTAATAATTTTCATTTTAGTAAGCGTTGTTTCCACATAGCGATTTTGATAATTTAATTTGACTTTATATTGTCCTTGTCCCAATTTTGGTTTGTTTAGTTTGCAAGTTTTACATTTTAATTATTAACTTTACCAATAATTATTTTAAGATTGCAAAAGTTCCTTCATTCACGTTAACACTATGTATTAACCCCTTATGTTGGTCAAACACGGCCAGACCCCCAAGCATTCGTGCCAAGTTCATTCATTCCCAACTGTACCCCAGAAGGAATGTACTCTACCAAAGGAAATGACTCTGTGTTCTGAATAGTTATAAATTAAGCCTTATTGCTCCCACTTTCATCAGATCTCCTATTACGATTTCCTCAAAACAATTAACAGTTTATGTTTTGTTACTAGCATCATCGATACAACAAAATTATTATCTAAATTAATATTTTTGTTTCGCCATGTAAGCGACAACAAGAGTAGAAAGTCAAACTTACATCAGGAATAAAGTATTTACCCTAATGCGAGATCAGTGGTCAAAAATGCGACCTCCCAGTCATCCTTCTCCTTAACCTTCAGCAGCCAAACTTTGAACCAGTTCTGATGGCCTTTTGCTCAACCCTTCCTTGGCGATCTCATTTTTCTTACCTCTCATTGCAAACACTTTAGTATGAAAATTCTGACATAATGTAACAGGATGGGCACAAGAAAAAGTAATACAAACATCATCCAAACTAAAAACACGGTTTGTTTATACTGGTAAAATATTTTGTATCTAGTCGTACAAAATATCGTAAAACATACATCGTCATAGAAAATGGAACAATAAAGTTTGAGAAGTGACGTCATATATTCGGTTTAGGTGATAAATAGATGGCATTTTCATTGGAGAGTAAAATATAATGATATTCTAATTATCACTAATATGAGTATATACTGTACATATACTAACATGTATCTTGATTATTATTGTTATCAATTATTGGAGCAAGCGACTGTAACAAACCCACAAATAAAAATCAATACATTATAGTGAAAACTCATCTTGATTTTAGGATCACAGTGTTTATATTTCGATGTAACATAATACGCCATAATAGAAACATATTGTATTCAAGTTTTGTTAGTTTAAAAATATAATCTAATTTTGTTTAATATTTGTATCCTCGCTACAAATATATTTACCTTAACAATGAGCCACAATTCTATTATATTGCAACGCGCAACGACTTAAAGAAACGCTGCTAAAGATTTGCACATCATAAAGCGAATATATCACTAACGTCACCCCTCCTCAAACACAAAACGGCCCCTTCCCGGCTGCACTCAAATACACACACGCATACTCAAGGGCATCGCAAATCACAGAGCACACAAACCGGACAGACAGAGTGCGACAAAACACGTATTCAATCAGGAATTGAATGACATATATAAAAATACTAGAGGTGGTTACAGGCATTCGCGACTCTGAATATCTGAATGCCTCCCCTCTTGAGACATTTTAATACCTGCCTTCAGTGCTAAATAAAATCACTGGCCATGCATATAATGTTAATCATAATATAAATCAGATGATTTTAATCCAGCCACTTCCAGCCCAGCTTATCGTAATTCATCCCATTCTACTGAGGAATAAAGTTCTTGTGGTGATATCAAAGGTGTGTAGCAAGCAGAGCTTTCTACAGAGAATAAAAAACAATTTCCTTTTTTTTCTAGCATTGTGTTAGGCCCGCCTTTCAGCAACACAAGAATTTCGAAAATTCACGCGTATAGGCAAGTTAAACAAAAAAATAATAATGAAAATCCTTAATATTTAGTACATTTTGTAAATTAAAGCTTCTAATATGTGATTGATACTGTAAAGAAGTAAAAATATAACTCCCTATAATGATATTAATGGATAGGCAGGACCTGAGCCGAGGACCAGACCCCATGGACGCCGCCCACCACAACAAACACTGACTGTCTGTAGCAAGGGACCACCAACCTCAGGCTTAAATATACAGTATGTTATATATATATATATCTATGCTATAACCACTTTGTTGAATCTCTCAGTAGATAAAGCTCCTGGTCCAGATGAAATTCCACCAATATTATTTTTTAAATGTTCATTAACGCTTTCTCCTCTTTTGGACAAACTTTTCCGTCTGTGTACCTATACCTCATGTTTCCCATTCTCCTGGAAAGAAGCAAACATCCGTCCTGTTCTTAAAAAGGGTGCCTCTTCAGATCCATCAAACTACAGACCAATTGCTATAACTTCCACTCTTGGTAAAATCTTCGAAACAATTATAAACAATCACCTAATCAAGCATCTAGATACTAGTAAATAAATCAATGATAGACAGTATGGCTTTACACATGAACGATCAACTGCAGACATGCTTTGCCTTCTGACGCATCAAATTAACCAAGCTACAGACCAATATTGTGAAATGCATACAATAGCATTGGATATTTCAAAAGCTTTTTAGAGTCTGGCATCAATCGTTATTGTCGAAGATGTTACACTACGGTCTTGCATCACTAATTTCACTAATCTCTTCTTATCTTAATAACAGAAAAAACATGTGTAATGGTAGATGGCCTATAATATCAAGTTTACTCCATAAATGCTGGCGTTCCTCAGGGATCCGTTTTGGCCTCAACTCGGTTTCTTATTCATATCATTGATCAATCTATCACTCATAGCCCTATACATTCCTACGCAGATGACTCAACACTCCACAGTTCCTTAACATTTAGCAGTTCTGTCATGCAGCCTGATAGTATAAATATCAAATTAAACACCGCAATTTTTCTGAACAAGGACCTATCTGAAACTTATGAATGGGGACAAACAAAAATATGTTCATTTAATGCACACACAACCAAGTACATACAATTCTCTAACAGACATAATTTTTCTGACTCTCACATAATTGATTAATGATGTAAATATTCCCACCTCCTCTAGTATTGATATCCTTGGTTAACATTGAATGCCTTAGCTGGACGCCTTATGTTAGCCATTATATATATATATAAGTCATGTTCGTTCCCAGATGGAATACTGTTCACCCTTGTGGAATGGATGTGGAGTGGTTGCATTGATGTAGTTGGACAAAATTCAAAATATAGCAATTAGATTAATCAATAACCCTGTAATCACGCAGGATCTTCTTCCCTTATTCATATGAAGAGATGCTGCATCCCTTGCATTGTTCTACATATATTTTCATGGTAAATGTTCTGAGGAACTTTCTTCAATTGTACCACCTCTCTGCATCTTTCCCCGCAGAACTAGAACAGGTGGAAATGCCCACGAATTCACTCTCTCTCCTCCACAATGTAGAACTTCTGCTTATCAAAATACATTTATCCCCAGAACTTCTCTTCTCTGAAATTCACTTTCGTTGAACTGCTTTCCACAAATTTACAACATACAACAGTTTAAGTCCAATTGTTACAAACATTTTATGAATGGAGGATGCCTTTAGGCACATGGACCTTTTATGTTTTGTCGTTGTTTTTCCATTTTCCATCCTATATTTATTATCTCTTAAACATATTATATATATTAAACATATATATATATATATATTTATATATATATATATTGCTGGTTCAAATTGTTTAGCTGTGCCTTTGTGGAGTATTCATGGAGTAGAAGCTCTGAGTCGGGGTTATTGTAAATTAAGCCTTTGTGCGATAGTGAAGATGAAGCTTTGAAGCTTCATGTGTTGGATGAAACTGAAGTTCCGTACTATATTTATGGCCTCGAGGCTTCACCTCCTTGTTTTATATTGCCGTTCGATGCCTCGAGTCGGACTTTCGTCGTCTATAAATGCGGGAATTATGGTAAAATAACGTTAGTCAGTGTTTGAACAGTGTGGCTGGTGGTTGTGGGTGTGTTGCCTCCGTCTCCTTTGTGATAAGTATAATTAAACGGTTAAACTGTCTTTTTTATTATATTAATGTTCCACTAGGTTTGTATGTAAACATTGTTAGGGTTGTTTTGATTCATTGCTACTTCTAGTGGACGTGAGAAGTTTTTCGCTTGGACAGATATCAATAACTACTAGTTTAATTATCATCTCGTAACGTTTATTCCTTTTACATGTGTAAATGCATTACTTGAATTATAATTTTATGAGTGTTTTTTCTTATTCTGCATTTATATTGACTTCAATCTTAATTTACATTTGGACCAGGTGATAAGTTACAGGTTGCATATGAATCCTTAAGATCTTGTGTAACAATATAATTATATATATATACAGGGTGATCCAGAAATATGTGCCGAAAATCAGGGGATGTATTCCTGACACATACTTGAATGTAAATTACGAAATGACCATATTGGCAATTCTCAATAGTTTTCGAGTTACAGCACCTAACAGGTCTGCTTGAATGTGTTTTACTCCGGGAATTGCTTGTAAATAAAACATTTACCAAGGACAACGTGATGTATTAACAAAATAAAACAGTATTTCCAGTATGACAATAACATTTACTGTGCTGTATTACTTTACGGTCGTTAAGTAATTTCGCATCTGTCTCAGACATTTTGTACAATCCCTGGATTTAAACACATTCCTGGCAGACCTCGGAGGTGCTGTAACTCGAAAACTATTGAGAATTGCCAATATGGTCATTTCGTAATTTACATTCAATTATGTGTCAGGAATACATCCCCTGATTTTCGGCACATATTTCTGGATCACCCTGTATATATATATATATATATATATATATATATATATATATATATATATATATATATAGAGAGAGAGAGAGAGAGAGATATATAACATGGGCGTTACAGTAAATGTTTTTTTCGCTGAACATGCAGTATTCCAGCCCTGGAAGTAGGGATTGTAAAAAAAACATACCTCGGACGTAGGTACCAAACTAATATCCATGTGTGTTTAACTGTGTGTGTGTAAGCGCGTAAAAGCGCTTGCGTATTATGTAACATCATGAAGTGTTATATATATTTAAAGATAAAATCGAGCATGCATTTTCTATTATCAGATGAATAACAGTGTTATATCCAACTATTCATCTATCTATCTAGTATTTATATCCTTTTTATCATATATTATATAAATCTCGATATGATCGTTATATTTGTTTGCGCTATTAAATAAAATATATTTGTTCTACCCTGCGTAATACATTGGATGGTACCCTTTGTTGTTAATATAATTCACGTGTAGGCCTATTTTACTAATTTGAATTAAAAAAAAATGTATATACAGTATATATAGGAATATCTATGGTGACTTGCCTAAGACTGGTGTCACGCATAAGGTCCTAAACATTTGTAAAAGTTGCAGTGTAATGACTATTTTTGTGTAAAGAGTGAACAATCCTGAGTCACACAAATTCTGTGGCGCTGGATTCCCTTTGACAAGTGACAATGGTCCCTTCAGTAAAGATGATGTCATACGAAAGCTCTTTCCAGCAACCTTTGATCTACAATTATTTTCTAACATCGTTTTTGTAAAGTACCCTAGACAGGTATCGACAATTAGACTGTAAATGGAATATTAAAGGTGACATAATTTGCATAGACGTGTATTTCAGTCGTTGTCAGATCAGAGTTGCGAGGAAAACATATAATGCTCCTTTAGTTGCCTTTTTCCCGACAGGATTAACCTCTCTTCAACCTCAGATCATTCCAAATAAATCCCTACAAGGTTCTGCTATTTCTTGGTGACTCGTGTACAAATTGGATTTATTGGATGGTGTAGGTTTTCGTCGTATTGCTTAGATAATTAAGCATAATCTACAATATATATTCACAAAATATCATGATTAACAGATACAGTATTATATACAGTACATGCAAACCTCGTCAACAATATTATCCTGGATTACACGTACGTATAATCTTTGCAGTACAGTCTATGAAATAAAACATTGAAACCACACACTATGCAATACTACAGGACATAGTCTAGTATGAACGCACAAAAGTAGACAATGCAGCCTACAATATAACGTGTTTCTTTAATACACGCACAAACACACACTAATTCATATCCACAAACACGCACACACACAAACACACACATTAATTCATATCCACAAACACGCACACACACAAACACACACATTAATTCATATCCACAAACACACACCCACCCCCACACACATACACACACACACACACACACACACGTCTATACACACACGACCACAGAAGCTCCTGACACAAAACCTCAACTTTTGACCCCTTGGAATAAAAGTCACTGAAAAAATATCCTTTAGTGTCCTTTGAATGTGGCTTATCCAGGGGGACCTTTTTTTTTGTGAGGGGGGTTGGGGGGTGGGGAGGAGAGAGAGAGAGAGTTACATAGAGTTACACATATACTCAGACCACACAGGCATTGCGGTCCCAACTAACTAGTCCGGCCTAAGTAATACTATACAGGGACAGTTTATAGTTGAAGAATAGGACAGTAATGTAGAAGGCTTTCTCCCAACCCTCCTCTCCCCACTTTCCGAAATAGGATGAAGTGTAACCATATGGGTCAGGAAATGCCCACAAGGAAATGTTTATATAGTATAAGAAGACATTAGTTTGAAAGGGAAATTTCACATGTCTACTGATTAATTCATATTAATCCAACCTTCATCAGATGACAGAGAGAGAGAGAGAGAGAGAGAGAGAGAGAGGAGATAGAGAGAGAGCATAAGAATAGAGCTATAGAAGTTACAAATAATAGTCTGTATATCAATCCATTTACTATCAATTATGAATATACATTTATGAATATACAATTATGATTATATAACAATCGATTGAAACACGTTCATTAAGGTTTGCAAAATACTATCAACCGTCACGAATAATTGCTCTATAAAAATAAAAATAACTCGGAACTTCACAAGATTATTATTTCTTCTTCAACGTAAAACGGAATTTCTATGTGAAAACTCTTCATAGACCGGTATAGTAAAAATATATCTCATAGTTCAAATGTATTGCCTTGGTTGGGTATTACATTAATTTTGAAGCTAAGTTCGATGTGATCCACATCTTTAAATGCATATAATATAATTAATGTATGTGTGTATTTATGTATGTATGTATTTATGTATGTATGCATGTATGTATGTATGTATGTATGTATGTATGTATGTATGTACATACTCTGGCACATACCCCATAGCTGGGGGTGGCCGACTCGAGACAGAGCTCGAACAGAAGCAACAAAATAAATTCAAATAATAATTCACACACATCTAGGTCGTCCAGGAGAAGACCCAGAGAACAAGGCCCATTTGGGGTCCTCAATAAAAAGGCTCCCTGACCTCCCTGACAGGTTCCGGTCTCAGCAGGCAGACACGTAGCAGAGCGCACCACAATGCCCACTCACATCACTTCCAGGCATGGCCCTTCATATATACAGTACACCGGCTCCCCAGGCCTGGCGCCTGACGCACTATTATCTAATCCAACTGGCGCCTGACCCCCACTCCCTATGACCGAATTATCACTCACCTATTCACATGCATTCTCCACTCATTCCTATTCATCATCACTTCTCTTGCCTGTTCTTCTTCAATCATCTCTCTATCTTTCAACGCTTCTTTCACACCATCTCTCAATCTCCTCCAAGGTCTTCCTCTCAATCTATTTTTTCTTGTTTCTGACTCATATATTCTCTCTTTAAGAAACCTTTCATCACCCATTTGTTCAACATGTACATATCAGCATATCACCCTTTTTTCCACTCTGGCCGATAGGGGTTTCTGTTGTCCCACTCTCCTACGTACAGTACCTGTTTCTACGCGTCACTTGACCTACACTCCTCAAGAAACTCCTCTCCATCACATCCAAACTTCTTTTCTCTTGTATATTCACACCCCCTGTCTCAGCCCCATACATCACTGTTGGTACAAATATCCCTTGGTACAGTACATTGCACTTTTAGCTTTCATTCCGAGATTGCTAACCTTCCACATACTCCCCATTGCTCCGAAATACATAATGCATAATAATAATATTTATTTCAATGGTATCCTTCCAATGTACGAGTCTAATGAAAAGAGACCGGCTGCTCTCAACTGGTCCAAGTAGAAAGGTTTTCAAATCGAGACATGAATTTTGTTTTAATGTCTCTATACATTTATTGAATATTGGATACAAGAACTGGAAAGCAATTTCCATAATACTGTATCATGCAATATATATATATTGCATGATACAGTATTATGGAAATTGCTTTCCAGTTCTTGTATCCAATACTCAATAAATGTATAGAGACACAACGTAGAGTACGTTGTAACACAATCCCTCCCCTACTCTGTGCAACTCTCCAACTCAAGAGTGAAACGATTCTTCCAATCTTTCTTCTATTCAACAGCTGAGCTCTGGAACTCTCTCCCTGAATCAATCTTTCCCTCAACCTATGACTTAAATTGCTTCAAACTCCGTGTGTCTAGGCATTTTGGCTCGAACATACCTTGATTTAGGCCCTGTCACTCTTTCAACTGTGGGGAAGGCACTCGTCACAGGCAGTTCTGCCTTTTGTCTCCGTCATCAACATAGGGAAAAAAAAAAAAAAAATATATATATATATATATATATATACCGGTATATATATATATATATATATATATATATATATATATATACTGTATATATATATATATATATATATATTATATATATATATATACAGTATACTATATATATATATATATATATTTTTTTTTTTTTTTTTTCCCTATGTTGATGACGGAGACAAAAGGCAGAACTGCCTGTGAACTGTAGGACAGAACCTTGAGTGTGACGTCTACCAGCGTTGGCAGAATCGCCTCTCGGTAGCCACTAGCGCTCGCCAGGGACATCGAAATGGGCTACAGTTATCAGAGAATGTTGTTCTTTATTTCCTAGCAATCGTATTGTCACAGACAGTCCAGTGGTGGTCTTTGTTTTCGTCTGTGACAACGGGAAGTGTTTTATATCATTAATAGAATATAACATGCATTGTGTAAAGTTAAGGATAAAGAGCGATGTAGGTAGTGTGGTGGTAGTGTGTGCGTGTGAATGTGTGTGCTACCTCCCTCGCTCGGAGGAGTTTTCCCACGCCCTTGATTGGCCGGCTGCCTTGACACCTGCTGCCTTGTGACGTCTCGGCCTGTGATTGGCCAACCACCGCGTCTTTGTGGGCTCCTGTGTACATGAGGGTCCCCAGGAGCTGTCCTCCTCAGGACAGGCTAGGCGTGCATGCATCTAACATCCCTTGCTTACTCTCCCCCGATCACCACCTTTAGAACTGTTTCTCTCTCTGAACTTCTTCTTTTCCATTACTTCTCACCTTTATTCAATTACTTATCCCCTTGGGTTCTGCATACGGTTGCCATAGCCGGCCCATTGTATTGCATGCGCCGTCCTCTGAGATATTTACATGTACTTAGAATAGGTTTTGAGGGTTCTTAGTTAGTATAGGTTATGAACTCTGTGTGTCTCCATTATTGATTTAGTGTTTCTGCTCTTTTATTTAATGCTAGACTGGGATAAGGTAACTGTAGTCATTGTCTCCGATGTGTGTATGGTTCGCTTATACCTACACGACTTCGACCGGTCCTGTGGTAGCCTGTGCTGTCTTTTCGGTTGCGTTCTTTGCGAGTGCAGCATTGTGTTGACTGAGGGTTTTGGCCTGTTCCAGTTCCACACTTTGCTGCCTCTTTGCTTGTCTTTAGAGGGTCGCCAAGATAGAACCAGATATTTGTGATCTGGATCTATCAAGAGAGCACCCTAGTCAATTAACGTAACTTAAAGGATGCAGTCTTAAGGACATCGCTAGGCTACGAGCCTGTCTTGCTCAACCCCAGTTCCTTACCTAGAGTATCCCAGCTAGACATTATTAATTGAGTAGACACTTATTAGTATTTAATATAAGCTCTTTGATATGTATGCATTATTATTCACAGCATTTATTAGTCTAGGTTGTTGCTGAGCCGCACAACCATAGTAGGCTGTTTCGTTGATGAGGAAGTTCTTCTTTTAGTGTCGAGCATTACTACCGTTGCGCATTTATAGTATTCTCATGTCAGTTAACATTATATGTCCTATCTTTTTGTGTATTCGCTTTAAACGTGTGGTGTCCTGCCTCCTGCCTTTATATAGTTTAAGATACGAGCATCTTATGAGCATCAGACTTTCTTCAGAAGTTTCCAGGTCTATGCTGTAGGACTATACTTCACTTTCTTTCAGATAGGAGTGAAGAGTTTATTGTTGTTTAGAGTAACTGTATTGAAGCAGCTTTTGATTGTATTAAATCTTGCAGTGATTTAATTGATCTTTCCCAAGATTCCTGTTTATGCATTTTAACGTAACTTGCATCCTGTGTGTTATCAGGCTATACCAGTGTGGGTTAGCCTGAAGTAGAGTACATGTATGCCCCGTTAAGGATACCCCGTTATCGCAGATTAGCTCTGGAGGGTATAGGTGTTTTGTTCGCCGGCATATAAGTTCGAGGGTTTGGATCTAGCGTACCGTTGTTGCATAGTGCCCTATTACTAGTCCAAGCATTAAGTGCCCTTGTTTTATTCGCAGTCCCGGTCGTAACAAATGGCGACCTTGCCTAGTATCTTATCTTAGTCGTCACAACAACCTAGTGAACTAAGAAATAATTGCAGGATTTTTGGACATTTGTTTTTGAGGAATATTTTGGACACGTTGGAATTTTTTTTGGCAACATAGTATAGCACTTGAGTTGTCTTCAAGCATTTTTTGAGTGAATAGTGCTACATGAGAGTAGTTACTTTTTTTTTTTATAAACGTTGAGGATTTCCGGTGGACACTATGTCGAACGACGGATCAGTACATAGTGAGGGCACAGGCGAGGAGGTGGAGAAGGTGGAGTTGTCTAGCGGCGCTCGGGTGGTAAACAGTGAGGAGGATGCTCGGATATTTTTGGAGGAGCCTGTGTCAGCGGATCGGGTGTCGGGGCTAGACCGGTACGGACTACAGTGTGTAGCCATGGTCTTAGGGTTCCCCGGTACTAGCGGTTTGTCGAGAGGTGAGCTGGTTACCTGTGTGCTCGGTGGGGTGCGTGGGGCTTCGGGTGGAGCGGGAGCTGGGGCACCTTCCGCCCAGCTCCCATTCCACTCGACTCCTACCATGGCGCCCCCTCGGGCTCCGGAGCCGGGTACGTTCCCGCAGGCCGATGCCTGCTGGCGGTTGGGTATGCCTCTAGGTGATTCACGGGGTGGGTCCCCAATAGTAGCACCCCCTCCTCAGGGTTTGTCTTCCGAGATGTTGTTTCGCCTCGAGCTCGCCAAATTTGAGCTCGAGCAGCGGCGGATTCAGGCTGAGGAGAGAAAGGCCATACGTGAGGCTGAGCAGCAGCAGCGGGAGGCTGAGCTTCAGGTTGAGGCTACGAAGTACTGTGCAGACCTAGAGCTTGAGAAGTCTCGGGTGGAGTCGACAGGGCAGCGTCTCGGTTCTGGGAATCGAGGTCTTGATCAGTCTTTATCGCACCTTCTTAAGTTAGTCCCTGCATTTGATGAGTAGGGTGTCACCGAGTTTTTCCTGCGTTTTGAGAAGAAGTGCCGGGAGCACCAATGGCCCGAGGTTAAGTGGGCAGCCCTTGTTTCCTCTAGGTTGGTTGGCAAAGGACTCAAGGCATATGATGCATTGCCCTTGGAGTCTTGCATCGATAATGAGGTATTGAAGGAGGCTGTTCTGCGGGCATATGAGTTACAACCAGAGACATATAGGTTGAAGTTTCGGGGTGTTACGAAGGGTCGTGATTGCACTTTTCTAGAACATGCCCGGGAAATGTCTGATGCATTGAGAAATTGGCTGAGGTCAGAGAAGGTGACGACGTTCGAAGAGCTTGAGCAGTTAGTCCTTCTAGAGCAATTTTTTAAGTGCACAGGTGGCGACCTAACTTTGAACCTCAAAGAGAAACGGCCTAAAACTCTACAAAAGGCAGCTGAGATGGCTGACCTGAGAATATCGCTGATTCGTGGGTGCGGGTCTGCACAACGGACCGATGCAGTTAACAAGGGGCGCAACACTCCACCCCCCCGAGTCAGTGATGAAACATTTAATAACAAAAGTCAGAGCAATGATACCAATTTTGATCACAAACCTAAAACTGTCCCATTTAAGAAAGGTCAGGGCCCTTCCCCACCTCAGGGGAAGTCCAGGGGTGAAGTAGAGTGTTTTAAGTGTCCTGACAAGGGGCATTTTGCACGTTCCTGCCCTAGTAACCAACCTACAGCAGTCGTGTCTTTGGCTAGCAACATTGGGGTGTCTCTGAGGTCTTCTGCATTTACCCCGGGTGATATGTCAGATGCGGGGGCACAGCCAGTGAAGGAGTGTCCGGAAGGCTCGAAACCTGTCCGCGATGCTTTTTGCGACCATAGAGGGCGTGGCTGCGTGAGTTGGGCTGGTTGCAAGCACAGGCAAACCTATAAACTCGGCACGGGTAGTTGTGGTGCAGGGTATTAATGCTACACGGTCATACCCGTTGGTTCGAGTAGAGCTGGAGGTTGATGGTGTGACACGAGAGATTGATGTGGGAATCGTAGAGAAACTGCCAGTAGAGGGCGTCGACCTTCTTCTCGGCAACGACTTTGCGGTGCCTACTTCTGAGGTTCCACCCTTAGTCGTTGCCGAGAGGGAGGCCGACGTGAGTAGGGAGGGGCAGGAGTGGGTCGAGAGGTGTCAATTACAGCAGAAGGCGTGTCTTGTCGCCCGATCTCGTGCATCTAAGGTGTCACAGCCTATTCTTCAGTCTCTAGACCAGCGGAGGAACGGTCGAAAGGAGCAAGCTAAAGTTGGGAGTAGTTTTGTGAGTTTTGATCCAGCGGCTCTTCTTGGCGACTCAGTATTAGTACCAACGTTTAGGTCCGGAGTGGCCCCAGAACCTGTCACACTTGGTGAGGAGGAGGGGCATGAGAAAACTCTGAGACAGCAAGTTGAACTCGAAGACGGTGAAGCATGTCAAGTGGACCTGTTAGAGTTTGTGAGGCAACCACCTGAGCAGCCTACTGTCCCTATGTTGGTCTGCAGTGGCCAAGGTGGAGAAGGAGAGGGGGGCAGTGGGGCACAGGTGGAGGAGAGTTGGGATTGTCATGTTTCGGTGGAGCAGTGGGCGGGGGACACGAGCCAGGTGGCTGTGGAAGCGCTAGAGCACCTGCCTGAGCAGCAGTGTGCAGCGCTCCAGCAGCTGCTCGGTTCATACCCAACTGTTTGTGCCGAACACCGAGGCCTCACAACTCTTGCGGTGCACGAGGTTCCGCTGACAGGTCACTTGAGTGTGAATAGACCGTTGACCTCGTTGTTTCAGTGGTTCAAGGTGGGCGACGAGGCTTTGGCATGGTTGTCAGGTCAGGGTCGACCCATGGCTGCTAAGGGTAGTGGCCAGAACCAGGACATTGAGCAGATTGGTGAGGTTGGCTCTGGAGTGGATGTGCCCGGTCGTCGCATAGCCTCCCAATACTGCTCTAGTATTATGCAACAGCCCTACCATAGACCGACTGTATCTGGCCATGTCGCTGAAGGCGGTGATGCTGCGCAGGCAGATGTAGTTGCAAGGAATGTGGGGGTGCGCATGTACGGTATCGGTGGGGGAGTATTAGCAATTATGAACTGTGGGAGTGACTGTACAGGTGGTACAGATTGTCACTCTTATGACCTGGCTGTTCTGGGAACGAAGGTGGAGAAGGAGGGAGGCTATAGTGTAGAAACTGTGGTCTCGGCTGGGTTGTGGGAGGGCAATGAGCATGTTGTTCGTCAAGATAAGTTGCAACCTCTTGTTCCTAAGCGTCAAGAGAAGTTGTTTGCTAGGCTGTGGCAGTGCATCCGCATGTTTGTTCATTCTCCGGGCCTGATGTATGGGGTAGAATCCGACATGGAGGCTGGAGACAGTGCAAGGCTCAAAGTGGCTCCCTACCGTATAAATCCTGCTCGACAGCCTGTGGTGAAAGCACAGCTGGACTACGTGTTGACGAAGGGTCTGAGGGATAAGGAATGTCGTGAGTGGTCGTTGCCTGTAACTTTGCAACCTGTGTTAAGTGGCAAGATCAGTGTGTGTGTTGATTGCAAGAGTGTGTGTGTTGATTGCAAGAGTGTGTGTGAATTATCCCTGACAGACGCCTATACCTTATCGAGAGTTGACGATCCCATAGACCGCATCGGGGCTGCATCGCTTATCACGATGGTAGAACTAGTGAAAGGTTTTTGGCAGGTCCCGTTGCCGGAAAGAGCGAAGAGAAGTGCCAGTCTTGTGATAAACTGGGCAGTTTATCAGTGCCAGGTGTTATTTTGCTGCCGGAACACAAGTTGGATGTGTGGCATGTTAAGGGCGCTGATAATGTTGTGGCTGATTGTTTGTCGTGGGAGGATACGCTTCGGGGAGCACCCTCGCCGTTCAGTCAGTGTGTGTTTGAGAGTTGAGAAAAAAACCAGGCTTGCTCCTGTAGAGCAGCTGTCAAAAACAACATTAAAATTATATAAAAAAAATCACATAAAAACTCTTTCTTTTTGATAGTTAATTGTAAGTTGCCAATATTATAGCTAAAGTCCTAAGTTGAACCTGTCTTTCACTTAGTAGGCTGGGCTCTGTGAAGCTCGCTCAGGGAGCATAGTAGGCTATATTATACTATTGTGTTTGGGAGGGGTTATAAGATTTTCTTTATGCTAATGTGTTGTTTTTATTTAAAATTAAGCTTTGCATTTCATGTCTGGTGAAGTGGCTAGGTGTGGTGGGTCTTGTCGGCATTCTGCCTTGTCAGATATGGTGCTCGCCTAATGTTGAGCGTCCTATATCTTGGGCGGGGTGTGACGTCTACCAGCGTTGGCAGAATCGCCTCTCGGTAGCCACTAGCGCTCGCCAGGGACATCGAAATGGGCTACAGTTATCAGAGAATGTTGTTCTTTCTTTCCTAGCAATCGTATTGTCACAGACAG
This sequence comes from Paralithodes platypus, assembly GCA_032716605.1. Taxonomy (NCBI): domain Eukaryota; kingdom Metazoa; phylum Arthropoda; class Malacostraca; order Decapoda; family Lithodidae; genus Paralithodes; species Paralithodes platypus. Next base: position 32,630,307 of record CM064492.1, read on the forward strand.
TCCAGTGGTGGTCTTTGTTTTCGTCTGTGACAACGGGAAGTGTTTTATATCATTAATAGAATATAACATGCATTGTGTAAAGTTAAGGAGAAAGAGCGATGTAGGCAGTGTGGTGGTAGTGTGTGCGTGTGTATGTGTGTGCTACCTCCCTCGCTCGGAGGAGTTTTCCCGCCCGCGCGCGGGCTTTCCCACGCCCTTGATTGGCTGGCATGTCTGGCTGTGTCACGTGACACCTGCTGCCTTGTGACGTCTCGGCCTGTGATTGGCCGACCACTGCGTCTTTGTGGGCTCCTGTGTACATGAGGGTCCCCAGGAGCTGTCCTCCTCAGGACAGGCTAGGCGTGCATGCATCTAACATCCCTTGCTTACTCTCCCCCGATCACCACCTTTAGAACTGTTTCTCTCTCTGAACTTCTTCTTTTCCATTACTTCTCACCTTTATTCAATTACTTATCCCCTTGGGTTCTGCATACGGTTTCCATAGCCGGCCCATTGTATTGCATGCGCCGTCCTCTGAGATATTTACATGTACTTAGAATAGGTTTTGAGGGTTCTTAGTTAGTATAGGTTATGAACTCTGTGTGTCTCCATTATTGATTTAGTGTTTCTGCTCTTTTATTTAATGCTAGAATGGGATAAGGTAACTGTAGTCGTTGTCTCCGATGTGTGTATGGTTCGCTTATACCTACACGACTTCGACCGGTCCTGTGGTAGCCTGTGCTGTCTTTTCGGTTGCGTTCTTTGCGAGTGCAGCATTGTGTTGACTGAGGGTTTTGGCCTGTTCCAGTTCCATACTTTGCTGTCTCTTTGCTTGTCTTTAGAGGGTCGCCAGGATAGAACCAGATACTTGTGATCTGGATCTATCAAGAGAGCACCCTAGTCAATTAACGTAACTTAAAGGATGCAGACTTAAGGACATCGCTAGGCTACGAGCCTGTCTTGCTCAACCCCAGTTCCTTACCTAGAGTATCCCAGCTAGACATTATTAATTGAGTAGACACTTATTAGTATTTAACATAAGCTATTTGATATGTATGCATTATTATTCACAGCATTTATTAGTCTAGGTTGTTGCTGAGCCGCACAACCATAGTAGGCTGTTCCGTTGATGAGGAAGTACTTCTTTTAGTGTCGAGCATTACTACCGTTGCGCATTTATAGTATTCTCATGTCAGTTAACATTATATGTCCTATCTTTTTGTGTATTCGCTTTACACGTGTGGTGTCCTTCCTCCTGCCTTTATATAGTTTAAGATACGAGCATCTTATGAGCATCAGACTTTCTTCAGAAGTTTCCAGGTCTATGCTGTAGGACTATACTTCACTTTCTTTCAGATAGGAGTGAAGAGTTTATTGTTGTTTAGAGTAACTGTATTGAAGCATCTTTTTATTGTATTAAATCTTGCAGTGATTTAATTGATCTTTCCCAAGATTCCTGTTTATGCATTTTAATGTAACTTGCATCCTGTGTGTTATCAGGCTATACCAGTGTGGGTTAGCCTGAAGTAGAGTACATTTATGCCCCGTTAAGGATACCCCGTTATCGCAGAATAACTCTGGAGGGTATAGGTATTTTGTTCACCGGCATATAAGTTTGAGGGTTTGGATCTAGCATACCGTTGTTGCATAGTGCCCTATTACTAGTCCAAGCATTAAGTGCCCTTGTTTTATTCGTAGTCCCGGTCGTAACATGAGGAACACCGGAGTTGATAGGATAAGGAAGTGAACAATGGCCCTTCACAACTGCAGCTATGGAACAGCTGGAAAGGAAATTAGATAAAAACGCACAGAATGAGGGATGGAAACCGAAGGAGGGTAGTTTAGAAATTAGAGATTTGTGCCAGATTCTATCAAAGGCCTTCGATATGTCTAGCGCAGTAGAAAAGGTCTCATCAAAGTCCCGAAAGGAGGATGACCAAGAGTTAGTAAGATATGAAAGAAGATCACCAGTAGAGTGACCCATAAGGAAACCATACTGGCAATCTGAGAGTAGTGTATGAGAAGAGAAATGCTTTAGAAATTTAGAAGTAAGAAGAGTTTCTAAAACTTTAGAGATACATGAGATAAGTGCAATTGGACGATAGTTGGAGGGTTGAGAGAGTTCACTCTTCTTTGGGACAGGTTGAATGAGAGCAAACTTCCAGCAAGAAGGGAAGACGTCAGAGGAGAGACAGAGACGAAAGAGTTTGCCTAGGCAGGGGGTCAGCATGGAAGCACAGTTTTTTAGTACAACAGGGGAAACACCATCCGGACTGTACGCCTTCTTAGCATTAAGCCCATCGGAATCATCCGAGGTGGAGTTTCTAGCGAAAGTTTGAGCAAAGAGTTCAGCTTTGTCAGAGGAAGAAGTGATGGTTGTGCCATCAGAGTGGAAAAGAGGAGGGAAAGACGAGGAAGAAAATTGTTGGAGAGGTTTTTGGCTAGATGCCAAAAAGCTTGGGAAGAGCTAGAGTTGGATAGTTCAGTGCATTTATTATTGATGAAAGAGTGTTTGGCAAGTCGAAGGACAGATTTGGCTTGATTCCGGGCAGAAACTAAGGAAGAATAAGATTCTTGAGTTTTAAGGCGTCGGTACCGTTTGAATGTTTCCTCCTTATTGTGGACAGCAGTAGAACAAGCGTGAGTAAACCAAGATTTGTTTGCATTAGTCTGAGAGAAAGAAAATGGAATGTATGCTTCCATGCCCGATAGGAGTACCTCGGTAATGCATTCAGCACTCTCCAGGGTCCCCGGCCACAGAAGCAATAGTCATTCTATGGGAAATCAAAGAAGTAGTGCCTCCCAGTCGGCAGCGCCAAAGTGCCACAAGCTCCGCCGGCTGGGAGGATCGGGTGGCCGTACTGGAGAGATAGGACAGGTGACAGAGACAAGTTTATGGTCGGAGGAGCCCAAAGGAGAGAAAAGATCAACAGTATAAGAAGAAGGTTTGAAGTTAGAAATAAGTCAAGAATGTTGGGCCGATCTCCGAAGCGATCCGGGATACGGATGGGTTGCTGAACCAACTGCTCTGTCATTTAGGATAAAAAAGACGTAGACTTGTTAACCAAGTTGGTCAGTATGAGAGGAGAGCTATTGGCAATGGTGAATGTTGAAATTTCCAAAGATGGAGATTTTTGAGAAAGGAGAAATGAATAGAATGTGTTCCACTTTAGAGTTCAGATAGTCAAAGAATTTGGCAAAGTCGGTAGAGTTAGGGGAAAGATAGACAGCACAGAAATATTTAGTATGAGAATGACAGGATAGTTTGAGCCATAAAGTTGAGAATTTAGAAGAGTCGAAATCAGGATCACGAGAGCAATTGAGTTTGTTGTGCACGGATGGACAACATCCTCCTTTGGCTTTGAAACTAGGATAGAAAAAGTAGGAGGATACAGAGAAGGAACTGCTGGAAGTTGCTTCAGACACCTGAGTTTCAGTGAGAAAAAGAAATTCAGGTATTCTTGTTGCAGGATTTGATAATGTCATTACAAAAATGGCGTAGGGATGCGGCGACCCCAACTTCCGCCACTTTCTGGTGCAGGTAGCCTCCTCTGTGGTGGAGGGGTGAGAAATTTCCACCACCACTTTTCTCCGGCGAGACGCAGAAGTCGGCTAAAGGGGAAAGGGGGCGGGGGGCCTGGTATCCTTCTCCCCTTAAATAAATCTACCAAAACAACGAGACAGAGATAGGGGCGAGGGAACGCATTCGTGGTCCCGGACCCTAAGAATAGGAGCTTTGAATGTGCGTGGATGTAGTACGAATGAGAAGCGAGAGGATATTGGAAGGTTATTTGAAAGAAGGATGTATGATGTCCTTGCACTGAATGAAACAAAGATAAAAGGAGAGGGAGAAGTGGATTTTGGAAACGTGATAGGTAGAAAGTCTGGAGTAGACGAGGGAGTCAGGGGGAAAGAAGGAGTGGCTATTATTGTGAAGGAGGAGTTGAGAGAGTTTATAAAAGAGTGGAAAGAGGTGTCATCAAGGCTGTTGTGGGTGAGAATGCGGTTTAAGGGTGAAAGGTGGGTTTTTGTAAGTGCGTATGGACCAGGAAGTGAAAGAGAGTTAGACGAGTGTTACGATCGGGTCTCGTATAAATCAGTGGCTCTTATACATTGGACTAGACTGGCATAAATGCAACAACGGAAACGCTAGATCCAACCCCTGATATATAATCCCGTTGAACAAAGAACACATATACCCTCCAGAGTTATATCTGCGATAGCGGGGTATCTTAACTCTCAGTATCTATGTGCTTCTACTATAGACTGATGTTCTCTGAAACAGCCTATTACCTATAACATATGGTTGCTTAGTTATGGTACACAAGGAAAAGATAGTTAACTTAATTAAATCACAAGAGTGATCTAATGCAAACAAGAAGAAGGTTTACTTAACGTTACTTTAATCAATAATATCTGTCACTCCTTTATGAAAGAAAGTGTTGTAAAGTCCTCAAGCACCGAACAAGGAATCTTCTGAATAATGTCGGATGCTACTAAGAAGAACGTATCGGAAATGGAACCACAAAACAGCAGGAGGCAGGACAATGCACGTGTAGGCTAAATACACAAAAAGGCTGGACATATAATGTTATTGGACACAAGAATATTATAAGCGGTGCAACTGTAATAATGCTCACCACGAAAAAGTAGTACTCCTATTAACAAAACCGGTCTATGCTGGTTGTGTCTCTCTACAGCAACCTAGACCTCAAAATGCTTGTGTAAAAATAATGGATATGCATAAAAGAGTATATGATCTAATCCAGCTAATGTCTACCCGGGTTAATAAAGTCTAGCTGGGATGCGCAAAGGTACAGAATTCTGGTGGAGCAAGGCAGCTCCTAGCCTAGTGTGGACCTTGGGTCTGTGCGGCCTGATTACGTTAATATGAAGGGGTGCTCTCTTGAGGATTCTCGATCACAAGTATCGAGTATCCTCCTGGCGACCCTCAAAAGTAAAAGCAAATAGAGTTAGAACAGTGTTGGGTGGATTAGGCAAGCAGCCCTCACGCACTACACAGTCTAAACTCCAAGGTACACAGACAAAAGATCCACCCAGGTAACCCACAGAATCCGTAGTGTTGGTGTAGCTCAAAAGTAGCCTACACGCATTGAAAACATCAACAGCAAGGTACCTGATCCCTAGTCTAGCATTATTTAACCCTGTAGAAACATTAGTGATTGATGGAGACAGTCTGAGCAATACAATCTCCCAAAAAGACAATGACTATCTTCAACCTTAATCTAGTACATAAGAAATGTGAGATCCAGCATATAATACAGTCTGGCCACCAATTCAAGGTGTGGAAGCAGAGAACCAGAGGGGGATTGATATTAATAAAAGGTGAGGAAGTAGTGGAAATGATAGAGGCAGTAGGAGAGAAAGATTCTAAGACAAGAGTGTGGGACAGTTCAAGGGAGATGCTTAGAGTATGCTGTCTGGGAAGGATCTGACAAGGATATTCCCATGGACCTCCTGGCTGGAGTCCCAGTTCGCAAGAATGGCACGAGGGCGCGCGACAGTCGCCCAGTAAGCAGCCGCGTGGTAGGCAGTGTTAGGCAGGAGGCAACGAATCCCGCGAGGCCTATGTAAGGGGGCCAGCCACGCGCCACACTCACTACCAAGTCACACCACCTTGTCTCTCTCTCTCTCCCTCTCCTGCTCGCCTTCCCATCATTCAACTACTTAACACAATACTTTCAATTGACTAAATAAAATAGAAAGGATTGTGACAGACGAAAATAAAGAACAGTTCTGAACTGTCTGCAACACAAGCTTTCTCGAGAAGGAAAGTACACAATGATAGGTAGACTGTAGCTATATTCTCTGCCCTGGCGAGTCCTAGCGAGTAAGCCATGCGGTTCTGGGGAAGCGGTGAGCGACACACCCCACCCAAGATTTTTAAGAGGCTCCAACTATGAGCTCTAAATCTGACACGCAGAACCCATACAAAATTCGCCACTCCTAGCCACCCAGCGACAATGAAATGTAAAGCACAGTTCTCATCAAAATAACACATTATAAAAATTAACAACCCTTCCCAACACAATAGATTAAATCACATAGTTATGCTCATAAGAGCGAGCTTCACTAGCCCAGCCTTCTGAGAGGAGTACAACTCAGAATTTCTGCTATAACATACTTAAAAAAAATAACTATCAAAGAAAGAGTTTTTATAGGATTTTTTATATTTTTAATATGTTTATGGTGGCTGCACTACAGGGGCAAGCCTAGTTTTTACTTCTATACCAACACAGCAACTCCTACTTTACGACCCAATACGCTGGGCTACACACGCAAACCAACAAGCACCAGACGTAAACATACTAATCAAACCAAAGTAGGAGGCTACCCTTGTGATGATCTACCCCGGGTCTTCCACCCTCGATAAGCAATCTGTAATCACATTCTCAGAACCGGCAATATGGCGTATGTCTAGGTTGTATTCCTGCAACATTAATGACCACCTGGTCAGCCTCATATTCCGGTTATGGAATTGATTCAGGAACTTGAGGGGGTGATGGTCGGTGTAGATCACCACAACTGGTCCATAGGCTGGAACATACACCTCAAAGTGCCTGAGCGCTAGCACAATCGCTAGCAGTTCCTTCTCAACTACTGAATAGTTCATCTGCGCCGAGTTGAACTTTTTTTAGAAGAAACTGACTGGGTGCTCCAGCCCATCCTCGTCTGATTGCATCAGAATGGCACCAGCCCCCACGCCAGCTGGAATGGTCGGCTAAAGTCCGGGGCCCTGAGGATTGGGTGAGTACACAACAGGTGTTTTACTAGCAAAAAAGCCCTCTCACACTCAGGCGCCCACTTAAACTGTCTATCTTTGGCCAATAGGTCCGTCAGAGGAGCCAGCACAGTAGAATAGCCCTTTATAAAGCGGCGGTAGTAACCAATCATGCCCAAAAACCTCATGATCTGCTTCTTGGTGGACGGCCTGGGGAAATGGTTAATAGCCAATATCTTGTTCTGTGGGGGGCACACCTGGCCCAAACCCACCATGAACCCCAGATACTGCACGGTAGCCCGCACAAAATCACACTTTCCCAGGTTGACCACCAAGTTTGCCTCGCTTAATTTCTTAAATAGGGATTCTACATGTTCACAGTGGCTCTTGAAATCGTCATTGTAGATAATGACGTTGTCCAGGTACACAGTACAGTTCGGAATGTCAGCCACCAACTCGTTCATCAAGCTTTGGAAGGTCGCTCAGACCGTACGGCATGACATTACAACGATATGTAGCACCATCCACCACAAAACCACACACCTCTTTCGCCCGTTCAGACAAAGGCACCTGCCAGTAACCTTTTACCAGGTCCACCTTGGTCAAGAACTTGGCCCTGCCAATCTTGTCTACACAATCATCGACCCGGGGAAGAGGATATGGGTTGGTGGGAGTCAAGCCGTTTAGCCTGCGGTAATCAACACAGAAGCGCACCTTGCCATCCGGCTTAGGTTGCAGCGTTACGGGAGATGTCCACTTTACCGCCCCCTTCTTGATCAGTCCCTGTTGCAACATATACTCCAACTCCGCCCGGAGGGCCGGAAGTTTAATAGGGGGCACCCTATAGGGCACTGATTTGAAGGGTGGGTGGTCTCCGACGTCAACGTCGTGCACCTCATGAGTAGTGAGGCCTGGGTGTTCCGCAAATACAGTAGGGTATAAACAGAATAGGCGCTCGACAGCCACACGCTGTTGCTCAGGTAGGTATTGCAAAGCCTCATGAGCCGCCTGTCTCGTGTTTCCCGCCCACTGATCTGCAGAAACATGATAATCCCAGTTGTCATCCACCTGCGCTTGACTGTCCCGTTCTCCTTCTCCACCTTGACTGCTGAAAGTCATCACGGGGACAGTGAGAGGCTCAGGTGGGCGCCTCACATACTCCTTCATCAGGTTGACATGACATAACTGATTCCTCTTACGCCTGTCTGGAGTGGCCACCAGGTAATCTAAGTCCGAGAGCTTCTCTGCTACCCTATAAGGACCAGCGTACTTTGCGGATAATGGGTGACCTACAAGAGGGAGTAGTATCAACACCTCCTGACCCACGTGAAACTCCCTGAGTTTCACCTTGTGGTCGTACCTGTCCTTCATGAGGGCCTGAGAGCCTACCAGATTGCGGCCAGCCAACTCCAGACTACGCAACATTCGTTCTCTACTCTCAAGGACATACTTAAGCATAGAACATGGTTTAGCGGTGCCTTCCCATATCTCCTTTACCATGTGGAGAGGCCCTCTGACGCGGTGTCCAAACACAAGCTCATTAGGGCTAAACCCCAAACTCTCCCCAGGTACCTCTCGTGCAGCGAATAACAGATACGGCAGGCTAAGATCCCAGTCCTTGCCGTTCTCAAGACAATAGCAGCGAAGCATGCTTTTTAGAGTGGAATGCCACCTCTCTAACACCCCCTGACTCTCTGGATTCCCATCATTCAACTACTTAACACAATGCTTTCAATTGACTAAATAAAATAGAAAGGATTGTGACAGACGAAAATAAAGAACAGTTCTGAACTGTCTGCAACACAAGCTTTCTCGAAAAGGAAAGTACACAATGATAGGTAGACTGTAGCTATATTCTCTGCCCTGGCGAGTCCTAGCGAGTAACCCATGCGGTTCTGGGGGAAGCGGTGAGCGTCACACGAGGTAGAGGGTGAGAAAGGCAGTTGAGGAGAAGAGACAGTGTTTTGAGTGGGTTTTACAGGATGGTAGTGTTGAGGTATGGGAGAGGTACAAGGAGAAAAGGAGAGAGGCAAAACGGAAAATTAGAGAAGCGAAAAAAGATGCAAACGAAAGGTGGGGTCAAAGGCTGAGTGAGAATTTTGAAGAACGAAAGAAGATGTTCTGGAAGGAGGTAAATAAAGTAAGGAAAGGAGGACAAAAGAGGGAAGAGTCAGTGAAAGATGAAAATGGAGAATTACTAGTGGAACCAGTTGAAGTGAGGAAAAGATATGCCGAGTATTTTAATCTTTGTTAAATACAAGAGATGGAAGAGAAGCAGTGATTGAAGCAGAGGTGGATGGAGATAGGTTACCCAGGCCACCCAGGTGGCAGGGAATGAATGAAAGGATTGAGGAAAATGAGGTGAAAGAAGCAGTGAAACAAATGAGAGCGGCAAAAGCAGAAGGTTTGGATGGTATTGCTGTGGAGTGTATAAAGAAGGGTGGAGATGTGATAATAGATTGGTTGGTGAGACTTTTCAATGTGTGCTTTGCTGTGTCAATGGTACCAATAGACTGGAAGAGTGCATGTATTGTGCCGTTGTACAAGGGGAAGGGAGATCGGCAGGAGTGTTCAAGTTATAGAGGTATTAGTTTATTGTCAGTGGTTGGAAAGCTGTATGGCAGGGTGTTGATAGAGAGGATAATAAAGTGTACGGAAGTTGCAATAGGAGAAGAACAGTGCGGTTTTAGGAGGGGAAGAGGGTGCGTGGATCAGATGTTTGCAGTAAGACAGTTATGCGAGAAGTATTTAGAGAAGCATAAGGAGATATTTTGGGCTTTTATGGACTTGGAAAAAGCGTATGATCGTGTGGACCGTGAAGCAATGTGGAAGGTGTTAAGGATTTATGAAATAGGAGGAAATTTGTTAGAAGCAGTTAAGAGTTTTTATGAAGGGAGCAGAGCATGTGTGAGAGAAGGAAATGGTGAGTTGAGTGAATGGTTTGAGGTAAAGGTAGATTTGCGACAGGGTTGTGTAATGTCACCATGGCTGTTTAATATGTTTATGGATGGTGTGGTGAGGGAGGTGAAAAGGAGAACTATGGGAAGAGGATTGGGTTTAGTAGGAAAGAATGGTAGAGATTGGGAGTTGAATCAGTTGCTGTTCGCTGATGACACAGCATTGGTGGCGGATTCTAATGAGAAACTGCAGCGGGTAGTCAAAGAGTTTGGTGTGGTTTGTGGAAGGAGGAAACTGAAGGTGAACGTCAATAAAAGTAAAGTAATGGTGTGTAATAGGGGAGAGCATAGGGTGAATCTAGATGTGAGGCTGGATGGGGAAATATTGGATCAAGAAGAGTGTTTTAAATATCTAGGAGGAACGATAAGCAGGAGTGGAGGTATGGAAGTGGAGGTAAAACAGAGAGTGTGTGAAGGAAGGAAGGTTTTCGGAGCAATGCGAAGTATGTGGAAGACGAGAAATCTCGGAGTGAAAGTAAAAAGTGCACTGTATCAAGGAATTGTTGTGCCAACAGTGATGTATGGGGCTGAGACATGGGCTCTGAAGAAAAAGCAGAAAAGAGGGCTGGATGTGATGGAGATGAGCTGCTTGAGGAGTATGTGTGGAGTTACTCATAGAGACAGATTGAGGAATGAAGAGATACGTAGGAGAGTGGGGCAGCAGGAACATTTGTCAGCCAGAGTGGACGGAAGGGTGCTGATCTGGTATGGTCATGTTGAACGAATGGGAGATGAAAGGCTTACAAAGAGAATATGTGAGTCAGGTACAAGGGGAGATAGAAGGGCAGGAAGACCCCCATTGAGATGGAGAGACTGTGTAAGAAAGGCTTTGGATGATAGAGGAATTACTATAGATCAGGCAGGGGAAGTGGTGGTGGACAGGAGTGAATGGAGAATGCTTGTGAATAGTTGAATGAACACGTGGTCATTTGGAGTAAGGGGTCGGGCGCAAGTTAGACTAGATAATAGTCCATCAGGCGCCTGGCCCGGGGAGACGATGAATATGAAGGGTGCGCCTGGAGGTGTGGTGGGAGGGCTTGTGGCTTTGGCTTCGCTGCATGTCTGCCTGCCGAGATCGGAACCTCTCCGGGTGGTCGGGGGCCGGGGGAGTGCTGGAGCGACCTTGGTGACCCTGGTCTCTGGGTCTTCTCCTGGGTGACCTGGATGTGTGTGAGTTTGTGCTTTTTATCTGTGTTTATTTGTTGTTTTATGTTGTTTTTGTGTTTTCCCTGTTCTTGCTCTGTCTTGAGTCGCCTACCCCCAAAATGGGGATTGGGCCTGAACATATAGATAGATAGATAGATTACAAAAAATATAGTAATAATGATAAAAAATATGCCGATAATAATTATGGCAACAATGATGATTAGATAGTATTGAAACATTGAATAAGTGAGGATACATACAAAGAGTTGTATCACAACAATAAGGGTTTACATTTAATGATATACAAATATTTGACTTCCATACTGTGCTTGCAAGCATAAATATGCCTGCAAGGTATTTTCACCAAATGTTGTGTTACTCCCCTCATAGGTTTTGACAGAAGGTTGTATTAATAAATGAGGGTCAAGGATAACTCCTTCAATTAATTCCATACAATCGTCAACAACTTATCGGGTAGTAATATCCTAAATATTGCGAATACCGTAATATAATATGGTCATATTTCTTAAGGGGTCCAACAAGAGGGGAGTGAATGCATGGGTGTCAGTCAATGTTAACTAATTATTATTGGTAACTGGTTATCAAGTATAGTTCATTGCCAATTTCACCAAAAATCCATGTATTCGTTTTCGAAATAGTTTGCGGAGACAGACAAACGCCAGGGAATTATTGCAGTGCTCCCCTGTGTTATTGCAGTGCTCCCCTGTGTTATTGCAGTGCTCCCCTGTGTTATTGCAGTGCTCCCCTGTGTTATTGCAGTGCTCCCCTGTGTTATTGCAGTGCTCCCCTGTGTTATTGCAGTGCTCCCCTGTGTTATTGCAGTGCTCCCCTGTGTTATTATTGAAGTGCTCCCCTGTGCTATTGCAGTGCTCCCCTGTGTTATTGCAGTGCTCCCCTGTGTTATTGCAGTGCTCCCCTGTGTTATTATTGCAGTGCTCCCCTGTGTTATTGCAGTGCTCCCCTGTGTTATTGCAGTGCTCCCTTGTGTTATTTACAACGGAAGTGGACATAATAAGAAGCATTCATGCCGAATGTAAATGCGCAACTGAACATGCTTGGCAGTGTTGTTTCAATTATAATGCCTATATATGTTCCATGCTGGCTACCTCCAGACAATATTATTCAAGTTATGAAGGACCTGTAAGGGTCGCACCACACCAAGCCCGCAATTAGACATATTCCGGCACAAATTGTTCGATCGGTTACATGAGGGAAGAAGAAAAAAACATACCTTGAATAACCCGTTGCATTAACTCACATTTTGAGTCAGCTGTTCAAACTGCCACAGCAGATTATGTTTGAAAACAAAATCTAGTGTGGCAGTGTGAAAGAGCGATTCCTGATGTGAAGCTATTTCATGTCGTTTTTTACTGGTGTAACTGATCGAACAGTATGCATCAGAATATGTCTGGTTCCGGGGTTGGTGTAGCGCGACCCTATTGACGGAGAAACCGTTCACACCAGAAAATTCGTCATAAGAATGCGGTTTTGTCAGTGGATGGTGCTCTTGAGGAAAACGAAGATACTAATAATCCTTTGGCTGCACAAAAGACAATTACGACATAGTCGTAGGACACGAAAGCACTTGGTGCATCCCATTAACAGGTTCTGCAGAGCGAAGGGTGAATATCACTATAAATTCCTTCATATAATTAATGATGAAGCTTGGTGTGTGGCGTGTGTCCGAATGAAGCCACAGTCATGGATATATTGTATAACACAACAGGTGATGACAATTATGCTACACTGTACACCATTATTTATATACGTACTCGTACAGTTGACCAAGTTATACAATCCCTGATATTTAGTATGAAAGTACAATTAGTGTGGTCGTGTTACAGTGTTATTTCAGCACATGAATTAAATACTGAATGATAAAGTATAATTATAATTTATTAGTACAATCATCCTTCCTTACATGAAGTCAGAGAGTGTACGTAAATTAGTGTGGCCAAATAAATGTACATGTCATACTCTAAAATTGTTACATGCTCTTCGTCAGCTTGCCTTCCTCAACACGTAATTCCTGTGATATACCATACAACAAATATTATAAAATCACGATGTCTATGCTTAGGATGGCCATATGTTATATATAGCCTCACGAGACTGTACTGCTAAGATTAACGATTTGGTCATGGATGTCTGGTTGATAACTGCGGCACCGCACATATCTACAGCTCCTCAACAATTCCGGCAAACAAGGCATTGGCCAATTTTCGGCTTCGGATTTTCTGGTCAATCTGTTTCGCATTGTGAACGGTTCGGTCATAACATTCATCATTTCAACGGGTGATTTGATGCCGTATTTTCTCGACGAAAACGATCAGACATATTGCGTCGGATTCTGCCTGGTTACGGGCTTGGTGTGGTTGCACCTTAAGAGTTAGAGTTAGATATTTGTTTACCCTTTCATTACCAGAGATTCTTTCTAATGTGAATAATATCCTAACTGTAGCATTAATAAAGTATAAACATATTAATATAATGGAGAGGGTTAACAACAAATAATGTATATATTTGTATCGGCAGCGCTTGCATTGACTTTGCTGTAATATGAATATCAGGGTTACATGTTTGACTTACTTTGGCCTTATATTAATCTTAACCACAAATGACTCGTATATATAGTATTTTCATTATGATTAATCAAGGAGTCCTGACCCCAAACCTCACATATTTCCAAACGAGCTGATATTTCTACCATTTGGTAGGAATCAACTAATTAATGGTTGTGGATATTTACAGTACGTATACTCCAGACATCAGTTTCTAAACTCGTTATAATAGTATACAGTATATTATGTTCTTATTCATCCTGTTTCATCCTCGATTATTTCCTTTCCCCTCTTGTCCTCCTGCCGGTATTATTTTATTCTCTTATTACCTCGAGCATGTAGCATACTATTCATATCTCTCTCTCTCTCTCTCTCTCTCTCTCTCTCTCTCTCTCTCTCTCTCTCTCTCTCTCTCTCTCTCTCCATCAAGCACGACAAAATCTCTTGCATCTATTTTTTGTCCACTTCAATTTCGTGGGCTTGACCTGGGCATGACCTTTGTCGTGGCGGGTCAAAAGGGTGTGGCGATTGTGGGGTGGGTTGGTGGGTGGGGGCTGGGTGAGTTAAGAGGGGTGGGTGGGGTGAGGTGGAAGGGTGTGTTGATCGGGGAATTCATTGATGTGTGGCAGGGTTAGGTGGGGTGAAGTGGGAGGGTGGGTGGGTAGAGTGGTTGGGTGGGAATTGTCATTGTCGTGTGGTGGGGTTAAGAGGGTTCGGTGGGGAAAGTGGGAGGGGGGTTTGGGTGGAGTAGGGTAGTAGAGTGGTTGGGTGGAAGTGTACATTGAATTGTGGTGGGGTTAGGAGAGTTAGGTTGGGTGAAGTGGGTGGATGGGTGGAGTGGGGTGGGGGTGGACATTGGATTATGGTGGAGCTAGGAGAGTTAGGTGGGATGAAGTGGGAGAGTGGGTTGGTTGGGGTGGTCATTGGATTATGGTGAAGTTAGAAGAGTTAGGTAGGGTATAGTGGGAGAGTGGGGAGGTAGAGTGGTTGGTTGGGATGGACATTGGAGTGTGGCAGGGTTAGGAGAGTTAGGTGCGGATGGGCTTACGGGTTGAGTGGGATAAAGTTGATGTCCCTTGATACATCAATACTGAATAACTGCAGATAATTGTTATCTTTACCTTGTTATACCACCATTAACCACTTCAATATGATGACATAATTAAATTCCTTCTTAAAATAGACGGGTTGTCTCATCTTAGGAAGGTCATAATTAAAATAATTGCAATATATATATATATATATATATATATATATATATTATTTGTTTTCCTTCCTTTACCACATCGCCATATGCTTGTCCATATTATGATTATATTTAACTTTATTTATTCTTCCAACTCTGCCATATATCTCCTTGCTTTTGCAATACGTGAAATGTTTTACAATTCCACCTTCTTGGGAACGTAAAATTAAAATTAGTATAAGTTTGATAAAGAGATTATGGTAGACGGAATTACTCTTAAAGTAAATTATCAATATTGAATTTAAAAGTTGCCTAATTAAATAATTATATAGACGTACAATATACGAAATTCATTGTTAAACATTTCGTAATTACTACTACAGTAATCTAAGGAAAGACTTGCTGCAGTGTATGATTTAAATGCGATAGTATTGGTTCAAAGGATTCTTAAGGCCTGGGTTATACAATACTAAGCTGGATAAGTGAATCTAAGGGAAACAAATACATACAACTAGTTAATATAATGTAAAGTAAAGGGCATACGAAATACAACTAATTACTTCACAGCGACAATGTACAATATCACGACTTTAAGTCATATATAATAATCCTGGGTCTCTGGTGACCGCAGAAAATAATAACACTTTTTATTAAGTACAATCTCTTGCTTTACCTAGAACAATGTGACCATGAACACTCTCGTAATTGCGAAATCGTTAAGTTAATATGGATTTAAATTCCGGAGAACCTCAGTATGTTAATATCACGATACCTGTCTTGGCAAGGTTTAGGGAACAGCAGACACTATCTTTAACACTTTTGGGTTCTGCAATACTAAGCTCAACGTGCACCATACTGATTAAGTAATAGATTTGTCTAGCTTTCACTGCTTGGGTTCAGGGAACAGCGAGTATCTTTCTCTCTGATCAATTATATTCCTAGCTTGGCAACTTCGGTTCAGGGAACAGTAAGAGCATAAATTCAGGGAACAGTAATCGATTTAATCTATCTAATTAATGACTAGTATTGGATCTAAACTAACTGGATGAAGCAAGTTGTAGGTTTCGTGATCAATTACTTGTCTTGGTTCAGGCAACAACAGACAGTCTTCAAATAAAGGCCCTATCAACACTTCTAACAGTGTTCTAAGGATCGTCTAACAATCCTATAATAGTCTAATACAGCTAGTCCAAAAGGTTGTGGGGTGGCCATCCAGGACCAGGGCGTCTCGGCAGCTCGTCACTCATTCAGCAGGCACCTCCTGGGGTCTCTCAGCTCGTCAGCTGGGATACACAAGGGCATCAACAGTAAGGCCACACACAGGGCATCGACAGCAGAACCTCTTGGGTAGTGGGACCTCTCAGGGCGTCGTCAGAGGGGGCTGGCTTAGTAGTAAGGTACACAGGCCTCGTTGACTGTTTCTGCTTCCGGCTTCAGGAGCTTCAGGAGCACCACCTCCCAGTGCGTCATTAGCTCCTCAAAGTAGGGATCGGGGGTGCCCAGCTAATATCTCTCGATGAGGGCTCTTACTACAAGCAGCTAGGTACACTCGGATGCAGGGGGTAGACCTATTAGTGGCTGCGGGAGACACATGGTTTATCTAGAATTTGTTTGGTTCAAGTCCGATAACAAGTATCTTTCAATGTAACCTCCTTGCGTGTACTCTTCCACTAGGCTAGTTCCACCCCCACACACTTCAAGTGCTACATGAGAGGAGAGGGTTGACTGCTGGGGCTGCAGGGGAAGGGTAGTCGGGTTCTGGTGAATAGTGACTGTCTGCCTCTGGGCTGATTACAAGGCCTTATATAGCTTTGACTCTTGATCCTGAAATTTGGCAAAGGTTTGGTGCACCTTTGGCTGCCTGTCTCGATCAATGGGAGGGAAGGCCGAGTGAGCTTATTGGCCAATGGGAGGGCTGACATTCTTCTCATCATCAGCTGCAGGGCTCTGGTTCGGCCATTAACTTATCTCCGTCACCTGTCCTATCTCTTCAGTACGGCCACCCGATCCTCCCAGCCGGCAGCGCTTGAGACACTTTTGCGCTGCCGACGGGGTGGATCTCTGGCATTACTTCTTTGATTTCCCATGGAATGACTTCTGCTTCCGTGGCCGAGGACCCTCGGAGAGTGCTGAACGCATTACCGAGGTAATCCTCTCGGACATGGAAGTGTACATTCTATTTTATTTCTCTCCGTCTAATGCAAACAAATCTTGGCTTACTCATGCTTGTTCTGCTGCTGTCCACAACAAGGAGGAAGCATTCAAACAGTACCGACGCCTTTAAATTCAAGAATCTCATTCTTCCTATGTTTCTGCCCGGAATCAAGCCAAATCTGTTCTTCGACTTGCCAAGCACTCTTTCATCAATAATAAATTCACTGAACTATCCAACTCTAGCTCTTCCCAAGCTTGATGGCATCTAGCCAAAAACCTCTCCAATAATTTTTCTTCCTCTTCTTTCCCTCCCCTTTTCCACTCTGATGGCACAACCATCACTTCTTCCTCTGACAAAGCTGAAATCTTCGCTCAAACTTTTGCTAGAAACTCAACTTTGGATGATTCCGGTGCTATTCCTCCCTCTCCACCCCCCTCTACCCTATTTATGCCTAATATCCTAATCTCTTCTAAAGATGCACTTTCTACCCTCTCTGGGCTTAATACTAAGAAGGTGTACGGTCCGGACGGTGTTCCTTCTGTTGTACTCAAAAACTGTGCTTCCGTGCTGATCCCCTGCCTAGGCAAACTCTTTCGTCTCTGTCTCTCCTCTAATGTCTTCCCTTCTTGCTGGAAGTTTGCTCTCATTCAACCTGTTCCAAAGAAGGGTGACCGATCTCAACCCTCCAACTATCGTCCAATTGCTCTCATCTCTTGTATCTCTAAGTTTTTTAAACTATTCTTGCTTCCAAATTTCTTAAGCATTTCTCTCCTCATAATCTGCTCTCATATCGCCAGTATGCCTTCCTTAGGGGTCACTTTACTGGTGATTTTCTTTCATATCTTACTAATTCTTGGTTATCCTCCTTTCGGGACTTCGGTGAGTCCTTTTCTATTGCACTAGACATATCTAAGGCCTTTGATAGAGTCTGGTACAAATCTTAATTTCTAAACTACCCTCCTTCGGTTTCTATCCCTCCATCTGTGCCTTTGTCTCTAATTTCCTTTCCAGCTGTTCCATAGCTGCGGTTGTGGACAGCCATCGCTCACTTCCTCATCCTATCAACTCTGGAGTTCCTCAGGGCTCTGTCCTATCTCCTATTTCTAATGTTCATAAATTATCTTCTCAACTGTAGCTCCAGTCCCATCCATTCATAGGCAGACGACTGTACCTTACATAACTCAATTAGTTTTCCAGAACGCCCCGGCCAACAGTCCCTCTAAAACAAAGGTAATAAAGCCATGGAACACTTATCTTCTGATCTAGCTACTATTTCCAATTGGGGTAGAGAAAACCTTGTTGCATTTAATGCTTCCAAGACCCAATTTCTCCATCTTACTACCCGTCCGGAATCTACAGAGGACAATCCCTTATTCTTCAACAATACAAGAATCAATCCTTCATCTTCTCTCAATATTCTTGGCGACTCTTTTTCTTCTGCTCTCACTTGGAAGAACCATATTACCAGTCTTGCAAAGGCAGCCTCCCAGAAGCTGGGTATGCTCAACCGCCTCAAGGGGTTCTTTACCCCTGCGCAGCTTCTTGCTCTATACAGGGGCACAGTGCGTCCATGTATTGAGTATTGTTCACATGTGTGGGGAGGATCCTCTCACACCGCACTCCTAGACAAAGTAGAAAGGAAAGCCTTTCGTATCATTAACTCCCGTCCACTCACCAACTCTCTGCAATCTCTCTCTCTCATCGCATCAATGTTGCATCTCTCTCGCTATTATATCGCTACTACAATAATCAGTGTTCCTCGGAGCTTTCCCAGTGTATACCACGTCCTCTACGTAGGGTACATAGTACCCGTCTTGCAACACAATCCCACCCCTACTCTGTGCAACTCTCCAACCCAGGAGTGAAATGCTATTCTCAGACTTTCTTCTATTCAACTGCTGAGCTCTGGAACTCTCCCAGAATCAGTCCTTCCCTCTTCTTATGACTTAAATTGCTTCAAACTCCTGGTGTCCAGGCATTTTAGCTCGAACGTCCCTTGATTTTGGCCCTGTCACTCTTTCAACTCTGGGGGAGACACTCGCTACAGGCAGTTCTGCCTTTTGTCTCCCTCATTCACATAGATTTGTTTTTATATATATACATACAGTATATATATATATATACATATATATATATACACGGTATATATATATATATATATATATATATATATATATATATTGTATATGGATTATTATGAAGCTGGCCAAGTTATTCAAAAAGCTTAGAAAGGGGTCAGCCAGGCAAATGCTTTCTGATCTCATGACAATGAGCATCCCCAAATCCCCCACAGTCACCTCCCCCCCAGAACAAGTGGCACAAGCCCTCTTCGCCAGAACCCCTTTCCAACCCTCTAGATGTCCATAACCAAGATTTCCTTCCTTCGCCTGGAACTACCGGGAAGAGGTTGGAGCCTCTCCAAATTTCTCCATCCTCCCATTGGCCGAACCAGAGCCCTGCAGCTGATGATGAGAAGAATGCCAGCCCTCCCATTGGCCAATGTGCTCACTCGGCCTTCCCTCCTATTGACCGAGACAGGCAGCCAAAGGTGCACCAAACCTTTGCCAAATTCCAGGATCAAGAGTCAAACTGTAAGAAACTAGAAGCCCTCTGATTGGTTGGATCTTCCAGCTGGCTATATAAGGCCTTGTAATCATCCCAGAGGCAGACAGTCGCTATTCACCAGAACCCGACTACCCTTCCCCTGCAGCCCCAGCAGTCAACCCTCTCCTCTTATGTAACACTTGAAGTGTGTGGGGGTGTAACTAGCCTTGTGGAAGAGTACACGCAAGGAGGTTACATTGAAAGATACTTGTTATCGGACTTGAACCAAACAAATTCTAGATAAACCAAGTGTCTCCCGCAGCCACTAATAGATCTACCCCCTGCATCCGAGTGTACCTAGCTGCTTGTACTAAGAGCCCTCATCGAGAGATATTAGCTGGGCACCCCTGATCTCTACTTTGAGGAACTAATAACGCACTGGAAGATGGAGCTCCTGAAGCTGCGGGAGCCGGAAGTAGAAACAGTCAACGAGGCCCTTGTACCTTACTACTAAGCCAGCCCCCTCTGACGACGCCCTGAGAGGTCCCACTACACGAGAGGTTCTGCTGTCGATGCCCTGCGTGTGGCCTTGCTGCTAATGCCCTTGTGTATCCCTGCTGACGAGCTGAGAGACCCCTGTTGCTACCCCTCCAGGAGGTACCTGCTGAATGAGCGACGAGCTGCCGAGACGCCCTGGTCCTGGAGGGACACCCCTCAATCTTTTGGACTAGCTGTATTAGACAATTATAGGATTGTTAGACGATTCTTAGAACAGTGTTAGAAGTGTTGATAGGGCCTATATTTGAAGACTGTCTGTTGTTGCCTGAACCAAGACTAGTAATTGATCACGAAACCTACAACTTGTTTCATCCAGTTAGTTTAGATCCAATACTAGTCATTAATTAGATAGATTAAATCGCTTACTGTTCCCTGAATTTAAGCGCTTGCTGTTCCCTGAACCGACTTTTTCAATTTAGTTTCATATTATATATTTTAATGTGTTTTAATTAATCTTCACCTTTTTTACTTTACAGGTACGTATGTGAAACATCTATTATTATGATATTCAAGTGTAAAGTATTTTCATGTTAATCACATTTATTCCAACTCCTGATGCGGTGTTGCCACCACTCGCAGTACACTAGCCGCTTGGAGAGCATGCGCGGTGACTCTCCTTGATTCCCCTTGATTCCCGTCAACTCCCCGTAACCCTCATTGATTCGCGTGTATTACCTACTTATATCCCAGTCACTCCTGGTGAGTCACTTTACATATATGAATTTAACTGTCAGTTTATATTTAACTCGCTCTGACTTCCATTGCATTCCTCCGAACTCCTACTTGATCCCCTACAACTCCTGTTGACTCCTATTGTACTCCTCTTCTACTCTTATTGTGTTCCCCTTCGCCAATTGGTGGCTATCCCACTCGCGTTGACTCACGTCCAGTCCCAGTCACTCGCGCACTAAAAATTGTCCGCGAATCATGAGAGTCATTTACGAATCAACGAGAGTCCATGGGAGTATATGGGATTAGATAGGAGTCAACGAGAGTCAATGAGAGTTGTCGGGCTCGCGGCCCAAATTTCGTGAAGGGGTGAAATTTTGCCGGATATGGCCAACCCGCTGCGACTGCCCGCGCCTGGCCGGGAGTCAAACAGGAGTCGGTAGAGTCAATAGGAGTCATCAATTTTTGCCGCGAATAAGAACGCGAGTCCAAATTTTTCCCTACTCCCAGTGATTCTAGCTCACACTCCTGTATGTGTGAACCATGTTTAACACTCTTGCTAAAACAGTTTCCCAGAAGCTGGGTGTGCTCAACTGCCTCTGGGGGTTCTTGACCCCTGCGCAGTTCCTTGCCCTGTACAGGGGCACAGTGCGTCCATGTGTTGAGTATTGTTCACATATGTGGGAGGATCCGCTCACACAGCACTTCTAGACAAAGTAGAAAAGAAAGCCTTCTGTCTCATTAACTCACGTCCACTAACCAATTCTCTGCAGTCTCTCTCTCTAAGCCGCAATGTTGCATCTCTCTTACTATATTATCGCTATAAAAATAATCAGTGTTCCTCAGAGCTCTCTCAGTGTATACCACCCCCTCTTCGTAGAGCACGTAGCACTTGTCTTGCAACACAATCCCACCCCTACTCTGTGCAACTCTCTAACCCAAGAGTGAAAAGATATTCTCAATCCGTCTTCTATTCAACAGCTGAGCTCTGGAACTCTCTCCCAGAATCAGTATTTCCTTCATCCTATGACTTAAATTGCTTCAAACTCCGTGTGTCCAGGCATTTTGGCTCGAAATTCCCTTGCTTTCTGCCCTGCCACTCTTTCAAATCTGGGGGACGCACTCATCACAGGCAGTTCTGCCTTTTGTCTCCCTCATTCATATAGAAAATAAAATACTCTATATACAGTATGTATATATATATTCCCCCCCTGGGGGAAAGGGAATAGAATATGCCCCACGTGCCTTCTGCGTGTCGTAAGAGGCGACTAAAGAGGTTGGGTCGGTGTGCTTGCGACCCCCACCCGTAAAAAATGCCTAAGCAAAGAAAAACGAACGAACAGCCTCGGATGCGGACGGAACCTATGTTGACGAACCACGACCGACTAAGGACATTCCTTCGGACATTCTGAGAATGGCTACATGGATTGTTAGTGGCATGAATGATGGCACAAAAGAGAGAGAGGTTCTGGAAGTGCTAGTGAATGCCAGGCTGGATGTATGTGGAATGACAGAGACCAAATGGAAAGGTTCAGATGTGAGAGAGTGGGAGTGTGGAATGGGTGTGTGTGCTGGAGTGAGTGAAGGAACAGCGAGAGAAGGTGCGTGTTTGTTTGTAAGTAGCAAATGGAAGGAATGTGTAAGAGAGTATGGGTCTGTGGGTTCAAGGATTGTGTGGGTGAGAATGAAAGTAGGAATACAAACGTGGGTGATTGTGTGTGTGTATGCTCCGACAGAGGATAAACTTGAAAGAAAGAAAGAGGAGTTCTGAATGAATGTGGAGGCGTGCCTGGAGAAGTTTGACAAGAACGAAAGAATATTTCTGATTGGGGATATGAATGGTAAGGTGGGTGATAGGAAAGTTGAGGGAGTGGTGGGAGGGTGGGGGGTACCATCAGAGGTGAATGGGACTGGTAGTGCACTTGTGGACGTATGTGTGGGGAGGAGGCTGTGGATAGCCAAAACCTTCTTCCGACACAGAATGATCCACAGGTACACGTGGAAACGAGTGTGGACGATGGAGGATGAGACAGTGGTGGAACGAAAGTCATTGATTGATTATGTATGTGTGGATGAACGAATGAAAAAATCTGTGATGGATGCTAGGGTGTATAGGGGTATTGGAGGGGGTCTGTCTGATCATTATGTAGTGGTAGCTAAGGTTAGGATACAAAAGAAGAGGGTGAGGAGAGCTGGAGGGAGGCGAGAGGAGGGTGGAATGGTGAGGAGGGTGGAGAGGTTGCAGGAGGAGGAAGTCAGGGAGGAGTACAGGAGAGCAGTGGAAAGACGACTAGGTGGGTTCGACCTGGAAGTTATGGAGGAAGTGGAGGAGATGAGCAAGGTGTTTAAGGATGAGATCTGTGCAGCATGTGAGGAGGTGTGTGGAGTGAGGAGAAGAGGGAGGGGAGTGAAAGGTACAGCATGGTGGACAGAAGAGGTAAGAATAGCTGTGGAAGAAAAGAAGAAAGCATATGGAGAGTGGTTGGGTAGTAGAGGGAATGAAGATTTCGAGAGACAGAAACGAGCAAGGTATGTGGAGAGTAAGAGGGTGGTGAAGAGAGTAGTGAAGGAAAGTAAGAGAAGAGTAGATGAGGAATTTGGAAGGAATCTGAGTGTAAAATGGAGGGAGAGTAAGAAACTGTTCTGGAAAGAAGTCAAGAAAGTTAGGGAAGGTAGCAAGCGAAACAGTAAGGGTGTGAAAGATAAGAATGGGAGAATGCTAGCCGAGAAGCAAGAGAGAGTCGAAAGATGGAGGGAGTACTTCAATGAGTTGCTAAATGTAAGGAATGAAGAGTCAGCAAACATAGCTGGATATGGTATGGGAGGGAGAAGAAGAGAAGTAGTGGAGGAGGAGGTGGGGATCAGGAGGTCAGAAGTGTGGGAAGCCATGAAAAGAGTGAAGTTGGGGAAAGCACCAGGAACAGATGGAGTGTGTGGGGAAATGTTGAGGTATGGTGGTGAGATAGTGATCGAATGGGTATGGAAAATGTGCAAACTAGCATAGGAGAAGGGGAGTGCACCCGATGACTGGAAGACTGGCATATTAGTCCCCCTATATAAGGGCAAAGGGGAAAGAGGAGTGTGTGGTAACCACCGAGGAATATGTCTTCTAAGCGTAGTAGGGAAGGTATACAGTAGGGTAGTGATTGAGAGAGTGAGAGTGAGAACGGAGAAATGGATAGGCGACGAGCAGGGAGGTTTTAGGAAGGGAAGAGGATGTGTAGAGCAGATTTTTACCCTGAATTGTGTTGTGGAGAAATATCTGGAGAAGAAACAAAAGGTGTATGTTGCCTTTATGGACTTGGAGAAGGCCTATGACAGAGTGGATAGAGAAGGTTTGTGGAAAGTACTTAGAATATACAGAGTAGATGGCAAGTTGCTGAATGCAGTGAAGAGCATGTATGAGGGTGCAAAGGCGTCAGTATGTGTGGAGAGTGAGCAGAGCGAGTTCTTTTACCTGTATGTTGGTTTGAAACAGGGGTGTGTGATGTCCCTGTGGTTGTTTACTCTATATATGGATGGAGTCATGAAAGAAATACTATCAAGAGCAGTGGATGTTGGTGTATCGCTGAAAAGGGAGGGAATTGAGTGGAAGCTACCTATACTACTGTTTGCAGATGATACAGTTCTGATGAGTGATAATGAATGGGAGTTGCAGGGTCTGGTAAATGAGTTTGGAACAGTGTGCGAAAAACGGAATTTGAAGGTAAATGCAGGGAAGAGCAAAGGTTGTGGTCTTCAAAAGGGGTGAAGTCACAGAGTGTGAGGTGAAGCTGACCGGTCAGGCTATGGAGATCGTCAACTCTTTTAAGTATCTGGGCAGTGTGTTGAGTAAAGATGGGACTATGGATGAAGAAGTGTGGGAGAGGGTACAACAGGGGAAGAGGGTTGTAGGAACGCTGAAAGCAGTAATAAGAAATAGGGTGGTCAGTATGGAAGTGAAGAAGTCCTTGCATGACAGTGTGGTAATCCCAACACTGACTTATGGAAGCGAAGCATGGACGTTGGTTGAGAGACTCAGACCAAGAGTGAGAGCAGTGGAAATGAATTACTTAAGAAGTGCGTGCGGAGTTACATGGAGGGATAGACAGACTAATGAGGAAGTACGAAGGAGGTGTGGTGTGGAGGTAGATGTGCTGGAAAGTGTGAAAAGGAACAACTTGAGATGGTTCGGCCATATGGAACGTATGGAAAGCGAGAGAATGACTAAGAGGGTGTACGAGAGCGAGGTGGAGGGACAGAGAGGGAGAGATAGACCGAAAGAGAGGTGGAAGGATGGAGTGAGGAAGTATATGAACGAAGGCGGTGCTGGTTGGGGGAAGGGGCGTCGACTGACTGGGGACAGAGGTGCATGGGGGATGTTCGTTCGTAGCTACCCCTTCGGGGATCACGGCGTCGGGCGATAGATAGATAGATAGATATATATATACTGTATATATATATATATATATATACATATATATGTATATATATATATATATATATAAAGAGAGAGAGAGAGAGAGAAAGTGAGAGAGGAAAGGGTAAGGGGAGCGGAGAGACGGTGCCACATTTTATTGGGTTGGTGGAGGTGGTATCGCTGGACATACAGACAAACTGTGGCTTGTGGTATTTTTAGGCAGGTTTGAGTACTTGTGTTATTATGTTTGACGTGCAAAGAGCCTGACAGAGAGAGGGAGAGAGAGAGAGAGAGAGAGAGAGAGAGAGAGAGAGAGAGAGAAAGAGAGGGGGGGGGGGGAGGCCAACGTCTGACACAAATGACTAAAGCAAAGAGAGAGCCCCTGAAGCAACCTACTGCATGTGAAGTATGAGGTGTGAGACATAAGGGAAGATGAGGCGGGTGAGGTATTTGACGAGTCAGGCAGTACAGGATGGTCAATTATCATGTCACACCTTCACAACCTACTGTTTAGTTTCACCTCAAGCGTTTATGCAATAGGCGCCTTCACACATGGGGAAATTGTGTTCGATTCATATAATAAGTTGCTTGAAATGAGGCACAGATGCTTGTTTAGCTCATTCAAAGACTTGTGTTCAACGCCGCTATCCAAGAGTCAACAGGCAGAAACAGTAAGGCTTTTCAATTACATAATGGGCCCTGGTAAAAAATTTGGATTGTCCAGAATGCCTCATATTTTGCCATCGATCAAACAAATCAGAATAAACGTGGAAGTATTAAGGCCTTAATACCTCCATGGGAATACATTTCGGACATGCGGCTGGTGTGAAGGCGCTTATTGGTTTGGTAAACATCAATTAAATCTTTCTTCTCCTTCACTACGATGTGGAACTATTACTTTTTTCGGCAAACACTAGACGATTCTATCCAGCTTAGGAAAGGTCTGTAGCATCAATGGCCACTATTATTTTATTTCAGCAAACACTAGACGATTTTGTCCAGCTTAGGGATAGTCTCTAGAAATCAATGGGGTGAAAACTACTGTGGCTTATTATAATGCCATAAGTCTATTCACAGCTGTAAAATATCGCCTAATGGTAACCAGAGTGCAATGTATGAGGCGTCATTTAACTGAAAGGGTTATAATAGGCATATGGAAATAAATATATTTTTGTTTCTATGTGGATGAGGGAAAAAACGCAGAACTGCCTGTGACGAGTGCCTGCCCCAGAGTTGAAAGAGTAAACGGGCCAAAATCAAGATTTTGTTTAGCCAAAATGACTTGACACATGGAGTTTGAACAATTCAAGTCATAGGATGAGGGAAGGATGGATTCAGTAAGAGTTCCATAGCTTAGGTGTTGAATAGAATAAAGATTGGAAACATCGTTTCACTTCTGGGTTGCAGAGTTGCACAGAGTAGGGGTAGCAATGTGTTGCAAGACGGGTGCTACGTGCTCTACGTATAGGATGTTTTATACACTGAGAGAGCTCTGAGGAACACTGTAATAGCGGTAGAATAGTGAAAAAGATGCAACATTATGTTGAAGAGAGAGAGAGAGAGACTGCAGATAATCGGTGAATGGAGTACAAAGGAGTACAAAGGAAATCAAGCAACAACAGGTCTAGTGACCCTTCTATTCTGCTTGTCCTCCAAAACACTGAGGATCAAGTGTCCAAACAGTGGTTTAGAGTGGGTAAGGGAACATTGGAAAGGGAACTACTGCCCTGGAAGTAATGTCCGTGGCAGGATTAGGAAGTTAGTAGGGGACAGATGGGTTAGTAACTGAGGGGGAGATAAAATAAAGTTATTCATTTACAAATGCAGTCAGTCGTGGGTTTGATGCGAGATATTTGTCTAAGCGGAGTTTAAATGAAACAACGGTGCTGCAGTCTATAACGTCTTGGGGAAGGCCATTCCACAAGTTGACAACTCGATTGAAGAAGAAATTCTTAGATTCGTGCGAGTTAAAAGATTTACCAATAATTTTGCAACCGTTTCCCCGAGTGTAATTAGATTTGTTGATAGTGAAGTACTTACTACAGTTCATATTGTCGATGCCTTTGATGATTTTGAACACTTGAATTAAGTCACCTCTTAATCTGCGCTAGGTTAAAGGAAATAGATTTAATTCTCTAAGACACTCTTCGTATGGTTTGTTCTTTAGGCTAGGTATCATTTTGGTAACTCTACGTTGAACTCGTTCTAGCTTGTTTATATCTTTTTGGTAATAAGGGCACCAGGATTGAACGCAGTATTCCAGAAGAGGGCGGACTAAGGAATTGTAAAGGGTTAGGATAACTTCTTTGAATTTATGCTCAAATGACCTGCCTATAAAGCCAATTATTTTGTTTGCCTTCTTAACAACTTCTGAACATTGTTGACTCGGTTTTAGGTTACTCGATATTGTTACTCCCAGATCGGTTTCTCTGTTTACATTCTTAAGCTGAGTGCCATTCATCGAATATTTGCTTTCTCAATTAGGTATCCGATATGTAGTACTTTACATTTATCCGCATTGAAACTCATTTGCCAAATTTGGGCCCAACATGAAAATTTATCTAGATTGTGTTGCATATTGTCAACTTGTTCTTTTGAGAGTACGCTATTTGCAATTTTTGTATCGTCAGTAAATTTTGAGATTGTACAGGTGCGACCCTCATCTATGTCGTTGATATAAATTAGAAAGAGAATTGGTCCTAGTACCGATCCCTGGGGTACCCCACTACTTACATTGGTCCATTTAGATGCCTTACCGTTTATGACTACTCTTTGCTTTCTGTCGCTGAGCCAATTTTCTATCCATTTCAACACACCGTCTTGTATTCCATGTGCTTTTAGTTTTAGCAGTAAACGTTTGTGGGGAACTTTGTCAAAGGCCTTTTGAAAATCAAGGTATATAATATCTACAGCTTTACTCTCATCGTAGAGGTTGAGGATATCATGGAAGAAGTCTAAGAGGTTTGTTAAACAGGAACGTTTTTTACGAAAGCCGTGTTGAGTATCTTTAAGTATGTTATTTGCCTCTAAGTGATTTATGAGTCTGTCTCTTATGACCGTGTCTAGCATTTTACATACAATTGAGGTTAAGCTAATTGAACGATAGTTACTGGGTAGGGATTTGCTGCCTTTTTTGAATATCGGTGTTACGTTGGCTAGTGTGGTAAACTATCAATGGAAGTTAAATATTACTAAGCTATAATGAATCAAATAAAATCAATCTAAATGAATACTCTATATCTAAATTGAATTCAATCTGAAACAAGCTAATTTATATCCAAAGGTCTCACATAATAAATGTATATAATTATAGGGTAAGGTTATAAGGGTTAATATTAGCCAGGAATTAACTCACCAATAGTTCCACGTGGCAATGAGGCAAGGGAGAACGTTTTACCCAATATGGCGGTGGACAATGGGGAACGAGACTTCGGTCCCAAGACACGAGTCAAGTTAAAGAAAGAATAAATGATTACATGGGAATGGACATGATTATAATTTATGCTTATCTATCAGTCAGTCATGATGTCGATGAGAGCGTCGTGATGGTGTAGTTGTGTGTATTGCTGTATGTGTATTGTGATTAGAGGCACAAAAGCACGATCAACTGAGGGCGGAAAATTAGATGTTAACTGGTTGGTGTTCGTGAAGGCTCTGGCGTACCTCAAAAGCACACCTTGCTGCCTTGGCAAACCGCCAGGAGCCCAAATTATCGTACCGCATTTAGGTTGCTCTATACGATAAATTATATTAATATATACGATAAATTCATATATACTACATAAGACCATGGCAATATTGCTTAATAGCATATTAGGCCTTTTATAACTTAACTTATTTACAATCTTATAATATACGATCTACTCGTCCTACGTCGTGCTGTAGGAGAGATCGTGACGTCACAGAGACATACAAGATCACAAAAGAGTCATATTCTATCGTATTTATACGATAGCTAGCTTCCACTGATCAGGCATAGTCCCAGACTGCAAGGATTCATTGAATAGCAATGTCAGTGGTTTGGAGAGCTCATCCTTAGCTTCCTTTAGAACTCTAGGCGATATTGTATCAGGTCCAGGCGTTTTATTTACCTTGAGTTTATCTAAACAATTCAATACTTCTCTCTCTGTAATGGTGATATTGCTTAGAACATCTGAATTATCAATCTGAATCGGCGATGGTGTAGGGATATCACTGAGGTCTTCGGTTGTAAAAACTGATGCAAAGAAGGTATTGAGGGCATTACTCATTTGTACTTCGTCTTTGGTGTATTCTCCATTTTCATCGACTAGCGGTCCAACAGTTGAAGTAACTACTTTTTTCTTTCTGATATAACTATAGAATTCTTTTGTTTTACTTTGATTCGCAACATGTAACTCCATGGTCTTTTTACTTTGCTTAATTAACTTTTTGGCTTTGCGTCGTAGCTCTACAAATTTTACCCGTTCTTCGTCATTTTGTGAGGATATTAATCTATCATTAGCAAATTTTTTAGCAAGCAGACAGTCTGAAATATCTTTATTCCACCATTTGGGCTTATCATTATGGCCTGGACGCCGTATTTTCGATGGTATGCAGTCTTGCACTGCCTTAAGATAATTGGTTGTGAAACACTCCCAAGATGAATTTATGTCGTTACTGTTAGTCAGAAAGCTCCAGTCAATTTCTTTAAGCTTTGATTTAAGTTTATGAAAATTTGCTTTCTTGAAATTAGGGACTTTCTCAATGCTGCTATTTGATTTGTTACTAGTAAACTTTAAAGTGAAAGTTATCGTACGATGGTCGCTGTTACTGAATTCATCACCAACATTAAAATTCTCTATTAATTCTTCTTTTGTTGCGAGTACAAGGTCAAGCACATTATTACCACGGGTCGGAGATTGTACAAATTGAAAAAGTGAACTCTCTTGCAAGTTAGCATAGAGGTCGTGTCCAGAGTGTGAAGTAAGAATATCGCCGCATTTAGTCACGGGTAAGTTGAAATCGTCAAGAATTACGGTATCTTGTATGTTAGTTATTTCTGCAATTTGTTCATAAATTTCACTGTCAGTTTGCACTGATTGAGCTGGGGGTCTGTATAATAAAGCTAGTGTTATTTTAGTTCCTCGTTTATTATTTAATAGTACTCAAGATATGTCTATATTCGCAATTTGAGGTTTTGACATTAAGACGGGATTAAGACTTTCCTTTATAAATCAGAACTCCTCCATTTCTATTGATCCGACTTTTCTCAAACATTGTATAACCAGGAAGCGTACATTCGGCTAAAAAGTCTCTGTCTTCTGTATTTAACCAAGATTCTGTAATGCCGATTATATCATAATGTTCTGTAAACACGATTTCCTCTAGATCTGAAAATTTATTGCGTATGCTACGAGCATGGACCTGAGTTAAGGAGACAACAGGCTATATTTTGTACTTTATCTAGAAGTGTTGTATAAGAGGATCCTCCCCACACATGCGAATAATACTCAATACATGGACGCACTGTGCCTCTGTACAGACCAAGAAGCTATGCAGGGGTAAAGAACCCCTTGAGGTGGTTGAGCACACCCAGCTTCTGGAAAGCTGTTTTAGCAAGAGTGGTTATATGGTCTTTCCATAAGATATCAGAAGAAAAGAGACACCAAGAATACTGAGAGAAGATGATAGGTTGATTTGTGTATTGTTGAAGTATAAGGGATAGACCTGTGGTAGTTCTTGACAGGTAGACAAATGGAGAAATTGGGATTTTAAAGCATTGAAAGCAACAGGGTTTTCTCTGCCCCAATTGGAAATGGTTGATAGATCAGAAGATGGGCATGCCTTGGCCCTGTTACATGAGTTTTGGAGTGACTGCACGCTGGGGCGTTCTGAAAAATTTAGTTGAACAGTGTAAGGTAGAGTATATGAATGGATAGGTCTGGAGGTACAGTTGAGATCATTAATGAATAATAGAAAAAGAATTGGAGATAGGACAGAACCCTGAGGAACACCGGAGTTGATAAGTTGAGGAAATGAACGATGGCCATCCACAACCACAGTTATGGAATGGCCTGAAAGGAAATTAGAGATATATGCACAGATGCAGGGATAGAAACCGAAGGATACTTTGGAAATTAGAGATTTGGGCCACACACTAACGAAGGCTTTCAATGTGTCAAGAGCGATAGAATAAGTCTCACTGAAGTCCCTAAAGGAGGATGACCAAGAGTTAGTAGGATAAGACAAAAACTCACCAGTAAAATGATTGGCCCTTAAGGAAGCAATACTGGCGATCTGAAAGTAGATTATAAGATGATTAATGCCTAAAGGGCATAGCTCATGCAATATCTCATTCCATTTTATAACTGTCTAAAGCATGTTAAACAATGATTGATGCTGCACAGTTGTCTTGGTTTACCATAAATTTTGATCTGAAATAGTAAACAAAGCCATGTAAGTTATATTAAGCTTAGAAAGTTGATGGCAGCCCCTGTTGCCTCTCTCTCGTGGTCGTGGTAGACCGCCAAGTTCGAATATGTTTTGATATTGCCGTGATCTAGCTTACCCTGCTATATTTCATACGTGATGAAGTAATGTGAAGGCAGTATTTGAGATTTATATAACATGAGTGTAAAATGTGACTATCCTTAAGTATCTATCAATACAATTATTCATAGTTTGGTTTCGTTAATCATAAATAAATACGTATTGGCAGCTCTATCCATATGGCAACACTCACACCTCTTAATGATAGCGGCCCTAAAGGTACACATGTACTCTAGTACCACAGCGTTCATCCAACTATCAAAATATTCCATCTTGATTTTCACTTTCACAGTGTATTATTCGATAGCTTGCCATTATTTCTACATTTCATTATTAAGCTTATGCTGCTCATACAATTTATTATACCCCTCTATTAACACTAGATTAGCGGGCTAGCGGTTTATTTATATGTACCGCCCAGCGGGGTGTTTTTAGCCAAAATAGGGCTGTTTACGTGATCATTTTCATGCCTAAATAAGACCCAGAGCGTAAAACAAGTATCTATCCCTGAAAGGGCATAAACAGAGCTTTCCAATGACACCATAACGATCCTTTTATGATGGCTAGTTTTCTTGCAACAACCGCGCAACGCGAGTGCAAAAAGCATGTAATTCGGCACTTTCCCCATACAATTCCGTATATAGCGAGTGAGAGAGGGAGGGAGGAGGTGGGATTCGTGTCAGTAGGTTCGCCGCGGTGGTCTGGAGCAGTCATACGCTCGCTACTCTCCTGCCACCACTTGTCTCTCTCTCTCAGCAACATTATGTGCTGAAATTGCCACACGACCTATGTCGAGCGCCGCCAGATAGTCCAGATTTATTATACTCGACTTATGTTGCGCGCCGCTAGTTATGGGTTAAATATCTGTCCATCTTTTTAACCCGGGAACGGTGAGAACACTCTTAAGAGGTTTTGGTGGGCAAGGGCGAGGACCCTCTTAAGAGGTAAGGCCTAAAAAATAATTTTTAAAAGGCCCCAGTAGCACTTAAAACATGTTTTTTTTTTTTTTTTTTTTCCTCCATACCTCATATCACTTCTCCACATCTGTCAAAATCCCCTCCTTTCCCCCCCCCCCCCTTCAATTATCACCTATTGTCCCTGTTATTCCCTTATTCATTGGTATATTTTTGTGTAAACATCAAATTGATCCAATGCTGTGGTCTTCTGTGTTACGTAAGGTAGAGACTGGGAGAGTGTGAGGGAGTAACTCAGTACTGCTTCAGCCCTCGAGAGAAGAGGGTGTGAGGCCGGCTGGCTCACAATTGATGAACGAACCACTCGGTAATAATTCGCGATTTTGACCATCCAAACGATATTCCCACTTGTTTTATTGTTGTTACAGCTTACTATCTTAATATTATACATAAAATAGGCGCATATGAATAAGTAATAACGATATTTATCGTAAAATTACGATTATAGGCAGGAATGGAGCTTAATATTGCCGCCCAGAAGTGTGGTGTTCACGACACCCTGCGCGCGCACGCTGGGTTAACTGCTTTCAAAGCATGGAGTACTTAACAGAGATACTGAGAATCAAAATGGTGGCCATTGACCTGACTCCTGAAACTCTTTGACCGATTGTGTTATTCTATGGGTACCCCAATGCTTTATTATACATCACGAAAGATGGGAAATGCCTCTCGCCACCACCGTCCAAAACACTAATTTATTTATATTTACATTTATAAGAAACACGGACTACTATTTTTGCACATAAGAGGTATAGTGTACACTAACATCTATATAATATTTTCGATTGTCTGTCTGTCTGTGTGTGTGTGTGTGTGTGTCTGTGTGTCTGTTCTTTATGCATGGCCAAATTTGTTAAGCTAGAGCGTTCATACTTGGTATGCATAGTAAGGGGGTCCCTAGGCAGGTTTTAGTGAAAAAATAGAATTCCCCAGGGTGAAAGGGACTGAGAAAATGGGCGCGAAATCGGAAAAATCGCTTTTGGTTTTTAAAAAAATTGCCGTTTGGGGCATGGAACGTATGGAACGAAAGTTGTTCGCAGCCCCCCAAAATGGGGATACGGATGAGGTCAGATCCAAAATCGGATGTCATTTAGCGGCCGAAATCGATGTCGCCGTTTAATGAGGCACAGGGAGGTTATGGTAGTAGTAGTATTGTGATGATTGTGGTAGTAGTGATTGATGATGGTGATTATGGTAGTAGTAGTGGTGGTAGTAGTGATGGTGATTACCCGGGCAACGCCGGGTTCCCATACTAGTATTAAATATTTCTGTGCTGTCTATCTTTCCCCTAACTCTTCCAACTTTCCCAAATTCTTCGACTATCTAAACTCTAAAGTGGAACGTATTCTATCTATCTCTCCCTTCTCTGAAATCTCCATCTTAGGAGATTTCAACGTTCACCACTGCCAATGGCTCTCCTCTCACTCTACTGACCAATCTGGTGAACAAGCCTGCGTATTTTGTCTTTTCTATCTTAAATGACCTAGAGCAGCTGGTCCAGCAACCCACCCGTATCCCGGATGGCTTCGGAGATCGGCCCAACATTCTTGACTTATTTCTGACTTCTAACCCTTCCTCTTATACTGTCATTATTTTCTCTCCTTTGGGCTCCTCCGACCATAAACTTATCTCCGTCACCTGTCCTATCTCTTCAGTACGGCCATCCAATCCTCCCAGCCGGCGGCTCTTGTGGCACTTTGGCGCTGCCGACTGGGAGGCTCTCCGGCAGTACTTCTTTGATTTCCCATGAAATTACTTCTGCTTCCGTGTCCGAGGACCCTCGGAGAGTGCTGAACGCATTACCGAGCTAATCCTCTCGGGCATGGAAGCGTACATTCTATTTTCTTTCTCTCAGTCTAATGCAAAAAAATCTTGGTTTACTCACGCTTGTTCTACTGCTGTCCACAACCAGCAGGAAGCATTCAAACGGTACCGACGCCTTAAAACTCAAGAA
This sequence comes from Paralithodes platypus, assembly GCA_032716605.1. Classification (NCBI taxonomy): domain Eukaryota; kingdom Metazoa; phylum Arthropoda; class Malacostraca; order Decapoda; family Lithodidae; genus Paralithodes; species Paralithodes platypus. The sequence continues at coordinate 32,664,662 of CM064492.1, forward strand.
TCTCATTCTTTCTATGTTTCTGCCCGGAATCAAGCCAAATCTGTCCTTCGACTTGCCAAGCACTCTTTCATCTATATAATATTTTCGATTGTCTGTGTGTGTGTGTGTGTCTGTTCTTAATAGGCGGCCGCAGTTTTGGACCTGGGGAGCTGAAACTTTGCATGTGGGTGTCAATTGACCTGGGTCAGGTCATAGAGGGGGCGAGGCCACGATCGAAGGTCGTTTCGAGGCCGAAATTGACAAAAAAATGAAAACAATTGACAAAAATGGCCGTTTGGGGCAGAAGGAGGCCTCCGATCGAAAAGGTGTATGGAACGAAAGTTGTTCGCAGCCCCCCAAAATTGGGGTACTGATGAGGTCAGATCCAAAATCGGAGGTCGTTTAGCGGCCGAAATCGAGGTCACCGTTTAATGAGGCACAGGGAGGTCGGCGCCGGTGATTATGGTAGTAGTAGTATTATGATGATTGTGGTAGTAGTGATTGATGATGGTGATCATGGTAGTAGTAGTGGTGGTAGTAGTGATGGTGATTATAGTGATTACCCGGGCAATGCCGGGTACCCCTGCTAGTTTATGATAAGGAGATTAAATGAGGATAGCTGACTATGCCCTTTAAGAAATTTTGAAGTAGGAATGGTTTAAAAAACTTTAGAGATGTTTGAAATGGGAGCAATTGGAAGATAGTTTGACGGTTGAAAGCGGTCATCCTTCTTCGGGACAGGTTAAATGAGAGCAAATTTCCACCAAGAAGGGATGACGTTAGAGGAAAGACAGAGACGAAAGAGTTTGCCTAGGCAGAGAGTCAGCGCGGAAGCACAGTGTTTTAGTACAACAGGAGGGACACCATCCAGTCCGTACGCCTTCTTAGTATTAAACCCAGAGAGAGTAGAAAGTACATCCTTAGAAGAGATTATAATGTTAGGCATAAGTAGGAGAGAGGAGGGTGGAGCGAGAGGAATAGCACCGGAATAATCCATAGTAGAGTTTTTAACGAATGTTTGAGCAAAGAGTTCAGCTTTGTCAGAGGAAGAAGTGACACAGATGCCGTCACAGTGGAAAAGAAGAGGGAAAGACGAAAAAGAAAAGTAATTGGAGAGGTTTGTGGCTAGATGCCAGAATGCTTGGGAAGAGCTAGAATTGGATAGCTCAGTGCATTTATTAGTGATGAAAGAATGTTTGGCGAGTTGAAAAAAAGATTTGGCTTGCTTTCAGACAGTAACATAAGAAGAATGAGATTCTTTAGTTTGAAGGCGATGGTACCATTTGAATGCTTCCTCCTTATTGCGGACAACAGTAGAACAGGCGTGAGTAAACCTAGATTTTTTGTAATTAGACTAAGAGAAAGAAAAGATAATATATGCCTCCATGCCCGAGAGGATTACCTCGGTAATGCGTTCAGCACTCTCCGCTGGTCCCCAGCCAGGGAAGCAAAAGATATTCCATGGGATATCAAAGAAATACTGCCGAAGAGCCTCCCAGTTGGCAGCGCCAAAATGCCACAAACGCCGCCGACTAGGAGGATTGGGTGGCCATACTGGAGAGTTAGGACAGGTGACAGAGATAAGTTTATGGTCGTAGGAGCCCAAAGGAGAGAAAAGATCGACAGTATAAGCAGAAGGGTTAGAGGTTAGAAATAAAACAAGAATGTTGGGCCGACCTCCGAAGCGATCCGGGATACGGGTGGTCATTCAGGATAGAAAATATGAAGGCCTGTTCACCAGGTTGGACAGTGGAAAGAGAGGAGAGCCATTGGCGGTGGTGAACGTTGAAGGCTCTTAAGATGGAGATTTCTGATAAAGGAGAGATGGATAGGATGTGTTCCACATTAGAGTTTAGAAAGTCAAATAATTTGTGAAAGTCAGTAGAGTTAGGGGAAAGATAGACAGCACAAAAATATTTAGTATGAGAGTGACAGGAAAGTTTGAGCCATAAAGTTGAGAATTCAGAGGAGTCGAAGTCGGGAACATGAAAGCAAGTGAGCTTGTTGAACACATACACACAACATCCACCTTTGGCTTGAACATTAGAATAGAGAAAGAAGGAGGATACAGAAAAGGGATTGTTGGCAGTTGTTTCAGATACCTGAGTTTCGGTGAGGAAAAGAAGATGAGGTTTTGTTGAGGTTTGTTCAACGTGAGTTAAATTTATTATTTGCTAAGAGGTTTTTCAATACTTTTTCAACATGAACATACCTTATGCAACATTTGACAGACAATAATACTGTGCAATGTAAACCAAAGCATTTGATAAATTGACTTGGCGTATGAAGCAAGTGTATGCAAAACAATATATATATTCTTCCTTTCAAGAACAGAACTACCGAAAATATTTGACTCGGGAAAAAAGAAGGAAAAATAAAATCAAAGTAAACAAAGTGGATCGTACTTACTGACCAATCTATGCAAGCTATTTGGATATGGCAATGGGAAAGCTCACACCTAGTACATGTCCGCAGTTTATTGTTTGATTCGTTTGATTGATGGTGAGATATGGGCCTTACCGGACACTCCATATATCTTGCCAGGGCCCATCAATGTCATCTATAATCCTCACTGATTGTACCTGTTAATCTTGTATGACGTCATTGAGCAAATGTAACCTATTGAATAAGGTCAACAAGTATATGTACCACATTTTGTCCGCTTATCACATGACTGGAACTCAAGATCCGCTTGTGTGAGCTCGTCCATTGATGATACGGGTTGAATTACTTAATGGGAGATGTGATACAATGAGATCTGATAAACATAGCACATATTTGAGACATAAGATGACTAGAGAATAATGACAGAATGAGACAGAGAAAGACAGAAGTGAGGTGAAGGAGAGAGGGAGAGAGATTTACAAGGAATCGTTAGTATCTCAGAAACCTTGCGGTCCATTCCGAGGAGATACTCGAAGTGGAAGGAGAGAGACTGTTTAGTGCATTACACTCTTTACAGAGTGGGCAAAATACTATCTACTCTCTTCTTGAACTGCTCTACTAAACAACTATTTACAACTTCGGAGGGAAGTTTGTTCCAGATAAAACAGATCTTATATGTGAAAAAGTTTCCACATACTGTGCTGAACCTTTTCAATTCTAATTTCCAGCCATGATTGCGTGTTGTATTCATATTGAGGCTAAACATTTTGCTATAATCCACATTGACAAACCCATTAAGTATTTAAAAAACTTCAATGAGCTGACCTCGTAATCTGTGTGTCAACAAAGGTCACAAGCTCTCAACCGGTTATCATAGCTCATTCTTCTGAGCGATGGAATAAACTGTGTAGCCCTAGCTTGTACTCTTTCCAGTCGCTCTATATCTTTCTTCTTGAGTGCTGGAGACCAGAATTGAACAACATACTCGAGGAGAGGCCGTATCAGAGCGTTGTAAAGTGTGAGGACTATTTCCTCATTTCTATACTTAAATTGCCTCTTAATATAGCCCAATAATTTCTGAGCTTTCTTCTCTACTTCAATGCCCTGCTTGGAAAACTTTAGGTCACGGCTAATCAGAACACCCACATCCTTTTCCAAGTCCGTCACTTCCAGAGCCATTCCCAATAGTGAATAGCCTGAATTGGGGTTTACTTGGCCGATATGCATCACCTTTGCACTTGTCCAAGTTTAGAGGCATCTGCCATGTCTCCGACCATTCACCCAGTCTGTTGAGGTCCATCCTGAGCGGTTCAACCCCATTGGGGTCTTTCACATTCATTCGAAGCTTTATGCCATCTGCAAACTTGGAGATTACACTCAACAGAACAATATCGATGTCATTGACATATATGATAAACAGTAGTGGTCCAAGAACAGACCCATGTGGAACTGAGAAATGACTGGAGTCTACTCAGCAGAAACACCATTGATTACCACTCGTTGACTACCTGTTTGCCAACTTTCTATCCAATTTGTTACCTCTGTATTGATACCTAGTGCTCTCACTTTTGACATTAGCCTGCAATGAGGCACTTTCTCAAACGTTTTTTGAAAATCTATGTAAAGGATGTCTATGGCTCTACTTTTGTCATACTCACTCAGCATTTCATGGATAAATTCTGGCAAATTGGTAAGACATGATTGGTGTCACCTGAATCCATGTTGGGAATCTGTAATTAAATTGTGAATTTCTAGGTAGTCAACTATCTTGTCTACTAGTATCCCTTTTAAGAGTTTTACTATGATATAAGTCAAGCTAGTTGGCCGATAATTCTTGGGACACTCGTGATCCCCTTTCTTAAAAATTGGGGTGACATTGACCAGTTTCCAGTCTTCAGGGACATCACAATTTTCTAGTGATTTATTAAAGATGTCGGCCAAGAAAGGTGTGATTTCATCTCACACTTCTCTTAAAACTCGGGGAAGAAAGCTATCTGGGCTGGATGATTTGAACCTATTTAACTAATCTATTCTTTTTGCTACCTCCTCTGGGGTACATCTAATTCTGCTAAGAAATTCACCCTCTTGCACTAATCCTGGACTTGGCATGTCACTGGTATTTTCCCTTGTGAATACTGAGACAAAATATTCGGTCGTTCAGCTATATCAGTGTCAGAGGTTTGTAGTTGTCCTGTTGGATCCTTTAGAGGTCCAATGCTACTTTTGAATGGCTTCCTGCTGCTCACATAGCTGGAGAACTCTTTAGGACTCTTTGCAGAGGGCTGCAACCCTGAGTTCTTCATTCCGCATTGCTTCCTTTATAAGAAATTTCACTCTTCTACACTTATTTTTGAAGGAATCTAAATATCTTTGGTCTTGACTTCTTTTGGCCTTTCTGTATACAACCTTTCTCTTTCTAATTGATAAAGCTATGTCACTTGTGAACCATTTTAGTTAGGTTGAACCTGATTTGGTAAGCTTAGTAGGAACAAATGCAGCTTGTCGATCCATAAACTGCTCTTTGAATTAACACCAAATCGCATTACCATTTTCACCCTAAAGTCTGATATTGGATAAGCTTCCATGAAGGCCTTCAAAATTTGCACATCTGAAATCTAGTTTTGCACTCTTCGGACTAGTGGGTCTGCTGCTAAAGGTGCAAAGAGAGAACCTAACTTGATGGTGGTCACTACATCCAAGTGATTCCCCAACAAATAAGCTGGTCACACTTTCATCTTCAGTGGTAAACACAAGATCTAGTATATTGTTGCCTCTAGTTGGCTCGTTCACCCACTTGGTCAAGAATTTACCAATAGGTATCCTCACCAGGATTCGAACCCACTCACTCCAGGTATATTTGGGAGAGTCGGGCACCGTAACCACTCGGCCATGAGCGGATATAAGGAAAGCAACTTAGTTCTTATTTGAGGAACCAGATTTTTAGTCTCGTGGAGGACTATGCCTTCGAACACGTGGTGAGTTTATTAGACTTCGACCATGACTATTTTTTACGCTCCCCCCCCCCCCCCCCCGCCAACTCGGTTAAGTGATATACGATTTTTAATCGTCCTGGTACTATTATGGAACCTCTGAAAATGACAAATTTCAATTATGTACGATTAAGTACGACAGGTTGGGTAAGAGGTATCCTCACCAGGATTCGAACCCACTCACTCCAGGTATATTTGGGAGAGCGTAAAAAATAGTCATGGTCGAAGTCTAATAAACTCACCACGTGTTCGAAGGCATAGTCCTCCACGAGACTAAAAACCTGGTTCCTCAAAAATTATTTAATAAGAACTAAGGTTGCTTTCCTTATATCCGCTCATGGCCGAGTGGTTACGGTGCCCGACTCTCCCAAATATACCTGGAGTGAGTGGATTCGAATCCTGGTGAGGATACCTCTTACCCAACCTGTCGTACTTAATCGTACATAATTGAAATTTACCAATAGCAAACTCCACAAGACGCCAACCTTCAGCATCGTCATTTCTTGCTTCCCAGTTTACTAGGCAATTGAAGTCATCTAAGATCACACTGGTTTTACCCTCGATAACAGCAATCAGTCTTATGTACAGAAGTTCATCATTTTCAACATTTTGATGTGGGGGCTTGTACACCAGACCAATCCTATAGATAGAGCTACCTAGATTGAGGTCTACTCCAAGCAGTTCATGTTCTGACCTGATTTTGCAGTCAATTGGATTTAGAAGAGAGAGAGAGAGGTCTGGAGGGGTAACTGCAGGTGATGTTGGTGGGGTGATAGTTGACAGGTGAGGTGAGGGGTGAGCCGCCAACCTTATACCGTACCTTTCGCTCCATCACGAGAAGGAATGAACAGTCATCTGTACTTGTGTGTTTACTTGATCTCTCTCTCTCTCTCTCTCTCTCTCTCTCTCTCTCTCTCTCTCTCTCTCTCTCTCTCTCTCTCTCTCTCTCTCTCTCTCTCTCTCTCAGTATGAATACAAAACGCAACCTCGGCTTGAAGTTAAAATTGAAAAGGTTCAGCACGTATTTTTGGAAACTTTGTTCACATATAAGATCTGTTCTACTGGAACAAACTTCCCTCAGAAGTTGTAAGCAGTTCTTCAATGGAGCAGTTCAAAAAGAGAGTAGATTGTATTTTTAACACTGAAATGAGTGTGTGCACTAAACAATTTATCTCTTTCCACTTTTAGTATCTCCCCGGGATACACCGCATGGTCTTTGAGATACTAACTAGTCCTTATAACTCCTTGTAACTGTCTTTCTCGTGTGTGTGTGTGTGTGTGTGTGTGTGTGTGTGTGTTTGATTGATTGTTAGAAGAGTTTTGAGGTCAGGCACGTTCATAGTCAAATGATGTATTTCAATATACTGTATGATGATAATGTGAAAATAGATACTAAACTCAGATCAAAGTGGGTGCATGTGTCAGTGCGTGCATATCTCAACGTATAAGGTCTTTCAAAGCTTAGAGTATTTTTAGTCGAACAGTTTTAACTAATCATTAACATAATACTCTTAGATACATAACACATAGAGGCTTATAGTTGATGCATTTGCGTGTGTGGAGACAATGTGTCTACATACGCTGCAGTATATTAGTGGTTCTGCATTATAATTGTACGTATAAATTTGATTGCGTGTTTGTGTATGGGATGAGTAATCGTGTTTATGTGTGTAGTGTCTAATCGTGAGTGTGAGTTTATGTACGTATGTGTGAGTGTGTGCCTACGTATGTTTGTATGTGTGGTTAAGAACACATTCCCTGGTTTTTATAGTGAGTATGTGCACGAAAGTATCAATGTTTATACCAACGTACGTGACATGTGCTTGAGAGAGAGATGAGATGAGATAAGAGAAAGAGAGCGAGAGAGGGGGGGGGGGGGGGCGTTGGTATCACTGGACAGAAACATGATTTTGCGTGTTTGTTTATTAATCAGATTTAAGTATTTTTTTCTTCTGTGTTTCTATTAGTGTGGAGGAGACAATAGGCAAAGCTACCTGTAAACAGTGCTCCTACCAAAGTTGAAAGAGTGAGCCAAATTCAAGGTACGTTAGAGTCAAAATATTTGGACACATGGAGCTTGAAGCAGTTTAAGTCATAGGATGAGGGAAAAACAGACTGAGGAAGAGCGTTCCAGAGCCTATTTGTTGAGTAGAAGAAAGACTGAGAAACTTGGTTCACTCTTGGGTTAAAGAGTTGAACAGAATAGGGGTGGGAATGTGTTGAAAGGCGGCAGGTGCCCCCCACTCTCCGTAAGGGGGGTATACACTGAACAAATTCTGAAGAACACTGATTATTGTAATATCCATAGACAAGTGAGAGAGGTGCAACACTGCGGCGAGTAGATAGAGATTGCAGGGAATTAGCAAGACGAGGTGAGTTGATGAGACAAAACGATTTTGACTCTACCCTATCGAGAAGTGCAATATGGGTGGAACCTCCCTACACATGTGAACAATACTCGATACATGGGCGCACTGTGCCCCTGTGCAGAACAAAAAGCTGCGCGGGGGCGAAGAACCTACGGAGACGGTACAGCACACCTAACTTGTGGAAAGCAGTTTTAGCAATAGTGGTAATATATGATCTTTCCAAGAATGGTCAGAAGAAAAAAATATCACCAAGAACATTAAGAGAAGATGAAGGGTTGACTTTTGTTATTATGTTTGACGTGCAAAGAGAGAGAGAGAGAGAGTGTGTGTGTATGTGTGCGTGTGTGCGTATGTGTGTGAATAAATGTATGATAATGTATGAGATTAAATATAATCGAAGATTCACCGAGAGAACAAGTCAGAATTGTTTTGGAAGTGAGTTCTACGTTGCACAATTCATAAGCTTCCTGGAAATACTGACAAGATAAGATATTTCAACTGTTACAACGACTGACAGTACTTGTCATTATTCAGAATGTTCCAGGACAGCAAGACGACCTTCATCATTATATATGGAGGACTGGAGGTGCGACATTTAGAATCATTACTGTTAGTTACCGGTGTATGAAGATTAAAAACAAAAATGGTTCAATACCTATTGGAAATCGGAAACCCCCATGAAGTTATCTTTTCCATCAAGTGAAAATATAAATACGAGAAAAGTACTTATATCAAATATCTCAACCACATGAATACTTTTGCAAAGAGGAGGAATTAATTTAATCTAATAAAATGAAGACAATGATGAATTTACGTCAATATTAGTTTACAAGATTTATAAAGACCTTCCTCACCAGCAGAAAACCAACAGCCAATTGCCGAGATAAACACCAATGATTACGTTATCCCAGGTGTACCATGTCAACCTGGGAGTTACTGAAGATGTAAATACAAAAAGGAAACTATCGCATATTTACAATATTAATTGTTATACCAGGGTTTTTACCGGGGTTGTATATTGGTTGTGGAGAATTCCAAGATCATACAATATATGCATAAACGTCAAATAGAGGATACATATATCACTGAGTATAATACTAATGAACAGTTTTATTTATCTTAACTCTTACTTATACTTGTTACAGATAGCTATACGTAAATAAATAATAAGTTTATACAACAGAATACTGTCCTAGCACGATCGAGGATCTAAATGGAGCTTAGGTATACATGTATAGGTTTTTAGCTTGCCTCTTGAACAAAGAATTAATATAGAAATGTTTATAAGTCGTACCCCAATATGTGCTGGTTCAACATTTATACATAATCTCTAAACACTGGTACAATAGACGAGGATTTATTCTGAGTCAATTATAGTGGACTCCAACTTTATATAAACACCTGTGCACTGGTGAGATCTAGACAGAGTCAATGGTTGGGACTCTAACTTTATACATACACCGACACACTGGTGTGAATTAGGCAGAGTCAATATGTTGGGACTCTAACTTTATATATGCACTGATACGCTGGGTGAGAATTAGGTAGAGTCAATATGTTGGGACTCTAACTTTATATATGCACTGATACGCTGGGTGAGAATTAGGTAGAGTCAATATGTGGGGACTCTAACTTTATATATGCACTGATATGCTGGGTGAGAATTAGGTAGAGTCAATATGTTGGGACTCTAACTTTATATATGCACTGATACGCTGGGTGAGAATTAGGTAGAGTCAATATGTTGGGACTATAACTTATTATTGGCACCTACGCACTGGTGAGAATTAGGTAGAACGCGAGTATGTTTTAGCACAGTGCTAGGAATACTCGACTATCCTGACCGTTATATTAATCGGTGGTAAAGTTCTGTTCAGGTACTCTTGGTGTGGGGTCTTTATTATAATGTCTCCAATGGCATGACACAGTGACAATATATCGGGCTAACGCGAGGAAATAATGTCATGACCATTACTATATTTCTTGACTGCCGCTGACCTTTATAAGAGGGTCAGAGAACTCGGGGCTGTGTTTAGACTTTTTAATTACCATGCTACCATGGTGTTGGACAGAGGTACTAAGGATTTCTTTATGCAGAGTGCCTGTTAAGGTACTAGGCAAGTGACCTTGGTATGCCAAGTATCCTTTACTAAGTTGTGAGTGCGTATTTAATAAGAGAAGTAACTATGGACATGTCCATAGCAGTGTTCTCCTATTATTAAAAGTGCAGCCTAAGAAGATCTTAATATTATACCAATACCATGGTAAGTATATAATATTAATTCCTCAATAGGATGTTTTACTCCACAGACTTTTAGGGATAATCGGCATGCCTTCAATCCTGACAATGGGAGGGTAATTTTAGGACTTTCAAATCACTAGTATGCCAGTGTTATTTGAAGCCCTAGAATTGCTTGCCCTGTTCAGTTTTCGTCGGGATAGTGACGACTTCAGCTGAGATGTCCCGGGGTAGGTATGCTAGGGGCACAAGGTCATAAGTCTGGTCATGGGCGGATCTAAGGGGATTAGGAGGGCCCCTTAGAAGTTCGTGGGCAGGTAGTTCGGCCTTTGAGTGGAAGTAGGGCGTAATTAGTGTCTGCTCTGGTGGTGGTGATGGTGGTCCTTCTTCCCCTGGCTGAAGACTATTCGTTTTCTTGGAGTTTCCTGTGATGTTGCAGGTATATTAATATTCTTCCCGGGTGTTAATGGACGCTCTGATGAAATAGTGGCAATCCGGGCATCTCTTTGGGTGTTCATGGTGGGTGGGGAAGTAATATCCATATGGAAATAGTGTCGGGTATTACTCGTGGAGTTCTGGTGGTAAGTTTGTACACATGGTATTCCTCCGCATGCGCTTTTCATTATTGATGTTCTCCTTTTCTTTTCTGTTGTCTCGCCTTTGGTCTTCTTCTGTTCATTCTGCTTCTTGTTGATGTGGGGTAATTTTGGTATGCGTGGCATTGTAGATATTGTCTTGTTTATTGTTCTTGTCTGTGGTAATTTGTTTTGTTCTACTTTAGTTGCTCCTGTATTCTGTACCGGAAGTCGTTCTCCTTGACGGCAGCCATCTTGTCTTTCTTGTCCGTCGTTATTTTCTCATTGTTTATTTCTCTTTACATCTTCCATCTTTATTGCTTTCTCCATCTTCTTAGTTTCCTTCTTCTTATTGTCAATCTTCTTGGTGGTGGTCTGGGGGTCTGGAATGGTGCATCTGGTGGTTGATTCTTCTTTGCTTCCTTGGTCTGTCTTCGTTATCCGTTTTACTTTAGTTTTAGTTTCTCCTTTCGTATCTCTGTATCGTTTTCCTTCATGTTTTGTTTCTTGTTCCTCTGGGAGTTTCCTTTTTCTGTTTATGGGAGTCTTCGTTAATGGTGTTATCTTATTAATTATATTCCGTATGTGGTTTTACATTTTCTACTCTAGATGACATAATCTATAAGCAGTATAATCTCAACAATGCATTCGGAACAAATAATTGTGATCATCGCTTTGTAAGTATTTACAAACTACATTCAGCATTATATTCTAAACAAGACAATTTATATATACAACACACTTAAACAATAAACTCTGAACAGTTCACTCTGAACTATATATTCTTAACAACATACTCTGCACATTACATGTTTTACAGCACTCAGTTAACACTCCAGTAAATCGAGTAGGCTACCCCACAAGCACTACACTAGTATGCACTCAACCCAAGACACTCTATACCATGCACTTAATGTAATGCACTTTAAATAGAACATGTTAATCAGTATATTCAGCGCATTTAATATGAATAATGCATTATATGTATGAATATTAAGAAATTCATTATACATAATACTGCATGTAGTACATTCAATATAATATACTCAATCCAATACATTCTGAATACTGCATTTTGAATAGTAACTTTTCTTTATTACACTTTATTCAAAAACGCTAAGAACAAGGCATTTTTTGTAAAAAACTTAGTAGCTCAATATCACATGATCGTCTAATATAATAAGACACAATATATGGGGAGTTGGGCCAAATATCAACTACCGGTATTTACTGTAAGCATTGCCATTGGGATACCCCTTAACACTATTTTACCTGACGTTGGGGGATGATTTTGATATTTTGTTTAAGTATTACTTTTTTCTTTCTTTTGTTTGCCATTTCCGAGCAATGATTATTGTATTTGTCCCCTTGACTTAAAAATAAATTCAATCTTCTTAAATGCAGGCTATCTTTCACTCGCCTATTAAAAATCAACACCTGAATGGGGTAAAGAGTCATATAATTACCAAACTATTCATATGAAGCGTGTTAACATTTCCAAACTAATGGAGGAAAACATGGTGGGTCCAAAAGATCACGCTCGCATCAAATATGGTTAACCCTTATTTAGCTGCGGTATATTTGACCGTGCCGCACAGCGGGGGCTTTTTACCATAAATGGGGTTGTTTCCATGCTCTTTTTCATGCATAAACAAGACCCAGAGCGTAATACAAGTATGTATCCCTGAAAGGGCGTAAATTGAGCTTTCCAATGACACCCGAACCATCCTTCTACGATCACTGCTTGTCTTGCAACGATCGTGCAACCGAAGGGCAAAATCGCTAAAATACGGTAATTTCTTTATATAATTACGTATGTAGCGAGGGAGTGAGGGTGGATGTAAGTGGAGTAAATCTCAGTAGGTCCACGGCGGTAGTGGCGAGCAGTCATGAGGTAACCCATGCTCCTCCAGTCACTCGTCTCTCTCTCAGAGCCAATATTGCGCCAAAATTGCACTCAGACTTAACCCTTATTTAGCGGCGAGCAACATAAGTCGAGTTAAATAAAGCTGGACTATGTGGCGGCGCTCGACATAACTCGAGTGGCAATTTCAGCACGTAATGTGGCTGAGAGAGAGAGACAAGTGGTGGCAGGAGACTAGCGAGCGTATGACTGCTCCAGACCACCGCGGCGAACCTACTGACACAAATCTCAGCTCCCTCCTCCCTCTCTCACTCGCTACATACTCAATTATGTACTGAAAGTACCGAATTACCTGCTTTTTGCACTCGCGTTGCACGGTCATTGCAAGAAAACTATCCATCATACAAGGATCGTTATGGTGTCATTCGAAAGCTCTGTTTATGCCCTTTCAGGGATAGGTACTTGTTTTACGTTCTGGGTCTTATTTAGGCATGAAAATGATCACGTAAACAGCCCTATTTTGGCTAAAAACACCCCGCTGTGCGGTACACATAAATAAACCGCATAGGCCGCTCGTAAGGTGTTAAGGCGGGCGCCGTCTTATAGTCCAAATTTTGCGATTCGGACTTAAGTCGGGCCCCGATCTTTAAGGGTTAATGCTAAATGCATGACTGGAATTACATTTATACAGTAACTTCATATAAAAGGTTGGCCTACCTAATGATGCATTGTTTTGTTTGTGATGTATTCCTATTCAACAATTCTTAGAATCTGATATCATACATACATAATGGAGTACAGAATGAAATGTGAAAACTGTTACAACAGTAAAGGAACTAATAGAATATCATTTGTATACAACTTGAAAAAAATATCGAAGAGTGTATGCAATGTAAAATGTTAATATTTAATAGTGGCCCCTCCATCATTGATGATATTGCCTATTAATATAATAGTCTCCCTTCAACACCCGCGGCAGCAGTTTTGAATCTCCCGCGCGGAAGGGTCAGGGAGTACTCTCATAAGTCCATGCTTAATTCTCTTATGAAATCGTCTTATGATTGGGTACCCTACAGAAAAAAACTTTGTAGAAAATAAAAAATAAAATTTAACTTAATATCCGTTATATTATGGCTTTCCATGTGTGGATTTCTTGTGCGCAGGCCCCCTAGCGACCATTTCTTCCTTCTCCCTTCCGTGCTCATGCCAGGCGGGCGGGTGTCCCTAGTGCTCCAGCTTCATTCGTCGTTCCTGCGCTTCTCGTGAGTCCTTACTCATTTGTATACATCTGCGTTGTATTAAACAGAGTTTAGATTAGCTAGCACGGGCTGCCCCATTGGCACAACCGCAGTAGGGTGTAAATTAGGGTACTTTTTTGTTTGTTTTGTAACAAGGCGCCTTCGTATCCCAGGATCCGCGCGCCACGTGTGTTATTATTGTATTGTTTTTGAGCCTTTAGCTTTTGATATTATAGCTAGGAGGCTACCATTCTGCAAGATTATGCTTCAGGCCGTCACTTTGAGGCAGTTGCATATTAATTTTGTTTCTTGTTAGCAAATGCTCTAGTTCAAGGGTGGCTGCACTTGGTGCGGAGCCTTCTAGAGTCCGTATTTGCTTTTGGGCCCCTCTCTCGGGCCTCCCCTCTGCTTGCTGCTGCTGCTGGATCGTCGGAGCATCAGTTCATCCTGTGATGTTTCGTCGTGCCTCGTGGCCAGCCTCGTTAGGGGTCTCCAATGTAGGCTTCAGGTAATTTAGGATTGTAAATTCTGTGTATTTGTGATTATGCCTATGTCTTCCCCATTCTTGTGCTACATGTGTGCGTTGCATGAAATTGGTGGGCCATTGGGAGACGTCCCCTATATATATGTGGGGTTTTGGTAGGGGGGATTTTTTACACATAAGTCCCCCCTGCTAAAATGTTTGGTTGTTTTCTCCGGTGGCCTTCTGTGCAGGGCCCCTCTTTTCTCGTCTAGTTGACGAGTTAGGGAGCAACCAAATGTCCCGGCGTGGTGCGCTGAACCACAATCCTTCCGGCGGAAAATGCTAATTCCTACGGGAGCAACCTCGGCCCGCCGAGGGGACTCGCCCTGACCGATTTGTCATACGGCGTTCGGCCGGCGTTCCAGTCTAGTGTGCAGGTGTTGTGATACGTCATGCAAGCACGTTACCTATCTTTCTATTCTCAATAGTCACGGATAGTTGAACACTTAAGGTCACTAGGGTCAGTGACACTTTGTCACAGGTAAGCAATCCAATCAGCTTAAAATGGAGAAACCCCATTTTGTTTCCATGGTCGAGTCCAGCGGAAGGGTAGAGTAGCTGTGGCTATAGCTAATTTTCCGGCGGACTTAAGGTAGGATGTCTTAACACCTCGCTGGTTATCCTTATGAGCATTGATTCCTGGAAATTTTATTTTCCAGATTGACCCAGTGCTTCAGCCCGGCGGCTGGTGGATGGATGATTCCGGCGGGGGGGGGGGGCGGGGGCCTTGTCTTCCATCATGCCTCAATTTGAGCTGTGCGCTACTCCTACTTGCTCATTATTGCCTGTATTTTCTTACAAACTTTGCTTTAAATGCGTAAAATGTCTCGATCATTTTCGGGGCTTGTGGTTGTTGAAGCGGTGTTCTGTCTCTTCTGAGTTAAAGGCGCCGCTTATCACTAAGAAAGACTTGTCGTGCCTAGTGGCATTGAAAGAGGTAAAGAACATTTTCAACTCTTATGCTAA
Source organism: Paralithodes platypus (assembly GCA_032716605.1). Lineage (NCBI taxonomy): Eukaryota > Metazoa > Arthropoda > Malacostraca > Decapoda > Lithodidae > Paralithodes > Paralithodes platypus. The sequence continues at coordinate 32,679,790 of CM064492.1, forward strand.
AGATACTACCCATAAGGCACTTCACTGCGATGATGATATCTTGTGGGAGCATCTAGTCATAAAAACACCTTTGGTCAGGTCAGCTTCCATTAAATCTACTAAACCCAAAGCTAAGAAATCCCTTCCCAAAGAGGTAGTGAGTAGCTCGAGTAGTAATGAAAGTGACATCACCGAGGCTACCCCCCCCCCCCCCCCCCCCTCGACCGACCAAAGCGGAGGCGGTCGCCTTCCCCACGGCAACGGTCAAGGTCACGGTCGAGATCCCCCAGAAAGCAGTCTAGGCACTCATCGGCAGAGCCGTCCAGATCAACCAAACGCCGGAAGGAGGACAAGGTGACACCGGCCAGTACAGGACACAGTAGTAGCCGGACAGTTACCGTAAGGCCACCGCCCTCGACCCCTACCTCCAGTGTGCCAACCGTCCAATCTGGCGACTCAGAGGTGGGGGTGGAGGACATTGAACCTAGTCCTCATCATGAATAATCTTTAAGTGTACCACAGGACTTCAATTTTGCTATTCCAAAATTGACTCAGGTACCACGCAAGGCCCCTACGGCTGGACCGAGTAGGGTGTTAGCAGATCAGTACAGAGGTTTACCTTCAAGTTCTCAGTCTTTTGACAGCTCTCAGGTTATTCAGGACTCACAGCCACCCGCGGCGAGCGAACGAGGGTGCTGGAGAGTGGGCCAAGGAACAGATAGGGAAAGTATTCACAATGAAGTTTTACCCTCGTCTGTCCCTGATTTGGTTTGGCCGCCGGCGGAACAAACTCTGGATGAACAGCAGGACATCCCAGAAATAATTGAGTTTAATGAAGAGCCGGAGGAAGTTAGTGTTTCCTCGGCTCAAGGGTTAATGTTTGAAGGATCAGAGGCCAGTTCCCAATCTTCCAGGGGTTCCCATAGTAAGTGTGTGACCACGGAGGAAATAAGTAACATTATGCATAGGGTCATGCAGCAATACCATGTTTCTCCCTCTCCTGATCCTTCCTCTAGTCGACCGGTAGCTCCCCCGAGTAGCTCCACGATTAGACCATTAGAGCCTTCAGGTTTTCCCACCCCTAAGTCCTCACTACCTGCCTTGGTTTTACCCCCAACAACGTCCACGGCGGCAGGCACTACAGTGCCGGCTACCATGACCACCACTAATGTGCGGGTAATTTCTGATATCACTCCTCCCCCTTTAGATAAGGTTCCACAGAGGAAAGGACCTATGCCTCTCCTCTACGGGCCTGATTGCTCTTGGACTCAGGTACACCCTTTGAAACCATTCCTAGCACAACCTACTATTTCAGGGGATCTACAGGTTCCGGGTGAGTGGACTATTGAAATCAACAAGAATTGGAAACTCAGAGCCAAGGATGAGGTAGGGAGATTACTGGACGTTTCTATTAAGGCCATACCTAGTACATATAATGCTGATTTCTGTGTCTTCTCAGCTGCCCCGGCAGTACCGCCGGCCTCATCTGCATGACTCTTTGCAGACTGGTCCAAAGCAGATGGCGTTAATGACATTAAAGCTTTGAATGCACTCACGCCGGAACTGGCTACAGTTCTGGTCCTTGATCAGTCACATACACCAGTCCTGCAGATGGGGCAGGTAGGTTTGGGTCCATGGGTAGACTGAGAAGCAGAGGCGCAGGTATTTGCTTCTACTATTACATCTAAAACCTCCCATCAGGTCCCTCAAGAGTTGCATGCTTGGTTCTCTTTACCTGTTAATAAGGCAGAAGGGGTGTCTCCAGCCTTGTTCGCTTTCTTGGCGGCCAACAAAATAGCTCTTCACCAATTAGATGATCCTTTTTGTACCCCTCCCCCAGCCCATCTGGATATGGACTTTAAGTTACGGAGCAAAGCCTTTAGATTGTTCTCACAATATCTTGTCACTCGCCAGGTTACCATATCCCTAGCTAGGACTATTTCGGCCATTGCAGACCAAAATGTGAGGAAAGCCACGGAGCTGTCACGTAGGATTCTATTACAAAATTCAATACAATCCCTGGGTGACATTAGAGTAGCTATCATGGAGGCTGTGAGGGCACGCCAGGATCTCCGAGTGTTTTTAGTAAAGAAGTTACCGGAAGATATTGGCCGCCGGGTAACTCTTTCCCCAGTCTTAACTGCCTCCCTCCTCAGTTCAGAAACGTGGAATGTAGTTTACAATTTGGTGGATGGGTGGAAGCCAACTACCTCCCAGGCTAAGAGGGAACCGTTTAAGAAACCTTTCAATAAGCCCAAAAGCGGCGGTAAGTCACAACCCCCTCATGCTAAACAGTCCTTTCGAGACCCTAGGCCTCCTCCACAGCAGGGAGGTAATCAGCCCAAGCCCACAGGTAAATACTCAGGTTATAGAGGTAAGTCACACCCCAAACCAAATCAGGGACAGACGTCAGCCAAGACTAGCCAACCATCTGATACCAACCCACCACCCCCTACAAAAAACTAGCCACCCATACTCTCTGTCTCCCGGGGCCATGATTAGGCATGTCGAATTTGAGAGTTGCCCCACCAAACGAACCCAGTTTGCAAACGGGGTCGTTCCAGGTATGCCACAGAGCCTGGCCCAAACGAACATGGTCCAGCACCGTAGTCCGCAAAGTTCTCACCTGGCGGTGGATCCGGCGACCCAGACTGCGTCCGGCGCTCGAACACATCCATGTTTCGCTGGGGGTGGAGGCCCTGGTCCAAGAAATTATATCAAAGAAGGTCATTGTCTTAGTAGAACCAACTTGCCCAGTACTCATCTCCAGACTTTTCTTAGTGCCAAAGCGGGACAGTGTGCAGATGCGACCAGTAGTGGATCTCTCGCTTCTGAACACTCACATCATAAATCTCTCCTTCAGGATGCTTACAGTCAATCAAATCAGGCTTATCCTTCCGCCGTTAGGTTGGATGTGCTCCTTAGACCTCAAAGACGCCTATTGGCATGTCCCTATCAACAAACGGTTCCAAAAGTTCCTCGCCATGAGGATAAGACTTATGTCTTTCAGGGAATGCCTTTCGGGTTGAACCTGGCACCGAAAATTTTCACAAAATTAGTCCGGCAAGCCCTTCTGCCAATATTGGCCCAGGGCATCATGGTGTTGTGGTATCTAGACGACTGGCTAGTGGTGGCGGAGTCAAGAGAGTTATGTCACAATCATGTCAACCAAGTAATCAATCATGTACAAACCCTAGGGTTCAAGGTGAACTTGGCAAAGTCTCCCCTTGTTCCTTCACGGAAAATTCAGTGGATAGGGCTGGTCTGGGATACCGCCAACCTGACTTTTACTCAGAGTGTGGACAATCGCAACAGATTTCGCAGGAAACTGTTTCGTTTTCTCCACAGTCTGAATATGACAAGGAAGGAGTGGGACTCCCTGGTCAGCTCACTCAACTGAATCCAATTAACTGTGAAGTTGGGCCGGTTGAAAGTAAAGAGATTAATCATGGAAGGCAACAAATTTTTCCCACTACTGCCGGCGGGAAAACTATGGCCGATTCCACAATTAATTCACAACTTACTGTCGGTCTGGGCGAAGACCGAAACACTGTACTCTATGACAACTTGGGTTTCTCCTCCTCCTTCGGTATGGGTAGACACAGATGCTTCCGGAACACTGGGGTGGGGGTATCAGTCCAATCTAGGCCATCAAGGGGAGGGTACTTGGGACCAGGGCATTTCATGGCACATCAACAAACAAGAGCTTCTAGTTCCTCTATATTTTCTCCAAGACCACGGCTCGTCATTGCAAGGGAAATCAATAGCATTTCGGATGGACAACTCAGTTGCGGTCCATTGCATTCAGAAACAAGGTTCAGTGAGGTCTCGAGAGTTGCTAATAGTGTCAGAACAGATATTTGCTCTAGCCGAATCACTGAGCATTCATCTGCATGCTTCATACCTCCCAGGCGTGTCGAACGTCTGGGCGGATGCTCTGTCCCGGCGACGGAGCACCTTAGTAAAATGGGCTCTCAAACAAACCGTCTTCGACAAGATGATTGCCAAGCTTTACCGTCCACAAGTGGATCTGTTCGCATCCGAGGAGAATCACAAGCTACCTCTCTTCCTAACCAGCCAGGGGGTGACTCCGGCGGGGGGACCAGATGCATTACTGGAGGACTGGAACAAGTGGACTTCAATCTATCTATTTCCTCCACCAGATTCTGTTCTAATGTGCAGGGTAATTCCCAAAATACAAGGTTACCGGGGCGTAGTCTCAATGATCGCGCCGTTATGGCCGGCTCAGGCGTGGTACCACCAGTTGCACGATTGGTGCAAGGACCCGGTGTCGCTCCTGGTCTCCGCATTCCACTTAGAGACAATTGGCAACCTTCAGACCTCGCTCAATTTTGCCTTCTGGACATTTACAATGCCAAATGGCTAGCTCAGTATGGGGAAAGTGTCACTAGTAAACTTATGAACCAATATACTTTATCTACCAGGAGGCAATATCAATCACATTGGAAAGCTTTTACAAACTGGATTGTTGAGTCAGGGCAAACCGATGCCTCAGGAGCCCTAGTCTTCAAATACTTAGATTATTTATTTGAGCAGAAGCATTTTTCCGTTGTTACGTTAAAGAATCGCTTATCTGCTATCAGAACCCCCTTCTTTGATCTCACTGGTCTCTCGATACCACAGGCGGAGGAGAAAGGGTTTATGAGGGCGTGTTTCAAGATCCGCCCACCACCACGTCAGCTCATGCCCACCTGGTCGCTTGATAAAGCCTTATCTTTGCTTCAATCACGCAAATACATTAATGCGCCAGATTTGAATTCATTACTTAAATAGGCTGTGTTCCTAATGGCTTTAGCTACAGGAAATAGGGTCTCTGAGCTGGCGGCGATGAGCAACGAACCTAATTGCCTTAGGTTTGGGAGACTGCACGACAAAGTTCAAATCGCGCCGTCTCCCACCTTTATAGCTAAGAATGAGCACTCTGATCATGTTTTCTCAGAATTTTCTGTTCCGGCATTGAAGTGCGGACACACTCATCATATTTTATGTCCAGTGGAGGCCTTAGTTAAGTTTATGAGGGCAGCTCACCCTCGACAACCAGGCTTTCTGTGGGTGAACCAGGCAGGTAATCGTGTTTCTAGAACATTGGCTTCTCTGTTAGTGGATGTTATTAAAGAAAGTAATCCCGGCGTAGTGGGCCTCTCTCTTAGATTTTTACAAAAATTCTCTATAGACGACATTGCCAACACTCAATTGTGGGCTTCAAACCATACTTTCCTTTCACGATACCTGTCGGTCGCTCTGGACAAGCCAAAACGTACCGGTGTAGAAGGTCTCGTAGGCTCTGTGCTATTATGTATTAAGGTTAAGACGAGAAAAAAGGGGGGGGGGGGGGCCTGTGGTGAATAGCCTAAAGCCCCACAGAAACCTTCCGCCGGAGAGTGTGATAAATCACGAGCTGTGATCGAACTGATATGACGGTTCAAAAGTTTCTATTTTAAATAGTCGAGTTAAAAAAAGCTGGACTATGTGGCGGCGCTCGACATAGGTCGAGTGGCAATTTCAGCACGTAATGTGGCTGAGAGGAGACAAGTGTGGCAGGAGACTAAGCGTATGACTGCTCCACCGCGGCGAACCTACTGACAAAATCTCAGCTCCCTCCTCCCTCTCTCACTCGCTACATACTCATTATGTACCGAAACTACCGAATTACCTGCTTTTTGCACTCGCGTTGCACGGTTATTGCAAGAAAACTATCCATCATACAAGGATCGTTATGGTGTCATTCGAAAGCTCTGTTTATGCCCTTTCAGGGATAGGTACTTGTTTTACGTTCTGGGTCTTATTTAGGCATGAAAATGATCACGTAAACAGCCCTATTTTGGCTAAACGCTGTGCTAACCGCATAGGCCGCTCGTAAGGTGTTAAGAAATCTATCATAGTTGCAACTATATAGGATTAATAGAATGTACAAACATATATACACTGTATAAATATTGTTAAGGTTAGAACAATATTCCAAAGAGTTTATAGTTCTAAGTAGGGGCACAAGGATGTTCCCAATTTATCATGTATAGATCTTAAGGTAAAAGATCTGGTCATGGGCAAGCAGACTTTCTTCAAGTCACGCCCTGCTTGCAATTTTTTTTATTTTTATACTATTTATTGTTTGTATACGGGTTGATGAGTGTTACGGTATTTTCCCTCCAGTCTTGGTACTCAGGCAATATCGTCAATGATGGAGGGGCCACTATTAAATTATAGGTTTGATTCCCGGAGGGAAGTAATAAAAACCTAATATTTAGTAGGGCACCGTAATCATTGACGATGTATCCCATCCATCCCCTTCCCATTCGTTGATTTCTAGTAAGTCTTGATATATCAGTGAAGGAAGAATGGCTGTTAGGGGGCCTGCGCCTGGGCGCTGCGCACAAGAAATCCAGCATGGAAAGTCATAATATAACAGATATTAAGTTAAATTTTCTTTTTTATTGTCTACAAAGTTTTTTTCTGTAGTGTACCCAATCATAAGATGATTCCATAAGAGAATTAAGCATGCACTTATGAGAGTACTCCCTGACCCTTCCGCGCGGGAGATTCAAAACTGCTGCCGCGGGTGTTGAAGGGAGACTATTATATTAATAGGCAATATCGTCAATGATAAAGGGGCCCTACTAAATATTAGGTTTTCATTACTTCCCTCCGGGAATTAAACCTATAATCGTGAACTCGGACGCGGCTAGGAACTAAACAAACTGCAAACAAATAGATAAGCATTACAAGCATCGCTTACAATAATTGAAATGTATGCATATATATGCACAGGCATACAAACCTAATGAGCTCATATAATCATAGGCATGTGTATACTCGCTCACAGGGTGGGTATATACAGCGTTGCACACACACACACACACACACACACACACACACATGGGAGGCCATGCACGGAGCCCGTTGCTGGCGCGGTGCAGGGTGCCGTGTGGATCTGCACATGTTCGACAAGTTTTATTTTTGTTCTCCCCTTTCACTAGGCCTTTCAAACAAGACCAGGATACCGTATCGTAGCTCAGAGGTAACAGTTAGGGCTCACACCCAAGAGGTATAGTGTTCGATCCCAGCACATTACAATATTTTTGTGCTTGTATTTTTATCATAGACAGACAGAAACGGCTTGGGTTGGGTAGAGGACGCCAAACCTCACTCTGGACAGGACCAGCCCTCACCCTTCTGTCTGTCTCTTTTCCTGTAGGCTTACTACCTTTCCTACTTCGGGGACGAGGGGCTAGGAATCCTCCTCCCCTTGTAAATTTTACCTATTAAGCGAGACAAAACAAGTGGCGAGGGAACGCGGAAGCTGTCCCGGACCCTAAGAATTTGAACTTAGCATGTTGTTTCTGTTCAGGCTCTGTCTCGAGTCGGCCACCCTCAGCTATGGGGTATGTGCCTGGGTATATACATACAATACATAATTATACATACATACATAAAAAAAAATAGTATGGAAAATTAAGTTAGGTTAGGTATTGTAATGATAGTTAGGTTATTCAAATAAATATAATAAAATATGTTCTGAAAACAAAAAAATTAAGATACTGCACATGCTCAGGTCCACACAGCATTTTGCACCGCACCAGCCTTCCACCCAATGAAAAACAAAATACAATGATAAATACAAAACACAATGTCAAGTGCAAATGGATGACCCTGTCGTTCGTCTGCTCAACAACAAACTCTACACATTGGTTTGAGTAGGATTGAAGTGACAAGTGGGTTCCATCCCCTGTAGGCCGAAGGGGATTCTTAGGTGAATTCTCACTTACTGAAAAATGTGTTTCGTAATAAAACAAACAGGATCTCTAAAACCATGCCTCTGTCCTCTACCATTATCGTCTGCTACATCTCCTTTATCTTGTTTCTGCTCTTCAAGTACATATCATACAGATGGATACTAGTGGAACTTAATACAATGTCTCAGCATCTGAATGTTTCGCTTAGCTGTTTACCTTTGCTTGAATTTCACGAGAAAGTAGAACAATACCTAAATATACATTTTTTCCATAGAAAATGTCGGCTAATTTCTGGTACCATGTATGAAGCTTTTCAACTTGTTCAATTTTTCCTTCAGACGATTTGTACAGTCTATGAAGGACCTCTTGTAGTCATAGAGTTCAACATTTTAATAATTGTGTACTTAATAAAATAGTCTGGCAGGATCTAAAGTAAATGAAGAATAACATCATAGAACTGAAAGCTTAAATTTTCCTGTAAGATTTGGGTGATGAGGATTTTCAACAACATGCATTTCCAGCACTACTAAAAATCTATAGGCCTATATCCACAATCAATAATTTTCAACTTTATACGCAACCACAATCAATCATCAGCAATTGCCAGTGCCAATCATTGTCGGCTTCAGAAAACAATCCCATCATCACCATCATTTGTTAATCTCATAAATCACTAGAAACCACCACCTCGGTAAATAACAAATCATCACTAACAACAATAATAGCTCTTACGACAGATCAACATTAGTAGCACCTGACACCTGTACTAATCAACATTAGTAGCACCTGACACCTGTACTAATCAACATTAGTAGCACCTGACACCTGCACCAATCACAAATCACCAACACAACCATTATAACTTTCACGACAATTACTGCCTCCATCACCACTTGTATAGGCTTCCACCACAACAACCACCACCACCACTAAAGCATCCATCACCACCTCTGCTTATAACTTCACATCCACCACATTAGCATCATTTTAAGCGAACACCAGCATTAAGGAGAGACGGGCCCTTTTTTTGGTCTATTCATTCAGTTATTACTATATTTCTTAGTTTCCAAGATAGACCTCCATCACGCTTAGAAAAACACCCCCGAGACCCCCCCCCCCCCCTTCATGATATATTTATAAATTTTTCGGTAGAAAAATGTCCCGGCCGAAGGCCGATTCCTCTTAAAAATTCAGGCTCGCTATACCTCGCCAGAAAAAAATCGACGCCTAAATGGCTCGAAAAGTATTAAAATTGACAACTAAATGGGTCGAAAGGTGTTAAAATCGCCAAACTAATGACCCGAACTTCTTATAATCTCAAAACAAATGGAGCTTAACACGAGAGAGAAAGAGGACCAGAAAAACGACCTGCCTCCCCTTAATATAATGTGCAGTACCACAAGCACCTGCTACTACAGAAACACCCACCACCACTATCCACTTCCGATCACCATAGACACCTTCAAGCCCACCAACATCACTTCCGATCACCATAGACACCTCCAAGCCCACTAACATCACTTCCGATCACCATAGACACCTCCAAGCCCACTAACATCACTTCCGATCACCATAGACACCTCCAAGCCCACTAACATCACTTCCGATCACCATAGACACCTCCAAGCCCACTAACATCACTTCCGATCACCATAGACACCTCCAAGCCCACTAACATCACTTCCGATCACCATAGACACCTCCAAGCCCACTAACATCACTTCCGATCACCATAGACACCTCCAAGCCCACTAACATCACTTCCGATCACCATAGACACCTCCAAGCCCACTAACATCACTTCCGATCACCATAGACACCTCCAAGCCCACTAACATCACTTCCGATCACCATAGACACTTCCATGCCCACTAACATCACTTCCGATCACCATAGACACTTCCAAGCCCACTAACATCACTTCCGATCACCATAGACACCTCCAAGCCCACTAACATCACTTCCGATCACCATAGACACCTCCAAGCCCACTAACATCACTTCCGATCACCATAGACACCTCCAAGCCCACTAACATCACTTCCGATCACCATAGACACCTCCAAGCCCACTATCCACTTCCGATCACCATAGACACCTCCAAGCCCACCAACATCACTTCCGATCACCATAGACACCTCCAAGCCCACTAACATCACTTCCGATCACCATAGACACCTCCAAGCCCACTAACATCACTTCCGATCACCATAGACACCTCCAAGCCCACTAACATCACTTCCGATCACCATAGACACCTCCAAGCCCACTAACATCACTTCCGATCACCATAGACACCTCCAAGCCCACTAACATCACTTCCGATCACCATAGACACCTCCAAGCCCACTAACATCACTTCCGATCACCATAGACACCTCCAAGCCCACTAACATCACTTCCGATCACCATAGACACCTCCAAGCCCACTAACATCACTTCCGATCACCATAGACACCTCCAAAACATCACTTCCGATCACCATAGGCACCTCCAAGCCCACTAACATCACTTCCGATCACCATAGACACCTCCAAGCCCATTAACATCACTTCCGATCACCATAGACACCTCCAAGCCCACTAACATCACTTCCGATCACCATAGACACCTCCAAGCCCACTAACATCACTTCCGATCACCATAGACACTTCCAAGCCCACTAACATCACTTCCGATAACCATAGACACCTCCAAGCCCACTAACATCACTTCCGATCACCATAGACACCTCCAAGCCCACTAACATCACTTCCGATCACCATAGACACCTCCAAACCCACTAACATCACTTCCGATCACCATAGACACCTCCAAGCCCACTAACATCACTTCCGATCACCATAGACACCTCAAAGCCCACTAACATCACTTCCGATCACCATAGACACCTCCAAGCCCACTAACATCACTTCCGATCACCATAGACACCTCCAAGCCCACTAACATCACTTCCGATCACCATAGACACCTCCAAGCCCACTAACATCACTTCCGATCACCATAGACACCTCCAAGCCCACTAACATCACGTCCGGTCACCATAGACACCTCCAAGCCCACTAACATCACTTCCGATCACCATAGACACCTCCAAGCCCACTAACATCACTTCCGATCACCATAGACACTTCCAAGCCCACTAACATCACTTCCGATAACAATAGACACCTCCAAGCCCACTAACATCACTTCCGATCACCATAGACACCTCCAAGCCCACTAACATCACTTCCGATCACCATAGACACCTCCAAACCCACTAACATCACTTCCGATCACCATAGACACCTCCAAGCCCACTAACATCACTTCCGATCACCATAGACACCTCCAAGCCCACTAACATCACTTCCGATCACCATAGATACCTCCAAGCCCACTCCACTTCCGATCACCATAGACACCTCCAAGCCCACTAACATCACTTCCGATCACCATAGACACCTCAAAGCCCACTAACATCACTTCCGATCACCATAGACACCTCCAAGCCCACTAACATCACTTCCGATCACCATAGACACCTCCAAGCCCATTAACATCACTTCCGATCACCATAGACACCTCCAAGCCCACTAACATCACTTCCGATCACCATAGACACCTCCAAGCCCACTAACATCACTTCCGATCACCATAGACACCTCCAAGCCCACTAACATCACTTACGGGAACCCACCTCGCTTTTGTTCTCTTTCTCTCCCTCTCTCTTTGGCTTGTATCCATTCGGCCCCATTCAGCCTACTGTTTTAAGACTTTTACCCCCATCCAGGTGTCAATATTTTCCTGGCGAGCGGTAACGAGCCAGCACATATATATTTTTGTTTTGACAGCAAACTAAATTTGTACATTGTTCGATAGAACAATGTCTCCGGTGAAGCCGGATTTCTCCATACAATGCTGGCTCGCTATCACTCGCCAGGAAGAAATCGACACCTGGGTGGGGATAAACGTCTTAAAACAGTTGGCTGAATGGGGACGAATGGATACAAGCCAGAGAAACAGAGAAAATGAGAGAAAGATAAATAAAAAGCCGGTGACAGTAAGACAGTTTGTTTTAATCAAGAGGAAAATGTACTCATACGAGCTAAAATGTGCCGTGCCTTGGGAAACAAATATAATGTTTTACGAAATAATACAGATAATATATTGTATGTTATAGAATTTACAATGTCATGAGTTTTGAATAGAGACCCGCATACCAAAAAGTTAAATATTGTAAAGACACGACAGAATCTTGTGCACAGGCAGTAGCCTACGACAGACACATGGACAACATCAATTGAAACGCACACACACAAACATACACACACACACACACAGACATATATATACACACACACATACACACGTTCATATAATGACATAATTGGGAGGTATTATTAGAATGCCCCTCGTTCGCTTTATGCCGGCAGAGAGCAGGGTAATTATCAGAGGTTTTAAGGAAATATTCTTGCTTGCCTAATAAGTAAATGTTGAAGACTATAGTCTATTCGCTGTAAGTAGGCGACTAATCATGACCTCTATACTCTGTAGCTCAAAAAGGGCTAGAACAAATTGACTGTAAATTTCCACATCTATTACTTGACTGACTCTTCCCAAATGGAGGAAATATTAGCTCGATTACTCTAGTCGTTTTTGAGTTACAGAGGATAGATGTCATGATTTCTCGCCTACTTACAGCGAATATACTATAATACTGTCCAGAGCCTCGATTCCTCAACGTAACCATACTATCGATGTTTACCATTTCCATTTACCACCACACTACCCTCGTCATAAATGCTATAGTCATCAACAGAATATGATAGAATATAATGCTATATAATGCTATAGTCATCAACAGAACATGATAGAATATAATGCTATATAATGATATAGTCATCAACAGAGTATGATAGAATATAATGCTATATAATGCTATAGTCATCAACAGAATATGATAGAATATAATGCTATATAATGCTATAGTCATCAACAGAATATAATAGAATATAATGCTATATAATGCTATAGTCATCAACAGAATATGATAGAATATAATGCTATAGATGCATAGTCATCAACAGAATATAATAGAATATAATGCTATATAATGCTATAGTCATCAACAGAATATGATAGAATATAATGCTATATAATGCTATAGTCATCAACAGAATATGATAGAATATAATGCTATATTATGCTATAGTCATCAACAGAATATGATAGAATATAATGCTATATAATGCTATAGTCATCAACAGAATAAAATGCTATATAATGCTATAGTCATCAACAGAATATGATAGAATAGAATTATTAAGATAATAGTAAGCGAATAATGAATCGTGCATAAGTTTTAACACATATAGATTTGAGTTACCATAGACTTTACCAGATATCTTGGTGGTAATTGAGTTGACCTGTCTGGCCCCTGATGTATAAAACTTAATGTTGCAAGTTGTTCCATAATTATGGTTATCACTCTGTCAACCATGGTTTGTGTTTCTTTTACGCAACTTATAAGTTCTGAAAGACATATAATCAGAACATCTATCTGCCTGCCTATGTCATACATTCCTTTAAACTTCGTATCCTCAAAATAGTATACCTTTTCTCCTGCTAACTTATCATTGTTTTCTCTAATTACTGTACAACATGGATCTGTGAACTCTGCATGGCTCAGACAATGTATCACTTATCTGAAGAGTTTCCGGACTAGGGTTCAATATTAACTAGCCCTTTGACGGACATTTGAAAGTTAATGTTGTTCTGTTTTTGTTATATATATATATATATATATATATATATATATATATATATATATATATAATTATACTGTATATATATTTTGTTTTAAATATTAATACTAACGATACATAATACATATATGCTTGTCAATCTGTATTGGTAGGCCTATGTAGAACTATTTAATTAAAACAACATGAAGTAATTTACTATTAGTTACGATTAACGATAGGAATTATATTCAGCTTAGAAATACTTCTAGGGAACAAAGGAGTAAATGCTATTTCAATTAATATTTTGACTACCACAGGTATTTCCTAAGCTTCATAAAATCGTCTAATGATATCTAGAATCAAATGTAGAATAGCGTAAACAGTAGACCATTTGTGCAGTGATGTTTATTATCTGTTGTTGTAATGGTCAATGTATTTTAGTTAATGACCTAAATATATTTTCCTGTGGCAAATGCTAATAGTTCTTTTTGTTGATACAGCAAACAGCTGGCGTATGTATGACGATATGGAACATCTCAGACAAGGATAAAGATCAATACAAATAAGTACACATGTAAGCGTTAATAGCTACGCACCTATTTGAATCAGTATCGAAGCTAAAATAGATCATACAGTTCCTTAATTCATCCCAAATGTTTTAGTAGACTTTAAAGGTTCAAAGTTTAAAATAGAAGTAACCTTATTACTTCGCACGACTGTACCCTTGATCAAAGCCCCTGTATAGATGACGGGACCAGCGGGTGTGTGTGATATATGCCTCATTCTCTTATGCAGGATTAAATACACATAATTACTCATCATAATTCACACTTAGGCGCTCATCAATCATATGTAATTACTCATAGAGCCAATCAACGCCCCTTGTTCAGAATTCCTCACGTCAACGAGTCTCCTTCAAACTGCTCCATCTCGGGAAACGCGCCACTAAATCAATTTTTTCAATGTATTTTGATACCGGGGAGGATGGCGTGGGGGGGGGGGGGGATGGAGGGGGGGAGGCAGGTCTTACTGATTTAGACAGGAGTAATGAACAGGGTGATTATCGTTTATCAGAGACAATATATGGTGCACTCTCTCTCTCTGACACACATTCGCACACACACGCAGATACTGTGAGCACATACTGTACGTAGACACGCATTCGCACACACATATGCATAATTCTCTCTCTCCATCTGTTTTTGTTCATGTACTTGGAACAAATGGGTTACATTCGATCATGGCCAGCAGTGAGATAGAGGAGGGGATACCCAGAAGACAAAGAGCAGTGGGCTTTGTTAAATGTCCGCCTTCTTCTCCACACCCTCCTTCACTCAGTCAGAGAAACAAGAAGACAGTGATGATGGTTACTTGGATCCACCGCTGGGTTTGAACGGGCAAGGTACAGGAGGTGAAACAGAATATAGTAGTTGTAGTGGCTGGGGTATTGTTTAGATATTTTAATTTACTTCTTTCTAGACACTAACATGTGAGAATCCATCTCACAAACTCAACCGACTCAGAGAGGATTCGAACCTCTGTCAATCCAATGTAAAATGTACTTTACTCCACCAGCGAGTCACCACTATGTTACACTCCTCAGAGACACTTTAGTAAGCATAAAAAGGGATACTGTAATCATATATTGGCCCTTTAACAAGCATCACCTTCATCTTAGATAGAGACAACACGGTATGTGGATGAGAACTTTATTGACATTGTGCTGGTATTGTCTTAAATCACTAACGTACACCCGAATATAGAGAGGTGTGTTATCTAACATGGTGTGTGTTTGCGTGTGTGTGTGTCTGTGTGTGTGTGTGTGTGTGTGTGTGTGTTTGGGGGGGGGGGGTAGAATATCATTATCGTCATAATCCTTTGTAGTTGTGTATTCATTATCAGCAGAAGCAAATCGGGTTGCTCCACAGCAGGACTTAGGTGATTCATTATTTCCATCTCGACTCGGACTAATGCTATCGTATATTATTTTATTAAAATATACTTTCTGAACTCACCCTTCAGTGTGGCTCTTTGCTTTCCTGTTTTTTCTAGTTCCATGTTTTGGCTCCCACTGTATAAACTTTGTTTTTATCATCATTCATCATCTCGCTCAAGTAGGTGACATACCCCAAATCATTACCTCTTTATGAACTCCTAATAACAGCATCACATGATATATTATTCAAGGTGCGTGAAAACCCTGTCTGACTCCATGATAACATATTGTAAAAATGTCCACATTTTAATTGTCTCTGTCTACTCTCCAAACTGTATACTGTATAATTATCATATTTCAACTTGTATCGACATTTCAACGCCTGAGCTTTACAATTTCTCTCCACCCAGTTTTGCTTTACCTGTGTCTAAGATGACATTTTTATATTTAGCATATTTTCGTGACACTGGTGTTGGACAGGATCATGTCCTTAGAAAGCAATATAATCTTGAATTTCCACAATATTTGTTGATGTTAAGAAGTGTCATTAGTTAAGTAAATAATAATGAGCCATGCATATAAGGATATACAACTGCAATTTGCTTGGTATGCCCACTACATCCCCAACCCTGCACACCTATAGATACAATACTAAGATTAGGATTGCTTTACTTGAATGTTGTACTCACAATTTCCAAAGCTCTCTCTCTCTCTCTCTCTCTCTCTCTTGGCAGATGCCTCTAAACTTGGAAAAGTGCAAGGCGATGCATATCGGCCAAGCAAACGCCAATTCAGGCTATTCATTATATATATATATATATACTGTATATAGCAAAAGGCTTAGTCTCGATATGAATACAACACGCAACCATGGTTGGAAGTAAGAATTTAATTTGTTCACATAATAGATCTGCTTTGCCTAGAACAAACTTTCCTCAGAAGTTATAAACAATTCTTCAGTAGAGCAGTTAAAGAGAGTTTATAATATTTTGCAAACCCTGTAACGAGTGTAGTTTGCCAAACAATCTTTCTCTTTCCACTTCGAGTTTCTCCCGGGAATGGACCGTAAAGTCTCTGAGATACTAACTATTCCTTGTAACTCCTTATTACTTCTTGTAACTCTCTCACTCTCTCACACACACACTCTCTCTCTCTCTCTCTCTCTCTCTCTCTCTCTCTCTCTCTCTCTCTCTCTCTTATCTGAACAAGAACATTTGATCAAGGACATTGAGAAACTCGAGTCAGTGCAGCATAGAGTGGAAAAGTGGATACATTAACTGTAAAATAAATCATATCATGAAAGATTTAAATAAACAATTGTTTTCACTTAAGAAAAGAAGATTGCTAGGTCAATTAATTCAGTGTTTCAAGATATCAAAGGGCTTTGACAAAATAGATGTAGATTCGCTATTCAAATACAATAATAGTTCATCAACTCGGGGAAGTGGAATGAAATAAATAAAACAGAATGGAGAATCTCGATGTCAAAAAGCACTTCTCCGCCTACAGTGTGGTCAACGAGTGGAACAAACTGCTAGAGAAAGTGTTAAAATGTAATACAATTGACACATTCAAAAGGAGTCTAGACATCCATTTCGAGGAGGTTGGAGTATTATAGGTAACAACAACAAATAAAAAAATAGCATCAGTTGTATACAATATTTATAAACTTCCTTCTTTATTATGAATTTCACTATACAAATGTTCTCATTTTGCTGGGGGCCTTGTTTCCCCAACTAAATTTGATGCCAACCCAAGGTCGGAGGGAGTGGTGGGTGTGAAGAGAGCCTACTGCTTTGTTATCCCTACATTTCACTTTATAGCAAATTCAATATTAGCATTAAGTCCGCACTGCCTAGTAGGGACCACAAGGTCTGTTCTGTCTGTATATATATGTAACTTTATGTAACTATCTCTATAATAAGAATGAATCAGTAGGTAAGTGTAAATTCCCTTTCACACTAATGTTTCTATACTCTATAGAAACTTTCCTTGTGGGCATTTCCTGACCCATAAGGTTACAATCATCCTATTTTCCGGTACGGTATTTTAGCTGGAGGGAGCAGAGGGTGGGGAGAGAACCTTCTACTTTGCTGTCCTTTTCTTTTACTATAAACTGTCCCTATCTAGAAGTATTAAGACTGGGCCACTTAGTAGAGACTGCAAGGTCTGTGTGGTCTGAGTATATGTGTAACTCTGTGTAACTGGCAGAAATCTTTAATAAATCACTAAACAAAAATTGAGAGGTCCCCGAAGACTGGAAACTGGCCAATGTGACCCCAATCTTTATGAATGGGGATCATGAGTGTCCCAAGAATTATCGGCCAATTAACTTGACTTCTTTCATAATTTAAACTCTTAGAAGGGATTCTAGTAGACAAAATACAAGATAATTGACTACCTAGAAATCTACAATTTAATTACAAATTCCCAATATGGATTTAGGCGACACCGATCACCAATTTGCTGGAATATTTCCACAAAATGCTGAGTGAGTATGACAAAAGTAGAGCCATAGACATCCTTTACTTATATTTAAAAAAAGCTTTTGACAAAGTGCTTCATTGCAGGCTAATGTCAAAAGTGAATGCATTAGGTATCAACTCAGAGGTCACAAATTGGATAGAAAGTTGGCTAACAGGTAGACAACAACGAGTGGTAATCAATGGTGTTTCTTCTGACTGGACTCCAGTCACTTCTGGATTTCCACAGATATCTGTCCTTGGCTCACTTCTGTTTATCATATATGCCAATGACATCGATATTGATCTGTTGAGTGTGATCCCTAAGTTTGCAGATGATATGTGAAGGACCCCAAAGCGGTTGAACAGCTCAGGATGGACCTCAACAGACTGGGTGAATGGTCGGAGACATGGCAGATGCCTCTAAACTTGGAAAAGTGCAAGGTTATGCATATCGGCCAAACAAACCCCAAGTCAGGCTCTTCGCTATTGGGAATGCCTCTGGAAGTGACTGACTTGGAAAAGGATTTGGTTGTTCTGATTAGCAGTGACCTAAAGTTTTCCAAACAGTGCATTGAAGTAGAGAAGAAAGCTCAGAAATGATTGGGCTATATTAAGAGGCAATTTAAGTATAGAAATGAGGAAATAGTCCTCACACTTTACAACGCTCTGATACGGCCTCTCCTCGAGTATGCTGTTTAATTCTGGTCTCCAGCACTCAGGAAAGATATAGAGCGACTAGAAAGAGTACATGCTAGGGCCGCAAAGTTGATTTCATCAATTAAAAGACTGGGCTATGAAGACCGGTTGAGAGCTTGTGATATTTTTCTGTTGGAGACACGCAGACTACAAGGTCACCTAATTGAAGTTTTTAAAATAATTAAGGAGTTTTACAATGTGGATTATAACAAAATGTTTAGTCTCAATATGAATACAACAGGCAACCATGGCTGGGAATTAGAATTTAAAAGGTTCAGCACTAGTACTTGTGGAAACGTTTTCACATGTAAGATCTGGTCTACCTGGAACAAACTTCCCCCTGAAGTTATAAACAGTTCTTAAGTAGAGCAGTTAAAGGAAAGAGTAGATAGTATTGTGCACACTCTGTAATGAGTGTACGCCTTAAACAGTCTCTCTCCTTTCACTTCGAGTATCTCCCCGGAAAGGACCGCAATGTCTCCGAGATACTAACTATTCCTTGTAACTCCTTATTACTTCTTGTAACTCACTCACTCTCACTTTCACACTCTCTCTCTCTCTCTCTCTCTCTCTCTCTCTCTCTCTCTCTCTCTCTCTCTCTCTCTCCGTTTCTCCTGACATGTGCAACAATAGCATTAATTTGCACCTCGGTCTCGTCCGAATGCTTGAGTGAGTTTGTGTTTTCCTCGACCCCGGTCATAGAGGTTTTTCATTCGTTTTATTTCAAATGTGTCCTTGCAGGTACAACTTTCACACACATCTCGCACCTGCGTTAAAATCATCCGCAAAATTCTTTAAGTTCATTGCAACAAGCAAACAAAGGTTTGTCCATGTAAGTACTTGCGCAGTAACGCATAAATACATAGGCACGATCGAGCTGACACACACACACACTCACACACCCACACACACACACACAGACTTACACACATACACAGACTATTCACAGTTTCAACTTAATTTATCCTCTCAGTCAGTATCCTCTCAGTCAGTGTCCTCTCAGTCAGTATCCTCTCAGTCAATATCCTCTCAGTCAATATCCTCTCAGTCAGTACCATATCAGTTAGTATCCTGTCAGTCAGTATATGCTCTCAGTATATGCTCTCAGTCAGTATATGCTCTCAGTCAGTATCCTCTCAAGCAGCATCCTTTCAGTCAGTATAAGCCCTCAATCAGTATCCTCTCAGTTAATATCCTCTAATTCAGTATGCTCTCTGACAGGATGCTCTCAGTCAGTATGGTCTCAGTCAGTATCATCTCAGTCAGTATTCTTTCAGTTAATATCCTCTCATACAGTATCCTCTCAAGCAGTACACGCTCAGTCAGTATCCTATCAGTCAGTATTATCTCAATCAGTTATCTCAATCAGTGTGCTCTTAGTCACTTTTCCCTCAATGTCCTCTCAGGCAATGCCCTCTTAGTGAGTGTCCTCTCATTTAATGTTCTCTTTTCCAACCAACATACTATAAGCTTACTTCGATGTCCCGAACCCAAGATATATTTTGTATCCCACGCAGTGTCCTGAACCCCAGTCAGTGTTGTGTTATATGTCCCACCCAATGTCCTAAACCCCAGTTAGTGTTGTGTTGTATGTCCCAGCCAATGTCCTAAACCCCAGTCAGTGTTGTGTTGTATGTCCCAGCCAATGTCCTGAACCCCAGTCAGTGTTGTGTTGTATGTCCCAGCCAATGTCCTGAACCCCAGTCAGTGTTGTTTTATACTGTATATCCCAGCCAAAGTCCTAAACCCCAGTCAGTGTTGTGTTATACTGTATATCGCAGCCAATGTCCTGAACCCCAGACAGTGTTGTTATATGTCCCAGCCAACGTTCTGAGCCCAAGTCAGTGTTGTGTTATATGTCCCACCCAATGTCCTAAACCCCAGTCAGTGTTGTGTTATATTGTATATCCCAGCCAATGTCCTGAACCCCAGTCAGTGTTGTGTTATATGTCCCAACCAATGTTCTGAACCCCAGTCAGTGTTGTGTTATATGTCCCAGCCAATGTCCTGAACCCCAGTCAGTGTTGTGTTATACTGTATATCCCAGCCAATGTCCTAAACCCCAGTCAGTGTTGTGTTATATGTCCCAGCCAATGTCCTAAACCCCAGTCAGTGTTGTGTTATATGTCCCTGCCAATGTCCTAAACCCCAGTCAGTGTTGTGTTATGCTGTATATACCAGCCAATGTCTTGAACCCCAGTCAGTGTTGTGTTATACTGTATATCCCAGCCAATGTCCTGAACCCCAGTCAGTGTTGTGTTATATGCCACAGCCAATGTCCTAAACCCCAGTCAGTGTTGTGTTATATGTCCAAGCCAATTTCCTAAACCGCAGTCAGTGTTGTGTTATACTGTATATCCCAGCCAATGTCCTGAACCCCAGTCAGTGTTGTTATATGTCTCAGCCAATGTTCTGAACCCCAGTCAGTGTTGTGTTATATGTCCAAGCCAATGTCCTGAACCCCAGTCAGTGTTGTGTTATACTGTATAAACCAGCCAATGTCCTGAACCCCAGTCAGTGTTGTGTTATATGTCCCAGCCAATGTCCAAAACCCCAGTCAGTGTTGTGTTATACTGTATATCCCAGCCAATGTCCTGAACCCCAGTCAGTGTTGTGTTATATGTCCCAGCCAATGTTCTGAACCCCAGTCAGTGTTGTGTTATACTGTATATTCCAGCCAATGTCCTGAACCCCAGTCAGTGTTGTGTTATATGTCCCAGCCAATGTCCTGAACCCCAGTCAGTGTTGTGTTATACTGTATATCCCAGCCAATGTCCTGAACCCCAGTCAGTGTTGTGTTATACTGTATATCCCAGCCAATGTCCTGAACCCCAGTCAGTGTTGTGTTATATGTCCCAGCCAATGTCCTGAACCCCAGTCAGTGTTGTGTTATATGTCCCAGCCAATGTCCTGAACCCCAGTCAGTGTTGTGTTATACTGTATATACCAGCCAATGTCCTAAACCCCAGTCAGTGTTGTGTTATATGTCCTTGCCAATGTTCTGAGCACCAGTCAGTGTTGTGTTATATGTCCCAGCCAATGTCCTGTACCCAGTCAGTGTTGTGTTATACTGTATATACCAGCCAATGTCCTAAACTCCAGTCAGTGTTGTGTTATATGTCCCAGCCAATGTCTTAAACCCCAGTCAGTGTTGTGTTATACTGTATATCCCAGCCAATGTCCTGAACCCCAGTCAGTGTTGTGTTATATGTCACAGCCAATGTCCTAAACCCCAGTCAGTGTTGTGTTATATGTCCCAGCCAATGTCCTAAACCCCAGTCAGTGTTGTGTTATACTGTATATACCAGCCAATGTCTTGAACCCGTCAGTGTTGTGTTATACTGTATATCCCAGCCAATGTCCTGAACCCCAGTCAGTGTTGTGTTATATGTCCCAACCAATGTTCTGAACCCCAGTCAGTGTTGTGTTATATATCCCAGCCAATGTCCTAAACCCCAGTCAGTGTTGTGTTATACTTTATATCCCAGCCATGTCCTGAACCCCAGTCAGTGTTGTGTTATATGTCCCAGCCAATGTTCTGAACCCCAGTCAGTGTTGTGTTATATATACCAGCCAATGTCCTGAACCCCAGTCAGTGTTGTGTTATATGTCCCAGCCAATGTCCTAAACCCCAGTCAGTGTTGTGTTATACTGTATATACCAGCCAATGTCTTGAACCCGTCAGTGTTGTGTTATACTGTATATCTCAGCCAATGTCCTGAACCCCAGTCGGTGTTGTGTTATATGTCCCAGCCAATGTCTTAAACACCAGTCAGTGTTGTGTTATACTGTATATCTCAGCCAATGTCCTGAACCCCAGTCAGTGTTGTGTTACATGTCCCAGCCAATGTTCTGAACCCCAGTCAGTGTTGTGTTATATATCCCAGCAAATGTCCTAAACCCCAGTCAGTGTTGTGTTATACTGTATATACCAGCAAATGTCTTGAACCCCAGTCAGTGTTGTGTTATACTGCATATACCAGCCAATGTCTTGAACCCCAGTCAGTGTTGTGTTATACTGTACATACCAGCCAATGTCCTGAACCCCAGTCAGTGTTGTGTTATATGTCCCAGCCAATGCCTTAAACCCCAGTCAGTGTTGTGTTATACTGTATATCCCAGCCATTGTCCATTATTTCGATGTCTCGAACCCAAGATATATTTTGTATCCCACGCAGTGTCCTGAACCCCAGTCAGTGTTGTGTTATATGTCCCACCCAATGTCCTAAACCCCAGTTAGTGTTGTGTTGTATGTCCCAGCCAATGTCCTAAACCCCAGTCAGTGTTGTGTTGTATGTCCCAGCCAATGTCCTGAACCCCAGTCAGTGTTGTGTTGTATGTCCCAGCCAATGTCCTGAACCCCAGTCAGTGTTGTTTTATACTGTATATCCCAGCCAATGTCCTAAACCCCAGTCAGTGTTGTGTTATACTGTATATCGCAGCCAATATCCTGAACCCCAGTCAGTGTTGTGTTATATGTCCCAGCCAATGTTCTGAGCCCAAGTCAGTGTTGTGTTATATGTCCCAGCCAATGTCCTAAACCCCAGTCAGTGTTGTGTTATATTGTATATCCCAGCCTATGTCCTGAACCCCAGTCAGTGTTGTGTTATATGTCCCAGCCAATGTTCTGAACCCCAGTCAGTGTTGTGTTATATGTCCCAGCCAATGTCCTGAACCCCAGTCAGTGTTGTGTTATACTGTATATCCCAGCCAATGTCCTAAACCCCAGTCAGTGTTGTGTTATATGTCCCAGCCAATGTCATAAACCCCAGTCAGTGTTGTGTTATATGTCCCTGCCAATGTCCTAAACCCCAGTCAGTGTTGTGTTATGCTGTATATACCAGCCAATGTCTTGAACCCCAGTCAGTGTTGTGTTATACTGTATATCCCAGCCAATGGGATGGTGACTAATGGTGACTAAATGGCATTACGATAGGGCAGACTGGGAGGGTCTTCAAGGTTTCTTTATTGATATTCCCTGGACCTCTTTCTTTTCTAATGATGCACACTCCACCTTGAGCCACATACAAGATTTTGTAAAAATTGGAATGGAAACTTTTATTCCTCATCAAAAGTACAGTAAAAGATCTAATTCACCTAAATGGTTTGACCATAATTGTGCTAGAGTAACTGAACAAAAAGCAATAGCCTACAATGCATACACAAGATCAAAAACACATGAAGCCTTTAATTACTTTAGAAACATCAGAAATCATGCCAACAAATAAACTTCTAAATAATCCAAATGATAACAAATATTTTTGGTCTACTCTTAACTCATTCAAATCCAACTTCACTACTGCTTCATCCATTCCACCATTAAATCTCCGACTGGCAATCTTGTAAGTGACCCACGAGGTAAAGCTAACCTTCTTGCAGATATTTTCTCCACCAACTCAACCTTAGATGAAATAAATCAAGATGTCCCTGTACTTAATTTTAATTCACCTGAAATTCCCTCACTTAAGATCCACACCAGACATGTCAAAACTATTTTGCAGAATCTCTCAGTAGATAAGGCTCTGGTCCAGATGAAATTCCTCCAATAGTACTTAAGAATTGCTCCTTGGTGCTCGCTCCTGTATTGGCAAATGTTTCCGTCTGTGTACTCATACCTCATGCTTCCCAGTACCCTGGAAAGAAGCAACATCCATCCAGTTCCTAAAAAAGGTGCCTCTTCAGATCCATCAAACTACAGACCAATAGCTATAACTTCCACTCTTGGCAAAGTTTTTGAAATTATATTAAATAATCACATAATTAAGCATCTGGAGAATAATAAATTAATCAGTGATAGGCAATATGGTTTTAGACGATGTCGATCAACTGCAGACATACTTTGCCTTCTAACGCATCAAAATAACCAAGCTACAGACCAACATGGTGAAAACACTGGATATATCAAAGGCATTTGATAGAGTCTGGCATCAATCCTTATTGTCGAAGATGTCACAAAAATATGTGTAATGGTAGATGGCCTTTATTCTCAATTTCACTCAATAAATGCTGGTGTTCCCCAGGGATCAGTTTTGGCCCCAATGTTCCTCATTCATATCAATGATCTCATATCTACCACTCATAATCCAATACTCTGAACCAGGACCTTTCTAGAATTAATGAATGGGGACAAGAGAATCTAGTTTCCTTTAATGCACCCAAGTACATTCAATTTTCTAACCGACAGAATCTCACTGACTCCCATATATTTTTTAATGATGTAAATATTTCCCCTAGTCCTCCACAATGCAGAACTTCTGCTTATCAGAATTCATTTATCCCTGTCCTGAACCCCAGTCAGTGTTGTGTTATATGCCACAGCCAATGTCCTAAACCCCAGTCAGTGTTGTGTTATATGTCCAAGCCAATTTCCTAAACCGCAGTCAGTGTTGTGTTATACTGTATATCCCAGCCAATGTCCTGAACCCCAGTCAGTGTTGTGTTATATGTCTCAGCCAATGTTCTGAACCCCAGTCAGTGTTGTGTTATATGTCCCAGCCAATGTCCTGAACCCCAGTCAGTGTTGTGTTATACTGTATTTACCAGCCAATGTCCTGAACCCCAGTCAGTGTTGTGTTATGTGTCCCAGCCAATGTCCAAAACCCCAGTCAGTGTTGTGTTTTACTGTATATCCCAGCCAATGTCCTGAACCCCAATCAGTGTTGTGTTATATGGCCCAGCCAATGTTCTGAACCCCAGCCAGTGTTGTGTTATACTGTATATCCCAGCCAATGTCCGGACCCCCAGTCAGTGTTGTGTTATATGTCCCAGCCAATGTCCTGAATCCCAGCCAGTGTTGTGTTATACTGTATATCCCAGCCAATGTCCTGAACCCCAGTCAGTGTTGTGTTATACTGTATATCCATGCCAATGTCCTGAACCCCAGTCAGTGTGGTGTTATATGTCCTAGCCAATGTCCTGAACCCCAGTCAGTGTTGTGTTATATGTCCCAGCCAATGTCCTGAACCCCAGTCAGTGTTGTGTTATACTGTATATACCAGCCAATGTCCTAAACCCCAGTCAGTGTTGTGTTATATGTCCCTGCAAATGTTCTGAGCCCCAGTCAGTGTTGTGTTATATGTCCCAGCCAATATCCTGTACCCCAGTCAGTGTTGTGTTATACTGTATATACCAGCCAATGTCCTAAACCCCAGTCAGTGTTGTGTTATATGTCCCCCCCAGTCAGTGTTGTGTTATACTGTATATCCCAGCCAATGTCCTGAACCCCAGTCAGTGTTGTGTTATATGTCACAGCCAATGTCCTAAACCCCAGTCAGTGTTGTGTTATATGTCCCAGCCAATGTCCTAAACCCCAGTCAGTGTTGTGTTATACTGTATATACCAGCCAATGTCTTGAACCCATCAGTGTTGTGTTATACTGTATATCCCAGCCAATGTCCTGAACCCCAGTCAGTGTTGTGTTATATGTTCCAACCAATGTCTTGACCCCCAGTCAGTGTTGTGTTATATATCCCAGCCAATGTCCTAAACCCCAGTCAGTGTTGTGTTATACTGTATATCCCAGCCAATGTCCTGAACCCCAGTCAGTGTTGTGTTATATGTCCCAGCCAATGTTCTGAACCCCAGTCAGTGTTGTGTTATATATACCAGCCAATGTCCTGAACCCCAGTCAGTGTTGTGTTATATGTCCCAGCCAATGTCCTAAACCCCAGTCAGTGTTGTGTTATACTGTATATACCAGCCAATGTCTTGAACCCCAGTCAGTGTTGTGTTATACTGTATATCCCAGCCAATGTCCTGAACCCCAGTCAGTGTTGTGTTATATGTCCCAGCCAATTTCCTATACCGCAATCAGTGTTGTGTTATACTGTATATCCCAGCCAATGTCCTGAACCCCAGTCAGTGTTGTGTTATATGTCTCAGCCAATGTTCTGAACCCCAGTCAGTGTTGTTTTATATGTCCCAGCCAATGTCCAAAACCCCTGTCAGAGTTGTGTTATACTGTATATTCTAGCCAATGTCCTGAACCCCAGTCAGTGTTGTGTTATATGTCTCAGCCAATGTTCTGAACCCCAGTCTGTGTTGTGTTATACTGTATAAACCAGCCAATGTCCTGAACCCCAGTCAGTGTTGTTTTATATGTCCCAGCCAATGTCCAAAACCCCAGTCAGTGTTGTGTTATACTGTATATCCCAGCCAATGTCCTGAACCCCAGTCAGTGTTGTGTTATATGTCCCAGCCAATGTTCTGAACCCCAGTCAGTGTTGTGTTATATGTCCCAGCCAATGTTCTGAACCCCAGTCAGTGTTGTGTTATACTGTATATCCCAGCCAATGTCCTGAACCCCAGTCAGTGTTGTGTTATATGTCCCAGACAATGTCCTGAACCCCAGTCAGTGTTGTGTTATACTGTATATCCCAGCCAATGTCCTGAACCCCAGTCAGTGTTGTGTTATACTGTATATCCAAGCCAATGTCCTGAACCCCAGTCAGTGTTGTGTTATATGTCCCAGCCAATGTCCTGAACCCCAGTCAGTGTTGTGTTATATGTCCCAGCCAATGTCCTGAACCACAGTCAGTGTTGTGTTATACTGTATATACCAGCCAATGTCCTAAACCCCAGTCAGTGTTGTGTTATATGTCCCTACCAATGTTCTGAGCCCCAGTCAGTGTTGTGTTATATGTCCCAGCCAATGTCCTGTACCCCAGTCAGTGTTGTGTTATACTGTATATACCAGCCAATGTCCTAAACCCCAGTCAGTGTTGTGTTATATGTCCCAGCCAATGTCTTAAACCCCAGTCAGTGTTGTGTTATACTGTATATCCCAGCCAATGTCCTGAACCCCAGTCAGTGTTGTGTTATATGTCACAGCCAATGTCCTGAACCCCAGTCAGTGTTGTGTTATATGTCCCAGACAATGTCCTAAACCCCAGTCAGTGTTGTGTTATACTGTATATACCAGCCAATGTCTTGAACCCGTCAGTGTTGTGTTATACTGTATATCCCAGCCAATGTTCAGAACCCCAGTCAGTGTTGTGTTATATGTCCCAACCAATGTTCTGAACCACAGTCAGTGTTGTGTTATATATCCCAGCCAATGTCCTAAACCCCAGTCAGTGTTGTGTTATACTCTATATCCCAGCCAATGTCCTGAACCCCAGTCAGTGGTGTGTTATATGTCCCAGCCAATGTTCTGAACCCCAGTCAGTGTTGTGTTATATATACCAGCCAATGTCCTGAACCCCAGTCAGTGTTGTGTTATATGTCCCAGCCAATGTCCTAAACCCCAGTCAGTGTTGTGTTATACTGTATATACCAGCCAATGTCTTGAACCCGTCAGTGTTGTGTTATACTGTATATCCCAGCCAATGTCCTGAACCCCAGTCGGTGTTGTGTTATATGTCCCAGCCAATGTCTTAAACCCCAGTCAGTGTTGTGTTATACTGTATATCCCAGCCAATGTCCTGAACCCCAGTCAGTGTTGTGTTATATGTCCCAGCCAATGTTCTGAACCCCAGTCAGTGTTGTGTTATATATCCCAGCAAATGTCCTAAACCCCAGTCAGTGTTGTGTTATACTGTATATACCAGCAAATGTCTTGAACCCCAGTCAGTGTTGTGTTATACTGCATATACCAGCCAATGTCTTGAACCCCAGTCAGTGTTGTGTTATACTGTACATACCAGCCTATGTCCTGAACCCCAGTCATTGTTGTGTTATATGTCCCAGCCAATGTCTTAAACCCCAGTCAGTGTTGTGTTATACTGTATATCCCAGCCATTGTCCTGAACCCCAGTCAGTGTTGTGTTATATGTCCCAGCCAATGT
The DNA here is from genome assembly GCA_032716605.1 of Paralithodes platypus. NCBI lineage: Eukaryota > Metazoa > Arthropoda > Malacostraca > Decapoda > Lithodidae > Paralithodes > Paralithodes platypus. Next base: position 32,708,131 of record CM064492.1, read on the forward strand.
CCTGAACCCCAGTCAGTGTTGTGTTCTATGTCCCAGCCAATGTCTTAAACCCCAGTCAGTGTTGTGTTATACTGTATATCCCAGCCAATGTCCTGAACCCCAGTCAGTGTTGTGTTATATGTCACAGCCAATGTCCTAAACCCCAGTCAGTGTTGTGTTATATGTCCCAGCCAATGTCCTAAACCCCAGTCAGTGTTGTGTTATACTGTATATACCAGCCAATGTCTTGAACCCGTCAGTGTTGTGTTATACTGTATATCCCAGCCAATGTCCTGAACCCCAGTCAGTGTTGTGTTATATGTCCCAACCAATGTTCTGAACCCCAGTCAGTGTTGTGTTATATATCCCAGCCAATGTCCTAAACCCCAGTCAGTGTTGTGTTATACTGTATATCCCAGCCAATGTCCTGAACCCCAGTCAGTGTTGTGTTATATGTCCCAGCCAATGTTCTGAACCTCAGTCAGTGTTGTGTTATATATACCAGCCAATGTCCTGAACCCCAGTCAGTGTTGTGTTATATGTCCCAGCCAATGTCCTAAACCCCAGTCAGTGTTGTGTTATACTTTATATCCCAGCCAATGTCCTGAACCCCAGTCAGTGTTGTGTTATATGTCCCAGCCAATGTCTTAAACCCCAGTCAGTGTTGTTATACTGTATATCCCAGCCATTGTCCTGAATCCCAGTCAGTGTTGTGTTATATGTCCCAGCCAATGTCCTGAACCCCAGTCAGTGTTGTGTTATATGTCCCAGCCAATGTCCTAAACCCCAGTCAGTGTTGTGTTATACTGTATATACCAGCCAATGTCTTGAACCCGTCATTGTTGTGTTATACTGTATATCCAAGCCAATGTCCTGAACCCCAGTTGGTGTTGTGTTATATGTCCCAGCCAATGTCTTAAACCCCAGTCAGTGTTGTGTTATACTTTATATCCCAGCCAATGTCCTGAACCCCAGTCAGTGTTGTGTTATATGTCCCAGCCAATGTTCTGAACCCCAGTCAGTGTTGTTATATATCCCAGCAAATGTCCTAAACCCCAGTCAGTGTTGTGTTATACTGTATATCCCAGCAAATATCTTTTACCCCAGTCAGTGTTGTGTTATACTGCATATACCAGCCAATGTCATGAACCCCAGTCAGTGTTGTGTTATACTGTACATACCAGCCAATGTCCTGAACCCCAGTCAGTGTTGTGTTATATGTCCCAGCCAATGTCTTAAACCCCAGTCAGTGTTGTTATACTGTATATCCCAGCCATTGTCCTGAATCCCAGTCAGTGTTTTGTTATATGTCCCAGCCAATGTCCTGAACCCCAGTCAGTGTTGTGTTATATGTCCCAGCCAATGTCCTGAACCCCAGTCAGTGTTGTGTTACACTGTATATCCCACCCAATGTCCTGAACCCCAGTCAGTGTTGTGTTATATGTCCCAGCCAATGTCCTAAACCCCAGTCAGTGTTGTGTTATATGTCCCAGCCAATATCCTGAACCCCAGTCAGTGTTGTGTTATATGTCCCAGCCAATGTCCTAAACCCCAGTCAGTGTTGTGTTATACTGTATATACCAGCCAATGTCTTGAACCCCAGTCAGTGTTGTGTTATACTATACATACCAGCCAATGTGCTGAACCCCAGTCAGTGTTGTATTATATGTCCCAGCCAATGTCCTAAACCCCAGTCAGTGTTGTGTTATATGTCCCAGCCAATATCCTGAGCCCCAGTCAGTGTTGTGTTATATGTCCCAGCCAATGTCTTAAACCCCAGTCAGTGTTGTGTTATACTGTACATACCAGCCAATGTCCTGAACCCCAGTCAGTGTTGTTATATGTCCCAGCCAATCTCCTAAACCCCAGTCAGTGTTGTGTTATATGTCCCAGCCAATATCCTGAACCCCAGTCAGTGTTGTGTTATATGTCCCTGCCAATGTCCTAAACCCCAGGCAGTGTTGTTATATTGTATATACCAGCCAATGTCTTGAACCCCAGTCAGTGTTGTGTTATACTGTATATCCCAGCCAATGTCCTGAATCCCAGTCAGTGTTGTGTTATACTGTATATCCCAGCCAATGTCCTAAACCCTAGTCAGTGTTGTGTTGTATGTCCCAGCCAATGTTCTGAACCCTAGTCAGTGTTATGTTACACTGTATATCCCAGCAAATGTCCTGAACCCCAGTCAGTGTTGTGTTATATGTCCCAGCCAATGTTCTGAAACCCAGTCAGTGTTGTGTTATATTGTATATCCCAGTCAATGTCCTGAACCCCAGTCAGTGTTGTGTTATATGTCCCAGCCAATGTTCTGATCCTCAGTCAGTGTTGTGTTATATGTCCCAGCCAATTTCTTGAACCTCAGTCAGTGTTGTGTTATATGTCCCAGCCAATGTCTTGAACCCCAGTCAGTGTTGCGTTATATGTCCCAGCCAATGTTTTGAACCCTAGTCAGTGTTGTGTTATATGTCCCAGCCAATGTTCTGATCCCCAGTCAGTGTTGTGTTATATGTCCCAGCCAATTTATTGAACCCCAGTCAGTGTTGTGTTATATGTCCCAGCCAATGTCTTGAACCCCAGTCAGTGTTGTGTTATATATATACCCCAGCAAATATCTTCAACATCAGCTAGTGTCCAAACCCCTTGAAAATGCTTTGTAACCTATAACCAACATACCAAACCTTAGCCAGTGTCCAATGGCCCAGCTAATGTTCCGCCGGCCAGTACAGCCAGTGACCGTGAGTGTGGTGATCAGTCTGGAGCAGTGGACAAAGGGATATTGTTGTCACAGCTCCGCCCCACGACACCTCACGACTACGTCTATATCCCCCCCGGTAAAAAAAGTCACCGCCACCACACCGTCCCTCTAATATCCCTCAGGCCCCACCACAACCTCATTAATATCGATCCTTCTTTAGGTAGAATTTCAACACCTTGGATTTTGTTGGCCCCATGTTGTATGCCTTACTATGGTTTACATATGCCTTCTAAAGCATTGGACTAGAAAATTAACACTGGCTGGGGGATAATTAGCTAAAGTTGTATGGATGGTAATCCAGGATCAACACGTTAAGAATACACTCTATCACAGCCATTCTGACCGATCATTAACATAAGCCACCATGGTGAAGATCATAGGCTGTCATCGTCTCATAGGGGATTGGCCGGTCTGGAGTGGATTAATAAAGAATAATGATGTTGATGACGTTGATGATCTATTTCGCAACATACGACGACTTGCATTATTAAATAGTATTCTGTATTCACTCTTTCGTACAAATCCCAACACTGCAGATTTTTCCTGCTTGAAATGCACGATGTTTAGAAGACAAGGTTAGCAACATGAGGAATAGTGTAGAGAGTCGCTGTGTGTCTCCCTATACACATCTCTGATTAATACCTGTTCCTAACAACACCTATGCCTTAATTAAACAATCTTTCATCTTGCCTTGACTCGGGTGCGCATTATTGCAATTGATTATCATGGCGGCCAATCTGAGCCCATTGTTTGAGTGCCTCGTTGAAAGATAATATAATTAGCAAAGAAAATTTATACCAACCCTTCAGGACGCGAGCATGGAATGAAGGGAGGGTTTATTGGCCGTTTATGTGTTCTTGCATGGGAATTGTTTTTTCGTGTTATTTTGTATTGTCCCAATGTTGAGCATCCAATAATATCCACTTAACCCGAAGTGATGCTGCTCAAAACCGCTCTAGGTATTTGTTACTCAGGACCTTGCGATCATAAACTCCTAGCTTAATACCCTCTTGACAAGGTAAACACACACCCACTCTCACCACCCGAATCATCAACACATTAAGCTGTCCCCGACCTACACAATCACCCTAGAGACTTAAATATATGCGCAATTGTGTTGATGGTGCGCACTCTGGAGCGTTTTATTACGGTAGTGCTTGTTATTGGCTCTATACTCCTCTCTTACCGTTCATTTCCTGTCTGCCTTGCCTGTTCATTCGTAAAGCTACGCGCAATCTTCGTCATAGCTAATAGTTTATCCCCCAAAACAAATTGCCTCTCTTTGAATACCCGTTCCATATCTCCTTGCTGGCCACAGAATCTAGACTCCTTATTTCTGCTCGAATGTGGTGGGGGAGATTAAGCTCGGAACATATAAGCATGTATTCTAATCATAAAAATATTTCTCCGCAATCGATAGAAAAGAAAAAATTACTAGGGGGAAAATTGTTGGTAATGGTGGTGGTGATGACAGTCGTGATACACTTAATTGGGGAGACCGAGGATATTGTGAGAGTGGTTGAGAGCCTGGTATTAGTGGTTGCCTCTGTGACTGGTCAGGGGAGAGATAGTAATGGTGTTGTGGTTGTTGTTGTTGTATTAGGATTGGCTTTATTATATTTAGCTAGTGTGATATGCGTGGTTGTGGTTCTTGTGCATATTTGTTAACATTTTAGTAGTTGTGGTTGGACGAGTATTGTGATACATGTGGTTGTTTTATGATTGGATTTTTGTGAATGAAGCTGCTTTATATACTTGGTCAGTGATAAGAAAGGTTAAAACTGGTGCGAACAGTTATTGCAATTATAGTTATTGTGGTTGATTGTAATAGTTGTGGTTGTGTTATTATTGGCTTCATATGGCTATGGTCATTATATAAACTTGGTCATGGTGATGCGAGTACTTGCAATTGTTACGAATAGTTGTTACAAGCACGTGAAGGTTGTGGTCATACAATTACCTGACATTGAAATAATTTCTAGTTTGAAAACAGTTAAATGATAAGCAATTTGAGTATTTTTTTTGTTGAGAGTGAAGTTGTAGAAGTATTCATACGATTAGTTGATAGTGTATAGTCAATTTTTGTTGTTTTTAGTTTGTATAGAACTTTAATTAAAGCATGAGATAAAAGTTGATAGTTAGGCTATCACGAACAGTTGAGAAGTTGCATAAAATGTTAAATCTTGTGGATTGGTATTCTAGTTACAACCTTAACAACTTCTGTTGTGAATAAATTCGAGATGCTTGATACGTTTGTGAGGGAGTAATAGATGTAAGTGCACCTACCGTAAGGAGCTGCAGTTTACAGTATAAATTTATGAGAGGCTCTGAGAATGTTAGTATTGGTAGTAGTGGTGGTAGTCAGGCAAGTATAGTAAGGTGTTTATGGCCCTCGTGATTTGTTTGTGATGCCAGGGCGTGTTTTGTCGGTGCGGTATTATTAGTGGCGAAGTCCAATGCCGCAGTAGCCGCAGTTATGGTAATGGGAGAGCTGCAGTTATGGTAATTGTGGCGATGTTGTGGCCATGTTGGGAGGGAGCGTGGGAAGGATGGACTGGATAGTGAAGGGCATCAGAGGGATAGATATGAGGTGGCCAATTGAACACAGGTGTGGTAGAGAAAATGCAATGTGAAAATTATGGCAGATGGTAGCGATGCAGATCATGATACTGCCACATGTGTTTGTAAATTTCATTAATCGATTTTAGGAGTATAGTTGGTTGTTGGAAGGAACATAATAATTAGGTATACAATTAATAATAAGGCTGTTTATCAGATGTTGATAGGATGCAAAATATTTTGCAGGTAGCTGTCATTCAGGTTATTACGTATACTTTATGGCAGGGGGTGGTGACGTAGAGAGTACCAGTAATAACATATAACTATGAGAGGTGCAGACGGTGATATGAGTATGACAAACAAAATAATTAATTAAGTTGCTGGTATGCTTTATATGTTATGAAAGTGCTATTAGTGAAAGTATGATGCCATTGTATTTGTTATTAAATATAGTGATGCAAATAGTGAAGATATATAATATGAAAATATAATTTACAATGATGTACTGTAGATATAATTAGAGGAGTGATGATGATGCATATGCTAGCATAGATTGTGCTATATTTAATATAATGAATAGTGGAATTTGTGATGAGGCAGGTAATAATAGACATTTTAGCACAAATAATGCCCAATTAAATATAACCAGAGATGATGAATAAAATATATAGGTGATGAATAATTATGATGATAGATGTGGTGGTGGTAATGAAATACAGTTAAGTGTGGATGCATTAGATGTGATGACAAGGTGTGATTTAAAATATGATACAGTTGGTGGTGATAAACACATGAAAACCATTAGTAATCATGTAAGTGTAAAGTAATATGCAGGTGTAGAGCGGACTACTATAAAAAGCATATATCCTGATCGTATCCTATGTTATAACCCCTAGACACTTGGAACCAATGATTGAGGTTCTAAGGCACATTATTACCAGATAAAAGATTAACTTGTTATATCCACCAGACATTAATATATACATGTTAACCATCTTAAAACGGATAGTGTTTGCCGTTTTTGTTTTCTTTTTATTAAGGAATATGTGCAGAAGTGGTGTTTGTATGATATACCCTTTAGTCTATGTTATAATACTGAAACTAAGTATACCACATTGACTCCCCATAATAGAGATAATTGATGCACTAGAATTTGAATCCATTACCTCAGGGTTACGAGTTCAGTTTTGTACTAGTCAAATACTTGGTCTAAGTAACTTGTGGAAAATAGAGAAAGTGGTGTAGAATGGTAAGCATGTAAGGATAAAATTGGATAATGCTGAAAAGTTAGAACAAATATCAGTTCTGGTAATGAGTATGAAGAAGTGATATGATGACAAAGTAGATAGTATTGTGCATTTAATGGCAATAATAATGATTCAAGTACAAATATAGGGAAGCTGTAGCACGAAGTATATCGAGGCCCCAATGGAAATGTTGCTAATAATAGTGAGGTTAATAGGCATATAAAATTAATTTCGAATAGGAGAGTGAGAGAAATAGAGAGTGGGTGTGAGTTGATGTGTGAGTGGGTAGGTGGCTGAGTGTGTGTACGAAAAAAAATAGAAGGAAACATACTTGCATTACTGAAATGTTTGTGGACATGCAGTAATGCAAGTAATGGTCACTCTTCTGTAAATCTAAAATGGCTTACTTAAGAATGGGAAAGGGGTGGAACTTTTTTTTTTTTCACATGGATAAACAACAAATAGTTATATCAAAGATCATGCAATTCATTCCAAGGAGAACATTTGAATGACTAAGGAGAGGTTGCATAGTGATAACTAACTGTTTATTGGCAGATACCTTGATATGTTTGGTTGGGGACACGAATGAATCGCCTCCATATGCTGAGGCATAGACTACAGGAGATCTGGACTGGACACAAAAATGGAACTTTGCATTAAGGGACCCAAAATCGGAGAACGAACCCCCAAGTTCGAACCTCGAAACCGCGAAAATATATAATTTTCGCGGTTTCAAGGTTCGAACTTGGGGGTTTGTTCTCCGATATTGGGTCCCTTACTGCAAAGTTCCATTTTCGTGTCCAAGCCAGATCTACTGTAGTCTATGGCTGAGGTAATTCGTACGATTTTCTAGCTTTTTTAGAAGGAGGGTCGCTAGCCCAACCACCCATTGTTGTCTGTAGTGTGTGAAGTGTTTGTGGAATGTTATCCTGCTGCTATAATGGCTGTGGATGAGTGTTGTCTGTAACCAATGTAATCAGCTCGATTATGTTGATCAGCTATAACATTCATATTGTAAATGCAACACTGGTCTACTGCATATGTGATGTCCGCCATTACAGAGAAGGGTTGTACTCACTGCAGAGCGTGCAAAATACCATTTATTATATATTTAAACTGTTCACTAGAAGACGTGCATAGAGCCTCAGAGATATAATGTGTTCCTAATACAGAACATCTGATTGTATAATATTTGTAGAAATATTTCGGCATATATTTAGTATTACCTCGCTTGTTGTCCAGCTTTCAACCAAGGTTGTCTGTTATATTCATGAAACAGAGCATATTACTATATTCTACATTGCCAAATCCTTAAATAGTTTAGTACTTTCAAGTTTTAATATCGAAGTCTACAAATTGCTAGCGAAAACAGGCGATAGGTGTCATGCGACCCTTACAGGTCATCCTCCTAATCTGTGGAATACATTTCGTAGTAGGAATACTTAGTCAGAATTAAGAAAATATCATAAAACGAAAGAGACAAAAGGAAAACGATGTATGACTGAGGATAGCAAGTACAATAATGAAGGGAGAATCTTACTTGATGGGAAAATTACACCCACGATTTTAAATGCAATAATTGGCAAACCACGATTTAACTAGACCAACTACACAATTTTGTATAACTTATTGGAGGATGTTGAGAAAAACACTATTTTCGCCGTCTCAACTAAAGAAAATCATTGATAAATTTTCCGTGTCTTATTCTATTATTGAGAGTGTTTCTGTATAAAGCAGTAATGCAAGTTTTCACGGTCCATTTGTTCGAGCTGCATGACGCTAGTTGGTCGTTCACCTTAAGGGAGCCCAACTCGCTTTATTTTCTCTTTCTCTCCCTCTCTCTCTTTGGCTTGTATCCATTCGGCCCCATTCAGCCTACTGTTTTAAGACGTTTACTCCCATCCAGGTGTCAATATTTTCCTGGCGAGCGGCAGCGAGCTAGCATATATATATTTTTGTTTTGACAGCAAGCTAAATTTGTACATTGTTCGATAGACAAATGTCTCCGGCAAAGCCGGATTTCTCCATACAATGCTGGCTCGCTATCGCTCGCCAGGAAGAAATCGACACCTGAATGGGGATAAACGTCTTCAAACAGTTGGCTGAATGGGGCCGAATGGATACAAGCCAGAGAAAGTGAGAAAGATTTAAAAAAAAACGTACTGTACACACATTCATAAAAGAGCGAGAGATCTAAAGCCTTACGTTATTTTGTTGTGGTAACACTGGCCCTGAACTATCGACGTCACGAAAAGGAGTGTCGACTTTGAATTGTGCGAGGGAGTAGGGAGCTGATGTGAACGAAGCAATGCTTCAATTCATTTTGAGAGTTGCTTTTCTAATTCTCTCCTTTTCGTGACGTCGATGGTTCAGGGCCAGTGTTACCACAAATAAATAGCGTAAGGCCTTAGATCTCGCTCAGGGGGATACCCTTCTTTTATGAATGAGTGTACCAGGGAAAGTAAAGTGGTGTGGTCTTGGTTATGTCTTTGTGTGTGTGTGTGTGTGGTAACAGCTATATTTTTTAATTATGGAGTGTCTTATATGTATTTGTGAACAAAGGTGTGTCAATTGCTTTTTCAAGACAAATTATATATCATGAATTATACAGCGACTGTATTGAATACTGAATATGAAGCACATACTAAATCTAAGAGGGTTGATTATATAATTTTTACAAGTATACATCCAATATTGATTTATGTGATTTGGTATGCTGTCGCAAGGCGTGGTATAGTCAGTAGAGCGTCGGCTGCTGATCAAGGGTCGGTGGATGGAGCCTGCACTGTTAAAATGTTATTGGTAGATGTCAAGCCCGGGCAACTTGGCCTAGCGATTCGTGACAATTCCTGATGTTCATGGTCACCCCTTCTCGGGAATTACTTCGTCTATCAACGAAAAAAATAACAAAAATATATATATAATATTAATACATATGATATATCTTCTCTCAATTACTTTAGGGATATGATATAAACAATCATTAGGGAAGGTGAGGTGGAGTGGTAATCTTAAGGTTCCGGGTTCAAATCCCAATGTGTCAATCGGAAGATATTGTTGGGGTGGAATATATGCTGTACTTAATTTCAGTGCATTACCACAAATCCCACCGACACACCATTAAAATAGTTTCCAATAAATTAGTATTGTATGAATATTCCCATATCTTTCTAAATTATGCTATTTGGGCAGTTCCTAGTGAGTAAACAACTCAATAGGCGGTGTGTGAGAGAGAAAGGTGTCCGAGATTGTGAGATATACAGCAAGACAGTGACCATGCAGCTTTCAGGAGTCAGAGTTGTAACAGGCCAGAGGGTACAGCCAGGCGTTATAGTTCTATGAAGGTAAGACCACAAACGACCCGGTTGTAATACTCAAACTGTATCGACTCTCTATGTCCCTCTCACCATCTGGAATAAGACCTCCTGACTTCACCATGTTCAGCGGTTGAACCTACCAGTAGAGTTGTCACACACACACACACACACATATATACTGTATATATATATATATATATATATATATATATATATATATATATATATATATATATATATATATATATATATATTCGAGAAGTACATAAGAACAAATAAATAAAGCAGTACCTGTCACCGGCTGCAATTGAGAGGACGAGCCTATGGTCACCATACACTGTAGGCACAGGACAATTATGTCTTATTTTGTATTTGAATTATATTTGGTGCGTCATTCATACCTAGAAATAGGTTTAAACATGGTCATACGCAAGCCAAAAGTTGTAATCTATGTCTCTCTCTCTCTCTCTCTCTCTCTCTCTCTCTCTCTCTCTCTCTCTCTCTCTCTCTCTCTCTCTCTCTCTCTCTCTCTCTCTCCATCTATCACAAACACACACACAGACACATTCACATATCTGCAGAAGCTCACAAGAGAGTATCGTAATATTGCTATTGATAATAATTATGTAGCCTGTCAGTGAGATAATAGAAGAGTACTGGAACTCAATGCAATACCTATCATCTCCCAGTAACAAAACCCTTGCATACATTTGTATTGAACTTCATTAATCAGGATTACATGGTAGTTATATGACCACCAGGAACACCTCCCATTATTTGTTTTGTATTGGGTTAACAACCAATGCAATATAAAAATACCCTTCACAATAGACTTTAAATAAAAATGTCAATCCTATTAAATGAACGCCGCACTGATGCGATGAGAGTAGACCAATTAGGTTACCATACCGAAACTGATCATCATATTACTACCCTTGCTAAAACAACTTCCCAGAAACTGGGTGTGCTCCTCCACCTCCGGGGAATCTTACCCCTGCACAGCTTCTTGCTCTGTACAGGGGCACAGTGCATCCATGTACTGAGTAGTGTTCGTTGTGTGGGGAGGATCCTCTCACAAAACAATTCTTGACAAAGTAGAAAATATAGCCTTTCGTCTCATTAAGTCACGTCCACTCACCGACTCTATGCAGTCTCTCTCTCTTCGCCGCAATGTTGCATCTCTCTCATTATTCCACCGCTATTGCAATAATCAGTGTTCCTCAGAGCTCTTTCAATATATACTGCCTCCTCTATGTAGAATACGTAGCACCCGTCTTGCAACACAATCCCACCCCTACTCTGTGCAAATCTCCAACCCAAGAGTGAAACAATATTCTCAATCTTTCTTCTATACAACAGCTGAGCTCTGGAACTCTCTCCCTGAATCCATGTTCCCCTCATCCTATGGCTTAAGTTGCTTCAAACTCTGTGTGTCCAGGCATTTTTGCTCGAACATTCCTTGTTTACGCCCTGTCACTCTTCAACTCTGGGGGAGGCACTCGTCACAGGCAGTTCTGTCTCTTGTCTCCCTCATCCACATAGAAAAACAAAATCCATTGTGTTTGGAGTGAGTGGATTTTTATGTGAATCATTAGCGTTTATATACCGTTTTTCCCTACTGGCAGTATTTATGTACCATAATAAACGTTATAACACCTTCAGTATATCAAGCGTGAAGTAATGCTTAACCTCTCAGCTGCGCAGCCCCTGTAGTATACACCATACCCCTGTGCGTAGGTATTTAGATACATTCCTCACTAAAATTGTTAATTTACCATAAATATAATTACTTATCCATATGCGCCTATTTTACATTTAATATGAAGATAGTAACATGTTACAACAATAAAACAAGTGGGAATAGTGTTTAGATGGTCAAAATCGCGAATAAATACAGAGCGGTCCAGTCATGAAATGTGGAGCAGAGCGAGGCAACCCCACCTCTCGTGAGGTCTGGTGAAAGACTGGAGGTAGCTGGGCTACTACTCTCTCTCTCTCCTCCTTCGACACCCCTCCCTTTCCACCTTGGAACCGGGTGGGGATGTTTGGCGCCATAAATAAACCGATAATTACAGGAATAAGAGAAAAATAGGTGATAATTAAGGGGGGGGGGTCGGGGGACTTTGACAGATGTGGAGAAATGATATGAGGTATGGAGGGAAAAAAAAATTCAAGTGTTACTAGGGCCTTTTAAAAGTTTTTTTTCAGGCCTAGGATCTTAACCCTTTCACGTTTTTATGATGCAGAGGTTGCCAGATTAGCAATAACAAATAGAGTTCTCTCACTCTTATAATTACCTCACCAAAATTAGTTTTCTGCCCACAGCTAACTCAAAGACAACTGCAGAGGTTGAAGTAACTAAACTAAAGGTTTCCAAATACCCCTGGTGGTAACAAAGGCTTTAAAGTATCCCTAATAGGCTCAAAATTGCATCAAAAACGTGAGAGGGTTAAGAGTCTCCCCGCAGTCGCCCAGTAAAACCTCTTGAGAGTCTCCTTGCAGCTGCCGGGTTAAGGAGGGTCACCGGCTTTTTTTTATCTTTCTCTCCTTTTCTCTCTCTTTCCCTGGCTTGTATCCATTCGGCCCCATTCAGCCAACTGTTTTAAGACGTTTATCCCCATCCAGGTGTCGATTTCTTCCTGGCGAGCGATAGCAAGCCAGCATTGTATGGAGAAAGCCAGCTTTGCCGGAGACATTTTTCTATCGAAAAATTTACAAATTTAGCTTGCTGTCAGAACAAAAATATATATATGCTGGCTCGCTACCACTTGCCAGGATAATATTGACACCTGGATGGGGGTAAACGTCTTAAAACAGTATGCTGAATGGGGCCAAATTGATAAAAGCCAAAGAGAGAGGGAGAGAAAGAGAAACAAATGCGAGGTGGACACCCTTAACAAGATGACCATGGACGAGCACTGTGGTGTTGAAATAAGAGGCAGTTATTTTTCCGTAATCCAGTAGTGAACTGTTGACATGGTCTACCAGCCAATGTGAACATTTGTGTTACTATTCAATCCTCTGGAGAAAAAAAACCTAGACTGAGCTTGGAAATTACAAGAGCATAACTGCAACAAAGAGCACGTGTCATAAATAAATCCGATTACCAACGTAACTCAGTCGAATAGGGCTCTTGCAGAATTTCATCTGAATTACATTTATTTAAGTCATTAAATTATATTTCCATTATGCTGCATACACATGTTATAAAATACAATAGTGTTGTTGTTGTTGTTGTTGTTGTTGTTGTTCCCCAAGCTGCCTGGCCGAACAGCCCCAAGGCCCCGAGCAATTCCAAGGCCATAACCGAGCGCCCTCACAGAACCCTCCCTGCCGACCACAATAAAGCCTGGGTGACCGAAGCCACTCCATAGCGGGGAGCTGAGGAGGGTGCGGAAACGCCCGGGAAACCAAAGCCCCACCCAGGGCCCTATGCCCCTCAGCAATTATGAAGAGAAAGTTGAGGGGCAAGGGAAAAATGTGACGCTTTGGCTTCCAATCTTGGTAGATTGGGAGGTCAATCCACGGAAAAGACGCCGTCACTTGAGATCTAGAAAATATATAAGTTAAAGGAACAGTCAGAGTAAGCTATGGGTATGGCAGAGATCGCTCAGTTCTCACTCTGATAGACCAGCCCATCACCACATGACTAGAACCCAATCCTCTCAGCATCAGCTAGGAAAGGCTCTAGAAAGCCGCCTTTGGCGGGGGGATAGCTCCCCTATTTCAACCCCTTTCGGGGTCGGGCACCCACCAGTGTTGTTGTTGTTGTCGTTCCCTTGGCTGCCTGGCCGAACAGCCCCGAGTCCATAAGGAAGGCCATGGCCACGTCGGTAGATTGTGTTGTTGGCGTAAGTGATTGTGTGAAATGCAGTCTTCTATGATGTGTTTAATGGTATGGGGTGCTGTGTTACATCCCGGGCAGGTGTCAGCGACAGAGTCATCCAGTCTCTTCTGATAGCTCAGAAGAGCTGGATGGTGTCCTCATCTCAGCCTGGCCAGGTGGACTCTGTCCTCGTGAGGAAGGGAGGATTCAGAAGGATGGATTTCGAGAGGTCGTGACTGCAGCTGCGTGTTATCTATGAGTGATTGGATGGAACGGCGAGATATATGAGTATGGATGTGCTTCTGGAAGTTGGTTTGGGGTGGGCAGGGAGGGAGAGAAGACAGTATTTGTGTGTGATACCGTGTGCTGGGTGTTGTTTTGATATTTCTTGGTGCCTGTGGGTGTGTTGCCATGTAGTGTAGTGGGTGGTGTTGGTTCGTGGAGGCTGCTGCCAGGAATTGAGTGCCTCTCATGTCCAGATGATCTATGACTTTGAGGACTTTGGTTTCTTTATGTAGGTGATCTGTAGGTGTAGTAGCTGTGCAGCCTGTGATGATTTTTAGGGCTTTATTTAGAATAGTCTGTAAGGTCTTATGATGTGTTTCAGCTAGGTTAGAAGCCCAGGCCGGGCTTGCGTATTCCATCACTGATCTTATGTATTGTTTGTAAATTGTGGTGGTGGTTTCTTTGTTGTGTCCAAATTTTGTGTGGGCAAGTGACCTGAGGGCGTTAAGTCTGGGTGTCAGTTTCTTTTTTATGTTTGTGGTGTGCTGTTTTAATGTCATTAGAGTATCATATGTTACTCCTAGGATTTTGGGTGAGTGTGTGTGTGTTAGGGGTGTGTTGTTTATGGTGAGTTGTGGGTGTATTTGTGTTCTGCTGTCCAGCTTGTGAGGAGGGTTGCGGTGGATTTGGCTGGGGCTAAATTGAGTCTGTTTGTAGTGTACCAGTCGTGTAATGTGTTGAGATAGGGTTGAAGGAGACGTGTTGCTGTGTCTAGGTCTTGGTGTGTGAATGTGAGTGTTACGTCGTCTGCGTAGGAGGCTATGTTTATTTGGGGTGTATTGGGTGTATTTATATCATGCATGTACAGATTGAAGAGTGCGGGCGACAGGACGGATCCTTGCGGGACTCCGTTTGGGAAATTTCTGATGCTAGATAACTGACCGGCAAAAGATACATGTGCACATCTGCCTGCTAGGAAGTTGGCCAGCCATCTTCTTGTGTTGTTGTGCATGTTTGTGTCGTAGATTTTGTTTGTTAGGTTGTGGCGGGGGATGGCACCGAAGGCTTTACTAATGTCGAGTGTGGCAAGTAGTGATCTGTGTGGTGGACTGGCCGAGTTGATGCCGTAAAAAGCTCTTTGTGTAAGGTTTGTAAGAAGAGTGTTTGCGGAGTGCAGTGGCCTGAAGCCATGTTGTGTTGGAGCTAGGGGTAGAGCGTGTGTAATTAGTTGTAGTACAAGGCATTCTATGACTTTGGAGGGGGTGCAAAGGAGTGTGATAGGGTGGTGTGAGGAGGTTAGCGTGGGGTCTTTGTTGGGTTTGGGGAATGTAATGATGATACCATGCTTCCAGATGTCTGGTATTGTGTTGAGTGAATAACTGTAGTTTGATATGTTAGTGAGTGCTTGTATGCCTTGCGGTCCGGGGTGTCTGAGGTGTATGATGCTTATGTTGTCTGGGCCACAGGAGGGTGAGTGCTTGAGATTGTTGATAATGTGCTTTGTCTGGTTGTTGGTGAAGGGTGCATAGTCAGGGTCTGTGGGGAATTGTCTCTTACGTCGGATGACATGTCGGTCGTCTTTATGGGGTTTTAAGTGGCTGACATGAGAGAAGTGATTAATAAGAGTGTTTGTTTGTTGTTTTACATGAAGGAGTAGAGTCTGTTGTTGTGATTGCAGCATGTGATTGTTTTGTGTTGCTGTTGGAAAGTGTGATGCTGTTTAGTGTTTTGTGGAGTTTTTTTGGGGTTCGTTTTGTGATCAAGTGTTTGTAGGAAGTTATTCCAATTTAGTGTTTGTTGTTCTTGTATTTTGTTGTTGTTGTTGTTGTTGCTGTTCCCCAGGCTGCCTGGCCGAACAGCCCCAAGGCCCCGAGCAAGGCCAAGGCCATAACCGAGTGCCCCCACAGAACCCTCCTTGCCTACCACAATAAAGCCGGGGTGACCGAAGCCACTCCATGGCGGGGAGCCGAAGAGGGTGCGGAAACGCCAGGGAAACCAAAGCCCCATCCAGGGCCCTGTGCCCCTCGGCAATTATGAAAAGAAAGTTGAGGGGCAAAGGAAAAATGTGACGCTTTGGCTTCCAATCTGCCAACCTCTAGGTTGGCAGATTTGGAGGTCAATCCACGGAAGAGACGCCGTCACTTGAGATCTAGAAAATATATAAGTAAAGGGAACAGTCAGAGTAAGCTATGGGTATGGCAGAGATCGCTCAGTTCTCACCATAGACCAGCCCATCACCAATGTATTTTGTTGTTAATCTGGGTGTTGAGTGCTTGGATTTGTTGTGTGATGTCTTGTGTGTGGGTTGCTGGGGAGTGTTTCAGTGTGTCTCATTGTCTGATGAGGTTTTGAATTTCTGGTGAGAAGTTGGGGTTGTGTCTTTTTCTGTTACCTCTTGAAATGTGTTTCTTGTCAGCGTTTTGAATAGTTGTGTTGAATATGTGGACAGCATTGTTGATGTTAGTGATGGGTGCGCTGTTTAGGGTTTCAAAGTGTTGTTCTGTCTCGTTTGTGAAAGCTTCCCAGTTGGCTCTTTTAGTTGGTGTAAGTGTATCTGTGGCTAGCTGGGGTGAGTCTGGTTTTGGTGGTGATAATGATCGGGAGGTGGTCAAAGCCTAAGCTTTTAACCACCCTCCAGGATGTTGTGGGGGCGAGTTCTTGGGAGAAAAAGGTGATATCTGGAGATGAAGGGTCGTAGAGGGCTTGGTGGGGAGTATGGGTATGTTGATGGATGTCATTGAGGGTGAAGAGGTTATCTGATTGGCATTGTAGGGCCAGCCCTCTGTCTGTGTCCGGGTTGTCGACAAACCAGTCCGACGTTTTGGCGTTGAAGTCACAACCCAGGATGATGTGTGGGGTGTCTGTGATCTGTTGTAGTTGTGGTCTGTATTCATTGGGTACTGTAGGGGATGTTTGGGGAAGGATGTATGTGTTTATGATGGTTATGCTGGAATTGTTGCCAGTGCGTATTTTAATGGATTGTATTTATGTTGTGTTACCATTTGGGGGGAGGACGGATTTGGTATGTGCACTGGTGACTGCATAGGTTATTTCTTTGTGTACCAAGGTGATAAGGCCACCGCCACCGCCGACGGCCCGGTCTTGTATAATGGTGGTGAAATCATGGAATGTAGGTGTTTTTTGTGTTGTGCAGAGTTTTGTTTCTTGTAAGATGGCAATGTGTATGTTGTGTTGTTTGATGAAGTGTGAGAGTTCGTGTTTCTTTGTGTTGATGTCATCTATGTTTAGTTGAAGAATGTTAATGTTGTGTGCGCGGTGTATGTTGGGTGCTGCTGCACGAGGATGGGGTGGGGGTGAGGGAGGGGATGATGGTGGGGAGGATTGAGATGGGTGAGGTGGTGGTGGGGGTGGGGATTGGGGTGCAGGAGATGAGGGTAGGAATGGATTAGGTTGGGGTGTGGTGTCTGAGGTTGAGGATGTGGATGGTATGGAAAGGTTAGGTGGGCTGGGGAAGAGAGGTGTATGGGTTTTAGGGGAGGGATTTGACTGGGAGAGGGAGGGGCATGAGGAACAGGTCCAGGTGTTCGTGTAGTGTTTCGTGGAGGCAAGTGTTGTGCATGTGAGATGGGTCAAGTTCCCGCATGAATTGCAGAGAACTGGCGACTCGAAGTGATGGGTTTTGAGCATGTTGGACATATGTATGTGTAGTTGGGTCCTGGGTTGCTCTCAATGTCCCCGTCTAGAAGGAGTCTTCGAGAAATGACAGCCGGAGAGTCATTTCTCGGTGTAGGAAAAACAGTGCAATGTGTGTGTGTGGTGTGAGAGGTGTGGTAGTTGCCCGGCATGACCAAAGCCGTTTCAAGGACTTGTGCCCCCAGGGAGGGGGCAGGGGTTTGATGTGGTGGTTTGGCTCCCGGAAACTGCTCCCCACGGTCGGCAGCCGGCTGTCCTCCATTGGTCGGTGATCTTGTCCCCCGCCGGAAGGGTCAGCAGCTCCGGGAGGTGGTCCCACGGCGTAGACGCCGCCACTCCAGGACCATACAATAGTGTAAATATTATTACCTACTTTACTGTGCCACTTTGGATGCTTGCCAGACAAATATATATCAATCATTACATATATCATTTGGTGTGTGTGTGCTTGTGTGTGTCTTGCGTGTGTGCGCTCGTCTGTATATTCTTGAGTGACTTTTTGTGTTTTTCACCAATCAAATAGGATAGTGGAGATGGTGTGAAAACTTTGTCTGCTTAAGTAATGGTAGGCCGTTGACTTACAAGCCTGTATCAGCGAAATATATGTAGAGATGGCGGCGCGATTGTGTGATCTGTTAAAGAGAACGAAAAACAAATAATGTGATCATTGGTTTACGATGGATGAAAGTATTAAGTCAGTATTTCAATTCACTAACACGTTCACTACGACTAAATAATGATCTTTGTATAATGGCCAAGACATGAACCTTTTATTGTGCTGTGAACGGGTGACACGATCCAATGCTCTCACATATTTATATATAATTGGAGTTGATTTAATGAGTTTGCATTCAAATATAATCATTCCTCCGTATAATTTGTACCAGATTCATGTTTTGGCAACTGTACCTGCCTGGGAAGATGATACAATGGCAATTAGACATTGAACTACAATGCCCTGATAGTTAAGGAATGTCCATCTCCGCTAGAACCACCACCCTTTACGTGGTTTACTATCTATATCAAGCGTCCAATAGTTCATAGTTCATATTGTATCCATTACATACACTCCCAGCCCCTCTCTCTCTCTCAATCTCTCTCTCTCTCACACACACACACACCATGCCCAATTCAGGAGTAAAACATATATATTGTCTTGCAGCTCAAATTACTAATTAAAACCAACTGACACAACTACAAACTCACGACACCTACATGAAATACAGGCACGTGTATGATCATGAACTCCATATTTCATATAGTGTACACAAATTATCATTAGATTTACATTAATGGGTGCCATAAATTACCTTGACCTTTAAATGATAGATATGACAGATTAATTAACGTATTCAAACTGGCATCAACATAATTAGCAATAGCTGTATTTTCAGAACACATTTTGTTTAGCAATTACACTTGCGGCCTAGAAACCTTTATAAAAGAGGGTACCATTGTCAATTATACCAACACCTCTGCTCTAGTATATATAGTAATTGGATAATTGTTCCTCGTATAATTATTCCGCAGGCAAGTGTCCCTCATACATACTGTATACCCAAATTTAATCCAACCATGGTTAAGGGGGGTGACCTCGCGTGTTTTATCTTATTCTCCCTCTCTCTTTGGCTGCATCCATTCGGTCCCATTCAGCCTACTGTTTTAAGACGTTTACCCCCATCCAGGTGTCAATATTTTCCTGGCGAGCGGTAGCGATCCAGCATATACATATTTTTGTTTTGACAGCAAGCAAAATGTGTAAATTTTGTGATAGCAAAATTTCTCCGGCGAAGCCGGATTTCTCCATACAATGCTGGCTCGCTATTGCTCGCCAGGATGAAATCGACACCTGGATGCGGATAAACGTCTTAAAACAGTTGGTTGAATGGGGCCGAATGGATACATATCAGAGATAGAGAGAAAAGGAGAGAAAGCGAAAAAAGCAGGTGACCCCCCTTAAGTTCAGAAGATTTGTGTTAACCAATACGATTGTGGAAGAAAAGTTAATGGGTGAAATGGTGCAATTTCCTATATCAAGACTCAAGCACGGCATTTACTACTAATAATATAATAATATATAGTGCTAACCAATTCATTCCACCTAAATATTTTCCCACTCTTGTATAACAATAGAAAGTTGCTTCTCTATTCTGCCCTATGTTGACCTGACCTAGCTTGACCTCATCTATTACAACCTAATCTTGGTTTTGATTCCAATTATTGTTCAATGGGAAAGTGTCTTCGAAAATCTTGTCCTACCCCTTATTGAAGGGGTAGTTGTCCTCATCCCCAGTAACTCTAAAAACTCATAATACAAGCTTCCACTATTAACTCATAGCACTAAATGTTATCAATAACATTGGATTCATACTACCGATAGACAACATTATTTTAGTAACAGTTTGGTGTACTTTTGCACTGGTATCGGAAACTAGTGTTATTTTGTAGATTGGTTCAAACGACCAATATCTTATAAATACTTTATTTAGAAGCTGCCAGACCAAAAATAGATAACAGTTGAGACAATAGGCACGCAATTGAAACTACTTAACTCACACTACAAGTACAAGGAGTAGCTCATACAACTATTTCCAACTTCTAACGTGCATTTACCACTATAATTCGCATATAATTTGTATTGTACCGGAAACTATTAACTTTCACCTAACAGATTCTCCTTTAATCACAATTTCAACTCATAACACTGACTTGAATCTTTAATTCACCTCACTAAGTTTTACTTAAAATGATTACTAATTCACTCCGGTATACCATATCACTAACTCCAACCTCAAAAATTCACATCTAACTTGTACCAATAACCTGCAGCACTAATTATAATTTGAAACTAATAACCCATACCTCAAATATGCAACTGAAGCCAGATGTACTGACACTCAGCTGTACCTATGATATCAAAGATTCTTTGATAAGATCTCCATCAATTATAATCTCTAACTTACATATCTGCCATACACCTCAATTTGCCCTAACAGTTCTCCCTTCACTTTCCTACCTCAGTCTCCTCATATACAGTATAACTGACGGCAACCACTTGGCACCCACAAGGGACTGGGGCTGAGGCTCTCGAAAAGGGGCTCCAGTCCTGACACTATTCTTGACTTACAGTGTGCTGGCTTAATAATCCAGAAGTGTTATTAGCCTCTGAAGTCATATTTTAACTATTGTTGGCACCCTCTTCTTTGGAAATACCACTTTACTTACTTACCTCCACAATTTACCGAAGGATAAAAGCATTTTCAAAGTACGTAGACGGAGGCCATTAAACAAATGGTAAATAAAAAAAAAAAAAAAAAAAAAAAAAATTGTATTGCTATTTCTATATGACACAGACTGATATATAGCCATATTAATTATTCGGCTATTACGAAGATTTTGTAGGGAATTATGTTGCTAATTATGAAAACTTGGCATTAGTATGATGCAGAGATAAAGTATTTACATTTGGTTTTATTTATTTATTTATTTGTTTGTTTATTTTATATATTTTATTTTTTTACAACATGAAATAAGTTGATAATTGAGTACATTTTCGACCCGGTAAAAATAAATAGACTACGAACACTAACTGCTGACGTGACCGCGTGTCGTTATTAATATATACCACCACAATTATCAATGATTCATTACTAACACGGTGATCAAAGATGATAAAATACATTTGTCTGTCCATATACACGTTTGAAAATCATGTTATCGATTAATATTTCGACATACCTCAAGCGAGCAAATGATGATACGTAGCAAGTGTCGACATTTTATAAGAAAAGTCAACAACACTTGTCACTGAACAAGAGAGGTAAATAATATATATATATAATGAATACATAAATAAATATATCTTAGAGGCTTGTTCAAAGAAAGTGTAATAGCCATATAAACTATAGGGGCATTAATTAAGCCCACACATCCACACGCATACTGTGAGAGAAGTATCGGTGCTCGATGAGGTAAAGGTTCCTTATTTATTAGGTAATGGAACTCAGTTGTCTATTACCGTTATAGCTCCTTCCCTGTCGGGTTCAAGCAACACTCTACCTCCTCCATGCCTTTTATGTTTGCAGTAAATTAGTTAGTAATTTTATACTGTTAGAGGTTGGGGTTAATCAACTATTTTTCCGATGGTAAATCAAAGGCTTGAACGTATAATAATCCACAAGCACACACACACACATAGTCGTTCACATCGGCGAAGTTAGCTTTCCTATTCAACGTTTCGACTATTGCTATCTTGGAAGAAACACATTATTCCGCAGTATATAAAAATTGCCACATCAATGTTCATTGGCTTTATAGGCAGGTCATTTGAGCATAAATCCAAAGACGTTATCCTAACCCTTTACAATTCCTTAGTCCGCCCTCTTCTGGAATACTGCGTTCAATCCTGGTGCCCTTATTACCAAAAAGATATAGACAAGCTAGAACGAGTTCAACGTAGAGTTACCAAAATGATACCTAGCCTAAAGAACAAACCATACGAGGAGCGTCTTAGAGAATTAAATCTATTTCCTTTAACCCAGCGCAGATTAACGCCTTACGAGCGGGCCCGTCAGTAACTTCTACTACCCGCCAAGCGGGTGGTTTTACCCTAAATGACCTTGTTTCCGTGCTCTTTTTCATGCATAAACAAGAGCCAGAGCGTAATACAATTATGTATCCCTGAAAGGGCGATAATTGAGCTTTCCAATGACACCAGAACCATCCTTCTACGACCATGCGTTCTCTTGCAATGATCGTGCAAGACGAAGGAAAAATCCCTAAAATACGGTAATTTCCTTACATAATTCCCTGTGTAGCGAGGTAGTGAGTGTGGGTGTGTGTAGAGTAGACGTCAGTAGTCGCGCGGGACCCGTGCCGAGCGGTCATGAGCCAATCTACGCTCCTCCCATCGCTCGTCTCTCTCTCAGAGCCATTATTGCTCAAAAATTGCACACGGACTTAAGTCGGTCCCCGCCACATAGTCCATGGTTCTCTAGCCCGACTTAAGTCCACCCCTGCCAAAGAAGGGTTAAGAGGCGACTTAATTCAAGTGTTCAAAATCATCAAAGGCATCGACAATATGAACTGTAGTAACTACTTCACTATCGACCAATCTAATTACACGCGGGGAAACGGGTGCAAAATTATTGGTAAATCTTTTAACTCACACGAAGCTAAAAATGTCTTCTTCAATCGAGTTGTCAACTTATGGAATGGGCTTCCCCGAGATGTTATATAGACTGCAGCACCGTTGATTCATTTAAACTTCGCTTAGACAAATATCTCTCATCAAACCCGTGACTGACTGCATTTGTAAATGAATAACTTTATTTTATCCTCCCCTCAGTTACTAACCCCTCTGTCCCCTACTAACTTCCTAATCCTGCCACGGACATTAGTTCCAGGGCAGTAGTTCCCTTTCCAATGTTCTCTTACCCACTCTAAACCACTGTTTGGACACTTGATCCTCAGTGTTTTGGAGGACAAGCAGCCTAGAAGGGTCACTAGAACTGTTGTTGCTTGATTTCCTTTGTACTCCTTTGTACTGTACCACAGGGACTGAATACAATATCTTCAGCTTAACAACAATGCAATGCCGACTTTAGTTCTCTGCATCTGAGACAAATGGCGTTCTAGTTGTCCGATCTCTGTATACTGAATGACCCAAGCCGCCCCAACCAGTACTCATTGCTAGAGATCCTGTAGCTCGAGAGAACGGTGGCCACCATTTTTCTGTGGGCGTTGTTTTGTTGCCGTAATTATCAAACAGCGGAGTGACATTTAATTTGTTAGCATGTCAAAATTATAGCCAAATACCAAAAAATATATCATGTACTATTATTGCCGATTGTTTACTATGGTTATCTACATATTAAAGCGTAAAGAGAGGCGCCAAAATAGCGGAGGTTGGCTGATCTCCGTCGCTATAGGGTCGCTACTCCTTACACTCGCGGCCTTTTACTGCCTGGCGATGAAATACAGTATGAGGCTCGTTAGGTACCCCCTGCGGATGATGGCCTTCCCACTGCTCTTCCAATAATCATATACCAGTGTAATGAGTGGGGCGGAGGAGGAGGAGGAGGAGGGATAGGTGGGAGGGGAGGAGAAATAGTGGGAAAGGAGGGGGGAGGAGGCGCAAAAAGAGGAGTAGGGAGAAGAGTTGGAGAGAAGGAAAGGAGGTGGAAGAGGGGTAGGGGTAGGTGACTGAGAAGGGAAGGGATATGAAGCAGTGGAGATAGGAGGAGAAGGAAGGTGAAAAACAGAGGGAAGGGCAGGAATAGGAGACGTTAAGAAAGAAAGCTAGAGAAGGGAAAGGACAAAATAAAGAGAGAGACTATGGAAGAAAAAGGCACGTTGGCAGAACATGTGTGAAGGATACAGAAAGGAAGAAATAGACCATAGGGAAAGAAACAATGAGGATGGATGAGTACAAATTGAAAACAGAATATATGATTGAAAAGAAAAAACAGTAGTTAAGAAGGAAAAAGCAGTGAAAGGTAAGTTATACTTGCAGGAAAACATGAGGTAAAGTGTGATGTAGAATAACGGGAAGATAAAGAGTAAGGAAGAGGTATACAGGGATGAAGAAAATAGGTGTGGTGGAAAGGATAAACTAAATAAGAGAGAAGAAAATAAATTAAAATATATTTTTAAGAAGGAAAGGAGATACATATTTGAACTTAATAATAATAGGAGGAAAAGGAAGTTGAATGCGATTTTAATGTGAATATAACTTTAATAAGAACAAAAGGATTAAGACACAACTAACAATGAAAGAGAGATATCCAATAGAGTGGCAAAGAGGGATCACAGATAGTGTGACCAGAAAACGCGAAGAAGAAACAACCAGATAAAACATTGCAATGAAAGAGGCATGGTAAGGATTTGATAACAATGTAATAAGAGGCGTGCAAAATGTGGCAGCTGTAGATAAAACGTGAGAAGCAGGAAAACTTTAAAAATACTTGAATTATATATACTGTATATACTGTATAATTATATATATATATATATATATATATATATATATATATATATATATATATATATATATATATATATATATATATATATATATATATATATCATAACAAGAGAGGACAAGGATACGATTA
Organism: Paralithodes platypus; assembly: GCA_032716605.1. Taxonomy (NCBI): domain Eukaryota; kingdom Metazoa; phylum Arthropoda; class Malacostraca; order Decapoda; family Lithodidae; genus Paralithodes; species Paralithodes platypus. The sequence goes on from CM064492.1 coordinate 32,732,811, forward strand.
AAATAATAATGTATTGCCCGCATTTCTTAGACATGAAGATTATGTACAAAAAAAAAGGGATTGAAAAATTAATAATAACGTTAACGAAACCCCAAAGAGTTTCAGAAAATAATAAATTAAGGTAGCAACAAGCCCAAGGCAGAACTATGAATATGTAGCAGGCGGCAGGGCAAACGCAACGCCTTAAACTCACCTTTATTGCTTTTATATCACATGACTGAAAATATATTATTAATTCGGGGCCTGAAGGAGCTTTATGCAAATTACTCCAGGGCTCAGATCTGATGCGGGGCTCCAGCTGGCTCAATTTTCCTTTCAGAACAAATGGTTTAGTGGGGTTCGTGACGCGCCTGCCCAGATGCCTCGATCAGCGCACCCCAGAAAATAGTAGGTTGGAGGTGGCGTAATAGCGGGGTGAGGCGCCGGCTGATGGGGCGGAGATGAGGCAAGCGATTGGGTGGGCTGGGAGGGAGGACGAGGAGGATGGGCTAGTGCTGAGGAGGATGGGTGCTTGTAGGTGGAGGAGTGTGGGTGGTTGTGGAGAGTTGGTGGTTGTGGAGTGTTGGTGGTTGTGGAGAGTTGGTGGTTTTCGAGAGTGGTTGAGAAGAGTTGGTGGGTGAAGAGATGTTGGTGGGTTGTTGAAGAGTACAAAGGAACAACTGATATATTGATCCTTACGAGGTTGTTTGTAACTGAACTACCTAACCTATGTGAAAAAAGTAACGGTAGCACAGTAAATAGTAGTGTTACTCTATAAATGCAGTTAATCGGGAGTTAAGAGCAAGATATTTATCTAGTAGAATTTTTGAAAATTTCAAGAGAATTACACTCAATGACATTACTAGGTAGTCCATTCAATAGGTTTACTAATCCATTGAAAAAAAATGCTTTGCCTCATGCGATATAAAAGGCTTTCCAAAGGCTTGTGGAGAATGTGAATGTGTGATACTGGGAAGAAGGTGGATGGTTAAGTAAAGTGGTTAACAGAGAGAAAAGTGGATGGATTACGTGGGTGGGTAGTTGAGGAGGAGATTGGGTGTTGAAGAGAATGAGGTGGCTAGATACTGAGAGGGGTTTTGGTGGTTGGTTGAGGAGAGTGGATGTTAGTGGGTTGTTGAGGAAGAGTAGGTTTGGTAGAATGAGGAAGAGAATGGATGTTTGTGAGTGGTTCAAGCGAGTTTGTGATTGAAGAAAGTGGGAGTTGGAAGATTGAGGAAGGAATATTTGTGCTGTAGAAATGGAGGGGGGGAGGGGAAGGGGTCGCACTTGTAGGAGGATGGTGGGCGTTCGTGGAAGAATATAATTATATGGTACGGGGTGGTTAATACAAAAATGGTGAGACTTTTACTATTGGAAACATGGGAGCGGGTGCATGCATGTGGGAGGTGGGTGAGAGTGAATGGTCATGGGGTAGGGATGAGCGGTGTTCATGGGAGGAAAGCGATAGTGTTTTGGAGATACTGAAAGAGATGTTAAGGCATTAAGGGGGGTCACCTGCTTTGTTTATCTTTCTCTCCTTTTCTCTCTTTCCCTGGCTTGTATCCATTCGGCCCCATTCAGCCAACTGTTTTAAGACGTTTATCCCCATCCAGGTGTCAATTTTTTCCTGACGAGCGATAGCGAGCCAGCATTGTATGGAGAAATCTGGCTTCGCCGGAGAAATTTTTCTATCGAAAAATGGACAAATTTAGCTTGCTGTCAAAAAAAAATATATATATATGCTGGCTCGCTACAGCTCGCCAGGAAAATATTGACACCTGGATGGGGGTAAATGTCTTAAAACAGTAGGCTGAATGGGTCCGAATGGATACAAGCCAAAGAGAGAGGGAGAGAAAGAGAAAAAAGCGAGGTGGGCTCCCTTAAAGTACGCCAGTGGGAGAACAATGAGGGTGAGTATGGGGAAGTTGACAATGTTATCCAGAAAAGTACTGTACATTGTGCTGGTGGAGTAATACAATATTTTTCGAAGGAGACATAGGAAACAGAGGCTTTGAGGTGAGGAGACGGTGAGAATTGAGAGTTTGGTTTGAGACGAGTTCTTTACATAACTATATGCACGAAAACCTAACAATTATAGTAAAATATTAAATGGTGCTGTAAGAGTTACAAGTAAGAGCTACAAAGATCATATATCAGTGCGTATTGGTGACATAAGAGTATGCACTAATGGAATAGGAGTGAAGACAGGACTCTTAATAGGATCAATCATACAAGAATAACGTTGACAAGGAGGTTCTCAGTTATTACCAAGGAGAAATGCGATAAGAATAGGAAATGGATGGTAACTTAGGGAAAACTGGACAGTGTGTGAAATGGAGATATTATGGTACAGTCGCAGTCTCTAATTCTGATAAAAAATTGAGCCCTAGGGTAGATTAACCGAACCTACGAACAGAAAATGGCAGGTAAAGAATTTATAAAAAGTTTCAATTTAGCACGAGATAACCTAAATAATTGATAGACAACATTAATTACTGCATCTGAACAAATATGGTGTGAAGTAAGATTACAAGGCAAGGAACGATGTGAAGCGGAGCTTCGTACAAGGGGGACATATTAAGGTGTGGGCTGTACATAATGGCAAAAGAAGGAATGTGACAATACCCTGTTCCAAAGAGGTAGTCCACAAATCGTGAACCCTAACCTCTGGAACACATAGAGGGTTAGAGCAAATGGGCTGTATATTTGCGGAACTATTCCCAGGCTGACCCTTCTCAAATGGTAGAAATATTTGCTCGAATACTCAAGTCGTTTGTGAGTTATAGAGGCTAATGTGCAACAGTTTTGGCCAATTAATTTGGAACAGGGTATAACATTTACGTAGGGGTTATGTGCAGATATAGGAGTGAAATGGGGCGTACACGTAAAAGGAACAACTAAGGAGAGAGAGTGAGAGACAGACTTGATTGTCTAGCTAAGATATATCTATCTCTCAGTTGCCGAACATGTCAATCTTTACCTTGTGCAGCGTAAACACCGTATTAAGTCTGTCAATTGCATATCAACATGTATGCAACATTATAAAACCCCAATATCAAATTAAGTTTATCAGTTATAAAAATACTTTACAGAACTGTGCGTATTGTACAGTAATATGTATTTGAAGGAATATTATTATTCCTTTCTAATAAATTGGTAATAGACACTGTAACATAAAGGAAATATAATGATTTCGCATTATATACTTTAACTATATTTCATGACTTTAATCAAATGCGAATACGATTATATTTCTTAATTTGTGTAATAAACCTAATTAAGTGTAAAGAGAGATCACTGGAATGAGTACCACATGAAACTGTTAGCGTCCGACTTCGTCCAATTCGTAAATAAACCATCGAAATCCAAATGTTAGGTAAAACACGAATGAAGACATTCGATTTGTTCCGAGAAAGCTTGGAAAATAGAAGGCCACCAATTGTGTCTTACAGTGTACTACAATACACGATAATTTCGAACTCTACAGACTACAGCTTCGACTCATATCTAGATGAAGCTTCAGACTGACCTGCCCAGTGCTAATCTCTGTCAGTACGCGGAAACCTGGGCGTAGAGAAGGCTTCATAATTTGAGTTTGTTTAAAGAATTATATATTGATTGTTGGGATAACCATGGATTGAAGCACGAAAGTAAATATCGTTGTTCTGCATTAAATGTATGGTTGTCAGTATTTTTCACCCACCTACCCTTGTAAGTATGATTTCTTAACATACTAATCTTCCTCACACACACATACACACACACACACTCTCTCTCTCTCTCTCTCTCTCTCTCTCTCTCTCTCTCTCTCTCTCTCTCTCTCTCTTTGTTTTGCTCCACCAAGATATGCTTACTGGCAATATACTGTATATTCGTAGAAGCTGAAGAATTAATGACTGTCTAACTGACTTAGTTTAACAGAATGCCTCAATTTTAGACATTCAGGCCTTATCTTATATCCTGGTCCTGTGGCGGCCAGTTTTATGCCCAAATGATGGACAAATAGACGTCAATATATCTTCAACTTTAACCCTCACTAAAGCGGCGGCGAATGTTTATGGCGGTCCAACAACAAGCAGTCCCAGTGTGTGTGGCTTGTATGGCCGCTGGTCACAACACAGAGGGGTTCGTGGGATATTTATATGATCTGCTTTACCATGGTATAAAGACAATTAGAAAAGTTATTTTACCATGTGCTGTACAGTATCATGGCTGTTGTGAAGAGCATTCCAAAGTATTGATCTATCTATCTATCTATTGCCTGACGCCGTGATCCCCGAAGGGGTGGCCACGAACGAACCGCCCCCATGCACCTCTGTCCCCAGTCAGTCGACGCCCCTCTCCCCAACCAGCACCGCCTTCGTTCATGTACTTCCTCACTCCATCCTGCCACCTCTCATTCGGTCTACCTCTCCCTCTCTGTCCCTCCACCTCGCTCTCGTACACCCTCTTAGTCATTCTCTCGCTTTCCATACGTTCCATTATGGCCGAACCATCTCAAGTTGTTCCTTTTCACACTTTCCAGCACATCTACCTCCACACCACATCTTCTTACTTCCTCATTAGTCTGTCTATCCCTCCATGTAACTCCGCACGTACTCCTTAAGTAATTCATTTCCACTGCTCTCACTCTTGGTCTGAGTTTCTCAACCAAAGTCCATGCTTCGCTTCCGTAAGTCAGTGTCGTATTGATATATGTTATTTATAAAGTGGAGTACAGTTTTGTTATTATGGAATTTACCAGTTGGCATCAATAAAAAGGTGCATGGTAAACAGAGCACAATTAAGACACTTTACCCTAAAAATTCACATATAGTAACGTAACAAATATATCTCAATATATTGTTGCGTGTGTGTGTATGATATATATATATATATATATATATATATATATAGAGAGAGAGAGAGAGATGTGGGGGGGGGAGGGGACTGGGAGAGGTGAGTGTTGGGGAAGGAGGTAGCTGGGGTGGAAGACGGCGCAGGAGAAGCTTAGTGTATGTGTGACTTAGTGTGTGTGATTTTCGTCAGTGCGCGCGTGTTTGTGTAACAATATGTAAAAGTGGAGAGAAAAGAAGAGAAGGTTATGTTGACAGTGAATAGTAGAGACAAGAGCAAAACAAAACATATTAATATAGATAAGAGGAGTAGAGAAGGGAAAATAAATGAGGAAGACAGATTATTGAATAAATAGTTAACAACAGTGCAGTGAAACATGATCCAATATAAATTTATTCGTAAGCCAATATGTTTGATTATGAAACTAATCATATGAACTATGAGACTTTGTATAGGTGATTAGATATGTTATATTATCTCTTATTTTGTGCTTCAAACTTCAGTATCCAAGCTAATTCAAAATAAGTTGCTCGATTTAGAAGCTACAAAGATGTCGGATAACAAACTGGACCTAGGATAGCTTGATAAGACAAGGTGTCACTAGCTTAACCTTTGGATTCCATTTTGTCTCACACACGTGATGTATCCTATGTTATGTCATTGTGTCTTCACTTCACTGTTGAGCTTATAATGTTCATGTGATTATAATTGTTCATTTATTTTGTCATTATTCACCAATCTATATTCTTATAACTGCCAGTGTACCGTGTAAGGCTCGCAGGTGTCGGGTCCATTCCCACGTACAGCTTTTCTCTTAAAAGTAGTGTCTACAATATACATAATAAACATAATAAATTGGAAATCTGCAACAAGGCCTACACTGATCCACACAAGGCAGTTCCTTTTACATTCACTTGTCATAACCTTCCACCCGAGCAACAACTTCGTCTTATCAACACTCTTCCTCAACGTAGCTCTTCAATATATTCTGTACTCGCCGCTATTATGCATCTCTCTCTTATCGTTATTGCATAATTTGATCAGTGCATATCCTTCCTCCTGGCACACACCTTTTTAGCTCAGTCTCACCACAATTATATGTAAATTTTTAACACGAGAGTGAACCATTTTAACAGTCTTCCTTTTTACACTATCTGTAAACTCTAGAAATGTCCTCCTTATTTCATCTGTCTCTTGTCCTACTTATTAATCCCATTCAATCTTGTTTATGTATTTTGAATTTGGCAATCTATCTTTCTTCTAATTCGAAGGGACACTATTGTCTATTAAGACAATTATGTAAATCCCGACACCGCCCCCCGTCCCCCAACTCAGAAAGAACTCTCCTAACTAGGAAAGAACTCTCCTAACTAGGAAAGAACTCTCCTAACTAGGAAAGAACTCTCCTAACTAGGAAAGAACTTGGGAAATCGTGCTGATATGTTTACCGTTTGGGGAAAGTCAAAAGCGTGCTTACATTATTTTAACTTAGGTTAGGTTAGGCTAGGTTTGATTAGGTTAGATTAGACTTCTTATGGTTAAAGTATGTAAGGATAAGGATAGTTCAAGAGTCTGGCCGTTCTGGTTGTCACCGTTTCGGAGTTCGGTTTTCGACTTGAAACCGATTAAGGGGAGGTACTTGTTTTTTCGAGTCCTCCTCCTCCCTCATGTTTAGCCCTATTAGTTATGAGATTTCAAGACATTCGCTCCATTAGTTTGGCTATTTTCAGACCTTTTTCTCATTTCTTTGCCAATATTAAGACCTTTCGTGCCGTTTAGTTGTCGATTTTTGCCCTGGCAAGCGATAGCGAGCCTGTATTTGAAGAGGAATCGGCATTTGGCCGGGAAATTTTTCTACCGAAAAATGTACAAATTTATATAGACTTTATATAGTCTTGTGGGTGATGTTTTAAGTTTGATAGAGGTTTAGAGAGCAAACTTAACCCCTTCCTTTAAACCATTGAGCCGAACCAGTAAATTATGCTGCACAATACCGTCTGAGTTCCCTTAACATAAAAGTCACACAGTGTCTCTAAGGTTACCAGGCACCATCCTCATTCTATGTCTGTCTGTCAATACCGTCTGAGCTCCCTTAACAAAAAAGTCACACAGTGGCTCTAAGGTTACCGGGCACCATCCTCATTCTATTTCTGTCTGTCAATACCGTCTGAGCTCCCTTAACATAAAAGTTACACAGTGGCTCTAAGGTTACCGGGCACCATCCTCATTCTATGTCTGTCTGTCAATACCGTCTGAGCTCCCTTAACATAAAAGTCACACAGTGGCTCTAAGGTTACCAGGCACCATCCTCATTCTATGTCTGTCTGTCAATACCGTCTGAGCTCCCTTAACATAAAAGTCACACAGTGGCTCTAAGGTTACCGGGCACCATCCTCATTCTATGTCTGTCTGTCAATACCGTCTGAGCTCCCTTAACATAAAAGTCACACAGTGGCTCTAAGGTTACGGGCACCATCCTCATTCTATGTCTGTCTGTCAATACCGTCTGAGTTCCTTTAACATAAAAGTCACACAGTGGCTCTAAGGTTACCGGGCACCATCCTCATTCTATGTCTGTCTGTCAATACTGTCTGAGCTCCCTTTCTAAGGTTACCGGGCACCATCCTCATTCTATGTCTGTCTGTCAATACCGTCTGAGCTCCCTTAACATAAAAGTCACACAGTGGCTCCAAGGTTACCAGGCACCATCCTCATTCTATGTCTGTCTGTCAATACCGTCTGAGCTCCCTTAACATAAAAGTCACACAGTGGCTCTAAGGTTACCGGGCACCATCCTCATTCTATGTCTGTCTGTCAATACCGTCTGAGCTCCCTTAACATAAAAGTCACACAGTGGCTCTAAGGTTACCGGGCACCATCCTCATTCTATGTCTGTCTGTCAATACCGTCTGAGCTCCCTTAACATAAAAGTCACACAGTGGCTCTAAGGTTACCGGGCACCATCCTCATTCTATGTCTGTCTGTCAATACCATCTGAGCTCCCTTAACATAAAAGTCACACAGTGGCTCTAAGATTACCGGGCACCATCCTCATTCTATGTCTGTCTGTCAATACCGTCTGAGTTCCCTTAACATAAAAGTCACACAGTGGCTCTAAGGTTACCGGGCACCATCCTCATTCTATGTCTGTCTGTCAATACCGTCTGAGCTCCCTTAACATAAAAGTCACACAGTGGCTCTAAGGTTACCAGGCACCATCCTCATTCTATGTCTGTCTGTCAATACCGTCTGAGCTCCCTTAACATAAAAGTCACACAGTGGCTCTAAGGTTACCAGGCACCATCCTCATTCTATGTCTGTCTGTCAATACCGTCTGAGCTCCCTTAACATAAAAGTCACACAGTGGCTCTAAGGACCGGGCACCATCCTCATTTTATGCCTGTCTGTCAATACCGTCTGAGCTCCCTTAACATAAAAGTCACACAGTGGCTCTAAGGTTACCGGGCACCATCCTCATTTTATGTCTGTCTGTCAATACCGTCTGAGCTCCCTTAACATAAAAGTCACACAGTGGCTCTAAGGTTACCAGGCACCATCCTCATTCTATGTCTGTCTGTCAATACCGTCTGAGCTCCCTTAACATAAAAGTCACACAGTGGCTCTAAGGTTACCAGGCACCATCCTCATTCTATGTCTGTCTGTCAATACTGTCTGAGCTCCCTTAACATAAAAGTCACACAGTGGCTCTAAGGTTACTTGGCACCATCCTCATTCTATATCTGTCTGTCATTACCGTCTGAGCTCCCTTAACATAAAAGTCTCACAGTGGCTCTAAGGTTACCAGGCACCATCCTCATTCTATGTCTGTCTGTCAATACCGTCTGAGCTCCCTTAACATAAAAGTCTCACAGTGGCTCTAAGGTTACCAGGCACCATCCTCATTCTATGTCTGTCTGTCAATACCGTCTGAGCTCCCTTAACATAAAAGTCACACAGTGGCTCTAAGGTTACCGGGCACCATCCTCATTCTATGTCTGTCTGTCAATACCGTCTGAGCTCCCTTAACATAAAAGTTACACAGTGGCTCTAAGGTTACCTGGCACCATCCTCATTCTATGTCTGTCTGTCAAACACTCATTGATGCTTCTATTATAATGAAGGGAACACGAAACAAATCTGTCGGTATAACTATAGTCTATTCAGTATGACGAGTCTATAAATTGTGACCCCCAGCTTCTTGTCACTGGAGCAAACGGGCTGTAAATGATCCCACCTATTTAAGGGGGTGCCCTGCTATTTTGTCTCTCCTTTTCTCTCTTTCTCTGGCTTGTATCCATTCGGTCCCATTCAGCCTACTGTTCTAAGACGCTTATCCCCATGCAGGTGTTAATTTTTTCCCCATGCAGGTGTCAATTTTTTTCCTGGCGAGCGGTAGCGAGCCAGCATATTTGTTTTAATTTTTGTTGACAGCTGGGTAAATTTGTACATATTTCGATAGTAATAATGTCTCCGGCGAAGCCGGATTTTTCCAGACAATGCTGGCTCGCTTTCGCTCGCCCGGAAAAAATAGACACATACTGTAGATGGGGATAAACGTCTTAAAACAGTAGGCTGAATGGGGCCGAATGGATACAAACCAAAGAGAGCAAGAAAAGGAGAGACATAAAAGCAGGTGACCCCCCTTAACCTAACCAATCAAAGCCATAATCTAGCCTATAGCAAACTGTGGGATGCCTTGTAGTGTGGCCGCTTGGGTTATGGCTACTCAAGAGTGTGGCCGTATTGAACCGCTTCTCTGTTAAGGGGGGGTCACCGGATTTGTAATCTTTCTCTAGATTTCTCTCTTTCCCTAGCTTGTATCCATTCGGCCCTATTCAGTAGACTGTTTTAAGACGTTTATTCCCATACAGGTGTCGATTTCTTCCTGGCTAGCGATAGCGAGCCAGCATTGTATGGAGAAATCCGGCTTCGCCGAAGACATGTTTCTATCGAAAAATTTACAAATTTAGCTTGCTGTCAAAACACAAATATATATATATGCTGGCTCGCTACCGCTCGCCAGGAAAATATTGACACCTGGATGGGGGAAAACGTCTTAAAACAGTAGGCTGAATGGGGCCGAATGGATACAAGCCAAAAAGAGAGGGAGAGAAAGAGAACAAAAGCGAGGTGGGCTCCCTTAATCTATGTACTCTAGCCGGACCCTTCCGTAACTCACCTGGCGAATGGCGTCAATAAAACCTATCACTGGGACGCCACCACAACCAGGTAGCGTCGTATACGTCAGTTGCGTGGCGCTTTGGTTCCCCGGGCCCCATCACTCCCAATTGTTGCTACTTATCTCGCTTTTAGTGGTGTGTGGTTGTGGTAGAGGAGTATTGGTTTTGTGGTGGAGTGGCATTGTGGTGAATTGGTAGTGAGGTGGTGTGATGAATTGGTATTGTGGTGGTGTGGTGAATTGGTATTGTGGTGGTGTGATGAATTGGTATTGTGGTGGTGTGATGAATTGGTATTGTGGTGGTGTGATGAATTGGTATTGTGGTGGTGTGGTGAATTGGCATTGTGGTGGTGTGATGCATTGGTATAGTGGTGGTGGTGAATTGGTAGTGTGGTGGTGTGATGAATTGGTATAGTGGTGGTGTGGTATAGTGGTGGTGGTGAATTGGTATTGTGGTGGTGTGATGCATTGGTATAGTGGTGGTGATGAATTGGTATTGTGGTGGTGTGATGAATTGGTATTGTGGTGGTGTGGTGAATTGGCATTGTGGTGGTGTGATGTATTGGTAATGTGGTGGTGTGGTCTAGTGGTGGTGGTGAATTGGTATTGTGGTGTTTTTGTGGTGTGGTGGTGTGGTTGTGTGGTGTGGTGTGAATTGGCATTGTGGTGGTGTGATGCATTGGTATAGTGGTGGTGGTGAATTGGTAGTGTGGTGGTGTGATTAATTGGTATAGTGGTGGTGTGGTGAATTGGTATTGTGGTGGTGTGGTGAATTGGTATTGTGGTGGTGTGGTGAATTGGTATTGTGGTGGTGTGATGAATTGGTATTGTGGTGGTGTTGAATTGGTAGTGTGGTTGTGTGATGAATTGGTATTGTGGTGGTGTTGAATTAGTAGTGTGATGGTGTGATGAATTGGTATTGTGGTTGTGTGGTGAATTGGTATAGTGGTGGTGTGGTGAATTGGTATAGTGGTGGTGTTGAATTGGTATAGTGGTGGTGTGATGAATTGGTATTGTGGTGGTGTTGAATTGGTAGTGTGATGGTGTGGTGATTTGGTAGTGTGGTGGTGTGGTGATTTGATAGTGTGATGAATTGGTATAGTAGTGGTGTGGTCAATTGGTATAGTGGTGGTATTGAATTGGTATGGTGGTGGTGGTGAATTGGTATTGTGGTGGTGTGGTGAATTGCTATTGTGGTGGTGGTGAATTGGTATAGTGGTGGTGGTGAATTGGTATAGTGGTGGTGTGGTGAATTGGCATAGTAGTGGTGGTGAATTGGTATAGTGGTGGTGGTGAATTGGTATTGTGGTGGTGTGGTGGATTGGTATAGTAGTGGTGTGGTCAATTGGTATAGTGGTGGTGGTGAATTGGTATTGTGGTGGTGGTGAATTGGTATACTGGTGGTGGTGAATTGGTATAGTAGTGGTGGTGAATTGGTATAGTGGTTGCAGTGAAACATTTGTATTGTGGTGGTGTGGTGAATTGGTTTAGTGGTGGTGGTGAATTGGTATAATGGTGGTGGTGAATTGGTATAGTGGTGGTGGTGAATTGGTATTGTGGTGGTGTGGTGAATTGGTATAGTGGTGTGGTGAATTGGTATAGTGGTGGTGGTGAATTGGTATTGTGGTGGTGTGGTGAATTGGTATAGTGGTGTGGTGAATTGGTAGTGTGGTGGTGTGGTTAATTGGTATAGTGGTGGTGGTGAATTGGTATAGTGGTGGTGGTGAATTGGTATAGTGTTGGTGGTGAATTGGTATAGTCGTGGTGTGGTCAATTGGTATATAGTTGTGGTGGTGAATTGGTATAGTGGTGGTGGTGAATTGGTATAGTGGTGGTGGTGAATTGGTATAGTGGTGGTGGTGAATTGGTATAGTAGTGGTGGTGAATTGGTATAGTGGTGGTGGTGAATTGGTATAGTAGTGGTGGTGAATTGGTATAGTGGTGGTGGTGAATTGGTATAGTGGTGGTGGTGAATTGGTATAGTGGTGGTGGTAATGGTATAGTGGTGGTGGTGAATTGGTATAGTAGTGGTGGTGAATTGGTATAGTGGTGGTATGGTCAATTAGTATAGTGGTGGTGTGGTCAATTGGTATAGTGGTGTGGTCAATTGGTATAGTGATGGTTGTGAATTGGTATTGTGGTGGTGTGGTGAATTGGTATAGTGGTGGTGTGGTGAATTGGTATAGTGGTGGTATGGTGAATTGGTATAGTGGTGGTGGTGAATTGGTATAGTGGTGGTGGTGAATTGGTATAGTGGTGGTGTGATCAATTGGTATATAGTTGTGGTGGTGAATTGGTATAGTGGTGGTGGTGAATTGGCATAGTGGTGGTGGTGAATTGGTATAGTGGAGGTTTGGTCAATTTGTATAGTGGTGGTGGTGAATTGGTATAGTGGTGGTGGTGAATTGGTATAGTGGTGGTGGTGAATTGGTATAGTGGTGGTGGTGAATTGGTATAGTAGTGGTGGTGAATTGGTACAGTGGTGGTGTGGTGAATTGGTATAGTAGTGGTGGTGAATTGGTATAGTGGTGGTGGTGAATTGGTATAGTAGTGGTGGTGAATTGGTATAGTGGTGGTGTGGTGAATTGGTATAGTGGTGGTGGTGAATTGGTATAGTGGTGGTGGTGAATTGGTATAGTAGTGGTGGTGAATTGGTATAGTGGCGGTGGTGAATTGGTATAGTGGTGGTGGTGAATTGGTATAGTGGTGGTGTGGTGAATTGGTATAGTGGTGGTGGTGAATTGGTATAGTGGTGGTGGTGAATTGGTATATTAGTGGTGGTGAATTGGTATAGTGGTGGTATGGTCAATTGGTATAGTGGTGGTGTGGTGAATTGGTATAGTGGTGTGGTCAATTGGTATAGTGATGGTTGTGAATTGGTATAGTGGTGGTATGGTGAATTGGTATAGTGGTGGTGTGGTGAATTGGTATAGTGGTGGTGGTGAATTGGTATAGTGGTGGTGGTGAATTGGTATAGTGTTGGTGGTGAATTGGTATAGTCGTGGTGTGGTCAATTGGTATATAGTTGTGGTGGTGAATTGGTAGAGTGGTGGTGGTGAATTGGTATAGTGGTGGTGGTGAATTGGTATAATGGTGGTGGTGAATTGGTATAGTAGTGGTGGTGAATTGGTATAGTGGTGGTGGTGAATTGGTATAGTAGTGGTGGTGAATTGGTATAGTGGTGGTGGTGAATTGGTATAGTGGTGGTGGTGAATTGGTATAGTGGTGGTGGTGAATTGGTATAGTGGTGGTGGTGAATTGGTATAGTAGTGGTGGTGAATTGGTATAGTGGTGGTATGGTCAATTGGTATAGTGGTGGTGTGGTCAATTGGTATAGTGGTGTGGTCAATTGGTATAGTGATGGTTGTGAATTGGTATTGTGGTGGTGTGGTGAATTGGTATAGTAGTGGTGGTGAATTGGTATAGTGGTGGTATGGTGAATTGGTATAGTGGTGGTGGTGAATTGGTATAGTGGTGGTGGTGAATTGGTATAGTGTTGGTGGTGAATTGGTATAGTGGTGGTGTGATCAATTGGTATATAGTTGTGGTGGTGAATTGGTATAGTGGTGGTGGTGAATTGGCATAGTGGTGGTGGTGAATTGGTATAGTGGAGGTTTGGTCAATTTGTATAGTGGTGGTGGTGAATTGGTATAGTGGTGGTGGTGAATTGGTATAGTGGTGGTGGTGAATTGGTATAGTAGTGGTGGTGAATTGGTACAGTGGTGGTGTGGTGAATTGGTATAGTAGTGGTGGTGAATTGGTATAGTGGTGGTGGTGAATTGGTATAGTGGTGGTGGTGAATTGGTATAGTAGTGGTGGTGAATTGGTATAGTGGTGGTGTGGTGAATTGGTATAGTGGTGGTGGTGAATTGGTATAGTGGTGGTGGTGAATTGGTATAGTAGTGGTGGTGAATTGGTATAGTGGCGGTGGTGAATTGGTATAGTGGTGGTGGTGAATTGGTATAGTGGTGGTGTGGTGAATTGGTATAGTGGTGGTGGTGAATTGGTATAGTGGTGGTGGTGAATTGGTATATTAGTGGTGGTGAATGGTATAGTGGTGGTATGGTCAATTGGTATAGTGGTGGTGTGGTGAATTGGTATAGTGGTGTGGTCAATTGGTATAGTGATGGTTGTGAATTGGTATAGTGGTGGTGGTGAATTGGTATATTAGTGGTGGTGAATTGGTATAGTGGTGGTATGGTGAATTGGTATAGTGGTGGTGTGGTGAATTGGTATAGTGGTGGTGGTGAATTGGTATAGTGGTGGTGTGGTGAATTGGTATAGTGGTGGTGTGGTGAATTGGTATAGTGGTGGTGGTGAATTGGTATAGTGGTGGTGGTGAATTGGTATAGTGGTGGTGGTGAATTGGTATAGTAGTGGTGGTGAATTGGTATAGTGGTGGTATGGTCAATTGGTATAGTGGTGGTGTGGTCAATAGTGGTGTGGTCAATTGGTATAGTGATGGTTGTGAATTGGTATTGTGGTGGTGTGGTGAATTGGTATAGTGGTGGTGTGGTGAATTGGTATAGTGGTGGTATGGTGAATTGGTATAGTGGTGGTGGTGAATTGGTATAGTAGTGGTGGTGAATTGGTATAGTGGTGGTATGGTCAATTGGTATAGTGGTGGTGTGGTCAATTGGTATAGTGGTGTGGTCAATTGGTATAGTGATGGTTGTGAATTGGTATAGTGGTGGTATGGTGAATTGGTATAGTGGTGGTGTGGTGAATTGGTATAGTGGTGGTGTGGTCAATTGGTATAGTGGTGGTGTGGTCAATTGGTATAGTGGTGGTGGTGAATTGGTATAGTGGTGGTGGTGAATTGGTATAGTGGTGGTATGGTGAATTGGTATTGTGGTGGTGTGGTGAATTGGTATAGTGGTGGTATGGTGAATTGGTATAGTGGTGGTATGGTGAATTGGTATAGTGGTGGTATGGTGAATTGGTATAGTGGTGGTGGTGAATTGGTATAGTGGTGGTGTGGTGGTGGTGAATTGGTATAGTGGTGGTGGTGAATTGGTATAGTGGTGGTGTGGTGGTGGTGAATTGGTATAGTGGTGGTGTGGTGGTGGTGAATTGGTATAGTGGTGGTGGTGAATTGGTATAGTGGTTAAAAAACACCATCTGAGGAAGAGCACTTTATTGACAACGTTTCGCTTTTCAAGTACGGTACCACTCAACACTCTGGTATAGTAGTGGTGGTGAATTGGTATAGTGGTGGTGGTGAATTGGTATAGTGGTGGTGGTGAATTGGTATAGTGGTAGTGGTGAATTGGTATAGTGGTGGTGAATTGGCATAGTGGTTGCAGTGAAACATTGGTATTGTGGTGGGGTGATGGAATGATCTTGTAGTTAGGGTGAAGGTGTAATGGGATGGAATTAGAGTAGTGATGGTGCTGATTATTGATAGCGGTGTAGTGAATTGAAATTGTAGTGGAGTGGTGGCTTTGCGGTGTTAGGCTGATTTTGTATCTCAGTAGTCGATCGTGGTGGATTTATTTTGTTTTAAGTTGTATTGGATTAGTATTGCGATGATGTGTTCTTATGTTGCGTTTATGTATATGTTATTCTTATGTTGCGGTGGAGGCGGTGTGGTGTTTCGTTGAACTGGTAATGATATCGTGGGTTGGTGTTTTGGTATGGGTGGCGGTTTTAGAAGATATAAACTACTGTGATTGTGTGTTGTTTTCATGTCGTGGATATTATTATGGTAGTGATGTGGAAAATTATGAAAATTAACTCTCGAAAAGTTGTCAATGAATAAACACACCATTTGAGGAGGAACACTTTATTGACAATGTTTAGCAGATCACTGACCTGAAGAAGCTATCTGCGAAACGATGTCAATAAAATGTTCCTCCTCAAATGATGTTTGTATTCATGTGGTAGAATATATTATGGTAGTGGTGTAATGAATTGATATTTTGACGATGGTATTGTTATGATGGTGTTATATTTTTGTTTTATTTTATTTTTCTTATTTTTGTGTATGATATACAAAGTATGAGTTTGACTTCACCAAACCCCGTCGGGTGGTTGACGTAAGGTGTGTTGGGTCTTTGTTGACCTCTGTGGCCCGAAGAGTAGGCTACCATTTATTGCTGCTTAGTTCGCTGTTCTGTGTATTGGTGTTTTTGAGGTAGTAGCGTGGATAATTAGTACTGTAGTGATTAGGTAGATTAGTATTGTGTATGTTAGAGTAGTG
Organism: Paralithodes platypus; assembly: GCA_032716605.1. Lineage (NCBI taxonomy): Eukaryota > Metazoa > Arthropoda > Malacostraca > Decapoda > Lithodidae > Paralithodes > Paralithodes platypus. The sequence continues at coordinate 32,749,007 of CM064492.1, forward strand.
ATGTGGTGCACTGGTACTGTATTGGTGTAATTGATTGGTATAGTATTGGTGATGTGGTGAATTGGCTTTGTGGCGAAGATTGCGGATTAGTATACATAAAGTGGTGTAATGGTGCGTTATTGCTTTACATTGACATACTAAATTTATGAGTCTGCCACCGCCAAACTAGGTGTGGTGATTGTCGTGAGGTATATGTTGGGTCCTGTGGCTGCTGTAGTCCGACCAGCACCACTGATTGCTACTTACCACGATTTTAATGTTACTGTTGTGGAGATTGTCATGATCTTGTGATGAATAGGTAAAGCAATATGTTGTTTGTGAAGGATACGTGTAGACCAAGTAGGTTGGTCTTGCAGGAGTGTGATGGTGAATTAGATTGACATTATGACTGTCATGTGTTCGATTAGTCGTGCGTTGGACTGCGATGGTGTCGTGGGTTGGTGATAATAACATCATGGTCTAGTAGAATAGTATTGTTATACTGGCATGTTATTGCCTTAGATTGATATTGCATAGATAGTAGGAATCTGACCCCATTAAACTCGGTATTGTGATTAAGGTTACGTGTATTGCCGCATGTTGGCTCCTTTGAGACAACTAGTATACTGTACCACTGGTTGCTGCATACCTCGCTCTTAGTGTTACGGTTGTTATTATGGTGCTGGTAGTAGTGGTGTAGGGAAGGTGTAGTGTATTGTAGTGGTCTGATTAATTGGTCTTGCTCTTGATGTGAATGTGATTGCATCAGTGTGGTTGATAGGTATGGTGGGAGTTGTGTGGTGCTGTGTTGGCTTAAAGTGATGGTGATTAAATAAAGTGGTATAATGTGGTGTGGTTTTGTGCTTGTGTGGTGGATTGGTATTATGCTGGTGGTGTGGTGTTGTGTTGTTGTAGTGATGGCGAGGCGGTGGGCTGGATTAGCATTGCATTAGTGTCGTGTAGTTCTGTAGCAATAGTAGATGTTTGGTATTACCAGTGGTACTGTGGTCGTGGTGTGGTTGTTGATGTACAATATTATTATATTGGTAATTAATCTGTTTGTTGTTGTATTGCTGATGGCATAACACAGTGGAATGGCTGCTGTGTATGTTGTTTCTGATACCATTGATGATACTGTATAGTGTGATGTTAGTATTACTTTTTTCCGTCAGTGTCATATCAGTTGCTGTGAAGATAATGGGATATTCAGTGTATGTTAGTTAGCTAGCGTATCGTATTCAGTGTATGTTAGTTAGCTAGCGTATCGTATTCAGTGTATGTTAGTTAGCTAGCGTATCGTATTCAGTGTATGTTAGTTAGCTAGCGTATCGTATTCAGTGTATGTTAGTTAGCTAGCGTATCGTATTCAGTGTATGTTAGTTAGCTAGCGTATCGTATTTGTTCAAGTGTTTGTTTATGGTAAAGATATCTGAAACACCTATTCACGGATTATGACGCTTAGTATATTTTGGTTGAGAATAGATGAACCACAACCCCCTCACTCACTTTTAAGGGGAGACGGTAATTTTTCTGGTCCCCTTTCACCCTCGTGTTTAGTCCCATTATTTTTTAGATTGTTATACGTTCGGCCCATTTGTTTGGCGATTTTAAGACCTTTCGTCCCATTACATTATAAATGTTAAGACCAATCGTGCCATTTAGGTATCGATTTTTTTCCTGGCGAGCGATAGCGAGCCTGTAATTGTAAGAGGAACCAGCCTTCGGCCGGGACATTTTTTACCGAAAAATTTACAAATTTATCTTGAGGGGATGTTTTTCTAAGTTTGAGGGATGTTTAGCGAGGAAACTAAGAATTTGTGAATGAAAGAATTTATAGGCCAAAAAAGCAGTCAGTGTCCCCTTAATTAATCCTAATGACCGTGGAGAGTTTTAGAACAATTTTCACAAAGTTAACTGCGCTACTAACTGGTTATTCAAATACTTCACAAGAAAAACTCACGATAATTATATTAACTCCAAAGAGATTGGGAGGCTTCACGGCCTCAAAATGATGATGACAGTATCTCAATAAATTTTGCACTTATGAGCACGATTTTTGTAACCTGTCTTCGTGCAATACCTGCACGTGGGTGGTTAACGTATAATAAACTTTTAAATTATTCGAGGACGCGTTTCATCTTTGTGTTCTGGCTATTATTAGGCGATTTTATAATGTTTAAAAAGGGTGTGTGTTACTTAAAAGGGATAATTAAGATATATTGTATTGTATTGGTTCCTAGAGGTCCTTCCAAAACTATATACAATCATCTAATGAGAGCCAGGCCAGAATGAAATGTTGGAACGCGCCATAATCCTCAAGGGGTTAATACTTGATGCACCACTCGTATAATGCGATGTAGGCCTACTAGCTTTTAGTTATATTCGATGTCACGGGAGAAAATAAATTTCCGTTTGGCAACCGTGTTCCAAACTGTTCGAGTTAGTGCATTATTGTAGTGAATAGCTAAATAATATACAATAATTCTAACAACAACAGCCTTTAGTGTAAAACAGTAAAATAAATTGTATTTACCTTTTTTCTAAACACAAACCTAAATGAAACATAAGTGTTAGCAGTCAGCTGACGAAATACATTGTTGTGGCCGAGCGTAAAAACAGTGGCGGAGTAAGGGGAGGAAAGAGGAGGATGCTATATATATTATACCATATATCTCTCATATAAACAGTGGCGGAGTAAGGGGAGGAAAGAGGAGGATGCTATATATATTATACCATATCTCTCATATAAACAGTGGCGGAGTAAGGGGAGGAAAGAGGAGGATGCTATATATTATACCATATATCTCTCATATAACAAGTGGCGGAGTAAGGGGAGGAAAGAGGAGGATGCTATATATTATACCATATATCTCTCATATAAACAGTGGCGGAGTAAGGGGAGGAAAGAGGAGGATGCTATATATATTATACCATATATCTCTCATATAAACAGTGGCGGAGTAAGGGGAGGAAAGAGGAGGATGCTATATATTTATACCATATATCTCTCATATAAACAGTGGCGGAGTAAGGGGAGGAAAGAGGAGGATGCTATATATATTATACCATATATCTCTCATATAAACAGTGGCGGAGAGTAAGGGGAGGAAAGAGGAGGATGCTATATATATTATACCATATATCTCTCATATAAACAGTGGCGGAGTAAGGGGAGGAAAGAGGAGGATGCTATATATATTATACCATATATCTCTCATATAAACAGTGGCGGAGTAAGGGGAGGAAAGAGGAGGATGCTATATATATTATACCATATATCTCTCATATAAACAGTGGCGGAGTAAGGGGAGGAAAGAGGAGGATGCTATATATATTATACCATATATCTCTCATATAAACAGTGGCGGAGTAAGGGGAGGAAAGAGGAGGATGCTATATATATTATACCATATATCTCTCATATAAAGCAATGTTGTTATGTCACATGTGTATAGGTTTGCAGTACTAGTGACCTGAAGAAGCTATATGCGAAACGTTGTCAATAAAGTGCTCCTCCTTATATTAATTTTATAAACTTTATAATGTAAATTTAACACTGTAGTGTCAAACCTACTCTCGAGCTTTCCTTGGAGGTGCCGGTATATAAATAAGTTATTCTCAAGGAACAACGTCTCCGGAAGAAGAAGAAGAAGAAGAAGAAGAAGAAGAAGAAGAAGAAGAAGAAGAAGAAGAAGAAGAAGAAGAAGAAGAAGAAGAAGAAGAAAGAGAAGAAGAAGAAGAAGAAGAAGAAGAAGAAGAAGAAGAAGAAGAAGAAGCATAAGTAGAAGAAGAGGAATATTGGTAGTGTTGTTGTTGAGATCACGTTTATCTGTAGACAATACCGTAATAGTGTGTTGATGCAACTTGAAGGCAGCACTGTGATGGAGATGTTGTGGTGGTGATGTCATTAGTTGGATTAAGGGAGCCAACCTCGCTTTTTTCTCTTTCTCTCCCTCTCTCTTTGGCTTGTATCCATTCGGCCCCATTCAGCCTACTGTTTTAAGACGTTTACCCCCATCCAGGTGTCAATATTTATATATATATATTTTTGTTTTGATAGCAAGCTAAATTTGTACATTTTTCGATAGAAAAATTTCTCCGGCGAAGCCGGATTCTCCATACAATGCTGGCTCGCTTTCGCTCGCCAGGAAGAAATCGACACTTGGTTGGGGATAAACGTCTTAAAACAGTTGGCTGAATGGGGCCGAATGGATACAAGCCAAGGAAAGAGAGAAAAGGAGAGAAAGATAAAAAAGCAGGTGACCCCCCTTAAAGTCCATTCACTATAGGTAGGCCGGATTTCAGGAATTCTAACCTCTGTAACTCAAAAAGGGTTTGAGCAAATGGGCTGTACATTTCCACAACTATTCCCTGGCTGACGCTTCCTAAATGTTGGAAATATTAGATTGATTAGTCACGTAATTTTTTAGTGATCAAGTTTAGTGGTCATAATTCTGTGCCTACCTATAACCCTTTGAATACCAGCGACGTCTGTTATAATTTATTCTTATTGCGACAATTGAATGCAGCTTAGGGAGGATCTGTGGTAGTTAAAAGGGTGGATTGATATATTTCGAAGCTGTATCATTGCTAGAGATTCTTCCTAAGCTGAATAAGATCGATTAGTAGTAGTCAGATTAAAATACAAAGGATGTGGAGGTACAGTAGGGGATAATGGAAATGGTATAATACAAAGGATGTGGAGGTACAGTAGGGGATAATGGAAATGGTATAATACAAAGGATGTGGAGGTACAGTAGGGGATAATGGAAATGGTATCATACAAAGGATGTGGAGGTACAGTAGGGGATAATGGAAATGGTATCATACAAAGGATGTGGAGGTACAGTAGGGGATAATGGAAATGGTATCATACAAAGGATGTGGAGGTACAGTAGGGGATAATGGAAATGGTATCATACAAAGGATGTGGAGGTACAGTAGGGGATAATGGAAATGGTATCATACAAAGGATGTGGAGGTACAGTAGGGGATAATGGAAATGGTATCATACAAAGGATGTGGAGGTACAGTAGGGGATAATGGACATGGTATAATACAAAGGATGTGGAGGTACAGTAGGGGATAATGGAAATGGTATAATACAAAGGATGTGGAGGTACAGTAGGGGATAATGGAAATGGTATAATACAAAGGATGTGGAGGTACAGTAGGGGATAATGGAAATGGTATAATACAAAGGATGTGGAGGTACAGTAGGGGATAATGGAAATGGTATAATACAAAGGATGTGCAGGTACAGTAGGGGATAATGGAAATGGTATAATACAAAGGATGTGGAGGTACAGTAGGGGATAATGGAAATGGTATAATACAAAGGATGTGCAGGTACAGTAGGGGATAATGGAAATGGTATAATTATTGGTGAAGCTACCGATCTGGCTCTTATATTGGCCGTGTTTTGGGTGATTGTCATATTATGGTTGTGACTGCAGTGTGAGAAAAAATCGCTAAGCTAGCAGTTAACCCTTTCAAGATCCAATACGCATTTTATTTCTGTTTTCTGGGAATTATTAGACGATTTTATTCTGATTAGGAAGGGTATTTGGAAGTCAGAGGGTTGATTGAGATAGTCTTCACCCTTTAAATACCCACAGATCCTTCTTAAGCTGTATTAATTCGTCTAATGATAGCCAAAAATATACTGCTAAAACGCGTCAGAGTTTCAAGGGGTTAAATACCGTGAATTATGACAGTCGACAACTTTATTTTTCATTTTTTCGGTATTTTAAATGTATTAATTATAAATTACGGTAATGCTACAGTATAAAGAATAGGTTAACTGTGATGGCTAAAAACGTGTGAGGGCGTTATAACTATGGTAACTGTGTAATGGTTTAGATGCTCATGTTCTGGGTGTGGTGTCCCGAGTTCGAATCTCGGGAGGACCATATGCTTTCATTAGTTTATTCAAGTACATTGGGGTTTGTAATTGATGATTAATGTTAAGAACGAGGTGCTACTTAATTACAATGGCAACACTGCTGCCTGTCATGTGACCGTAAATACAACAGAGTATGTTTAAAGGGGAGTATACGTATAGTAGCCTTTTCTGGCCCCCCTTCTCCCTCATGATTGGCATATTAGTTTTGAGATTTTAAGACGTTCGTTCCATTAGTTTGGCGATTTTGAGACCTTTCGCCCCATTTCTGTGTCAATAATAAGACCTTTCGTGCCATTTAGGTGTCGATTTTTTCCTGGCGAGCGATAGCGAGCCTGTAATTTTAGAAGGCACTGGCCTTCGGCCAGGAAATTTTTCTACCGAAAAATGTACAGATTTATCTTGAAAGGGGTCTAGGGGGTGTTTTCTTTAAGCTTGAGGGAGGTCTAACGAGGAAACTAAAAAATAAATAGATATATTAATACATAGGCCAATAATGGAGCAGTATACCCCCTTAACAGTGTAAAGAAATAGTTACGGTGCTCTACCATCACTTACAAAATACTGTGTTCCAAGACCTCTCTGTTATAGTCATTCATAGACTGCATATCTATTGTGAATACTATTTAAATGTATAATGTTAAGAACGGGGTGTTACTTGAATGTATAATGTTAAGAACGGGGTGTTACTTAAATGTATAATGTTAAGAACGGGGTGTTACTTAAATGTGTTAAGATCGGGGTGTTACTTAAATGTATAATGTTAAGAACGGGGTGTTACTTAAATGTATAATGTTAAGAATGGGGTGTTACTTAAATGTATAATGTTAAGAACGGGGTGTTACTTAAATGTATAATGTTAAGAACGGGGTGTTACTTAAATGTATAATGTTAAGAACGGGGTGTTACTTAAATGTATAATGTTAAGAACGGGGTGTTACTTAAATGTATAATGTTAAGAACGGGGTGTTACTTAAATGTATAATGTTAAGAACGGGGTGTTACTTAAATGTATAATGTTAAGAACGGGGTGTTACTTAAATGTATAATGTTAAGAACGGGGTGTTACTTAAATGTATAATGTTAAGAACGGGGTGTTACTTAAATGTATAATGTTAAGAACGGGGTGTTACTTAAATGTATAATGTTAAGAACGGGGTGTTACTTAAATGTATAATTAAGGCTCATATATTACTATACATAGCTAACGGGGTGTTACTAAATGTATAATGTTAAGAACGGGGTGTTACTATAAATGTATAATGTTAATAGGTGTTATTACTATAATAGCTATATTACTATACATAGTATATTACTAAGAACGGGGTGTTACTTAAATGTATAATAAACTACAGTAATTAATTAAGGCTCATATATTACTATACATAGCTATATTACTATACATAGCTATATTTCCTGTGTTAGCATACACACTTGAAATAAGAAGCTGAAATTTTAACATTATTTCTATTTCATGTATTGTAAAGGTGTGTGGGTGTGTATGTGTGTGTGTGTATGTATGTGTGCGTGTGTGTGTATGTATGTATGTGTGTGTGTGTGTGTGTATATGTATGTGTGTGTGTGTGTGTGTGTGTGTTCAAGAGCTCAATTATTAACCGGACTTGAAGCTTGTTCGTGATCATATCCAAGCATTTTGTTAAGGGGGGTCACCGTTTTTGTTTATCTTTCTCTCCTTTTTTATCTTTCCCTGGCTTGTATCCATTCGGCCCCATTCAGCCAACTGTTTTAAGATGTTTATCCCCATCCAGGTGTTTATTTCTTCCTGGCGAGCGATGGCGAGCCAGCATTGTATGGAGAAATCTGGCTTCGCCGGAGACATTTTTCTATCGGAAAATGTACAAATTTAGCTTGCGGTCAAAAATATATACGTATATATATATGCTGGCTCGCTACCGCTCGCAAGGAAAATATTGACAACTGGATGTGGGTAAACGTCTTAAAACAGTAGGCTGAATGGGGCCGAATGGATACAAGCCAAAGAGAGAGGGAGAGCAAGAGAAAAAAAGCGAGGTGGGCTCCCTTAACCCCTTGCCTTGATTACCCCCTTGCTAAGATAAATATAAGCGGCTGGAATTTTCTATAAAAGGTTCAGTACGAATAATTGGCATGAAACGATTTATTGAGATATTATGGGGGTCACCGGCTTGTTTTCTCTTTCTCTTTCCTGGCGAGCGGTAGCGAACCAGCATACATATATTTTTGTTTTGACAGCAAGCTAAATGTGTACATTTTTCTATGGAAAAATTTCTCCGGCAAAGCCGGATTTCTCCATATACAATGCTGGCTCGCTATTGCTCGCCAGGAAGAAATCAACACCTGTTTGGTGATAAACGTATTAACACAGTTGGCTGAATAAGGCCGAATGGATACAAGCCAGGGAAAGAGAGAAAAGGAGAGAAAGATAAACAAAAAAAACGGTGACCCCCTTTAATTATTTGGTGATATAGTGGAATGTTTGTTTTCAAAGTTTATGGCAATGATGGTGGTGGAATAGAGATGAAATAATATTATAGTCTAGTCTGTGCATTCTTGTTTGGGCAGACATCGTAACCTCTAACCTCTGTAACTCAAAAAGGGCTAGAGCAAATAAACGGTCAATTTATACACCTATTCCCTAGCCAAGTCTTCCTATTTGGTAGAAATATTAGCTCGAATACTCTGGTCCTATTTGAGTTATGAAAGGTTAGGGGTTACGATTTCTGCCCCACCTAGAATGAACGGACTATAGTTATACAAGCCTAACTGGAGTGGAATTATATAATGCTTTCAATCTAGTATATATGTCTCTTGGCATGTTATCTCGAAATAGGGTTATATAGAGATTAAGGGGGAGGTACTCGCTTTTTCTGGACCCCCTTCTCCTTCATGTTTAGACCCATTAGATATACGATGTTAAGACGTTCGTTCACTAGTTTGGCGATTTTGAGACCTTTCGCATCATTACTTTGTCAATATTAAGATCTTTCGTGCAGTTGCAGTTTAGGTGTCGATGTTTTCCTGGCGAGCGATAGCGAGCCTGTAATTTTTTAAGGAATCGGCCTTCGGCCGGGACATTTTTCGACCCAAAAATGTACAAATATATCTTGAAAGGGGGTATAGGGGGTGTTTTTTTATGCTTGATGGAGGTCTAGCGAGGAAACTCAAAAATAAAGTTACTACATACATATATACACCAAAATAAAGTTAATACATAAAGATATAGACCAAAATAAAGTTAATACATAAAGATATAGACCAAAATAAAGTTAATAAACAAATATATGGACCAAAATAAAGTTAATAAACAAATATATGGACCAAAATAAAGTTAATAAACAAATATATGGACCAAAATAAAGTTAATACATACATATATACACCAAAATAAAGTTAATACATACATATATACACCAAAATAAAGTTAATACATACATATATACACCAAAATCCAAGCAGTATCCCTTAACATAATGTATTTATTTGTTTATCTTTATAATACGATACATTATTATGAGAAGTGTATTTATTTGGTTATCTTTATAATACGTGTGTATTCTCCATACTCTCCATGACTTCACCTAGGTTATGTTATGTTAAATTAGGTGAGGTTTGGTTAGTTAAGTTATATCCACATCAAATTAATTTAAACTTACATAGGCATAAACCAAACCATTATAGCAAACATAAATACCAGTACTGCTAAGAATGACTCATACTTAAGGGGGCCCACTTTGCTTTTTTCTCTTTCTCTCCCTCTTTCTTTGGCTTGTATCCATTCGGCCCCATTCAGCCTATTGTTTTAAGATGTTTACCCCCATCCAGGTGTCAATATTAGCATATACAGTATACATTTTTGTTTTGACAGCAAGCTAAATTTGTAAATTTTTCGGCAGAAAAATTTCTCAGGCAAAGCCGGATTTCTCCATACATTGCAGGCTCGCTATCGCTCGCCAGGAAGAAATCGACACCTGGATAGGGATAAACGTCTTAAAACAGTTGGCTGAATGAGGCCGAATGGATACAAACCAGATAAAAAGAGAAAAGGAGAGAAAGATAAAAAAAAGCAGGTGACCCCCCTTAACAATTACAGTCCGCTAAAATCAAGGACAATATATACGCTAGCGGACACCAATGAATTATGAGCGCCCAAGGGGTAGTAATGCAAGTAATATACTCTTAGTTCATATTCCTGGAGTCAACATCTATTATATTCCATATACTCAGGACCAAGGCCCACTGTTCCTATTTTGGTTTCCCTTTCTTTTTCCCTCTTTTCCTTTTTTTCTCTCTTTTTTTTGGGGGGGGGGTGGCCGACTCAGGACAGAGCCAGAATAGGGACAACACAACAGAAAACAATGAACACACAAGCACAAAATAAACATTCACACACATATTTCCTCATAATCCTGCCATTCATAATACTATATTCTTCAGCCCCAGATGGACCAAACAGACAAACACGGAGCATAAAGGCACTCGATAGAACAACACGTCACCGGTATCACATAGGGAATTAAAGGGGTAGTACTCGATTTTTCTGGACCCCCTTCTCCCTCATGTTTAGCATATTAGTGTTGAGGTTTTAATAAATCCGCGTTCCGTTAGTTTGGCGATTTTGAGACCTTTCGCCTCATTTTGTTGTCAATATTAAGACCTTTCGTGCCCTTCAGGTGTCTAATTTTAGAAGGAACCGGCCTTCGGCCGGGACCTTTTTCTACCGAAAAATTTACAAATGTATCTTGAAAGGGGGTCTAGGGGTTGTTTTTCTAAGCTTGATGGAGGTCTAGCAAGGAAACTCAAATATATATTAATAAATAAATATATAGACCAAAAACCAAGCACTACCCCCTTAAGAACATAAGGCCATCTGTCGTTTATACTGCATACCGTACATATTGATATTATTGTCGTTTATACTGCATACCGTACATATTGATATTATTGTCGTTTATACTGCATACCGTACATATTGATATTATTGTCGTTTATACTGCATACCGTACATATTGATATTATTGTCGTTTATACTGCATACCGTACATATTGATATTATTGTCGTTTATACTGCATACCGTACATATTGATATTATTGTCGTTTATACTGCATACCGTACATATTGATATTATTGTCGTTTATACTGCATACCGTACATATTGATATTATTGTCGTTTATACTGCATACCGTACATATTGATATTATTGTCGTTTATTTATTAGTGGCCCCTCCATCATTGACGATTATGCCTATTACATAAGGCACCCTCTTCAAACACTCATCCGCCGTAGTTTTGAATCTACCGCGCAGAGCATACAAAATTGAGGAGCCTTCATCATGAGCGCACGCAACCTCACTCATGGTTCAGTCATTATGAAATTGGGTTCTCACTACGAAAAAACTTCAACAAATAAAAAACAAAAACAAAATAAGAATAACTATTCCCATATACTCGTGGATGTACTTGTGTGGATCTTTGACCAGACGCTGACTCAGGCGTCATTCTTCCTTCTCTGCTCTGCGCTCAACCGACCCGGACGTGCCTCCCCACGCTCCGCTAGTTCCGCATTTGTTGTGTCCCTAGTGAGTTTTTTCTCATTTGTTTACTCCGGGATGTATCGAGTAAGGTTAGGATATGCGTAGCAGGAGTGTCCAGGGCGGGTTGCCCGCAGTGCAGTGTATTTTGGGTCGTGTGTTTGGGGCATCTATTTCAGGTGTACCCTCGTGGTCCTGTTGTGGACATGTGAACTTTTTCACGGTTAGCTAGCTTTGTGATGCAGGCGGCTTTCATTACGCGTTATTATTGCTGCCTTTTATCTTTCTGATGAGGTAGCTTTTTATTCTCTGACGTTCCCAGCGTATTTTTCTGCACTTAGTGAAGTTTTTTCTGGGTCCCGAGTCAGTTCTTCCCTTTACCGGGAAGTTTTTGCTACAGTGGTGTGTTGACGGTGGTTCCTGTTGTGATATAATTCAGTGCTTTTTGTTTATATTACGACATGTTTACTGTGTATTTCCGTCTGCTTAGGCCTAGCCAGCCTCTCGTAGCTTTGCCACATGTACAAGTGTTATTGATTTATGTTATAAATATGTACTACTGTGTCATGTGTGTCCTGGTTTAGTTGTGTATTGGCTAATTCCACGGACTATATATGTGTCCTGGATTAGTTGTGTATTGGCTAATTCCACGGACTATTTGTGTGTCCTGGGTTAGTTGTGCTTTGGCTAATTCCACGGTCTATTTGGTGCGTTCAGATTGAATCTGAACGGGGTGGGTTGCCTTTTCCGGTGGGTTTTCTCGGTTACACATTGAAAACCCGGCTGGTTGCCGAGTTTTAATCACGCGTGGTTAAAAAAGGCTTGTTTTCCCCGGCGATTAGTGGCCTGAGGCTCTCCAGGACTGCGTCTCTGTAGTGGGGCCTGTGTTCAGGCGTACTGTGTTTCCCGGCGGGATGGCTTTACCCATTTAACTAAGTGTTCATACGGACACTTGTTGAGTTGAGTTTTTCCCGGTTTTTGCAAAGCCAGTAAAACTAGGCTGTTTGTTGATTGGTCTTTCCTCCCCGGCGATCTTTTGCAAAGAAGTGGGGATAGGAATTTTGGGGTTAACGTTAAAATTCACACCTGGCGGTTGCACCTTGGGAGGGTAGGATTAACGGATTTGCATAATTCAGTGTAGTTAACCAGACAATCGAGGGATACGATACGTATCGCCGCCATTCAACATACGGCGATCTAGAACGCTTCGGGAGAAGCCAGATCTAGCATTTAAGACAGGCTTCCCAGTTTTTGATCTGCGAGATAATACGGGGGCCGGCGTCTTTGAGGGTTTTTTCCAGTAAGAACTTAACAAACACCACTGGGAAGACTGCGTCATTTATAAAAAAGCCATGCTGGTCTTTATATTATGTCAGAGGATATTCATAAATCTTTTGGACAAGTTAAGATATTCTGAAATCTTTATTTATGAACCTTCCGCGTAGCGAGCCGTGATAGTTGTGTATTACGTCTCGTTACCCGGCGGGTTGTCTAACACTTGTGCTCGAACATGTTAGTGTAGCCTTATGAGCATTAATTCCTGGAAATTTTCTTTTTTCCAGGGTTGAGTTCCGGCGGGACTTTATAGAACCTGGAGTAAACTGGGGGTGGGTTCGTGTTTTCCACCAGTCTCTGTCATGGCTACCATAGACCCTGTTTTTGCCTTGTGTATTGCTCCCTCCTGTTCAGGTATCCCTATCTTTGCACACACTCTTTGCATTAGATGTGTTAAATGTTTAGATCGCTCAAGGGGTTTGTGGGTAACGGGAACTGTACCTTCTGTACTCAATTGAGTGCCAAAGTGTTGCGGGACAATAGTAGATCCGCGGCGGTCGCTTTGAGGGAGGTCAGGCAGCAGTTGTCAAGTTATGCTACCACAGTGGCTCATAAAGCGCTGCAATGTGATAATGTGATTCTTTGGGATAAATTACTGATTGAGCACCCCCCTATTAAACGTACCTCTAGAGTAACTGTACGAAAGTCGGCAGAGACTGGGCAGGGTACAGCACTTTCTCTGGTCCCTACAACTTCTAAGAGACCTCGTGAACCCACGCCCCCGGTGACAGCCTCCACGTCACGGGCGCGGTCCAGGTCCAGGTCGCCCCTCAGACAACAGCCGCCTAGCCACTCTTCTTCACCAGCAAGAAAGAGGAGCAAAGAGGAAAAGTCCAAGGACAGCTCTAGTGAAAGATCGGAAAAGTCTAAGAGCAGTGAAAGATCTAAGTCACACCGCAGCCACAAATCTTCCAGGAAAGATTCTAAGGAACGAGGAATAAGGAATGAGGCACGAGGCTCCGGCGTTCGCCGGAGCCTCGTGCCTCACTTTTTGCCTCTACTCCCGACTTATCTAGTGTCCAATCTGATGGGGCGGGAGTGGAGTCAGAGACTGTGGTGGGGGTGTTGCCGGCGGACAGGTTACCAATGGATATTACACACTTAGAGTTAGAGAGTTCTGTAGGCAGTGATCGCCCTTTAGAAGAGTCTAGTGGGGGCTCAGTGGTTGATGGTGTATCTGACTCCCAAGGGAGTTCGGGCCAAGGCCTGGGTGTATGGCGGTATTCCCAACCAGGGCATGAAGGCCCACGTTTGGTTCAGGAGCCACAGGTACGGACGGACGTCCACCGGGACGCTGTGATCCCATCATCCATTCCTGATTTAACTTGGCACCAAGACGAGGTTCCGGCTTCGGCGGAACCCTCTCATGATGGGCCAGATTACAAGGATGAGGTGTCTATAATCTCTGACATGGAACTGCAAGAGTCGGGTTCAGTTCTAGACGACTCGCAAGATAGGAATGATTCACCTCTGAGTTCTTCATTCTCTAAATTTGTCACGGCGGAGGAAATAGATGGGTTATTAGAGACTGCTCTAACAAAAAAAATTGACCAACAGCCGGAGACTCCTACAGTGGACCTGGGAGCTCCCATGACAAGTTCAAGTGTTCGGCCTCTGATCGCTTCTATTGCTTTGACCAAGATTCCGCACCCTCCCTCTATATCACCTAATATAGTCGCTAGGCCTGCTTCGGCGGCACTGACTACTTCTAATGTAAGGGTGGTAACGGATGTGAATCCTCCCCCGTTGGATAAAGCACCGTTAAGAAAGGTAGCTATGCCCCTGTTATACGGTCCAGATGACTCATGGGTTCAAATGATCCCAACTAAGCCAGAGGCGGCACAGCCCACTTTGTCAGGGGAACTTCCAGTGCCACGTGAGTGGGTAATCCAGGGAAATAAATCTAGAAAGTTACGAGCCTTGGATATTGCGGGTAATGTACTTGATGTTAATATTAAGGCCATTCCGAACCATTATCACCATGACTTTTTTGTGTATACAGCTACGCCTGCACTGCCCCCTGCCTCAGCTTCAAAGCTGTTTTCTGACTGGACCAAGCATGACGGTTTTAATGATATAAAAGCACTGTCAGCTCTCACTCCAGAATTTAGATTTACAAACGGTCACGAACACAGCCGCTAACCCAGTGTTGAAGGTGGGGCAGTTGGGTCCAGGACCTTGGGTGGAATGGGAGGTAGAGGCTCAGAACTTTGCGACCACCTTCACCTCAAAATCTTCCCACCAGATTCCTCAGGACAGCCATTCTTGGTTCTCTATGCCAGTCTTTTCAGCCGGCGGAGTTCCATCTGCTATGTTTGCTTTTTTAGCTGCCCCCAAAATCAATCTCTGCGAACTTAAAGATCCTTTCACTACGCCTTCACCAGCTCACCTAGACCGGGAGTTTAGGCTACGGGGGAAGGCGTATAGACTTTTTTCCCAGTACATCGTTACGCACCAGGTGGCAAAATCTATGTTACGATCCACTCAGGCAATCGCGGACGCGGAAGCCAGAAGATCGGTTGAACTATCTCGGCGATTACTCCTTCAGACTTCGATTCAGTCGTTGGGAGATATACGCACAGCCTTGCTCGAGGCGGTGCGGGCGAGACAGGATCTTAGGATGTCCCTGGTGAGGAAACTTCCTGACAGAATTGCGAACCAGGTGGTCATGTCGCCGGTGCTAACTCCCTCGTTAATGTCCCCTGATGTGTGGAGAACTGTTTTCAATATGGCTCAGGCCTTTAAGCACAGTCCCACCCCTTCTAAGAAACCTGCTTTTAACTTTCCCAAACCCAAGCCAGTCGCAAAAGCTCAGCCGGGTGGGTCAAAGCCCTTTCAGATACCTAAGTCCACTTCCCCCCAAGGTCAGTACAGGTATAAACAAGGTAAGTTTGCAGGTCATAAAGGACGAAACTATAGCAGACCGGGCCAGGGCCCGTCTTCTGCCAATGCCGGCCAGTCGGCTAAGCATCCACCACCACCACCACCACCACCACCAAAAAACTAAAGTATCTCTCACTCCCAGGGACGGTCTCACGGCAGGTGGATCAGAGGGTAGTACAGCCGGCGAACCCTTGTCTGCTAACTGGGTCGTTCCGGACGTGTCACCGTGCATGGCCAGTAAATACTTAGGCGAGGATGGTGGCACGCAAGGGCATCACCTGGCAGTGGCTCCGGCGACCTCGTTTACGTCAGCCGACAAAGGCAAATTTAGTTTCATTAGAGGCGGAGTCACTAGTCCAGGAAATGATCGCCAAGAATGTCATCATCCCGGTTCCTCAAAATTACCCAGTTTTCACATCCAAACTATTTCTAGTGCCCAAAAGGGACAGTGTTCAGATGAGACCAGTCGTAGACCTGTCTTATCTGAACCTCCATATTCACAACATGTCATTCAGGATGCTTACAGTAAACCAGATCAGGCTAACACTTCCGCCGGGAGGATGGATGTGTTCTTTAGACCTGACGGACGCGTATTGGCACGTCTCGGTCAACAAAAGATTTCAAAGGTTTCTGGCCTTAAGAATAAAGCATCAGACTTATGTCTTTCAGAGGATGCCGTTTGGATTGAACCTAGCACCTCGCTTATTCACGAAATTAGTCCGGCAAGCCCTGATGCCCTTGTTAAGGCAAGGGATCAGGATTTTATGGTATCTAGACGACTGGCTAGTGGTGCCAGAGACGGAACAAGTATGCATAAATCATGTCAACATAACATTACAACATGTCAAAACTCTAGGGTTCAAGGTCAACCTGGTAAAGTCAAACCTTGTTCCCTCAAGAGTAGTTCAGTGGATAGGGCTGGTCTGGGACACAGCTACTCTCACTCTGAGTGAGAGTGTGGACAATCGCAACAGATTTCGCAGGAAATTGTTTCTGTTCCTTCACAGTCTGACTACGACACAGAGAATCTGGGAGTCTCTGGTCGGCTCTCTCAACTGGATTCAACTAACGGTACAGTTGGGCCGGTTAAGAGTCAAACGTTTAATATTGGAGGGCAACAAATATTTTCCGCTATTGCCGGCGAAAAAATTATGGCCCATATCAAAATTAATCCACAACTTGCTAGCGGTCTGGGCGAAGAGGGAAACATTACACTCAGTCATGTCATGGACCTCTCCTCCGCCGACGGTATGGGTAGACACGGATGCGTCAGGAACGATAGGTTGGGGCTTTCAGTCAAACCAAGGGTACCAGGGTCAAGGGCTTTGGTCCCATTTAGAAATCTCCCACATCAATGTCAAAGAATTACTAGTCCCCTTATATTTCCTTCAGGCTCACGGCTCTACTTTACGGGGCAAGGTGGTGGCCTTCAGAATGGACAATCTGAATGCAGTTCACTGTATTCAGAAACAAGGGTCGACGAGATCTCGGGGGTTGCTAAACGTGTCAGAAAAGATTTTTATTCTAGCCAACAGGCTGGACATTCAGCTTCATGCATCTTATCTCCCAGGCGTAGCAAACGTCTGGGCAGACGCTCTATCTCGGAGAAAGAGCACAACAGTGGAATGAGCGCTCAAGCAAATCATTTTCGACCAAATGATTGCGGAGCCCTACCATCCACAAGTGGATTTGTTTGCGTCAGAGGAGACTCACAAACTCCCACTGTACCTCACCCGCCGGACGATAACGCCGGCGGGCGGGCCAGATGCACTGGTGACAGACTGGAACAGGTGGAGTTCCATTTATCTGTTTCCACCGCCAGATGCGTCTCTAATGTGCCACGTAGTAAACAAACTACAGGATTATCGGGGCGTAGTCTCGCTAATCGCGCCCCTGTGGCCGGCGCAGTTGTGGTACCAGCAATTGAAGACGTGGTGCCCGGACCCGGTATCACTCCCGGTGGGGTTTTTCCACTTAGACACAATTGGCAACCTAAAGACCTCGCTGACTTTTGCATTATGGACATTCAGGAGGCCAAATGGCTAGCACCATATGGTAGAGACGTGACCAATAAATTCATGAATCAATATACCCAGTCTACTAAGCTACAGGTATCAATCGCATTGGCAAGCCTTTACTTCTTGGATTCTTAGAACAGAACAAACTGTGCCCTCGGTGGCTTTAGTTTTTAATTATTTAAATTATCTGTTCGAGCAGAAACGTTTATCTGTAGTAACGTTAAAAAATCACTTAACAACGATTAGGATACCGTTTTTGGACCTTACCGGTCTCTCCATACCAGTTGCGGAGGAAAAAGGTTTTATGAGGGCATGTTTTAAACTCCGCCCACCTCCTCATCAGCTCATGCCTACCTGGTCTCTGGACAAGGCATTGTCTTTACTTCATTCCCGTCTGTACCAAAATACTGCAGATTTTACATTACTTTTAAAAAGGGCAGTATTCCTTATGGCCTTGGCTACCGGGAACAGAGTATCTGAGCTGGCGGCGATGAGCAACACACCTAATTGCCTCAGGTTTGGTAGGCTTAATGAGTGTATTCACATTGCACCTTCCCCAGGGTTCGTAGCCAAGAATGAGCACAGTGAACACGTGTTTTCAGAGTTCACGGTGCCGGTGTTGAAAAGGGGAAAGGTGCACCATAATTTATGTCCAGTGCAAGCTCTAACCAAATATTTGAGAGTGGCACCTCTAAATCACCACGGTGCTTTATGGGTAGCAAGTACAGGTAAACGCTTGATGAAACGTAGACTGGCTTCTCTCTTGGTCGAGGTCATTAAAGAGAGTAATCCCGGCGTTGTGGGTAGGGCCCACGATTTACGCAAGTGGGCGGCTTCGTTACGTTTCCTTAAGAATTTGTCTGTTGAAGATATTACGTCCACACAGTTGTGGGCCTCTAATCATACGTTTTTGACTCGTTACCTCTCAGTAGCTCTAGACAAACCTTCCTTTCCATGTATAGCTTTAAGGCAAAGGGTCTAGGTGGCCCCTAAGTCACTTATTGTTTAATTTCAAGAAAAGGGGGGGGGGGGGGTGCAGTCAGTGTAACATAGGACACCCTAGACCCCGCCAGAATATGAGAGCTGTGATACTGTTTATGGGTGTTGTGATATTTAAATTTATCTGTACTATTCATTACAGGAAATTGTGCTAGTACAATTTTAGTACAAACAACAGTGTTGTTGTAAGTAGTTTTTGGGCTGAGAAGCAATCTAATTTAAGCATTGGTTATATTTTGCAAGATATATCCACTAATTTTATGGGGTTTATATGTGCACATGTAAACTTATAAGTTTTATTTTTCACCACTTAATTTAAGTGGGGTGCCTTGTTAACTGGCGGATCTGTTCTCAGAATCTCAGAGTTAACACCCTTTTTTATCAAGCAGGCTTCTTTGAAGCACGCTCCTGCTTGTACCCCTTTTTGTATAAGTTGTGCTGTAAAAAGTTTATGCGCCAAATATATATCTGTTTTACAAAGTATGAATACTATGTGGTTGTTTGATTATCTGCCTTTGCTAGAGTTATGATATGATTACGAATGTCCCCCTCCAGTCTTAGATATCAGGTATAATCGTCAATGATGGAGGGGCCACTAATAAATTATAGGTTTGACTCCTGCAAGGAGATAAAGAAAACTTAATATTTAGTAGTGGCCCCGTAATCATTGACGACTGGGGCCCTCCCGACCATCCCCTTCCCATTCGTTGATGTATTAAGGATTTTGGTTACTTGATATGTCAGTGAAGGAAGAATGACACCTGAGTCAGCGTCTGGTCAAAGATCCACACAAGTACATCCACGAGTATATGGAAAGCTTATGAATAGTTATTCTTATTTTCATTTTGTTTTTTATTTGTTACGAAGTTTTTTCGTAGTGAGAACCCAATTTCATAATGACTGAACCATGAGTGAGGTTGCGTGCGCTCATGATGAAGGCTCCTCAATTTGTTATGCTCTGCGCGGTAGATTCAAAACTACGGCGGATGAGTGTTTGAAGAGGGTGCCTTATGTAATAGGCATAATCGTCAATGATTACGGGGCCACTACTAAATATTAGGTTTTCTTTATCTCCTTGCAGGAGTCAAACCTATAACACTGCATACCGTACATATTGATATTATTGTCGTTTATACTGCATACCGTACATATTGATATTATTGTCGTTTATACTGCATACCGTACATATTGATATTATTGTCGTTTATACTGCATACCGTACATATTGATATTATTGTCGTTTATACTGCATACCGTACATATTGATATTATTGTCCTTTATATTGCATACCGTACATATTGTTATTATTGTCGTTTATACTGCATACCGTACATATTGATATTATTGTCGTTTATACTGCATACCGTACATATTGTTATTATTGTCGTTTATACTGCATACCGTACATATTGATATTATTGTCGTTTATACTGCATACCGTACATATTGTTATTATTATTGTCGTTTATACTGCATACCGTACATATTGATATTATTGTCGTTTATACTGCATACCGTACATATTGATATTATTATCGTTTATACTGCATACCGTACATATTGTTATTATTGTCGTTTATACTCCATACCGTACATATTGATATTATTGTCGTTTATACTGCATACCGTACATATTGATATTATTGTCGTTTATACTGCATACCGTACATATTGTTATTATTTTCGTTTATACTGCATACCGTACATATTGATATTATTGTCGTTTATACTGCATACTATATTGCAGTATAAACGACAATAATAACAATATGTACGGTATGCAGTATAAACGACAATAATATCAATATGTACGGTATGCAGTATAAATGACAATAATAACAATATGTACGGTGTGCAGTATAAACGACAATAATATAAATATGTACGGTATGCAGTATAAACGACAATAATAACAATATGTACGGTATGCAGTATAAACGGAATATCAATATGTACGGTATGCAGTATAAACGACAATAATATCAATATGTACGGTATGCAGTATAAACGACAATAATATCAATATGTACGGTATGCAGTATAAACGACAATAATAACAATATGTACGGTATGCAGTATAAACGACAATAATATCATATGTACGGTTATGCAGTATAACGACAATAATATCAATATGTACGGTATGCAGTAAAACGACAATAATATCAATATGTGCCAGTATAAACGACAATAATATCAATATGTACGGTATGCAGTACAAACGACAATAATATCAGTATGTACGGTATGCAGTATACACGACAATAATATCAATATGTACGGTATGCAGTATAAACGACAATAATATCAATATGTACGGTATGCAGTATAAACGACAATAATAACAATATGTACGGTATGCAGTATAAACGACAATAATAACAATATGTGCGGTATGCAGTATAAACGACAATAATATCAATATGTACGGTATGCAGTATAAACGACAATAATATCAATATGCACGTTATGCAGTATAAACGACAATAATATCAGTATGTACGGTATGCAGTATAAACGACAATAATATCAATATGTACGGTATGCAGTATAAACGACAATAATCAATATGTACGTATGCAGTATAAAACGTATGCAGTATAACGACAATAATATATGTACGGTATGCAGTATAAACGACAATAATAACAATATGTACGGTATGCAGTATAAACGACAATAATATCAATATGTACGGTATGCAGTATAAACGACAATAATATCAATATGTACGGTATGCAGTATAAACGACAATAATATCAATATGTACGGTATGCAGTATAAACGACAATAATATCAATATGTACGGTAGTACGGTATGCAGTATAAACGACAATAATATCAATATGTACGGTATGCAGTATAAACGACAATAATATCAATATGTACGGTATGCAGTATAAACGACAATAATATCAATATGTACGGTATGCAGTATAAACGACAATAATATCAATATGTACGGTATGCAGTATAAACGACAATAATATCAATATGTACGGTATGCAGTATAAACGACAATAATAACAATATGTACGGTATGCAGTATAAACGACAATAATATCAATATGTACGGTATGCAGTATAAACGACAATAATCAATATGTACGGTATGCAGTATAAACGACAATAATATCAATATGTACGGTATGCAGTATAAACGACAATAATAACAATATGTACGGTATGCAGTATAAACGACAATAATATCAATATGTACGGTATGCAGTATAAACGACAATAATATCAATATGTACGGTATGCAGTATAAACGACAATAATATCAATATGTACGGTATGCAGTATAAACGACAATAATAACAATATGTACGGTATGCAGTATAAACGACAATAATATCAATATGTACGGTATGCAGTATAAACGACAATAATATCAATATGTACGGTATGCAGTATAAACGACAATAATATCAATATGTACGGTATGCAGTATAAACGACAATAATATCAATATGTACGGTATGCAGTATAAACGACAATAATATCAATATGTACGGTATGCAGTATAAACGACAATAATATCAATATGTACGGTATGCAGTATAAACGACAATAATATCAATATGTACGGTATGCAGTATAAACGACAATAATATCAATATGTACGGTATGCAGTATAAACGACAATAATATCAATATGTACGGTATGCAGTATAAACGACAATAATATCAATATGTACGGTATGCAGTATAAACGACAATAATAACAATATGTACGGTATGCAGTATAAACGACAATAATATCAATATGTACGGTATGCAGTATAAACGACAATAATATCAATATGTACGGTATGCAGTATAAACGACAATAATATCAATATGTACGGTATGCAGTATAAACGACAATAATATCAATATGTACGGTATGCAGTATAAACGACAATAATATCAATATGTACGGTATGCAGTATAAACGACAATAATATCAATATGTACGGTATGCAGTATAAACGACAATAATATCAATATGTACGGTATGCAGTATAAACGACAATAATAACAATATGTACGGTATGCGGTATAAACGACAATAATAACAATGTGTACAGTATGCAGTATAAACGACAATAATATCAATATGTACGGTATGCAGTATAAACGACAATAATATCAATATGTACGGTATGCAGTATAAACGACAATAATATCAATATGTACGGTATGCAGTATAAACGACAATAATATCAATATGTACGGTATGCAGTATAAACGACAATAATATCAATATGTACGGTATGCAGTATAAACGACAATAATATCAATATGTACGGTATGCAGTATAAACGACAATAATATCAATATGTACGGTATGCAGTATAAACGACAATAATATCAATATGTACGGTATGCAGTATAAACGACAATAATATCAATATGTACGGTATGCAGTATAAACGACAATAATATCAATATGTACGGTATGCAGTATAAACGACAATAATAACAATATGTACGGTATGCAGTATAAACGACAATAATATCAATATGTACGGTATGCAGTATAAACGACAATAATATCAATATGTACAGTATGCAGTATAAACAACAATAATATCAAAATGTACGGTATGCAGTATAAACGACAATAATATCAAAATGTACGGTATGCAGTATAAACGACAATAATATCAATATGTACAGTATGCAGTATAAACGACAATAATATCAATATTACGGTATTGTTATCCTTTCATGTACGTACAGTACAACTAATCTTGCATTTCTGGTGAACTCTGCTAAGGAGATCTTCGTTGATGGGACTTTCAAGAGTTGTCCAAATTTCTTCTATCATCTATACACCATACATGGCTTATGTAATGGATATTATATTCCATTAGTATATGTTGTTACGACCGGCACTACGAAATAAACAAGGGCACTCAATATTGGACTAGATGATAGGCTATATCTGCAACAACGGTACGCTAATTCCAAACCCTCGAACTATTACGCCGGTGTACAAAACACTTAAACCCTCCAGAGTTAATCTCCTGGATAACGGGGTATCAATTAACTGGATTTTAGTGCACCTCTACAAAGGCTTTCCGGTGACGGCAAAGCCTACTCACAACAGGAGTACTTTACGTTAATAAAATGCTCTTAAGTAATAACAATGCTTGAATAAACTATAACAAGATTTAATTAAGAAATATATGCTTACGTTAACTTTAGTGTGAGTCTGTACTCAACACTAAACTCTTCAATGCTCTATGAAAACACTGGTAGTCTAGTCCTACAGCAAACAGATATGGAATCTTCTGGAAACGTCTGATGCTCTAAGATGCTCGTTACTATAGAACAGACATAATGCAGGGGCAGGACACCAAAGCGTGTATCTTAAATACACCAATAAGTAGAATACATATATATACAGTAACAAGGGAGTGCAACAACTCTGTGACAGCACTAATAATAGCCACTCAAAACAGTACTTCTTTAGCCAAAGTAACAGCCATACTGGGTTGTGCACCAAGCATCAACCTAGGCTAAAATAATACGTGAATTCCTAAAGCATACACAGATAAAGTTAATAAACACAATGCTGTCTTTATTACTAATAAAGTCTAGCAGCGGCATAAAAGGTACCAGGAGGCTAGGCAGAGCGCAAGCATGCTCGTAGCCTACTGTCTCCCCTTGAACAGATTTCCCTTATGTTACGTTAATTGACTAGGAGGCTCTCTTGGTAAGTCCAGATCTCAAGTATCTGGTCTTGCCCTGGCGCTCCACAAAGGTCAACACAATGAGGTAGCGAGCATACAAGCAAGAGAAGGCAAAAGCCCTTCGCTCGTATACTGCTACACTCGCAAAGGACAAATATGCACAAAGGTTACAGGCACCTAGCTCCGTCAAAGTCGTATAGGCTTTGACTCGCCATATACGTAACTCAGA
The DNA here is from genome assembly GCA_032716605.1 of Paralithodes platypus. Lineage (NCBI taxonomy): Eukaryota > Metazoa > Arthropoda > Malacostraca > Decapoda > Lithodidae > Paralithodes > Paralithodes platypus. The sequence continues at coordinate 32,773,568 of CM064492.1, forward strand.
CAACGACTAAAGATACCTTCCACTGTCTAGCATTAAATAGTAACAAAGAACAACTCAATAATTAGAAGCACCCAATGATAATATGACTCATGTGACTATGACTAATAATCCCTAAAGCTAGTGCAAAACATATATGTGAGAACTGGTGCTGGTAATATGACTGGCCGTCTATGGAAGTCGTATGCAGAACCAGAAGGGATAAGTAATTGAATAAAGATGAGAAGTAATGGAAAAGAAGAAGTTCAGAGAGAGAAACAGTAGTATACGGGGTTAGATTGGGGGACAGATTGCATGGGACGTCTAGTACCAAGCACGCTATGCCAAGCTCTGCAGGAGAAGTGCGGCGGGGCCCCCAGCACCAAGACTAGGACAGCGGCACCCAATCACAGACCACTACGTCATGAAATGCAGGCGTCCTTAGGACGCGCCAAGCGCGCCAGCCAATCAAGGGGCTGGGAAAGCCCGCGCGAGCGAGGGAGGCAAACGTACATACACACGCACATATTACTACCTCTCTGCCTCCTTCGCTCTTTCTCTTTAACTTCACACTGCATATCTTATACTCTATGACTGATATAAAATACTTCCATGTGTCACAGACAAGAATAAAGACCACCACTGATCTGGCTGTGACTACATGAATACTAGGAAAGAAAGAACATCGTTCTACGATTACTATAGCCCATTCCACTGCCCTGGCGAGCGCTAGCGAGTACGAGCACATTCTGGCAAGCTAGCCAGCGTAACACCCCGCCCAAGATGTTGGACGTTTTAACCTCAGGTAAACGTCACATCTGACCAAACAGAATGCTCATAAAGCCTCACCTAGCTACTCCCCCAAGTTGTGAAAACAAGGCACAATCACAACATAAAACACTTCATTATATAAACAAAATCTACACAACACTTCCCCAAAAGAATAGTATCACTTAACATATTACGCTCAACGAGCAAGCTTCAACAAGCCTAGCCTACTAAGACAAAAACTCAGCATGTCTTAGATTCTTGCTGTAACATACTGCACTTATATACTATCAAAAGAAAGAGTTTTTATGTGAGGTTTTTGTATTATTTTTAATAGTGTTTTTGGCGGCTTTGCACTACAGGGGCAAGCCTAATTTTTCTCCACTCTCAAACAAACACTGACTGAATGGCGAGGGTGCTCCTTAAGACATACCCTCCCGTGACAAACAATCAGCCACAACATTATCAGCGCCCTTAACATGCCACACATCCAACTTGCGTTCCGGCAGCAAAACAACACCTGACGCTGATAAACTGCCCAGTTCATCACAAGACTGGCACTTCTCTTCGCTCTCTCTGGCAACGGGACCTGCCAATAACCTTTCACTAGTTCTACCTTCGTGATAAGCAATGTAGCCCCGATGCGGTCTATGGGGTCGTCAACTCTGGGTAAAGCATAGGCGTCTGTCAGGGATAATGCACACACACTCTTGCAATCAACACACACACTGATCTTGCCACTTAACTCAGATTGCAAAGTTACTGGCAACGACCTCTCACGATATCCCTTATCCCTCAGACCCTTCGTCAACATGTAGTCCAGCTCTGCTTTTACAACAGGCCGTCAAGCAGGATTTATACGGTAGGGAGCCACTTTGAGCCTTGCACTGTCTCCAGCCTCCATGTCGGATTCTACCCCGTACATCAGGCCTGGAGAATCAACAAACATACGGACGTACTGCCACAGCCTAGTAAACAACTTCTCTTGACGCTTAGGAACAAGAGGTTGCAACTTATCTCGAAAAACAACATGCTCATTGCCCACCCACAACCCAGCCGAGACCGCAGTTTCTACACTATAGTCTCCCTCCTTCTCCACCTTTGTCCCTAGAACAGCCAGGTCATGAGAGGGGCAATCTGTACCACCTGTGCAGTCACTCTCATAGTTCATAATTGCCAAGGCTTCCCCGCCGATACCGTACATGCGCACCCCCGCATTTCTTGCAACTACATCTGCCTGCGCAGCATCACCGCCTTCAGCGACATGGCCAGATACAGTCGGTCTATGGTAGGGCTGTTGCATATTACTAGAGCAACATTGGGAGGCTATGTGACGACCGGGCGCATCCACTCCACAGCCAACCTCACCAATCTGCTCAATGTCCTGATTCTGACCACTACCCTTAGCAGCCATGGGTCGACCCTGACCTGACAACCATGCCAAAGCCTCGTCGCCCACCTTGAACCATTGAAACAATGAGGCCAACGGTCTACTCACACTCAAGTGACCTGTCAGCGGAACATCGTGCACCGCATGAGTTGTGAGGCCTGGGTGCTCGGCACAAACAGTGGGGTATGAACCGAGCGGGTACTGGAGCGCTGCACACTGCTGCTCAGGCAGGTGCTCAAGCGCTTCCACAGCCACCCGACTCGTGTCCCCCGCCCACTGCTCCACCGAGACATGACAATCCCAACTTTCCTCCACCTGTGCCCCACTGCCCCCCTCTCCTTCTCCACCTTGGCCACTGCAGACCAACATAGGGACAGTAGGCTGCTCAGGTGGTTGCCTCACAAACTCCTTTAACAGGTTCACATGACATGCTTCCCCGTCCTCGTCAAGTTCAATAGCCCCGTTCCCACAACTCTCAAGACTAGGATCTTCTCGTTGCACCTGGGAACTACTCTGTCGCGGAGTGCCATCACGCCCTACCATGACACTAGGGGGGACAGGTTCGGGGGCCACTCCGGAGCTCACTATTGGGTCAAGTACCGAGTCACCAAGGAGTGTCGCTGGATCCAAACTCTCAACCCGACCAGCCTTGACTTTCTCCTTCCGACCCTTCCTCCGCTGGTCTAAAACTTGGGTATTAGGGTGTGACACCTGAGCGGACTGAGATATCTCGAGCCCAGCTTGCCCCTCCCTACTCGTGTCGGCCGCCCTCTCAGCAATGACTAAGGGTGGAACCTCGGAAGTGAGCACCGCAAAGTCGTTACCGAGAAGGAGGTCGACACCCTCAACTGGCAACTTCTCCACAACCCCCACATCCAACTCCCGTGTCACACCGTCCACCTCAAGCTCTACTCTGACCAGCGGGTAAGACCGCGTAGCATTGATGCCTTGAACCACCACAACCCGAGCCGCGTTAATAGGCTTGCCAGTGAAATTCTGAACAAGTGTCTGGGAAGCGCCCGTATCACGCAACAACTCAAGCCTATTCTCCACACCAGCCCACCTCACAGTGCCGTGCCCCCTATGACCACAAAAAACATCTCGGACGGGTGACGAGCCCTCCTGCTGCTTCTGCACCGGCGATGACTTCGCAACCGACTGTTTACCCCGGGCAAACGCGGAAGACCTCAAAGACACGCCAATGTTGCTCACTAGTGACACCACTGCTGTAGGCGGTGTGCTCGGACATGAGCACGCAATATGCCCCTTCTCATGACACTTGAAACACTCCATTTCGCTCATGGACTTCCTCTGAGGTGAAGAAGGGCCCTGGCCTTTCTTGAACGGGAAGGGTTTCGACTTGGGATCATAATTGGCAACAGTACTCTTAAATGGATAATTATTTGTGTCATTAATTCGGGGGGGTGGAGTGGTACGCCCCTTGTTACCTGCCTCAGCTCTCTGTGCTGACCCGCACCCACGAATCAATGACAACCTGAAGTAAGCCATCTTAGCCGCCTCCTGCAGAGTTTTAGGTTGCTTTTCTTTCAGGTTAAGAGTCAAGTCACTGCCAGTACATTTAAAAAATTGCTCTAACAACACTAATTGCCTCACTGCCTCAAAAGTAGTTGCCTTCTCCGATCTTAACCAATTCTCAAATGCATCTGACAGCTCACTAGCGTGTTCTTGGAAAGTATCCTCCTTTCTCTTGGGAACAGCCCTAAATTTCAGCCTATAGGTCTCTGGCTGCAACTCTTACGCCCTCAGGACAGCCTCTTTCAACGCCTCATAATTCACACAGGAATCTAGGGGCAAAGCATCATACGCCTTGAGTGCTTTCCCCGTCAAACGTGACGAAACAAGGGCTGCCCACTTCTCCTCGGGCCATTGGTGCTCCTGGCACTTTTTCTCGAACCGGAGAAAAAATTTGGTAACTCCTAACTCATCAAAAACTGGAACCAACTTTAGTAGATGCGACAGGGACTGGTCATGGGCTCGACCCCCCTGGACGACCCGGTTCCTTGTCACCTCTACACGAGTTTTCTCTAGATCCACATCGGCACAATACCTTTCAGACTCATACTTAAGCTAAGCCTCTCTCTGCTTGAGCTCATTCTCACACTTATACTTGAGCTCAGCCTCTCGCTGCCGCTGCTCGAGCTCAGCCTCATGATTTCGCTGCTCGATTTTGGCGAGTTCGAGCTGAAACAACATCTCGGCAGGCAAACCTTGAGGAGGGGGTGCTACTATCGGGGACCCACCCCGTGAGCCACCTAGAGGCATACCCAACCGCCAACGGGCATCGGCCTGCGGGAACATACCCGGCTCCGGAGCCCGAGGGGGCGCCATGATAGGAGTCGAGTGGAATAGGGGCTGGGCAGAAGGTGCCCCAGCTCCCGCCCCACCCGAAGCCCCATGCACCCCACCGAGCACCCAGGCAACCAGCTCACCTCTCGACAAACCGCTAGTACCGGACAACCCTAAGACCGTGGCTACACACTGCAGTCCGTACCGGTCTAGCCCCGACACCCGATCCGCCGACACAGGCTCCTCCAAAAAAAATCCGAGCATCCTCCTCATTGTTCACCACCCGAACGCCGTTAGACAACTCCACTTTCTCCACCTCCTCGCCTGTCTCTCGCACTGTGCCCTCACTATGTTCAGACCCGTCCAGTGACATGATGGAGTCAACAACAAAAATTCTCAAGTCAAGACAAAAGTAGCCAAACTCTCGCGTAGCTTTATTCACAAAAAATATTCGAAGATGTTCTTGAGTGCAATACTAGGTCACCAATAAACTCCAACAAGTTCTATATATCCTAAAAACAATGTCCACTGCCAATAATGCGAGAAATAAATTCAACCCCAAATGGCAATAAGATTTCTCCAAAAAAAAAATGCAATATTCAGTTCACTATATTCTGGTCTAAGGTCCCCATTTGTTACGACCGGCACTACGAAATAAACAAGGGCACTCAATATTGGACTAGATGATAGGCTATATCTGCAACAACGGTACGCTAATTCCAAACCCTCGAACTATTACGCCGGTGAACAAAACACTTAAACCCTCCAGAGTTAATCTCCTGGATAACGGGGTATCAATTAACTGGGTTTTAGTGCACTTCTACAAAGGCTTTCCGGTGACGGCAAAGCCTACTCACAACAGGAGTACTTTACGTTAATAAAATGCTCTTAAGTAATAATAATGCTTGAATAAACTATAACAAGATTTAATAAAGAAATATATGCTTACGTTAACTTTAGTGTGAGTCTGTACTCAACACTAAACTCTTCAATGCTCTATGAAAACACTGGTAGTCTAGTCCTACAGCAAACAGATATGGAATCTTCTGGAAACGTCTGATGCTCTAAGATGCTCGTTAATATAGAACAGACATAATGCAGGGGCAGGACACCAAAGCGTGTATCTTAAATACACCAATAAGTAGGATACATATATATAACAAGGGAGTGCAACAACTCTGTGACAGCACTAATAATAGCCACTCAAAACAGTACTTCCTTAGCCAAAGTAACAGCCATACTGGGTTGTGCACCAAGCATCAACCTAGGCTAAAATAATATGTGAATTCCTAAAGCATACACAGATAAAGCTAATAAACACAATGCTGTCTTTATTACTAATAAAGTCTAGCAGCGGCATAAAAGGTACCAGGAGGCTAGGCAGAGTGCAAGCATGCTCGTAGCCTACTGTCTCCCCTTGAACAGATTTCCCTTATGTTACGTTAATTGACTAGGAGGCTCTCTTGGTAAGTCCAGATCTCAAGTATCTGGTCTTGCCCTGGCACTCCACAAAGGTCAACACAATGAGGTAGCGAGCATACGAGCAAGAGTAGGCAAAAGCCCTTTGCTCGTATACTGCTACACTCGCAAAGGAAAAATATGCACAAAGGTTACAGGCACCTAGCTCCGTCGAAGTCGTATAGGCTTTGACTCGCCATATACGTAACTCAGACGACGACTAAAGATACCTTCCACTGTCTAGCATTAAATAGTAACAAAGAATAACTCAATAATTAGAAGCACCCAATGATAATATGACTCATGTGACTATGACTAATAATCCCTAAAGCTAGTGCAAAACATATATGTGAGAACTGGTGCTGGTAATACGACTGGCCGACTATGGAAGTCGTAACTATGGAAGTCGTATGCAGAACCAGAAGAGATAAGTAATTGAATAAAGATGAGAAGTAATAGAAAAGAAGAACTTCAGAAAGAGAAACAGTAGTATAGGGGGTTAGATTGGGGGACAGATTGCAAGGGACGTCTAGTACCAAGCACGCTATGCCAAGCTCTGCAGGAGAAGTGCGGCGGGGCCCCCAGCACCAAGACTAGGACAGCGGCACCCAATCACAGACTACTACGTCATGAAATGCAGGCGTCCTTAGGACGCGCCAAGCGCGCCAGCCAATCAAGGGCCTGGGAAAGCCCGGGCGAGCGAGGGAGGCAAATGTACATACACACGCACATATTACTACCTCTCTGCCTCCTTTGCTCTTTCTCTTTAACTTCACACTGCATATCTTATACTCTATGACTGATATAAAATACTTCCATGTGTCACAGACAAGAATAAAGACCACCACTGATCTGGCTGTGACTACATGAATACTAGGAAAGAAAGAACATCGTTCTACGATTATTATAGCCCATTCCACTGCCCTGGCGAGCGCTAGCGAGTACGAGCACATTCTGGCAAGCTGGCCAGCGTAACATAAGATAAGGAGTATCGGTCAACCAGCAATTGCACGCAAAGTTGACCGAGAGAGGACTGAGTATGCCATTTCACAGTACAACAAATTTAATTCAGGGAAATAAGCAAACGAAATTATATGAAATGTTTTGGTTTCCGATTCACAGCAAGAACAAACATGTAACTTTGCTTGGATTGTATTAATTTTAATATTTTACGGAAGAGATGAGTGAAAAACGTGATCAATAAAGAACGACGAAATATATCCTGCTTCAAAATCCTACTTCCACCTCCCCGTGGTGAGCAGGAGGCAACAGACGATAACAATCTGGCTAACAGAAGGGGTGAGCGATTAAAAAAGAACTGCTACACAATCTGACTTCCAGACGAGTGAAAAACGCGCAAATGATACAAAATTCAGCCGCGCTTTCGATATAAAAAAAATCCGCGCTTTTGTAGATAAACCGCCGCGCTTTATGCCCATCTGCGCTCTCGTAAAACGCTGGGGCCACTTGTCTCTCTGCAGGCTTCCATTTTCATCTTGGTTGCATAATTATGTAAGGGATCTGCCTAATTTGTACCGGTGTGCAAACAAACATGAGCGAGAGAGAGAGAGATTGGCTGTGTAAGATATTTGCCTCTATTTGTTTGGTAACAGAGTTGTAGATATGTGGAATAGGCTACCGAATGGGATCAAGAACAATAAAGCTTTAATAAAAAAATAGGTAGGATGAGATTGGTTGGGTGTGAAAGGGATCTGCCATTTGTGGGATAATCAGCTCTCTGCAGACTCCCGTTTTCATATGTGCTAATGTTCTCATTTGTGAAAGAGAGAGAGATGGGTTAGGTGTGAAAGGGATCTGCCGTGTGTTGGCTAATCGGCTCTCCTGTTCTCATGCACTAGTATGTCGTAATCGTAAGGAAGACAGCGATAAATGAGAGAGAGATAACTAATACGTAGCCTATAGCGACACTCAAACAAGCACACACATAGCTACACAAGACCATCACACACACAGCCACACTAAAACAAGCACACACACGTTTATCTAGCGACAATTACTTAGGCTCAGTGAGTGGCCTCCTCCATGTTGTCTGCGCATTCATGTCATTCAGAGATGCGCATATATTATATTTCAGCTTTCCGAGGGTAAATAAATATTTCCGACTTATATACTGTATATCCTTGTATTTGAATCATGCATCTTGCTAGATGCCCGTACTTAATAGAGACACGTGGAAAGGTTACAAAATTAATAAAGTAGGTGTGCAGTTTTCGCATTACCAAAAAAAAAAAAAATGCATACCCAACTCTGCGACCTAGAATTCTGCAAGTAGTTTTGAATCTCTTAGTAAAATCGGTTTATATACAGTATATACTGTATATATATTAAATGTTTATATACTCACAGCCGGACTTGAACCACCGACAGTCAGAACAAGTGCCCATACTTTAATCCACTATACCACATCGTGATAGACTCATAGAGGTTACTTGTGTGTAGTGGATTAAAGCATAGACACTCATCCTGACTGTTGGTGGTTTATGTCCGCCTGGGAGTATAATATTATATACTTATATATAATTACATTTATGATCACATTGAATCTTAACCATTGGAATATTTATCTATAATAAGGTCAGCATAACACTATTTTGTAGCATTTTGAATATGGTGTAATTCAAATATAAAATATATATAAGAAAGAAATAGTGACCATAATCTGTGACCTTCACCATTCACCTTGACCTTTGAATAACAAAAACACAAAATTTGGACAAGCGTTGCATTGACCAACCAAATTTGCCAGCAAAATTTGGTGACGATACGTAACCCGTTCAGTACCGTTCTGTCGGTTTCATTTCATACTGGATATTAAGATGATTTTATTTAGTTTATGAAGGGCCTCCATAAAATTAGCAGGCTTTCAACTATCTTAATTAACCCTTTTTACTACCCCAGATCCTTCATAAGCTCCACAAAATCGTCTTATTATAGCTAGAATACAATAAAAAAGACGTCACCGGTACACAAAGGGTTAAACAGTCTAGGAAGAGTTTAATTATTATGTTCCTTCCAACAACCAACTATACTCCTAAAATCGATTAATGAAATTTACAAACAAATACAATTATTAACACTCTTCTTTTGTTCTTTGACCTTGACCTTTAACCTTGAGTATTATAATATATATATATATATATATATATATATATATATATATATACAGTATATATATATATATATACTGTATATATATATATATATATATATATATATATATATATATATATATATATATATATATATACTGTATATATGTTATCTAAGTAAAATGCAATTAAAAGTCATCAGCTTATCAAAAATTTAGTATTTTTTTATGATGAAGGTTAACTTTTGACCTTGGCCTGTGACCTTGACCTTTATGTAGGACTATATTTTTGTTTGCTTTGATGTAACCCTAGAAAATCAAATAAATGTGTCAAATTTCATTAAAGAGCATCAATTAGTTTCAGAGGTATTAACAGAATAGTTGACCTTGAACTTTGACCTTCATCCTCTTTCGTTTAAGGAGAAGTCATCAAGGATCATCATCTCAGGAATCGTCCCCCGGCTCGGTGTAGAGAGCCGATTTTACAACATAGCCACCAGCACAAATCGTTGTCTAGCAAACCTCTGCAGGAAGGAGAACGTGGGATTCGTCGACACCTGGGACAATTTCTACTACGATGACTATTTGTTTTCGGACGATGGAGTTCATCTGAACCAGGTGGGAGCAGCACGTTTTGGGCGTCTTCTCAATGATGCGGTGAAGGATTTTCGGAGAAGAAATCGACTCGGCACAGGACAACCAGGAAGGAGGACTGAAGACAGCGAGGACGGCAACCTACAAAGGAATTAAATACTAATCCGTCAAGAACCGCGAATTTGGATAAAGCTCCACCAACACGACCCAAATTCAAAACCGCCAGGGATAACGACCGAGGACCGAGGACAGCCATGAATGTAAATGTAGATCCGACCAGAACCAAAAATTCGATGAAAGAACGTTCTGTGAGTTCTAAAACCGCAACTTTAAAGGTTTTCTATGCAAACGCTCGTAGCATACGCAATAAATTTTCAGATTTAGAGGAACTAGTGTTTACAGAAATTATGATGTGATTGGCATAACAGAATCTTGGCTCAATACAGAAGATAGAGACTTTTTAGCAGAGTATTCACTTCCCGGTTATGTAATGTTTGAGAACAGCCGAATAAATAAAAATGGAGGTGGCGTTTTATTTTATATCAAAGAAAGTCTTAACCCGACCCTCGTGTCTAAACCTCAAATTGTGAACGTCGACACATCTTTTGTGCTAATAAAGAATAATAAAGGTTCAAAAATAATACTTGCGTTAATATACAGACCTCCAGCTCAATCAGTGCAAACTGACCGAGAAATTTACGAACAAATTGCAGATGTAAGTAACTCACAAGATACCGTAATTTTTGGCGACTTAAATTTACCTGTGACCAAGTGGGGCGATACTCTTACTTCACACTCCGGACATGACTTGTATACGAACTTGCAAGAGAGTTCGCTTTATCAATTTGTTCGAACGCCGACCCGTGGTAATAACGTTCTTGACATTGTACTTGCAACAAAAGAAGAATTGATAGAGAATTTGAATGTTGGTGATGAATTCAGTAACAGCGACCATCGTACGATAACTTTCACTTTAAAGTTTACTAGTGACAAACCAAATAGTAGCATCGAAAAAGTCCATAATTTCAAGAAAGCAAACTTCCATAAACTTAGAGCTATGTTTAAAGAAACTTACTGGAGCTTTTTAATTAACAATAACGACATAAATACATCTTGGAAGTTATTCGAAACCACTTACCTAAAACCAGTGCAAGACTGCATACCATCGAAAATACGGCGTCCAGGCCATAATAATAAGCCCAAATGGTGGAATAAAGATATTTCAAACTGCCTGCTTGCTAAAAAATTTGCTAATGATAGATTAAAATCCTCACAAAATGACGAAGAACGGGTGAAATTTGTAGAGCTACGACGCAAAGCCAAAAAGTTAATTAAGCAAAGTAAAAAGACCCTAGAGTTACATATTGCGAATCAAAGTAAAACAAACCCGAAAGAATTCTATAGTTATATCAGAAAGAAAAAAGTAGTTACTTCAACTGTTGGACCGTTAGTCGATGAAAATGGAGAATACACCAAAGACGAAGTACAAATGAGTAATGCCCTCAATACCTTCTTTGCATCAGTTTTTACAACAGAAGACCTCAGTGATATCCCTACACCATCGCCGATTCAGATTGATAATTCAGATGTTCTAAGCAATATCACCGTTACAGAGAGAGAAGTATTGAATTGTTTAGATAAACTCAAGGTAAATAAAACGCCTGGACCTGATACAATCTCGCCTAGAGTTCTAAAGGAAGCTAAGGATGAGCTCTCCAAACCACTGACATTACTATTCAATAATTCCTTGCAGTCTGGAACTATGCCTGATCAGTGGAAGCTAGCCAACATAACACCGATATTCAAAAAAGGCAGCAAATCCCTACCCAGTAACTATCGTCCAATTAGCTTAACCTCAGTTGTATGTAAAATGCTAGAAACGGTCATACGAGACAGACTCGTAAATCACTTAGAGGAAAATAACATACTTAAAGATACTCAACACGGCTTTCGTAAAAAACGTTCCTGTTTAACAAACCTCTTAGACTTCTTCCACGATATCCTCAACCTCTACGATGAGAGTAAAGCTGTAGATATTATATACCTTGATTTTCAAAAGGCCTTTGACAAAGTTCCCCACAAACGTTTACTGCTAAAACTAAAAGCGCATGGAATACAAGACGGTGTGTTGAAATGGATAGAAAATTGGCTCAGCAACAGAAAGCAAAGGGTAGTCATAAACGGTAAGGCATCTAAATGGACCAATGTAAGTAGCGGGGTACCCCAGGGATCGGTACTAGGACCAATTCTCTTTCTAATTTACATCAACGACATAGATGAGGGTCTCACCTGTACAATCTCAAAATTTGCTGACGATACAAAAATTGCAAATAGCGTACTCTCAAAAGAACAAGTTGACGATATGCAACACAATCTAGATAAATTGTCATGTTGGGCCCAAATTTGGCAAATGAGTTTCAATGCGGATAAATGTAAAGTACTACATGTCGGATACCTAAATGAGAAAGCAAACTATTCGATGAATGGCACTCAGCTTAAGAATGTAAACAGAGAAACCTATCTGGGAGTAACAATATCGAGTAACCTAAAACCGAGTCAACAATGTTCAGAAGTTGTTAAGAAGGCAAACAAAATAATTGGCTTTATAGGCAGGTCATTTGAGCATAAATCCAAAGAAGTTATCCTAACCCTTTACAATTCCTTAGTCCGCCCTCTTCTGGAATACTGCGTTCAATCCTGGTGCCCTTATTACCAAAAAGATATAAACAAGCTAGAACGAGTTCAACGTAGAGTTACCAAAATTATACCTAGCCTAAAGAACAAACCATACGAAGAGCGTCTTAGAGAATTAAATCGATTTCCTTTAACCCAGCGCAGATTAAGAGGTGACTTAATTCAAGTGTTCAAAATCATCAAAGGCATCGACAATATGAACTGTAGTAAGTACTTCACTATCGACCAATCTAATTACACGCGGAGAAACGGTTGCAAAATTATTGGTAAATCTTTTAACTCGCACGAATCTAAGAATTTCTTCTTCAATCGAGTTGTCAACTTGTGGAATGGGCTTCCCCGAAACGTTATAGACTGCATCATCGTTGATTCATTTAAACTCCGCCTAGACATATATCTCTCATCAAACCCGCGACTGACTGCGTTTGTAAATTAATAACTTTATTTTATCCCCCCCTCAGTTACTAACCCATCTGTCCTCTACTAACTTCCTAATCCTGCCACGGACATTAGTTCCAGGGCAGTAATTCCCTTTCCAATGTTCCCTTACCCACTCTAAACCACTGTTTGGACACTTGATCCTCAGTGTTTTGGAGGACAAGCAACCTAGAAGGGTCACTAGATCTGTTGTTGCTTGATTTCCTTTGTACTCCTTTGTACTTTGTACTTTCATGATGTCTGAAAATTTAACATTTTAATTTTCCCTTAACACTCCACGAGCGGCTAGATCGGTAACTTCTACTACCTGGCAAGCGGGTGGTTTTACCCTAAACGACCTTGTTTCCGTGCTCTTTTTCATGCATAAACAAGAGCCAGAGCGTAATACAATTATGTATCCCTGAAAGGGCGATAATTGAGCTTTCCAATGACACCAGAACCATCCTTCTACGACCACGCGTTCTCTTGCAACAATCGTGCAAGACGAGTGCAAAATCCCTAAAATACGGAAATATCCTTACATAATTCCCTGTGTAGCGAGGCAGTGAGTGTGGATGTGTGTGGAGGGAACGTCAGTAGTCGCACGGGACCCGTGCCGAGCGGTCATGAGCCGACCTACGCTCCTCCCAGTGCTCGTCTCTCTCTCAGAGCCATTATTGCTCAAAAATTGCACACAGATTTAAGTCGGGCCCCGCCACTTAGTCCTTGGTTCTCTAGGCCGCCTTAAGTCGGGTCCCGCTAAACAAGGGTTAAAGCACAACTGTCTCAACGAATTATGTGATATTTACATGAATAGTAAAGAAATTAGCATATTGACCTTATATGTGACATTGACCTGTGACCTTGACCTTTCAAATGGAATTAAGTTTATTCATGTATGACCTTGGTCTAGGCATTCCGAATATGCATGATATGCCTAATGAGAATCTTACATTAAATAGGAAATACTAGTAAGAATCATATTTCGACCTTTGGCCTTGACCTTCGACCTTAGAATTTCTTATCGAGGATTTAGTTAGCTCAACAGCAATGTTCGTATTAACTAGCATTATGATTATGGTGTAATTCGTATAAAAACTTATTTATTACAAGTAGTGATCATATACTGTGATCTTGACCTTTGACCTTTGATTTAAAATAAAATACATATATTTGGATGGTCGTCGCATTCACCAACTGAATTTGCCTGTATAATTTGGTGACAATACATTAAACAGGCTAGGAGGAGTTTAGGGAAAATGACAAATACTCTTGTTTTGACCCTGACCACTGACCTTAACTATTACAAAATCGATGTGAAATTTGATATATATAATGTTTAAGTAATAAGCCATAACACAGCCAATATTCCAAAATTTGAGTATTTTGTTTAATAAATAATAAAAGTTGACCTTTGATCTTGACCTGTGACCTTGACCTTTGTGTAAGAGTACATTTTTGTTTGCATTGACATTGCCCATGAAAATCAAATAAGCATGCGTAATTTCATTAAAACCCATTAGTTAGTTTCATATATATCAATAGAATAGTTGACCTTGACCTTTATCTTGACCTTTATATGTCTCGACATTTAATATTTTTCTTTTCACTTAAAGTGCAACTATCTCACCAAATGTTGTGAAGTTTGCATGAAAAGTAAAGAAAATAGCATATTGACCTTTTATTTGACCTTGACCTGTGACCTTGACCTTTCATATGGAATTGTAGTTTTTTGTATGACCTTGGCCTAGGTATTCCGAATATGCATGGTAACCCTAGTGAGAATCTAACAGATAGTATAAGAAATACTAGTGAAAAACTTATTTTGACCTTTGACCTTGACCTTTGACCTTACCCCTAAGAATATTTACCTAAAATTTGTTCAATACGATATATATGTTACCAGTAACTTGTATAGTGAAAATAAAGACATTTGAGTAAGAACTAAAAAATATGAAATATTTACCTTATTTTTAACCATGACCTTTGACCTTAACCTTTAGGTTAAATGGAATATTTCTTTTTGACTGACCTTCACATTGACCAAATGAATATACCTGTGAAATTTGGTGAAAATCCATAGAATGGTCTAGGAGGAGTTTCCGGACAGACAGACGGACGACGACGATGACAGACAAGCTGAATGGTGGTGCACAGTATACGGGTGGGATCTGTGTGCGCGATACCACTCTGCTTCGCAGAGTTGATAAACACAAACAAATACAAGGAACAAGGAATTTCATAACATACGTTTTTTGGCGAACTAAGCAACGAGATTAGAGGCATGATAGGCAAGTGAGCAAGAAGAGTGATAGCTGTAAGCAAGTAGCTTTGAACATCCCGATAGTGGATAAACATTTCTAATTGATGTTAATGTTCCACTCATCTTACAGTCATAATTATAACCACAATAGCATGCATGTGGCTGGCTTCCCTCAACTCGTAGGAGCTCGGTGAGTGGCCCACTACACTTGTTTGTACATACGTCATTCAGACATGCGCATATATTATATTTCAGCTTTCTGAGGGTAAATAAATACTTCCGATATATATCTATCCTTGTATTTGAATCATGCATCTTGCTAGATGTCCGTACTTAGTAGAGACACGTGAATAGGTTACAAATATGTGAATGTTGTATGAGGAAGGGGGGAGGTAGGAAGGAAGTAAGGGCAGTAATACCTGCCTCTCACTGTCTGAGTTTGACGTCTATGGGGAGATATCGTCCATCTCTTCTTATTACACACCATTTCAGTTCCCTCCACTCAATATTTTGCCCGATAGGGCGAGTTTTCAAGAGCACAAATATGCGTATTATGCCCAGAGAGAGAGAGAGAGAGTGAGAGCATGGAGATAGAGAGGGGAGGGGAGGGGAATGGAGAGAGAGAGGAGGGAAGGATATATACAGTATAGTGACATGCTGTAGGCAACGGAAAGGATTCTCTCTCTCTTTAACACAGATATTAATACCTACTATTTTTTGCAAAACATTTATATCAGCTTTCCGAAGGCAAATAATTACTTCCGATGAATATCTAGCCGTGTATTTAAATCATGAATCCTGTTAGATGTTATTACCTAATAGAGACATATCTAAGGGTTACATTTATACACAGGATAATATATGTAAATACGAACTTCAGACCATAATTTTTCGGCGAGGTGAGAGAGGGAGGTGGGTAAGTGCCACATATCACAGTCTGGGGAGGAGGAGGAGGTGTGTGCAGTACTGCCAATTTTTTGCGGTAGATTTAGAGGTCTTTACTTCAATCTAGCAGGCATTATTTTTATAATATTATCTAAGAGACATTGACTAGGGATAATTTGAAAATTTTAGATATTCTAGTCATATTACATTATGAAACATGCAAAACAAACAAACCAAAACTCTTTAGAGAATACGGCATTATGCTAGCATTTTTTGACTGTAGGCGAATTTTGAGAATGGATCTAGCGGTATTTTGTGGTAACACTTGACTTAGGGTTGAGGGAGGAGGGTTAAAATACGAATACAGGCAATTGTCTAAACTTTGAAGGTCCAGATCATTGTTATTAAAGTAAGCATTTGGCAAAGTATGGAATTGTTAAAAACCTTAGCCAATACTCTGCTATTCACCAAAAATAAATTTTAATTATCATTATTATTTGGTAGGGTAGGTATGTATAGGTAGGTTGGTTAAATAGTTGGTGGAATTCGTAGGGACTCGAACCTATTTGAGAGAGTTAAATTTAAAAAAATGCATGGCTCTGAATGATTAATACTATATGTTATTAAGCAACACGCTATTCTCAGACTTTCTTCTATTCAACTGCTGAGCTCTGGAACTCCCTCCCAGAATCAGTTTTTCCCTCTTCCTATGACATAAATTGCTTCAAACTCCGTGTGTCCAGGCATTTTAGTTCGAACGTCCTTTGATTTCGGCCCTGTCACTCTTTGAAATCTGGGGGAGGCACTCACTGCAGGCAGTTATGCCTTTTGTCTCCCTCATTCACATAGAAAACAAAAACAAAAAAATAAGGGATTCGGGGAAGCAGAGACTGAAGACTGAAAACGTGTGATTTAAGTAATTTAAATAATTTATGAATAGACAGTTTTCAATGCTGCGGACAAACTATACCACCAATTTCTATTTTTTTGGTATCAAAACGTTCGGAATTGCGAGCCTCACCCAACTACGCAATAATGGCTTTGATCATCGGCGTAGTTTTAAAGATGTGGATTTTTAAGTGGAATTCGATTTTTTTTTCAAGATTGCCAGAAAAAAATCCACGTGTAAAACAAAACCTTTTCCATAACGTTTGTGGAGCATTAGTAGTAGAGTCCATATACCAAAGCTCAATAATATCCTATTAGTGGGAGAGACGGTATTTAAGTCTGAAAATTTTCGGAAAACCGGCTGCCACGGACGGGCCTGGCAGCCATTTTGGATGTTTAGCATATAAAAAAGTTGCCTAATACAAAAACGCATCTTGTGTGAAAGTTTGGTCCCGATACGACAAGCGGTTCCGGAGGTATTGCGTAAAAACCGGCGTGGAAAAATAATTTGGAAGAATAAGAAGATTTGATGATTACAATAGGGGTTCACCGCAGGGCTCGAACCCCTAATTAAAACATGATAATAATAATAATAATAATAATAGATAGGTTATTTGTTTGCCAAAAGCGCCAACTTTGTTATATACAAATCAAATGTTGCGCTCTCCAAATATTAGTATAAACGAACAAACATCTACAGTAACATATACAGTTACTACCCAAGTAAGCAAGACCTTGTTTTATTTAGCCTTGCTCTCTTCTCCTGCCTCTAAACAGCTTCAGAGACCAACAGGACACAGCCTGTGTCACGCCTACGCAAGGGCCTGCTTCACTAGCCTATAAACAGCCTCGAAGGCTGACGGGAACCAGCTTATGTTAGCCACTATCTAAATAGTGGGTAGCGAGTAGCTCATGAAGGTGCTCATTCTGCTTGTCGGGTCTCTGATTATGAAGCTCCCAAGCTTGAGTTAACCTCAGAGTCAGCCTGATCTCCCACCCTAAACTCATTGGCGTAGCCATGGGCAATCTTGTCAGCCCTATAAGGTCTCTGAAGCCGACAGTACCGACGTATTCTACTCCCTGGGTTGAGTTATCCTCATACTACCCACGTCTCCTACACAAGACTCCTTGGTCTGGGCGGCTATAGCGCACAAAGAAACATAGGTAGACAACGACCCTCAGACTAAGTATATAGATAAAAAATAAACTTAAATAAAATCCATTAAGACCAAGGTATGTAAGCAACATGGCCGCCAGTGTAAACAAGAGCTGTTTGGGTATTATAACGACGTGACTTGCTGTTCCAACCACTGCCTAACAATATATTTACATTGATCCTTTGGGCTATTATTTAACTGGCCTTGTCTCGAACTTTTTCTTCTTCATTTAATCTCGTTTAGCATTCAAAGAAATTAGCTTTGGGGGGGAACCCGTTTGCGTGGCGTGGGTTTAAGAGGGTGTGAGTCGGCTGGAGAACCCGGTCGCGACAGATTAAAAAGACAACTTTTCTTCTGTATAACGCCATTTTGGATTACAAGGGCATATTGAATTAATGCTGATATATAATTGGGTATAGTATAAAACATAACATAATAGGGAATGCGTAACAATATATAACATATAATTATTTAAAATAACAACAAACTACTTGGCCCTGTCGATGACATCCCAAAATATTTCGACTAGTCTTGTAGTTAGTCTAAAATATGTAACATTAATGCAACAAATGCCACTAAAAGATGGCAAGTGTTTCATAGCTGTTCATTCGAAAAATGTCCAGAAATTCCTGTTAACGATTGTACTATTTCCTATTAGGGTAATCCAACAATACATTGGCAAGTCATGTAGCTAAATTAAATATGTAATATTTATGTAGATTGTTTTCTTTTTCAGATTAGCTTAACGCAACACAATAGATCATTTTAAAAACTAACAAAAAATTACTTGACCCTATTAAATTCATCCAAAACCTGTACCAAACTAGACGTGTATGTAATTCAGAACCCTGCATATCACGACTTATTACACATTACCTATACTAGTCTTACATTTAATATAACCTGAAAATTACACACCCAAGCTCCAATCATCAATATTGACTACCCGAGTTGTCTAGCCGAGCATAATAGGAATAAGTCGGTGTTAATATTTTCAGTATCGTGATGCTTTTCTACATATTATGTGCAATTTTCCTGGGTTTAGGAAGTGTCTATGGGAGTTAGAGAGCTTATTGAGATAGGATGCAATTTATTCGATCCCTAGAGGTAATTCTTAAGCTAAAACAAATCGTCTAATGTTAGCCAAAATGCAATAAAGATAACGTCATCTTATATTGATGGAGTATATAGTGATCAATTTATTAATTTAATTTCAAAATTTAGGTTAGGCCATGACAATAAGAATTAAATTACATTTAGCATATATCCTCACATGATCTATACAATATATATTTAAAGGCAACAATTGAACAAGAAAATTTGCAATTGTGCATAAGAAATAAATACAAATAAACAAGATATCGTCACTGCACATACGACTAAACATATTCACACACCAATACTTAACAAAACATAGTCTATAATAATCTATAATAACACGAGCACAGAATGTCGGCAGCTGGAGCCCATTTAGTATTCAGGACAATGCTGATCTGTGTGTGCTCTGTGCGATTAATTGTAGACATCAGGATCCGGAAAATATCGGGGTGTAAGGTGATATTGAATACATGCATAATATTATCAGATGCCCTCACCTCCCTCACTACTTGGTGGGGATACAGAAAAATAGTTGCAGTCATTTTGTCCCTTTTTTAATATAAACATTCGGGATTTTGCTGGAGAGGTTTTTCATGTTATGTATTTCATTCTTTTAAGGGAGCCCACCTCGCTTTTTTTTATTTTTCTCTCCCTCTCTCTTTGGCTTGTATCCATTCGGCCCCATTCATTCACTTCAGTTTTAATAGCGATCAATCAAGCTCCTCTCATCATATAACCGCAGTACCGTACATTAAGAAATACAAATGTCAAGTTTGTACTCTAGTTGTTTACTATAATAGTGGTGTGTGTATGTGTAATACTAATAATCATAATATAATAAACGGTTTATTGATAATTGCAGCCGTAGGCTGAAAATGTACAGACGAACAGTTTGTAGCTTAAAGTCGGTTGGTGGAGGTAACATAATAATTCATTCAGGTTCAGGGGTAGTTTATAGAGAGGCCTTCCTTAAGGTTCAGGGGGTAGTTTATAGAGAGGCCTTCCTTAAGGTTCAGGGGGTAGTTTATAGAGAGGCCTTCCTTAAGGTTCAGGCCCCATTAATTACTCTTTCCATTCATCTATCCATAGCCTATGATAGCGCAGTTGGAATTGTGTACATGCTTAGATTGATATGCAGGATTCGAAACTGCATAATAAATCGTAGGCTTGTCCACCATTCTTTAACTGTCTTCGTAGCGCAATGGATAAATGCACTGAATTTCGGTGTGAGCATCCTAGGTTCGAATCCTTGGACTGCCACATGTATTTGTTGATTTCATTAATTGAGTTTAGGAGTAAAGTCGGTTGGTGGCGGTAACATAATTATCTTATAATAAGGACCAAAGCATGGGGTTGTTTGTATAAGAACTGTTTGACGAGATCAATATTATATACTAGGTTGGCAGATGATTTTCCAGATTGAGATAATAGATTGCATAGGAGCTATTTGACCAGTAAACATTATGTACTAGGTATGCTGAAAAAAAAAATAATAGTTACGAAGGTATAAGGGTAAGGGTTTGTTGAAAGCTATCGAGTAGATATACTGACAACTTTACTGACTATGTACTGTATACTGTTCGCCTAGTTACTGTACAACTGTTGATAATAAAAGTAAACGGATTATTAAGAATTGCGTGTGTGTGTGTGTGTGTGTGTGTGTGTGTGATTTTTCGGTCATCCCTTTTCAACCAAGTTGTGACTTATTCAGTATGGCTGCTACCACTTTCGCAAAACTATGTCTCTGACATTATGGAATTAAAGAATATTGTATTATGATAGTAAATATTCTAGTCACTTTCTTCCGAAGGAAAACTAAAAAAAAAAAAAAAAAAAAAAAAAAGGAATATACTGTATATGTATATGTTTTTGCTACAGTCATAAAATTAATTTCGACACCAACGCAAATATAATTAATTCGTTATCAATGATTTCATTGTAGGTACACAAAAGGCTATACCTAAACATCCTTATCATTGAAAAGATCTTCTTTACAACGTTACAACTATAATGGCTATTTAGCCACTAAAATATTCTATCTATCTATCTATTGCCTGACGCCGTGATCCCCGAAGGGGTGGCCACGAACGAACCGCCCCCATGCACCTCTGTCCCCAGTCAGTCGACGCCCCTCCCCCCAACCAGCACCGCCTTCGTTCATGTAGTTCCTCACTCCATCCTTCCACCTCATATTCGGTCTACCTCTCCCTCTCTGTCCCTCCACCTCGCTCTCGTACACCCTCTTAGTCATTCTCTCGCTTTCCATACGTTCCATATGGCCGAACCATCTCAAGTTGTTCCTTTTCACACTTTCCAGCACATCTACCTCCACACCACACCTCCTTCTTACTTCCTCATTAGTCTGTCTATCCCTCCATGTAACTCCGCACGCACTCCTTAAGTAATTCATTTCCACTGCTCTCACTCTTGGTCTGAGTCTCTCAACCAACGTCCATGCTTCGCTTCCGTAAGTCAGTGTCGGGATTACCACACTGTCATGCAAGGACTTCTTCACTTCCATACTGACTAAAATATTAAGCTTCTAAAATATTCCTAAAATAATTATTCGTGGTATATGTCCCACCTGGGACAAACATACATAAAAATTCTATTTTTTGTCTCTAATACATAATTAATTTCATAAGAAGACTAGTTAATCAGATACGGTATTTATCATTAATTTTTCTATTGACTTTTGTAAAATAGTTGTCTCTATCTTAATAATTAATTCTAAACTCTCTATGACTTCTGTTTTACCATATATACTGTATATCTATGTACAGTATGTATTTATCTCTCTTTCAGTCATATATTCCATATTTGTCTATGCCTCTATCCATCTACCTATCCAAATGTCTACCTATCCATCTATCAACCTATCCATCGACCTATCCCTCCATCCGTCCATCTAGCCAACCCTCCAGGCCTGCCACTGTTTACTTTCCACACCTGCATGCCAATCCCTTGTAACAAACTGGGAATGGAGAGGAGGTGACGGGATGAGGGGTGACTTAGCTATATTGCCTTATTTGTTGAGAAGCGTGAGGGGTGGAGAGAGAGAGAGAGAGAGATAGAGAATCGATATAAGCAACTCGAAGTAGTTATTGAATTAGTGAAAGAGGAAACCGTGTTATATATACAGTATATATATATATATGTGTTTTCTATGTGAGTGAGCGAGACAAAAGGCCGAACTGCCTGTATCGAGTGCCTCTCCCAGAGTTAAAATATTAACAGGGCTAAAAGCAAGGGACGTTCGAGCCAAAATTCCTGGACACACGGAGTTTGAAGCAATTTAAGTCATAGGAAGAGGGAAAGATTGATTCTGGGAGAGAGTTCCAGAGCTCAGCAGTTGAATAGAAGAAAGAATGAGAATAACGTTTCACTCTTGGGTTGGAGAGTTGCACAGAGTAGGGGTTGTGTTGCAAAACGGGTACTACGTACCCTACGTAGAGGAGGTGGTATACACTGGGAAAGCTCTGAGGAACATTGATTATTGTAGTAGCGATATAATAGCGAGAGAGATGCAACATTGCTGCGAAGAGAGAGAGACTGCAGAGAGTTGGTGAGTGGACGGGAGTTAATGATACGAAAGGATTTCTTTCTACTTTGTCTATAGGAGTGCGGTGTGAGAGGATCCTCCCTATACATGTGAACAATACTCAATACAACGACACACTGTGCCCCTGTATAGAGCAAGCAGCTGTGCTGGGTACAGAAGCCCATGAAGCAGTTGAGCACACCCAGCTTCTGGGAGGATGCTTTAGCAAGACTGATAATATGGTCCTTCCAAGTGAGAGCAGAAGAAAAAGAGACACCGAGAATATTGAGAGATTATGAAGGATTGATTTTTGTCTTGTTGAAGTGTAAGGGATAGTCCTCTGGGAGTTCCGAACGTGTAGTAAGATGAAGAAATTGGGTCTTGGAAGCATTAATGGCAACAAAGTTTCCTCTGCCTCAATTGGAAATAGTAGTTAGATCAGAAGATAAGTATATAATATATATTATATATATATAGAGATATATATATATATTTGTCTATATATATATATATATATAAGTATATATGTCTATATATATATATACCAGTATATATATATATTTATATATATATATATATATACAGAATATATACTGTATATATATACGGTATATATATATATATATATATACCGGTATATATATATAATATCAACTGACCGTGTGAGAGAGATAGGGGGGGCCTGAGTTAGAGTTATAGAGTTATTGATATTATATTATAAAGAGGACTGTTAAGGTGCGGTTACACATGCCCGAATTTTTGCCACCCAAGCAACTTTTGTCACCGCTACGGGCAACTTTTCTGAGACCCAGTTCAGTTTCAGTTTCAGTTTCTATGGAGCTCGTCCTGGAATCTTTACGACTCTGAACCTCACGATTCTCAAAAACAAGTGGTTACACATGCAGGAAGAGAGTTGCTCGTAGCACTATCTCCCGTAGCCTACACTCTTTCGTTTTCACTTCGAAATTAATTGGTCTTAATTCGGCCGTTTTAGCTTCCCGTCACGCTATTAATACATCACAATGATAAAGCTGAGCATATATAAAAACCAAGGTATGTATCACTATATTGCTCGCCATTACATAAAACAAGCGACATGAATCCACGTCTGTCGGTAAAAGTGCAATTCAGTTGAAACAGCAGCACGCTCATGATTGGCTATCTTATTATAACCCTGATCATTTATTTATCATCTGTATTGCTCCTTATTTATTCATTAACTAGATATGTTTAAGTAATTTTAATGATTAGGCCTACTTAATAAATTACAGTACTATCCGAATCTAAAGAGCTCTTAAAGAACACAGGAAA
Source organism: Paralithodes platypus (assembly GCA_032716605.1). NCBI lineage: Eukaryota > Metazoa > Arthropoda > Malacostraca > Decapoda > Lithodidae > Paralithodes > Paralithodes platypus. The sequence continues at coordinate 32,797,424 of CM064492.1, forward strand.
CACAATAATAACTTATAGGCTATATCATAAAGTAAACACAGGCAAGATAAAGATATGATAAACCAAAGAAGTAAGCGAGAGAGAAGACTGGCTGGCCCGGGGGCCTTGCTTTACGTATTACACATTTAAAATAGGCAGTGACAGTATTTCTTTCCTTGCTTGTGTTTACTGTATTATATGTACTATTTTATGTGTTCCATGTGGTATTTTATAGCTCTTAAGGTTCGGATATCACCTGTCATATTATCATTAGAAGTATTAAAACTTATTTATATTAATATAGGCCTAGCCTACTGTATATGGATTATATATATATATATATATATATATATATATATATATATATATATATATATATGGGCCTATTTAGGCTATAGGCTACATATGGAATATATGTCCACGACATAGCCTACTAATTCACGCCAAACACTATTACCGTATACTGTACATGTAGGCTACTAAGTTATGTAAAGCCTACGTCTACTTAGCACGTCGCACTAACCGAACCTATAATGCATAAATACGATATTTAATCAAGAATACAAAGCATACAGAATACATAATTTGTAATACTGAAGGAAGTATTAGGCTAACCATTGCAGTAACGAAGCTATTATTCATATTTAGTTATAACAAATCGTTTACTGTTGCAAATTATAATTGTAAATTGATTATGATAACGGATATATGACACATTTAATCCCTTGAGAGAATATTCTTCCCATTCTTGCCTAAAGATATTGTAGGCTATTTGTACAAACTTGAAATTTCGCATTCACACCGTAGCCTACTTCTTGATTAAACCGTGTTCTCATCCCAATTTATTGAATATTATACTGTGTTGACATATATATTTAAGGATTAGGCATTATTATAGTATATTAACCCCTCCAACCCGGATGGGCTCTTGAACGCCCATAACAACCTCGGCCCGCGCAACCCGGAAGGGCTCTTGAACGCCCATTGCTTGCATGCGTGCTTTCGAATGCCGCGCGTACATTTTCGGTATCGTGGGACGGTAGGTGGCGCCACCAGGCGTAAACTCCGCCACAGCAACAGTATCTACCCCGACGCCATCATGGACAGTACGCCAAATAGTGATTCCGCTGTGTCCGATACCGTGCTTCCTACGACGCCCTTGCTTGTTCGTCGCGCCTTACCCCGACGCCATCGCCTAAATGTGTTATCTCCCGGAGGTATTGAGACGACATTGAGACTTTATGAGCGAGCTGATGCCAAGCATAATGTTGATGATGAAGTCAGTGACGACTCCAGTAATTATAAGTCGAGTGATTATGGCCATGAGAGTGATAAAGAAGAGCAATTCCTGGGATTTGCGAGAGAACATGACAGTGATGAGAGTGATGAAGGTGATGTACCAGTTGTTGAGGAAGCTGGTTTACCTAAAGACAGTGAACTTGAGAGAGTGAGCGAGTGGGAGAGTTCAAGGTCACTCACCAAATTTCGCTTAAGTGACACGACGCCAAGCCCTTCCCCTGGTAAATCGCCTTTCAAGCTACATTTGTATAAGCAGAAAATACTTGAGAAGGCGGCCGCGGCAGCTAGGGAACAAGCAAAACTACTTGGTGAGGATGAGGCTGTGAGTGAGGGTCAGCGTGGTGACCCTTCTCGTCCGCCATTGTCTCCCTTATCTACCCACGCCACCCAAGATGACCCGGATGCCCCGCATTCTTCCCCACCACCCCCACCATTGCCAAGGGTTGAGGACCCCACACTTTCGGCCTATTTGCCTCCTAGGTCCCCCGACAGGAGACATACTGCTGCCGAAAAGGGGAAAGGTAGGAAATATACCAAGAAAATTAAGAAAAGTAAGAGAGTTTTGTTCGAGGCTCCCGCGGCGTCCACCCCGGCCGGCCCCAGCCATACGTCCCCGCAACTTTCCCCACGGTCCTCCCCACCTCTCCCGCCTTCAACATGTCTTCCTGAAGAAGTCTTTGAGCTCGCATCACCAATACCTGGCCCTAGTGACAGTGAAACATTGCTTTCTGTCACTCGTCGCAGGCCAAGGAGCCCGGGACCTCGGGGGGACACAGCCTCACCTGCCACTCCTTCCCCACCTCGCCCACCCGCACGCCGCCCACGCATCACTGGTTCCCCGCCAGATTATGTGGGGGCCACTGATGATGAAGGGCACCTCTCTGAAGACTCTGGCCATGATTACATAGGTCCACCGTCAGGGCAAGATGACCACTCTGACGATGACTATATGGACATCGACGACCCTCGACCCATCCGCTTGGCCCGGCGTCGTGCTGCCCGTCGTGCTGCCCACCGCCCTGGCCGCCGCCCTCGCCGCCCTAGGGCGCGCGCCTCCCGAGTTGGCCGTGGGCGTGCTGGGCCACCAGCTGGAGCTCCTCGTCAGCGTAGACAAGACCCATTCTACGTTTTTCAGTGGCAAGACGTAGTTGATGAGGATGCATACAACCCTGATGTGCCAGCTTTTGATGAGGTACTGGAGGGTTCAGGCGTTACCCCCAATTTTCCTGCAGGCCCCAATGCTCCACCACACGAACTGTTTGAGGCCTTCTTTGATGAGGAGGTGGTAGGCTATGTTGTCAAAGAGACAAATAAGCAGCACCAATTCCAGGTCCACTTTTTGGGAAAGGTGACCAAGGGCCACATGAGGCAGTGGACCCCAGTGACTCATAAAGAGTTCATGGTGTTCCTGGCACTCACCATGCTAATGCCTCATGTCAAGAAGCATAGGTTGCCTGACTATTGGATCACCAATGATCTGATATCCACCCCTGCCTTCGGGAAATATATGTCTCGCGACCGGTACCTTGATATCCTCGCAGCGCTCCATCTTGTCACCAACCTTGACGTCCACCTCCCAGACAAGCTGTGGAAGATTAGGACGTTGTATGAGATGATGCGAGAACGCTTCACCTCCTACTTCAAGCCCTTCCGCAAGGTCGTCATTGACGAGTCTCTTGTGCTGTTCCGGGGAAAACTCAGCTTCCGGCAGTACATCCCCTCAAAAAGACATCGCTTTGGCATAAAATTCTTTGTGCTGTGCGACTGCCAAACTGGCTATGTCCTGGACTTCCTGGTCTACAGCGGGAAGGAAGGGGACTTGCTTGTGGACCCCCTCATTGGCTTTGGCGGAGCAGTGGTGCAAGCCATGATGGACCGCTACTTTCATAAGAATCACGTCCTCTACACGGACAATTATTACACGTCCCCCACTCTCTCACAGTACCTGCATGAGCGCAAGACGGGGACTGTAGGCACAGTACGAGGGAAAAGGAAGGGCATGCCACCTTTCCCTCCAAAGACCAAAAAAGGTGATGTGTTCAAGAAGAAGTCGGGGCCCATTCTGGCTATCCACTGGCACGACCAGCGGAAGGTCAACCTCCTGACCACCATCCACAAGGGGGAAATGGTGGAGACTGGCAAGGTGGATCGCCGCACCCAGGCCAGGGTGACCAAGCCCGATGCTGTCCTGGACTACAACATCAACATGAGGCTGGTGGACAAGTCCGACATGCAGATAGGCTTCATTGACTGCCTGCGTACCTCGTGCAGATGGTACAAAAAGTTCTTTCTGCATATGGTGGACATGTCAGTTCTGAATGCCTACAACATATACAAGCTTCGGAATGTGAACACACCCATGAAGTTCAATAGCCTGCGGAGGTTCCAAAAGCAGGTGTTGACGGAGCTCCTGGAGAAGTATGCTATGCCACAGAGGGCAGTGACACATCCTGGGCCCGCCGTTATTGACCGCTTGCAGTCTGCTCAATACTTGACTAGGCACAGGCTTGGTTCCCTGCCTCAGAATGAATCCGGAAGAACACAGCAGAAGCGGTGCCATGTCTGCTACAACAGCAGGGTGAAGCCGAGGTCAGGTAAAAAGTCAACCCTGGAGTGTGTGGAGTGCAAGGTGGCACTCTGTGCTGTAGATTGCTTCTTTGATTACCACTCCAAGCTGGAGTTCTAATAATCATACTGAAATTGCCAAATAAAATGACAATATGTACACTATAATTATATATAGGCAAAAAGTGGAAGAAAACCAATGTATTGTAATACAAAAGTCATGTATTATGAGAACATTGATACAAATACAATTACACCATAATAATATGTGAAAGTGACACATATGTATATACCAAGTGACATTCATATGATTAGAACCTATAGAAATATAGAAATCAGTGAAAAAAGACACAATAAATTGTATATAAATCGTTTACAAATCATATAACTAAGTGAAAGTGACACAAGACCTAATATTTGATGGCCAAAGTATAATAAACACCTGTGATAACGAATAATCAGTGCGTAATACAACAATAACCTACCTCAATTACTAATAAAATGTACGGTATCGAGTGAAAATGAGCATTATCAGTGACAGTGACACTCTCTAAAGCATATTTGTCAAAGTGAAAGTGACACAAGACCTAATATTTGATGGCCAAACTATAATAAACACCTGTGATAACGGATAATCAGTGCCTAATACAACAATAACCTACCTCAATTACTAATAAAATGTACGGTATCGAGTGAAAATGAGCATTATCAGTGACAGTGACACTCTCTAAAGCATATTTGTCAAAGTGAAAGTGACACAAGACCTAATATTTGATGGCCAAAGTATAATAAACACCTGTGATAACGAATAATCAGTGCCTAATACAACAATAACCTACCTCAATTACTAATAAAATGTACGGTATCGAGTGAAAATGAGCATTATCAGTGACAGTGACACTCTCTAAAGCATATTTGTCAAAGTGAAAGTGACACAAGACCTAATATTTGATGGCCAAAGTATAATAAACACCTGTGATAACGAATAATCAGTGCCTAATACAACAATAACCTACCTCAATTACTAATAAATGTACGGTATCGAGTGAAAATGAGCATTATCAGTGACAGTGACACTCTAAAGCATATTTGTCAAAGTGAAAGTGACACAAGACCTAATATTTGATGGCCAAAGTATAATAAACACCTGTGATAACGAATAATCAGTGCCTAATACAACAATAAGCTACCTCAATTACTAATAAAATGTACGGTATCGAGTGAAAATTAGCAATATCAGTGACAGTGATACCCTAATAAACATATTTTATATAATTGGCCTCAAAATAACTAGAAAATATCAAATAAACATCACATTCTCAATATCAAACACTAAAATCGTCTAAGGGAGATAAAATACTTTGGCGCGGCGAGCGGCTAGGTGCGTCGTAGCCATGGCCGAGGCGACGCGTCCGAACGCGGGAAGAATTTGCCGCCGAAAAGCACTCGTCTTCCCGCGCTCACCATTATGCAACCAGAGGGGCTAGAGACCTCTACTCAACGCCATTCGACAGAGGAAGGTTTGTGGAACATTATTCTTTTTTATTTACAACATTACATGACATATTCATTGACTTACAGAGTAGTTAACATAGGCCAAAGATCGTCAAAACACCCGGTACCGGAGCACAGTCGCAAGCTATAGCCCCCGGGGCTGGAGGGTTAATGATTGCACATCATATATATAGTTATCACATTACTACTATTGCATGCAACCCATATTTATAGTTGCCGCAACAGGCGATGCGTCCCGTACGTTCGGGACGCAAAAGTTGCCCTATTCGGGTGACAAATGGGTCCCGAAAAAGTTGCTTGGGGCGCAAAAGTTGCTCCACGGAGCAACTTTTGTCACCGATCCGGGCAACTCGGGCATGTGTAACCGCGCTTTTATGAACAATAATGTACAAATATGATATATGAACATTCTCACAGCAATGCTTCTCAAAATATTAATTTGTATGCAATCATACACAGATTGAAAGTATTACGCCATGCACACAATTTTGAAGAGCTACGTTGCGTACATTTACCATCAAAATAAAAAGTCATATGTCTGTGCAAATATATAACACTGATTTTTTTTTTTTTTTTTTTTTTTTTATTTAACCCATAACCTCTCATTTTGCTTGATTATTCTTCATCATATATATTTTATTAGTATTAATATTATATATATATACCGTATACTGTATCTAGGCCTATATATATATATATATATATATATATATGTATATATTGAACCTTATTATATTAGTATGATTTTTTTTTTTTTCATTTTGGTAATTGCACCTAAATAATATCATGCTATGCATGATCATTCTCTACCTGTCCTCTGACCCCTATATATGTAAAACACGAAAGCACTTGGGACTGTTTATTTTCCATCCTTCCCTGTGGATATTCAGCATTATATAAGTCCACATGTTGCTGTGACTGTCTTGTATATATGTATACCGGCTCTGATTCTGTCTAGAGTTTTTCTCACACCTAGGTGTCCTGCCAATGGTATACAATGTGCCATTTCCATTATATCTCTACGACAAGGTTTGGGGACTACTACTTGATGGACGTCCCAAGCCCCGTCATCGATTGGTCTGTGTGGCGGTCTCCATCTTCGCCACAATACTCCTCCTTTGAGGTAGAAACATTCACCACCCTCCTTCTCACATTCATCTTCACTCACGGACCTGGCAGCTAACTCCTTGCATTCACGATCATCTCTCTGTAGCTCTACCAGGCCGCTAGGACAATTTGGAGGGGTTTCATGGTCATCGTTAGGTTCAAGATGAGCCATAAAGGTGTCAGATAAATCCACCTCAGTCACATCATCAGGCACAGTTGGAGCGTCATTCACACTCTCATCATCCCTTTCATCAACTCTTACATTCGGTACATTTCTGTCTGAGGGAACTGCTACTTGAGACATTGAACGTGTGACAGCACACACAGGGAAAACAGTTGGCAACTCCTTGTCGAGCTCACCGGTTAGTGGCTCGTTAACAGGGGAAAGTGACAAAATGGGGTCTGGTCGGACCTTCTCACCTGCTACATCATTCCCCAAAAGGAGTGTTACCCCAGGCACAGGGATATCTTGGGACCTACACAAAGCTATGGTGGCCTCACCCTGTAGTAACTCACATTCAATTTCGCCTTTTACCAAGTATGCATAAAACTGGCCTCCAGCACCTCTCATTACAACTGGTTCGCCAGGTGGGCACTCAGTGTAAGGATTCACCATGAGGGTGCTAGTAGAACCTGTGTCTCTCAGAATTTTTACCTCATGCATGCAACCATTTAATCTCACGTTGCCAGATGAAATAAAGGGACGGTAACTGTCCTGCACTGATGATGAAATTATTATTGGCTTAACCCTTGTGGGTTGCACCACACATGCTACTACACCCCTGTCTAGATGATTTACGTTAGCTGCTAGGTACTCCTTCTGTCGAGAGTCCTGCATTAAAGGAACTTTTGGTGCTAGGTACTCCTTCTGTCGGGAGTCCTGCATTAAAGGAACATTTGGTGCTAGGTACTCCTTCTGTCGGGAGCCCTGCATTAAAGGCACACATGGAATTTGAGATACGGCGGCAACTGTCTGCCCCGATCTCTCGGTTTTTTCCTTGGCCCAGCACTGATAAGCTAGGTGGCCTCTCATGCCACAAAAAGTACATACTTTAGGGGATACGGGAACGTTCCCTCTTTGAGCATTACTATTAGTTTGGGGCCCACCTCTGTTACCATTGCCCTGAGTCGCATTTTTAGTTGGGGGAACATTTCTATTTTGGCTAACTGGGGAAGACGTTATAGGCTTGTGACTGGGTCGGTCAGATTTGTGATTGGGATACTTAAAATTAGAACTAGAATTATCGTAGGGCTTCTTTCCACGAAATTTGTTGTTGAGCACGTATGTGTCAGCCATGTCAGCGGCGTCAGCAAGACAATTTACCTTTTTCCCCTTTAAATGATAGGATACAGAAGAATCAATTTTCCATAGGAAATTTTCTAACAGGACCAACTCCTTCAGATCGTTGTAGCTTGTGACTTTCTTACTCTTGACCCAATGATTGAAAGTTTTAGTCATGGTCCTGGCAAATACCTTATGGGTTTCTTCTACTTTCTTCTGGTTTTTACGGAAAGATTGCCTGTAAGCCTCAGGCTGCAATTGATAGGTTTTTAGGATAGCTTCTTTGAGATAGTCATAATCCTGCCTAACTTCTGCTACTTCTGACAAATACGTGGCTCGAGCCTGCCCTGTCAAAACAGTTTGTAACATAAAAGGCCATTGATCTCTTGTCCACTTCATACCTCCAGCAACTTCCTCAAACAAAACAAAGAAATCCTGCACATTATCCTCAGTGAAAGGTGGAATGACACTAGTCATAGTCAATCCCAGAGGGGGAGCAATTAAGGGAGCATTTGTATGGACATTTAGTTGAGCCGTACGATATTGATATTCACATTGTTCGGTCGTTGCACTGGCATTTATTCTGGCTTGTTCTAAGTCTGGCTTGCTTCGGTCTTTGTCTGCTTTGTTCTAGTTCGAATATTTGATCACCGGTCAAACCAGGTGGCAATTGTATATCAAGTTGGCTAGGTTTACTAGGGATCCCACCAACTGCTCCGTCACCCTCCCCGCCTTCTACCGGGAACAGGTGGGTTTTTATGGTCTGAGCCACCTCTACTTTGGACATGTTTGAGACAGTTAATTGGAGATGTGAGGCAAGCACTTTCAGTTCGGATTTTGACAGACAGTCAATATCAGGGGCTGTGGGTTCTGATTCTATGAAAACTCTAGCATCTTCTTCATTAATTAGTTGAGGCATGATTAATATTTGATTTTTAAGTAGTGAAACGTTAATGAAACTGAGTGAAACTGTATGAAACGAATCCTGGCAAGGTCGCCACTCTTCTGTTACGTATCTTGATCCTCAAGTGGTTAACTTGATGAATCTAGATAGCACAGAGATATATATTAAGGTATCAGTCAGCTGAAGGCAAAACAAAAGTAAAATCTAATAACATAATTTCCTGTTGTTGCTTCCTTTCCTTTTGGATCTTAGGACTTGGTATCCTTTATTGACTGATACTCTTTAATTATGAAAAATACTGAAACTAATTAAAGTCATGTAGTATTTATAAAGAATTATTATTTAACCGAAGCTTAGTAGGCTATGGTTATGAACCGAATAAGTTATAGCTAAAGAAGGACTATTAATTTTATAAAAAGTCTTGAAAGATAAATATTAAAGTAAGAATATTTCTGTCTCTTACCCTTTTTGAAATGAATAGATAGTTTTCTTCTATGTCCTTTTATTTATATTTAATGTAATTATTCTTGGTTCTTGTCTTACGTTAATAGTATTATATTATTATTATCATCAGGAGTAATATCAAAGTCACATAAAAAGTTAGATATATATTTAATAATTAGTTAAATTTATTTCTTAACCACGTAACATTGAGGTTTGATTATGAGTAAATAAAGTTACAGGATCGTTTCATAGATTCGATTCAGGTCTCACTCAAATAATATGAAAAGCAAAATATAATATTTTGAAGCAAAAGAATTTTCTTCAGCTTAAGAAATCACTAGAAGTAATATTAACACAGCCATGTTAGTCTAAGGCGATATTACTAATACGAGACAATAGCATCACCGTACTAAGCACCATTAAGCAATGTAAGCTTAATTCAAAGAAAATGAAAGAACTCGTAAGTATTAATATAAAACAATAGTATTACTTTCATCATAACCCAATTACTTAAAGAGTTGCTTTAGTCCACAAGTTAGTCAACTAAAATAGTTTAAGTACATAATAATAGCGTTAACGTTAATTCGCAATCAAATAGTTCATATAATAGTAGCGTTAACGTTAATTCGCAATCAAATAGTTAAACACATAATAGTAGCGTTCACGTTAATTCCCAATTAAATAGTTTAAACACATAATAGTAGTGTTCACGTTAATTCCCAATCAAATAGTTAAACACATAATAGTAGTGTTCACGTTAATTCCCAATCACATATCTCACTAACCAACATAACATAAGTGTTTACACCGAACACACTTAACACACATTTATATAATCTGACTGACAGTCACAATCCCATTATAATACTTCACCCCGTCTTCCTCCAGCTGCAAGTTCACCTTCCCCAACTCCAAATGAGACTGATTTGAATGCCCACAACTCGGGTCTTATATACCAAACAATGATGGTGTAGGAACGAATCAGGAGGCGGCGGGTCGTGCCGGCGCCAATCATAGCTCCTCGAGTCACATAACAGGTGCGAGGTCCATTCACAGCTCCTGGCGTCGATCATACGTCATAGCATCGGTCATCGAGGTGTGAAGGCTAGCATGCTGGTATGGGGCGAGATGGTTTGCCCACTCGCTCGTTCGGCTAGTCTGCTTCACCGTTTGGGTAGTGGGCTCCTTCAACTCTAATTCTAACTCTTAAATTAACATACAGGGCTCCGTATGTCAGACCTCCCCCCTAGAAAAGAGTTTAAGGAGTATAGTACATAATATTAAACATAATACATAAATAGATTCACCACCAGATTGGCAACAGCAAGATTATAATGAGGATATAATAAGGATATCACCCAAAGTAGGCAACGTCTCCAGGTACCACATCAGAACATAGCCGGAACGTAGCTGGAGCGTTATTCGAACTGCAAGGCATCTCACAGCTGAAGGCTTGAAAGCGCACTACAAAAGCATGATATTTACCTCGCTACAAGGGAGAGCTAATTGCCAAAATCCTCTCATTAAATTATACTTACTGCTGCATGAGGCCAACCTGGGAAATGCAATCTTTGATCCGTGGCAGTGGGTAGGTATCGTTCTTTTTGACAGCATTGACTTGCCTATAGACCCTACAAAACCTATGGCTCCCGTCTGGCTTTGGCACAAGTATGACCGGACTACTCCACTGGCTTAAGGCCCTAGTGATCAGTTGGTTTGAAAAAATTAAGTCAAGCTCGACCTGCAGTATACTCCTGCGTTGTGGCGAGACACGGTAGGGGGATAGTTTAATGGGAGTTGCATCCCCTACGTCGATGTCGTGCACGGCCAAAGAAGTGAGCCCTGGAGTATCACGGAACACACTGGGAGACTGAGATAAAACAGAGATTAGTTGGTTCGCTTGATCAGAGGGAAGATGACATAGTTTAGATGGTAATTCCCTCAAAGCCACTGAATTATACTGAAAGTTGGATAGGCTACATGACAAGTCAAAGTCTGCTTGGATACCTTCAGGCTCTGGAACAGTCTGTTGCGGATCAGTAAGAGAACTGAAGACTTTGTCCGCACCAGGCTGTTCACAGGTCCTGACATTCACTGCCACAGTGGGAGAATCTGGAGGAGAGGAATCAGGGGACCTATGGTAGGGCTTCAACATATTTATATGGAATACTTGCGTGGGCTTTCTCCTGTCTGGGGTAGTTACTAGATAATCGGTAATGCTCACCCTCCGACTGATCTTATATGGGCCCCTGAACTTGGCAGATAAAGGTTGGCCAAAAACTAGCTCATTAGGGGAAAAACCCAGGGATTCAGTTGGAACCTCACGAGTAGCAAATAAAAGAAAAGGTACCCCCTTATCCCACTCAACTCCGGTCTCTGTACAATACTTACGTAACATTCCCTTTAAAGTCTGATGATATCGTTCGAGAACCCCTTGACTCTCTGGGTGGTAGGTGCTAGACTTTACATGCTCGATACCCAACTCCTTCAGGGACTGCTGGAAAATGTTAGAGGTAAAATTAGTTCCTTGATCACTTTGCACCTCATGGGGGAAACCCATTCTGGTGAAGAATTTGAGCAGTTCCTTGATAAACAGTTGGAGCAGAGGTAGTCCTTAAGGGTATAGCCTCTGGGTAGCGAGTTGCCATGTCCATGATAGTTAATAAATAAATGTTACCTTGGGAAGTCTTAGGCAATGGGCCTACAATGTCCACTACCACCCGAGTAAAAGGATTCTCGAAAACGGGCAAGGGCACCAGAGGATGTACAGGCACCTTCTGATTGGGTTTTCCTGTCATCTGGCAAGTGTGACACACTCTACAACACTCCACTAATCTGCAACGCATTCCTGGCCAGAAAAAGTGGGATCTGATTCTGTCTAGAGTTTTTCTCACACCTAGGTGTCCTGCCAATGGTATACAATGTGCCATTTCCATGATATCTTTACGACAAGGTTTGGGGACTACTACTTGATGGACGTCCCAAGCCCCGCCATCGATTGGTCTGTGTGGCGGTCTCCATCTTCGCCACAATACTCCTCCTTTGAGGTAGAAACATTCACCACCCTCCTTCTCACATTCATCTTCACTCACGGACCTGGCAGCTAACTCCTTGCATTCACGATCATCTCTCTGTAGCTCTACCAGGCCGCTAGGACAATTTGGAGGGGTTTCATGGTCATCGTTAGGGTCAAGATGAGCCATAAAGGTGTCAGATAAATCCACCTCAGTCACATCATCAGGCACACAGTTGGAGCATCATTCACACTCTCATCATCCCTTTCATCAACTCTTACATTCGGTACATTTCTGTCTGAGGGAACTGCTACTTGAGACATTGAACGTGTGTCAGCACACACAGGGAAAACAGTTGGCAACTCCTTGTCGAGCTCACCGGTTAGTGGCTCGTTAACAGGGGAAAGTGACAAAATGGGGTCTGGTCGGACCTTCTCACCTGCTACATCATTCCCCAAAAGGAGTGTTACCCCAGGCACAGGGATATCTTGGGACCTACACAAAGCTATGGTGGCCTCACCCTGTAGTAACTCACATTCAATTTCGCCTTTTACCAAGTATGCATAAAACTGGCCTCCAGCACCTCTCATTACAACTGGTTCGCCAGGTGGGCACTCAGTGTAAGGATTCACCATGAGGGTGCTAGTAGAACCTGTGTCTCTCAGAATTTTTACCTCATGCATGCAACCATTTAATCTCACGTTGCCAGATGAAATAAAGGGACGGTAACTGTCCTGCACTGATGGTGAAATTATTATTGGTTTAACCCTTGTGGGTTGCACCACACATGCTACTACACCCCTGTCTAGATGATTTACGTTAGCTGCTAGGTACTCCTCTGTCGAGAGTCCTGCATTAAAGAAACTTTTGGTGCTAGGTACTCCTTCTGTCGGGAGTCCTGCATTAAAGGAACATTTGGTGCTAGGTACTCCTTCTGTCGGGAGCCCTGCATTAAAGGCACACATGGAATTTGAGATACGGCGGCAACTGTCTGCCCCGATCTCTCGGTTTTTTCCTTGGCCCAGCACTGATAAGCTAGGTGGCCTCTCATGCCACAAAAAGTACATACTTTAGGGGATACGGGAAAGTTCCCTCTTTGAGCATTACTATTAGTTTGGGGCCACCTCTGTTACCATTGCCCTGAGTCGCATTTTTAGTTGGGGGAACATTTCTATTTTGGCTAGCTGGGGAAGACGTTATAGGCTTGTGACTGGGTCGGTCAGATTTGTGATTGGGATACTTAAAATTAGACTAGAATTATCGTAGGCTTCTTTCCACGAAATTTGTTGTTGAGCACGTATGTGTCAGCCATGTCAGCGGCGTCAGCAAGACAATCTACCTTTTTCCCCTTTAAATGATAGGATACAGAAGAATCAATTTTCCATAGGAAATTTTCTAACAGGACCAACTCCTTCAGATCGTTGTAGCTAGTGACTTTCTTACTCTTGACCCAATGATTGAAAGTTTTAGTCATGGTCCTGGCAAATACCTTATGAGTTTCTTCTACTTTCTTCTGGTTTTTACGGAAAGATTGCCTGTAAGCCTCAGGCTGCAATTGATAGGTTTTTAGGATAGCTTCTTTGAGATTGTCATAATCCTGCCTAACTTCTGCTACTTCTGACAAATACGTGGCTCGAGCCTGCCCTGTCAAAACAGTTTGTAACATAAAAGGCCATTGATCTCTTGTCCACTTCATACCTCCAGCAACTTCCTCAAACAAAACAAAGAAATCCTGCACATTATCCTCAGTGAAAGGTGGAATGACACTAGTCATAGTCAATCCCAGAGGGGGAGCAATTACGGGAGCATTTGTATTGACATTTAGTTGAGCCGTACGATATTGATATTCACATGTTCGGTCGTTGCACTGGCATTTATTCTGGCTAGTTCTATAGAGTCTGGCTTGTTCGGTCTTTGCTCTGCTTTGTTCTAGTTCGAATATTTGATTCACCGGTCAAACCAGGTGGCAATTGTATATCAAGTTGGCTAGGTTTACTAGGGATCCCACCAACTGCTCCGTCTCCCTCCCCGCCTTCTACAGGGAACAGGTGGGTTTTTATGGTCTGAGCCACCTCTAATTTAGACATGTTTGTGACAGTTAATTGGAGATGTGAGACAAGCACTTTCAGTTCCGGATTTTGACAGACAGTCAATATCAGGGGATGTGGGTTCTGATTCTATGAAAAACTCGAGCATCTTCTTCATTAATTAGTTGAGGCATGATTAATATTTGATTTTTAAGTAAGTAGTGAAACGTTAATGAAACTGAGTGAAACTGTATGAAACGAATCCTGGCAAGGTCGCCACTCTTCTGTTACGTATCTTGATCCTCAAGTGGTTAACTTGATGAATCTAGATAGCACAGCGAATATATTAAGGTATCAGTCAGTCTGAAGGCAAAACAAAAGTAAAATCTAATAAAATAATTTCCTGTTGTTGCTTCCTTTCCTTTTGGATCTTAGAACTGGTATCCTTTATTGGACTGATACTCTTTACTTATGAAAAATACTGAAAACTAATTAAAGTCATGTAGTATTTATAAAGACTTATTATTTAACCGAAGCTTAGTAGGCTATGGTTATGAACCGAATAAGTTATAGCTAAAGAAGGACTATTAATTTTATAAAAAGTCTTGAAAGATAAATATTAAAGTAAGAATATTTCTGTCTCTTACCCTTTTTGAAATGAATAGATAGTTTTCTTCTATGTCCTTTTATTTATATTTAATGTAATTATTCTTGGTTCTTGTCTTACGTTAATAGTATTATATTATTATTATCATCAGGAGTAATATCAAAGTCACATAAAAAGTTAGATATATATTTAATAAATTAGTTAAATTTATTTCTTAACCACGTAACATTGAGGTTTGATTATGAGTAAATAAAGTTACAGGATCGTTTCATAGATTCGATTCAGGTCTCACTCAAATAATATGAAAAGCAAAATATAATATTTTGAAGCAAAAGAATTTTCTTCAGCTTAAGAAATCACTAGAAGTAATATTAACACAGCCATGTTAGTCTAAGGCGATATTACTAATACGAGACAATAGCATCACCGTACTCAAGCACCATTAAGCAATGTAAGCTTAATTCAAAGAAAATGAAAGAACTCGTAAGTATTAATATAAAACAATAGTATTACTTTCATCATAACCCAATTACTTAAAGAGTTGCTTTAGTCCAAAAGTTAGTCAACTAAACTAGTTAAGTACATAATAATAGCGTTAACGTTAATTCGCAATCAAATAGTTAAACACATAATTAGTAGCATTAACGTTAATTCGCAATCAAATAGTTAAACACATAATAGTAGCATTCACGTTAATTCGCAATTAAATAGTTAAACACATAATAGTATTAAACACGTCAGTGTTCACGTTAATTCCCAATCACATATCTCACTAACCAACATAACATAAGTGTTTACACCGAACACACTTAACAACACATTTATATAATCTGACTGACAGTCACAATCCCATTAGAATACTTCACCCCGTCTTCCTCCAGCTGCAAGTTCACCTTCCCCAACTCCAAATGAGACTGATTTGAATGCCCACAACTCGGGTCTTATATACCAAACAATGATGGTGTAGGAACGAATCAGGAGGGCGGCGGGTGGTGCCGGCGCCAATCATAGCTCCTCGAATCACATTAACAGGTGCGAGGAGTCCATTCACAGCTCCTGGCGTCGATCATACGTCATAGCATCGGTCATCGAGGTGTGAAGGCTAGCATGCTGGTATGGGGCGAGATGGTTTGCCCACTCGCTCGTTCGCAAGTCTGCTTCACCGTTTGGGTAGTGGGCTCCTTCAACTCTAATTCTAACTCTTAAATTAACATACAGGGCTCTGTATGTCAGAACATATATATTATATATATATATAAATATATATATTATCAAGCATTTAACTACATACAAGCAAACGAACGGCCTCGCACCATTTGACCCACAGAGACGGCCGCGTACATGTGGTAGCACAGTCTGGCCAAGAAGGTTAGTAAGTACCGTATTAATATAATGTAGACGTTCGGACAGACAGACAGAAGCAGACCACCACTACCTGTAAAACGCAGTAGAAGAGACAGACGAGAGGACGAGACAGAAGGTATATAAACAAGGTAAAATAGCTGATGTAGACAGACAGATACATGTAGGAATGAGACCAGAAGTCAGATCATCCCACTATCCGTCAAACCAGTAGAAGAGGATATGGTGGACGAGACAGAAGGGTATATAAACAAGGTAAAATAGCTGATGTAGACAGGCAGATACAGGTAGAATGAGACAGAAGCAGATTATCCCACTATCCGTTCAACCAGTTAGAAGAGACAGATGGAGGACGAGGCAGAAGCGGTATATAAACAAAGTAAAACACGCTGATATAGTCTTAGAGACAGGCTAGGTAACGGCAATCAAATAATTAGACTAACACTAGCCAGACAGACAGACACGCGAACTGGTACAGACAGACACAGACAGGCCTACAAGCAAACCAATTAAGGAAAAGGTAGAAAGAGACAGTTGTATAAACATATATAGTAATTATAATAATAAAGGACCGACAGGAACAGATCATCCCACTACCCGGCAAACCAGTATATGAGGACAGACTGGAGGCGAGACAGAAAGGTACAAGGTTAAAAACAGCTGCTGTCTTTCAAGGGGGGGGGGGGGGGGGGGGTTAAGAGTATATTGGTGGTCTGGGCATTATAAACAATATGGGGCATGAGGCATACAAGTAACCACAAGTGGTCAAATAAATAATACAAGCAAAACAAGTAAAGAAAATTAGACATACAGACAAACAAATGATAATCATAAACAGGAAGACAAATTAAATAACAGAAAGCAAAACTAGTATAGACAAACAGACTTAAAACAGGCATACAGACAAACAAATACATGAACAGGAAGACAAAAATAATACAAGCAAACAGACAAGCATACAGACAAACAAATACACGAACAGGAAGACAACTAAATAATACAAGCAAACAGGTAAAGACAAAACAAACCACAGACATACAGACAAACACAAAATACACGAACAGGAAACGACAAACTAAATTAATACAACAAAGGTACACCACACAGAATAGACAGACAAAACAAATACACGAACAGGAAGACAAACTAAATAATACAAGCAAACAGGTAAAGACAAACATACAGACATACAGACAAACAAAATACACGAACAGGAAGACAACTAAATAATACAAGCAAACAGGTAAAAGACAAAAACACAGACCATACAGACAAACAAATACACGAACAGGAAGAACATTAAATAATACAAGCAAACAGGAAAATGCAATCAGAAACACAAACAAATGCCAAACAGGAAGACAAATAAATTATACACACTCAAACAGACACTAAAAACAGGGCACTTGTCACAGGCAGCTTTAAACTTTTGTCTCCCTCATCCACATAGAAAAAATTAAAAATACAGTTTACAGACAAACGAATAAATTAACAGGAATAAAGATACTGGTGGACAGACAGCCTCTATGATAACAAAACCAGTAGGCTATGTGAGACAGATGGAGGATACCTTACCTTAATGTGGAGGTTCAGTCGTTCGTCAAGCGGCCTTGGTGAGAGAGCTGCTCCCCCCGAGTCTGTTTGCTGCAAAGGGCGAGAGAAAATAGTATATTAGCCAAATATACAGCTGATCTCTCTCAAGGCGAATTCTTACTTGAGATTTTTCCGGCATGTAATACTTGGCAAATGTAATCTTGGTAAAAAAAATCTCTCTCTCTCTCTCTCTCTCTCTCTCTCTCTCTCTCTCCTCTCCTCTCTCTCAATCTCTCCTCTCTCTCTACTTTTCTAGCTTCTACTAACTCCTAACCTCTCTGATCCTCTCTCACTCTGATCCTCTCTCTCTCTTTCTCATGCTCTCCTTCAATCTCTCCTAACCGGCTCTCAACCTGCCTCTCTCTCTGCCTCTCCTCTCTCTCTCTCTCTCTCTCTCTCTCTCTCGCACAATCTCTCTCTCTCTCTCTCTCTCTCTCTCTTTCCCTCTCCTCCCTATTCTTTCATGCTCTCTCTCTCTCTCTCTTTCCCTCTCCTCGCTCTCTCGTCTCTCTCTCCTCTCTCCTCTCTCTCTCTCTCTCTTACTCTCTCTCTCTCTCTCTCTCTCTCTCTCTCTCTCTCTCTTTTTTATTGTTGTGCATTAGTGTCGCCAAGCGAACTGAAGACAGACAAAAATAGCTGGGTGGAATCGTACAAAGCTGGAATTCCGAAGACAGACACCGGTAATTATGTACCGTACGTAACTTGACTGAAATCTTTAAAAACTTGAATTCAGAAGGCAGATATAGTTACTACAGTGGGGGGAATCTTATACACCTAGAATTGAGCAAGTGGAGGGGTTAAGTGAGATAGTTTTAAGCCTGGTAAATGCTGGAGGCTCTTTCTAAACTTAACCCTTTCAAGCTCCAATACGCGTTTCTGTACTGTTTCTGGCTACTATTAGACGATGTTATTCAGATTAGCAGCGGTATATGGAAGACAAAGGGTTGATTGAGATAGTATTTACCCTTTTAATACCCACAAATACTTCCTAAGCTGCATAAAATCGTCTAAAGATAGCCAAAATAAACTTCTAAAACGCGTCAGAGCTTCAGAGGGTTAATACAAGCGTCTAGTAGTAGCCAGAATGAAGTTAAAAGGCTAGCACCGGTATTGAAGGGGTTAATATGGCTAACAGGCGGTGTGTCTCAAGAGGGGGGGAATAAGTTTAGGCAGCCGGGGGTATGTGTGAGGGAGGCAGGCTGGGGCACCAAATAAGTAAGGCAGGATGGTGTAGGAAGAAACTCACAGGTAGGCAGGCAGGGAGATAAAGGGTTAGGAAGTTTGGTAGCTTGGTTGGGGGTGGGTTGGTATGTAGAAAAGATGGTTGGTTGGTTGATTGGTAGATGAAATGGTTGCTTGGTTTGGTTGGTTGTAGGGTATTAAGTTGGTTGGTTGATTGGTAGATGAGGTGGTTGGTTGCTTGGAATGATAGTTGGTTGGTTGGTAGATGAGGTGCTTGGTATGAAGGTTGGTTTGTTGATGGATACATGGAGTGATTGGTAACTTGGTAGGTTATAGGGGAGAGTAAGTATATTGGTTGGTTAAACAAAACAAGGTGGGTACGTTGGTTGGTTGCTTGTGTTGATGGATACATGGAGTGATTGGTAACTTGGTAGGTTATAGGGGAGAGTAAGTATATTGGTTGGTTAAACAAAACAAGGTGGGTACGTTGGTTGGTTGCTTGTGTTGATGGATACATGGAGTGATTGGTAACTTGGTAGGTTATAGGGGAGAGTAAGTATATTGGTTGGTTAAACAAAACAAGGTGGGTACGTTGGTTGGTTGCTTGTGTTGATGGATACATCGAGTGATTGGTAACTTGGTAGGTTGAAGGAGAGAGTAAGTATATTGGTTGGTTAAACAAAACAAGGTGGGTACGTTGGTTGGTTGCTTGTGTTGATGGATACATGGAGTGATTGGTAACTTGGTAGGTTATAGGGGAGAGTAAGTATATTGGTTGGTTAAACAAAACAAGGTGGGTACGTTGGTTGGTTGCTTGTGTTGATGGATACATGGAGTGATTGGTAACTTGGTAGGTTATAGGGGAGAGTAAGTATATTGGTTGGTTAAACAAAACAAGGTGGGTACGTTGGTTGGTTGCTTGTGTTGATGGATACATGGAGTGATTGGTAACTTGGTAGGTTATAGGGGAGAGTAAGTATATTGGTTGGTTAAACAAAACAAGGTGGGTACGTTGGTTGGTTGCTTGTGTTGATGGATACATGGAGTGATTGGTAGGTTGAAGTATATTGGTCGGTTGGAATTGAAGGGGGTCACCGGTTTTTGTTTTATCTTTCTCTCCTTTTCTCTCTTTCCCTGGCTTGTATCCATTCGG
Source organism: Paralithodes platypus (assembly GCA_032716605.1). Lineage (NCBI taxonomy): Eukaryota > Metazoa > Arthropoda > Malacostraca > Decapoda > Lithodidae > Paralithodes > Paralithodes platypus. The sequence continues at coordinate 32,817,457 of CM064492.1, forward strand.
TCCCATTCAGACCAATGTTTTAAGACGTTTACCCCCATCCATTTTTTTTATTTTTTTTTTTTTTTCTATGTGATTGAGGGAGGCAAAAGGCAGAACTGCCTATAGCGAGTGCCTCCCCCATAGTTGAAAGAGTGATGGCCAAAATCAAGGGACGTTCGAGCCAAAATGCCTGGACACACGGAGTTTGAAGCAATTTAAGTCATAGGAAGAGGGAAAGACTGATTCTGGGAGAGAGTTCCAGAGCTCAGCTGTTGAGTAGAAGAAAGACTGAGAGTAACGTTTCACTCTCGGGTTGGAGAGTTGCACAGAGTAGGGGTGGGATTGAGTTGCAAGACGGGTACCACGTGCCCTACGTAAAGGAGGTGGCATACACTGGGAAAGCTCTGAGGAACACTGATTATTATAGTAGCGATAGAATAACGAGAGAGATGCAACATTGCGGCGGAGAGAGAGAGATTGCAGAGAGTTGGTGAGTGGACGGGAGTTAATGATACGAAAGGCCTTCCTTTCAACTTTGTCTAGGAGAGCGGTGCGAGAGGAACCTCCCCACACATGTGAACAATACTCAATACAAGGACGCACTATGCCCCTGTACAGAGCAAGAAGCTGTGCAGGGGAAAAGAACCCCCTAAGGCGGTTGAGCACACCCAGCTTCTGGGAGGCTGCCTTAGCAAGACTGGTAATATGGTCCTTCCAACTGAGAGCAATACTTTCCTGGCGAGCGGTAGCGAGCCAGTATATATATATTTTTGTTTTGACAGCAAGCTAAATTTGTAAATTTTTCGATAGCAAATGTCTCTGGCGAAGCCGGATTTCTGCATACAATGTTGGCTCGCTATCGATCGCCAGGAAGAAATTGACACCTGGATGGGGATAAACGTCTTAAAACAGTTGGCTGAATGGGGCCGAATGGATACAAGCCAGGGAAAGAGAGAAAAGGAGAGAAAGATTAAAAAAAATAGGTGACTCCCCTTAATCCTTTGAAGATTATGACGCATTTCAACAGTTTATTCTGGCCTTCATTAGACGATTTTATACAGTTTATGAAGGATCTGTAGGAATTGCCAAGTAAAGACGATCTCAATTAACCCTTTGACTTCCGAGTTGAAAGAGTTGGAAGTTAGACAGAGGAGAGCAAGGCAGGGTAGGACAGGAGAGGTCAGCCTAGGTTAAGGAGGGTCACCGTTTTTTTTTTTTTAGCTTTCTCTTATTTTCTCTCTTTCCCTGGCTTGTATCCATTCGGCCCCATTCAGCCAACTGTTTTAAGACGTTTATCCCCTTCCAGGTGTTGATTTCTTCCTGGCGATCGACAGCGAGCCAGCATTTTGTGAAAAATTCGGCTTCGCCGGAGAAATTTTTCTATCGGAAAATTAAAAATTTAGCTTGCTGTCAAAACAAATATATATGCTAGCTCGCTACCGCTCGCCACGAAAATATTGACACCTGGGTGGGGGTAAACTTCTTAAAACAGTAGGCCGAATGGGGCCGAATGGATACAAGCCAAAGAGAGAGGGAGAGAAAGAGAAAAAAAAACACGAGGTAAGCTCCCTTAAAGTTGATCATAGGAGGGCAGGAGGGGGCATTAGGGGTCACACTTCAAAGGTAAACAGAGGACAGCAGGACAGGGTAGGACAGGAAATAAAGGTCACAGGAGGTCAGCAAAGGTCAATGTTAGAGAAGGGAGTGTAGTAGGGGGCCATTTATAATACACCTTAGCACCTAGTGTATAATTGTTCTTTTTGTTCTTGTTGTTGGTGGTGGTGGTGAAGTTGTTGTTCTCTCTCTCTCTCTCTCTCTCTCTCTCTCTCTCTCTCTCTCTCTCTCTCTCTCTCTCTCTCTCTGTCTCTCTCTCTCCTCTCGCTCTCATCTCTCTCTCTATTCTCTCTCTCTATCTCTCTCTCTATATCTATCTCTCTCTCTCTCTTTCTCTCTTCTCTCTCTCTCTCTCTCTCTCGTACAATAGGAAGCAGTCATGATACACTTTAGCATCTCCTGTATGCCTGTTAATGTTTGTATTGTTGTTGTTGCTCTCACTCCCTCCTTCCCTCACTCTCTCTCTCTCTCTCTCTCTCTCTCTCTCTCTCTCTCTCTCTCTCTCTCTCTCTCTCTCTCTCTCTCTCTCTCTCTCTCTCTCGTACAATAGGAAGCAGTCATGATACACTTTAGCATCTCCTGTATGCCTGTTAATGTTTGTAATGTGGTAACCAGAATAGGATGTATTATACGGCATGGTGGTGAACGGGTTAACCTCCGCTCATTATACGGTATGGTGGTGAACGGGTTAACCTCCGCTCATTATACGGCATGGTGGTGAACGGGTTAACCTCCGCTCATTATACGGCATGGTGGTGAACGGGTTAACCTCCGCTCATTATACGGTATGGTGGTGAACGGGTTAACCTCCGCTCATTATACGGTATGGTGGTGAACGGGTTAACCTCCGCTCATTATACGGTATGGTGGTGAACGGGTTAACCTCCGCTCATTATACGGCATGGTGGTGAACGGGTCTACCTCCGCTCATTATACGGTATGGTGGTGAACGGGTTAACCTCCGCTCATTATACGGTATGGTGGTGAACGGGTTAACCTCCGCTCATTATACGGTATGGTGGTGAACGGGTTAACCTCCGCTCATTATACGGTATGGTGGTGAACGGGTTAACCTCCGCTCATTATACGGTATGGTGGTGAACGGGTTAACCTCCGCTCATTATACGGTATGGTGGTGAACGGGTTAACCTCCGCTCATTATACGGTATGGTGGTGAACGGGTTAACCTCCGCTCATTATACGGTATGGTGGTGAACGGGTTAACCTCCGCTCATTATACGGTATGGTGGTGAACGGGTTAACCTCCGCTCATTATACGGTATGGTGGTGAACGGGTTAACCTCCGCTCATTATACGGTATGGTGGTGAACGGGTTAACCTCCGCTCATTATACGGTATGGTGGTGAACGGGTTAACCTCCGCTCATTATACGGTATGGTGGTGAACGGGTTAACCTCCGCTCATTATACGGTATGGTGGTGAACGGGTTAACCTCCGCTCATTATACGGTATGGTGGTGAACGGGTTAACCTCCGCTCATTATACGGTATGGTGGTGAACGGGTTAACCTCCGCTCATTATACGGTATGGTGGTGAACGGGTTAACCTCCATACGGTATGGTGGTGAACGGGTTAACCTCCGCTCATTATACGGTATGGTGGTGAACGGGTTAACCTCCGCTCATTATACGGTATGGTGGTGAACGGGTTAACCTCCGCTCATTATACGGTATGGTGGTGAACGGGTTAACCTCCGCTCATTATACGGTATGGTGGTGAACGGGTTAACCTCCGCTCATTATACGGTATGGTGGTGAACGGGTTAACCTCCGCTCATTATACGGTATGGTGGTGAACGGGTTAACCTCCGCTCATTTCCTACCCTTTCCATGTTACTGTCATAATATATTCCTCGGTGATCTCTCTGGCTGAGTTTATATTGACAATCCCATTTGGTTATTTAAGGCCAGATTGACCGTGTACGTTTTTGGTTATTAATTAATGTATTCCTTTAGTTCTTAATTTCCTCGCTAGACCTCCATCAAGCTTAAATAATACCCCCTAGACCCCCCTCAAGATAAATGTGTACATTTTTTCCTGTCGAAGGCCGGTTCCTTTTAAAATTTCAGGCTCGCTATCGCTCGCCAGGAAACAATCGACACCTAAATGGCACGAAAGGTCTTAAAATTTATAACGAAATGGGGCGAAAAGTGTAAAAATCGCTAAAATAATGGGCCTAACGTCTTAAAATCTCAAAACGAATGGGGCTAAACCTGAGGAAGAAAGGGGACCAGATAAACGGCCCATCTCCTTAACCTTTGAGTTTAGTTGAGCATATTCCGATCCCCACTATTTTCATTGTTACTTGTATGTATCGGAATTATCATTTTGTCCATCATATACCTGCCTTACTCCTTTCCTTTGTTATCAGCGACTCTTCTCACCACATATCACAACTTTCATTTGGTCCACCTTTTAGCAGCTTTATTCCTTGTTATTCCCACTGTCTATTCTTCTCAGCCCAGGCGTTAATTAACTCCTGGGTCAACCATCTCTCTTCTCTCCCTGATATTGACCAGCTTCACTCGTTAGTAAATCACCTCCCGTCCTTTGTTCCTACCATCTATCCTTTCCGATACGCTCACAGTGCTTCGTGTTCTCTAGGGTTTATATTAATTGTATTTAATATTTAATATTTAACTTTGTTCACTTGACAACAAACTTTGGGTTATCTTGATGTAATTGATCAGGTGCTGGGATAAACTATATAATAATGTATTTAGTTGCTGTACATTGACCCTTAATTTGCAATAAAGAACCTATATGACTGTTTTTCTCTTCCTCAGGTGGGTACTGCTTAATGGTGGAAGGCTCCGGTGAGTGTTAACCTACACATTGGAATTTGTATGTGTATTGTTTCTTCTCATTTGCATATGTTTTCCTTTAATACAGCTCTCAGAAACAAGGACAAATAGAGTAATAATGAAAACATTGCAATACATTTGGAATGCAAACACTAAAAAATAGAGAATGAAAAACCTATGCGATCTAATTGTGAAAACACCATACACTTATGGCATAAAATACCGCACACAAACACACATTATATATAATATATATTTATATATATATATATATATATATATATATATATATACTGTATATATTGTTTTACCGGGTTATAGTAATTATAGCTCATGATATAGTCTTTACTAATATCCAGGTATGGACTCATAGACCGTAATTAAACTCAACAGGAACTCCCCGAACACGTTCTTAATATCACAATAAGTATTCAACTATGTACTACAGAACTCAATGACAACACACAGGAGAGTTATACACACAGGTTTATTGAACAACATTGAAAGTGATGTTGATAGAAAGGCTTGGTTTAATATGTATAATTCTGGTATAAGATTAGCTTAATAATTATGAGAATTATAAGGTAACAGGCGAATGTATACTATTAGAGTAGACCAAGGTAATATCAATATTAAATCAGTGTTGGTAATAAACAAACAGGAAATATGCAATTAAATAAACACGTCACCTATAGCATGAACCCTTAATAATAATAATGATGATGATGATGATGATGATGCGGGTCGAGTGTCTTACGTGAATGAAACAACAACAATGATTATAACTACCGGTAGTCTCAATATAAAAGACAATGGAAGAGTTGAGAGTTTAAAACAGTGAGATACGGGGGCGGTACACATGGAGTGAGGGTGGAGCAGGTACACTGGCTACGGATAGTGACTTGAGTAGGTAGCTGGTCAGGTCATATACGGGGCGGTACATGGAGTGAGGGTGGAGCAGGTACACTGGCTACGGATAGTGACTTGAGTAGGTAGCTGGTCAGGTCATATACGGGGCGGTACATGGAGTGAGGGTGGAGCAGGTACACTGGCTACGGATAGTGACTTGAGTAGGTAGCTGGTCAGGTCATATACGGGGCGGTACATGGAGTGAGGGTGGAGCAGGTACACTGGCTACGGATAGTGACTTGAGTAGGTAGCTGGTCAGGTCATATACGGGGCGGTACATGGAGTGAGGGTGGAGCAGGTACACTGGCTACGGATAGTGACTTGAGTAGGTAGCTGGTCAGGTCATATACGGGGCGGTACATGGAGTGAGGGTGGAGCAGGTACACTGGCTACGGATAGTGACTTGAGTAGGTAGCTGGTCAGGTCATATACGGGGCGGTACATGGAGTGAGGGTGGAGCAGGTACACTGGCTACGGATAGTGACTTGAGTAGGTAGCTGGTCAGGTCATATACGGGGCGGTACATGGAGTGAGGGTGGAGCAGGTACACTGGCTACGGATAGTGACTTGAGTAGGTAGCTGGTCAGGTCATATACGGGGCGGTACATGGAGTGAGGGTGGAGCAGGTACACTGGCTACGGATAGTGACTTGAGTAGGTAGCTGGTCAGGTCATATACGGGGCGGTACATGGAGTGAGGGTGGAGCAGGTACACTGGCTACGGATAGTGACTTGAGTAGGTAGCTGGTCAGGTCATATACGGGGCGGTACATGGAGTGAGGGTGGAGCAGGTACACTGGCTACGGATAGTGACTTGAGTAGGTAGCTGGTCAGGTCATATACGGGGCGGTACATGGAGTGAGGGTGGAGCAGGTACACTGGCTACGGATAGTGACTTGAGTAGGTAGCTGGTCAGGTCATATACGGGGCGGTACATGGAGTGAGGGTGGAGCAGGTACACTGGCTACGGATAGTGACTTGAGTAGGTAGCTGGTCAGGTCATATACGGGGCGGTACATGGAGTGAGGGTGGAGCAGGTACACTGGCTACGGATAGTGACTTGAGTAGGTAGCTGGTCAGGTCATATACGGGGCGGTACATGGAGTGAGGGTGGAGCAGGTACACTGGCTACGGATAGTGACTTGAGTAGGTAGCTGGTCAGGTCATATACGGGGCGGTACATGGAGTGAGGGTGGAGCAGGTACACTGGCTACGGATAGTGACTTGAGTAGGTAGCTGGTCAGGTCATATACGGGGCGGTACATGGAGTGAGGGTGGAGCAGGTACACTGGCTACGGATAGTGACTTTTGAGTAGGTAGCTCAAATTGCATTGCTCATTTTACACCTGAGCTATGTATCTTCCTACACATTATATATATATATATATATATATAAAAAAAGGAAAAGAATTGACAGGGCGCCAGGCAACATCTTTATTTTTCAAATTTTCGGCTAACCTTAAGCCATCATCAGGAACAACATTCCCTAAAAATAAGTAATATACTATTAGAACAACGCAATTTGTAAAAAATAGGGTAATGATTATCGAATCTATAAAAGGTTAAACTTACTAAATATAAACAATCCTATATTAATGTCTCACTATATATAAAATTAAAATTCATACACTAACCATGTAAAACCAGTGAAGATACCGAAAAGCAAAATAAAGACCATCACAATTGAACCATAACACATATTTTAACCTTTGAATACAAACATTGTTTCCTTAAATTCAAAACAAAGTCACAACACAGGCTAATACCATACAAAGAATCAAAAAACAAACTCACAATTTATCTAACACCATTGATTTATCAGTAAGGAAACTATATAATATATTTCGATAACTAGCAATTAACTTACATAACCCCTGACCAAAAATCCAAACACAAATAATACTCTTAGTCAAAAACATGAAAACACTAATAAACTAAGCCTAAATCAATCTTATATATCATAGCAATACGAGACTGAAATTCAACCCAATCTAGAGATTTAACACAAAAAACAAATCACTCCCCATGACAAAAACAAAAAAAATTATTTTTAAACCCATCATTATACTTGACTTACCCAGAAAAGAGTTCTCATCAGCACCAGGAACAAGAGAGAACTGAGGAACCTGAACCGAGAAGCGGCTAAAATAAACTCCCATGAAACAATTTCCCAAACAAATGAACCACTAACCATGTTGAACAAACCCTTGAAATTTGACCAAACATATATCTATGAACCACTATTTGCAAGATTGATTTCAGGATTCAGTTTACTAATTAATAACTTCTCACCAATCAATGCATCAGACTGGCTACCCAACCTAGAGACTATCTCAAAATCACCCACACTAAAGAGATGATCCTCTTCACGCGAATGATTTCGAATAGCCGAAAACGCCATAGCCTGTAAAAACTTTCCCGATCGGTAGCTCCTACCCAGGTGTTCAAATATCCTAATTTTGAAGGAACGACTAGTGCATCCCAAATACCTAGCCTCACAGCTAGGACAAGTAAATTTGTATACAATATTTGAACACAGAAAGTCAGGCACGCGATCTTTGAAGCTAAAAAATGACCCAATTCTAAACTTATTGGTGAACACAAATCTAAAGCTCACAGCAGGAAAACTATTTTTCAGAACATTTAGTGCAATTTTACGAAATTCATTGCTGATAGATCCATAGTAAGGCATTTTAACATAAATTATCTTCTTTTTTACATCAAAATTTGATTGAACACCCTGAGCTTGTTTTACATACAAAAAATGTCTAAGTATACCATTGAATATATCTTCCTTATAGTTATTAAGCATAAAATATTTCCTTAATTTTTCAATTTCAAACATGTAGCGAAACATAGCTGGAGCAAACAGCATAGGCTCTTTCTAATAGTGTCTTTATTGAATTAATCTTAAAAATCTTAGGGCAGTAGCTAAGCCAGTTTAACCCTAATCCTGTATGAGTGGGCTTTCTATAAACCTCAGTAGCTAATCCCTGATCTGTCTTTATCACTTTAACATCCAAAAATGCTAGTGACCCATTCACTTCATTATCACATGTAAATTTAATATTTTAATGTTGCTTGTTCATATATTCAAAAAAACTTATATTATCTTCTACATCTCGAAATATTAAAAATGTATCATCCACATATCTCCTATAAAATATAGGTTTGAATGATAGGGGACACTCATCAAGCCACTGAACCTCTTTATTGCATAAAAATGAACCCGCAAACAATGGACCTAGACTTGACCCCATTGAAACTCCATCAATTTGACTATACAATACTTTGTTAAACAAAAAACAAGATTCTGTGGTTACAAACAAGAACAATTTCTTAACTATATCCTTACTAATATTGAAAAAAGTTGTCAGAATCATATTCATCCAAAATAATCTCTAAAGTCTCACTCAGAGGAACGTTTGTGAAAAGCGACTCTACATCATAACTGGCAAGAACAAAATGTTTAGGCAACACAAGATTTGAAATTTCCCTCACAAAACTACTAGAATTGAGTACTGTATATTCATTAGTTGTAAGAGGAGCAACTATGGGTTGAAGAAATTTTGCTAAATTATACCCCGCTGTCTTTATAGATGAAACAATTGGCCTGAGTGGAATTCCTGGTTTATGCACCTTTGGTAACCCATATACTACTCCCGGAGCTGAGCCAGACGCATATAACAAGTTGAAGCTGTCAATACCTATCCTGTCCTTAATAGATCGTAGAATCCTATTTAATTTATCCTCACCTCTGATAATTACATCAAACAATTCACCTTTTATTAGTTTAAATCTGTTTCGGTCACTCAGAATAGTTTCCATTTTTTGCAAATAATCAACTTTATCCATAATAACAACTCCCTTACCCTTATCCGGTTTGACAATGACAATTGAACTATCCTTACCCAAATCCCTAAGCAAATCCAAGTCCTCTTTCCTAAACACAGATGATTCCACATTTTGATATTCACGTACTGCCAATCTATAGTTATTATTGCCAAATTCCCTAAGTTTGTTAATTACACCATCACTGTCCATCCCATTTCTCAACAACCCCGTTTTGACACACTCTTGAACTGTATTACACAATTTTCCACTGAAACAAAATGACTCAACCAATCCTTCTTATAAAAAGGAATACAAAAATCCAGACCCAGCATTAAAACTTCTTTTCTCTTGATGAAAGTCGTTGCTCGACTCATTGAAGATACAGCCCTCATTGTATTTAGTTTGCTGAATACCAAGACACTTGAGCTTATTATCATGACGGATCTTTACCTTTTCAGATTGCCTTCGAATGTTCAATGATTTTATATAAGAATGTCCAATAATCGAAAAAGGAGACTTGAGACTTAAATAATGACTTATAGTTGGCTAGTTTTCTAAGGAAATTTCAATTTCTTTTTGTTGTTAATCTCGCGATCCAAAAGGACAAACTGCCATTCTTTATAGGTATTGAATCTAGAAAACTCTTTACTGTAAACCTTAACTGAACAAACTTAGGAACGGTTTCATGCCCTTACAAAATTGCAAAAAAAGTTAAATCTAGTTTTAGTTTTATACGTCAGGTAGTTTTTCCACATTCCTGTAGGCCGAGAGCGTCGTTCGTCCATATCTAGTTATGAGTACTTCAGCAGTAGATTTTGGGCACTTAAACCTCCATATCAAAAGGAAAAGAATTGACAGGGCGCCAGGCAACATCTTTATTTTTCAATTTTCGGCTAACCTTAAGCCATCATCAGGAACAAACATTAAACAAGTAATATACTATTAGAACAACGCAATTTGTAAAAAATGGGGTCAAGTCTAGGTCCATTGTTTGCGGGTTCATTTTTATGCAATAAAGAGGTTCAGTGGCTTGATGAGTGTCCCCTATCATTCAAACCTATATTTTATAGGAGATATGTGGATGATACATTTTTAATATTTCGAGATGTAGAAGATAATATAAGTTTTTTTGAATATATGAACAAGCAACATCAAAATATTAAATTTACATGTGATAATGAAGTGAATGGGTCACTAGCATTTTTGGATGTTAAAGTGATAAAGACAGATCAGGGATTAGCTACTGAGGTTTATAGAAAGCCCACTCATACAGGATTAGGTTTAAACTGGCTTAGCTACTGCCCTAAGATTTTTAAGATTAATTCAATAAAGACACTATTAGAAAGAGCCTATGCTGTTTGCTCCAGCTATGTTTCGCTACATGTTGAAATTGAAAAATTAAGGAAATATTTTATGCTTAATAACTATAAGGAAGATATATTCAATGGTATACTTAGACATTTTTGTATGTAAAACAAGCTCAGGGTGTTCAATCAACTTTTGATGTAAAAAAGAAGATAATTTATGTTAAAATGCCTTACTATGGATCTATCAGCAATGAATTTCGTAAAATTGCACTAAATGTTCTGAAAAATAGTTTTCCTGCTGTGAGCTTTAGATTGTTTTCACCAATAAGTTTAGAATTGGGTAATTTTTTAGCTTCAAAGATCGCGTGCCTGACTTTCTGTGTTCAAATATTGTATACAAATTTACTTGTCCTAGCTGTGAGGCTAGGTATTTGGGATGCACTAGTCGTTCCTTCAAAATTAGGATATTTGAACACCTGGGTAGGAGCTACCGATCGGGAAAGTTTTTACAGGCTATGGCGTTTTCGGCTATTCGAAATCATTCGCGTGAAGAGGATCATCTCTTTAGTGTGGGTGATTTTGAGATAGTCTCTAGGTTGGGTAGCCAGTCTGATGCATTGATTGGTGAGAAGTTGTTAATTAGTAAACTGAATCCTGAAATCAATCTTGCAAATAGTGGTTCATAGATATATGTTTGGTCAAATTTCAAGGGTTTGTTCAACATGGTTAGTGGTTCTTTGTTGGGAAATTGTTTCATGGGAGTTATTTTAGCCGCTTCTCGGTTCAGGTTCCTCAGTTCTCTCTTGTTTCCTGGTGCTGATGAGAACTCTTTTCTGGGTAAGTCAACTATAATGATGGGTTTAAACATAAATATTTTTGCTTTTGTCATTGGGAGTGATGTGTTTTTTGTGTTAAATCTCTAGATTGGGTTGAATTTCAGTCTCGTATTGCTATGATATATAAGATTGATTTAGGCTTAGTTTATTAGTGTTTTCATGTTTTTTGACTAAGAGTATTATTTGTGTTTGGATTTTTGGTCAGGGGTTATGTAAGTTAATTGCTAGTTATCGAAATATTATATAGTTTCCTTACTGATAAATCAATGGTGTTAGATAAATTGGGAGATCGTTTCTTGATCCGTTGTATGGTATTAGCCTGTGTTGTGACTTTGTTTTGAATTTAAGGAAACAATGTTGTATTCAAAGGTTAAAATATGTGATATGGTTCAATTGTGATGGTCTTTATTTGCTTTTCGGTATCTTCACTGGTTTTACATGGTTAGTGTATGAATTTTAATTTTATATATAGTGAGACATTAATATAGGATTGTTTATATTTAGTAAGTTTAACCTTTTATAGATTCGATAATCATTACCCTATTTTTTACAAATTGCGTTGTTCTAATAGTATATTACTTATTTTTAGGGAATGTTGTTCCTGATGATGGCTTAAGGTTAGCCGAAAATTTGAAAAATAAAGATGTTGCCTGGCGCCCTGTCAATTCTTTTCCTTTTGATATGGAGGTTTAAGTGCCCAAAATCTACTGCTGAAGTACTCATAACTATATATATATATAAAACAATAACCTTTTGAAAGAGGATTCGATCCGCCGACCCTTTGATCAGCAGCCGAAGCTCTACTGACTATGCAACGGCTCTTGACTGGAGGCTCATACATATATATATATATATATATATATACAGTATATATATACCGGTATATATTATATATATATATATACAGTATATATATACCGGTATATATTATATATATATATATACAGTATATATACCGGTATATTTACTGTATATATATATATACAGTATATATACCGGTATATATTATATATATATATATACAGTATATATGTTGGTGTAGCCAGTTAATAAATGTTCTTTAAGGCAGGCGAGGTTGAAGGTAATACATGTATCAGCATTAATTATTTTATTATTAAGACTTTCAATAGAACGAACAGCAATTCTCAGGTATAATAACATTAGCATCTACGAACCCTCCCAGCCAACCAGGAGGCAGGAAAAGCGCGCGCCTCATTGGTCGCCAACTAGCCAATCATATGCTAGCCAACACCCAATAAACCTTACTATGATCTACCTAATATGTATAAATAAGCTGTTGTGTTATATCCTATTCACTTTCAAACACTAGCTACATATCAAACGTCAGTGAGAGAAAAGGCAAAGCAATCCACGCCCTCAGCAAACTCTTTAGACTAAGAAACTTAGAAACGAGAATAAAACTCCATCTAATCAAAGCACTAGTACTTCCAATCTTAGAATCCCCACCATTGCCTTAAGCAAAACTCAGATCAAAATTCTACGAGTGCAAAACAAAGCCCTGAGATTCGCAACCAACACACGCTACCCTTACGCTCACACCACCCAAGAACTTCACCAGGCAAACGGCCTTCTCCCACTTAGTATAAAATTATATTACCAAGCTAAAAAGATATGGCAGACCATAGAAGCCATAGACGAAAACACATACATGACAATAATAGACAAAAGACAACACATAAGACACTTTAACAGAAACTTTCCAAGTAGCCTCAGTATCATAAACGAAGAGGAACCAGACCCTATTTATACCTAAATTCTTATGAGCTAGCTAGCTATCCTGACAGCAGGACCCACCTTAGCTTAGCTACAAATGCAACTAAATAAATAAATGCAGGAATTTAAAGCACTGTCACTAGCTAGGACCATAAGTCCTCAAACCTGCAATTACCACAGCTTAAGCCCATCTTGCAACATGGGCACAGAATAGGTTTAGCAAACAGCCCTCAACACCATTGTATTTTGCCATAGAAATTATATATCACAGATTAGATTTAGCAAACAGCCCTCAGCACCATTGTATTTTGCCACAGAAAAATTATATTGTAAAATTATGTGAACAATAAACAAACAAAAACAGCAAGGTGGCCGGCCCACCAACTTTACTCTTCCACTGTATTTCATCTTTCCTACTTTCTCTTCCACCCACCCACTCTGTGGTTCCTCTCTTCACCCCCCTACCTAAAAAAAAACTATTCACTTACCTTCCATTCCCTGAAGATGATAGTTGTCTATCGAAACGCGTCGGATCATCATGAATTTTGCTAACCTTTTGCACAATCTCCCAGAACACCTGAGAATTGCTGTTCGTTCTATTGAAAGCCTTAATAATAAAATAATTAATGCTGATACATGTATTTCCTTCAACCTCGCCTGCCTTAAAGAACACAAAAATATATATATATATATATATATATATATACCTTTATCGACAAACTTGTACTGGCAACCATCTAGGTTGACTTGACTTTGGAGTTATTGACCAAACTAAATATACTGTACATAAATTTAGGTTGCCAAATTCTTAGCAACATTTCTGGCAACATCTCTGGGATCTTTTGCATTGTTATCGGAATCTCGCCTGGCTATATATTTAATTTAAACAACAGGATTCTTATAACATTCACCTCCCAAGCCGCTAGAACCGAGTTGCCGATAAAAGTCGAGGGGAAGAGAATGTTCATGCGATATCGACTTCACTTCCAAAACTGCCATGGATAAACATCGCCGGTGAAAATATTATCAGCTGACTTGATCCTTACCTTACTATCACCCAAAATATAACTAAACTACAAGTATAAACAAAGACCATCACTTCCTGACAAGTGATTACCCTGAGCCCAATGTCGTCCCTGTGTTATCAGCTGACTTGATCCTTACCTTACTATCACCCAAAATATAACTAAACTACAAGTATAAACAAAGACCATGACTGTGGAGGTTTTGACTGCTGGGCTACCGTAATTGTCGTGGTGTATGTGTGGTGTTGTGTGGTGTGAAGTGTAGGGTGTGTGTGTGTGTGTTGTGTGCTGGCTGGCATAATTATATTCTGACTGCTGGGGTACTGTAATTGTCGTGGTAGTGTGTGGTGTAGCTTGGTGGTGGTGTGTGGTGTGAAGTGTAGTGTGTGTGTGTGTGTTATAGTGTAGTGTACATAGTGATGCATAATATGTGGTGTGGTATGTTTTTTTTTTTTTTTTTGTAGTAGTTAAGGGATTAGGTCACGAGGAACGGAACCGTTTTACCCTGTCATAGACCTATTTTACTGTTAGGCGATCAGAACAGAGGCAAGGGGTGTGAGGAGATTGCCCAAACATCTCCACCAGCCGAGAATCGAACTCGGTCCTCTCGGTTAGAAACCAATGTCGCTACTGGTCACCTCCTTTTTTAGTATGTTTCCTCCCTAGACCGCCATCAAGCATCCCCCCCCCCCCCAAGACCCCCCCCCCCAAGACCCCCATCCCCCCATCAAGATACATTTGTAAACACTTTGGTATAAAACTGTCCCGGCCGAAGGTGTTCTCTCTACTCGTTGGACTATAGTTTTAATCAATTTACATATAATATGTATAATGAACTAAATTGGAATCACTATAATAATGTGGGTGCGATGCAGTGTTGAGGTGTCTTCAAAATTAATATTCTACTATTAAGGGGAGGCAGTTGGTTTTTAGAGTCCTTCTCCTCCCTCATATTTACCCCTATTAGTTATGAGATTTCAAGACACTCGCCCCATCAGTTTGGCGATTTTCAGACCTTTTGCCCCATTTCTTTGCCATTTCGTGCCCTTTAGGTGTCGATTTTTTTCCTGGCGAGCGATAGCGAGCCTGTATTTGAAGAGGAATTGGCCTTCGGCCGGGACATTTATCTACCGAAAAATGTACAAATTTATATCTTGTGGGTGTTTTTATAAGTTTGATGGAGGTTTAGAGAGCAAACTAAACCACCTCCTTAAACCATTGAACCGAACCAGTAAATTATGCTGCACATTACCGTCTGAGCTGCCTTAAGTACATTGATGCAGAAATGCTCAATCGTTAGTTTAGGATATTTTAACCCTTTGAGTACCAGCGACGTGTGTTATATTTTAATCTAGTTAGCCTATATTTAGATGATATTATGCAGCTTGGGAAGGATCTGTGGTAGTTAAAAGGGTTGGTTGAGACAGTGTGAAGCCTTACTATTGCTAGAGGTCCTTCCTAAGCTGAATAAAATGGTCTAATAGTTGCCAGAATATAATACTGTCGCTGGTAGAGAATGGGTTAAATAGGGCAATAACAAGGATAGAATATGTACCGGGTGTTTTGTTTTCCTTAACCCCTTCACCACCATGACACCTTTGATTCTGGTTGAGATTAAATGATTTTATGCAGTTTAAGAGGGACGTATGTTACTAAGTGGGTTTATTTAGATTGTATTTATTTGAGTCGTATAGGAACATTACAACTAATGGTAACCAGCATAAGATGAAAATTACGTCATGGTTGTAGGACTGTGTATCAAGAAGGGACTCTAACAGATACCCCCGCACTACTACTATTTAATTTTAAGGGCACCCACCCGTTTTTTATTTTATTTCTGGGTAGTAGCCATTCGACCCCATTCAGCCTACTGTTTTAAGACGAGCGATAGTGAGCCAGAATATTTTGGATGATGTTTTAGATAGCTGACTAAATGTTTACATTTTTCGGTAAATGTCTCCGGCCAAGCCGGATTTCTCCATACAATGATGGCTCGCCAGGAAAAGAAACTATACCTATATGGGGCCGAATGGATAAAACCCAGAGAGAAAATGCATGTCGGTCCCCTTAAGTTAGTGATTTATCAATACCAAATTTATCCTGCGAATGTCATGACTTCTAACTTCTGTAACTAAAAAACTACTAGAATAATCAAGCTAATATTTCTACCATTTGGGAAGAGTCAGTCTAGGAATAGATGTGGTAATTTACAGCCAATTTGAGTGGCAGCATCCTGGTCCTGTCATCACTTACTAGAGTCTGTCCTGGCTACCGTGCCATGATTCGTGACACCACCCAGGGGGCCGAGCCCCAGATGATGACCTTCGTCACTTTTCGGTAGCGTCAGTCCTGTCTTCTGTGATCACATTCCTGGTTCTGTGGTCCTCTTCTTAGCAGCATCCTGGCGTTGTGGTCCTCTTCTTTGCAGCATCCTGGTCCTGTCATCACTTACTAGAGTCTGTCCTGGCTACCGTGCCATGATTCGTGACACCACCCAGGGGGCCGAGCCCCAGATGATGACTCTTCGTCACTTTTCGGTAGCGTCAGTCCTTTCTTCTTCTTGTGATCACATTCCTTTCAGCATCCTGGCGTCGTGGTCCTCTTCTTGGCAGCATCCTGGTCCTGTCGTCCTCTTCTTGGCAGCATCCTGGTCCTGTCATCACTTACTAGAGTCTGGCCTGGCTACCATTCAACGATTCGTGACACCACCCAGGGCTCGGCCCCCCAGATGATGACCTTCCTCACTTTCTGGTAGTGACAGTCCTTCCTTCTTCTGTATTGACATATTGGCAGCATCCTGGTCCTCTGCATCATTGTACCTGAAAGGGAATACTCGTATACAATTAATGAAATACACAAATACATACACAATTAATGAAATACACAAATACATACATACATACATACATACACAATCAATTAATTACACATACACACATTCATACACAAACCAGGTGATCAATCTAGTCTGTTCGGTGGCCACCTAACCTATCACTGTCTGACCAAATCCTGAGTTAGCCCAGGGCTCGATCAGCCAACCAGTCAGTAAGGCTCTCACCACTTACCGCTCGGCTGTGACTCGGTTAAGATATTATAATCAAATGGGGCTATTTCCGCATAATGTTTTCCGATTTATTCTTATATACAGTTATGTTATTTATCTTGTAAATGCGATATATGTATATTTATTTCAATACACTATGATATTTGAGTATGATAAATAATGTATACATATAATATTATGTATTTCCACACTCTTGTACAACACTGACTCTAGCAACGTAACATATACATACGTACCGGTATAATATAATGTTTAAATACAAACATATACAACTGTTCATTTATCTAAAGGGTTGGTATAATGGTGTAGCCTAAATACCTGTGAGATAATGTTAATATTGTTAATATATACAGTATAAACGGATGTAGATTTTGTCTTAACATGCAATAGTTTCGCAGCTATTATATACCTTTAGTATTTTAATACTTCATTAAACTCAACATAGGTAGTTATATAGCTGATGGTAAGTATATAGTATATAGTAAGTATATAGCGGTAGCGAGCCAGCATATATATATTTGGTTTTGTTTTGGCAGCAAGCTAAATTTGTACATTATTCGATAGAAACATTTCTCCGGCTCGCTACCGCACGCCAGGAAAATATTGACACCTGAGGATTGGGGTAAACGTCTTAAAACAGTAGGCTGAATGGGTCCAGGATTGGGGTAAACGTCTTAAAACAGTAGGCTGAATGGGGCCGAATGGATACAAGCCAAAGAGAGAGGGAGAGAAAGATAAAAAAAATCCGGTGACCCCCTTAATATATAGGGAAGGTAATAGTAGTCAGACAGACTCGACCCTTGGCCCTCAGTGTGAGAACCCTGCTTGTCTTACCAAAGCCAAATGACTTATATCAACAAACTTCCTACTACAATATATTTACCTATCTTTCCTTTACGACTTACTGATTGTAAGATTGAGGTTAACCCATTCCGTACCGATGACATCTATTTAACATTATTCTGGCTACTATTAGACGGTTTTATTAAGTTTATAAAGGGCCTACAGCAATTAACAGACTTGGAACTATATCACTTATCCCAACAACTACCACATAGTCTTTTAAGTTTATAAAGGGCCTACAGCAATTAACAGACTTGGAACTATATCACTTATCCCAACAACTACCACATAGTCTTTTAAGTTTATAAAGGGCCTACAGCAATTAACAGACTTGGAACTATATCACTTATCCCAACAACTACCACATAGTCTTTTAAGTTTATAAAGGGCCTACAGCAATTAACAGACTTGGAACTATAATCTCAACAACTACCACATAGTCTTTTAAGTTTATAAAGGGCCTACAGCAATTAACAGACTTGGAACTATATCACTTATCCCAACAACTACCACATAGTCTTTTAAGTTTATAAAGGGCCTACAGCAATTAACAGACTTGGAACTATATCACTTATCCCAACAACAACTACCACATAGTCTTTTTAAACTACACAAACTCGTCAAAACATAGCTATAACAAAACAACCTAACTTACTGTAAGTTACAAGGTTAAGCCAGCCCACCTCGCTTTTTTTTCTCTTTCTCCCCCTCTCTCTTTGGCTTGTATCCATTCGGCCTCATTCAGCCTACTGTTTTAAGACGTTTACCCCCATCTAGGTGTGTACATTTTTCGATAGAGAAATGTCTCCGGCGAAGCCGGGTTTCTCCAAACAATGTTGGCTTGCTATCGCTCGCCAGGAAGAAATCGACACCTGGATGGGGATAAACATCTTAAAACAGTTGGCTGAATGGGGCCGAATGGATACAAGCCATATAAAGAGATAACAAAAGCAGGTAACCCCCCTTAAGGTTAATTGTATCCATTTATCCTTATTCCAACAACTAACCGAAGACAACACAAGAATAAGAGCAGGATGATTTAGGCAATATATATATTACGGTGTCTGGCAAAAACAAAATAAAAATCGTATATATAACTTTACAATCATTAACTATTAATAATAATAATAATAATAATAATAATAACAACAAAATATGTATGATGTCCTGCCGGAGTTGGTGGTTGGAACGCGGGACTCAGAATATAGAGTTCACACCGCTCCAGACAGAACAGTTCACACCGCTCCAGACAAGAACAGAGTTCACACCGCTCCAGACAGAACAGTTCACACCGCTCCAGACAGAACAGTTCACACCGCTCCAGACAGAACAGTTCACACCGCTCCAGACAGAACAGTTCACACCGCTCCAGACAGAACAGTTCACACCGCTCCAGACAGGACAGTCACACTTCTTATTATCAACAACACAAACCTTTACCATATGATTATTTTCTACGTCTAAACCCTTTTATTACTTTTGATTTGATTTTGTATAAATGTGTGAAGGAGGCAATAGCAAAGTCTGTAACAAGTGAAAGAGATCCAAATTCAAAGTGCGTTAGAGTCACAATACATGGACAAACGGAGCTTGAAGCAATTTAAGTCATTGGATGAGGGAAAGACAGATTGAGTGAGAGAGTTACAGATCTATCTTCTTCAGTAGAAGAAAGTCAAGGAAAATGGGTTCACTCTTGGGTTAGACAGCTGGACAGAATACGGGTGGAAATCTGTTAAAGGGCAGGTACTTCTCTCTCTCTCTCCGTAATGGAGGAGCTATACACTGAGAAAGCACTATAGAACATTGCTTCTTGTAATAGAGAAAGAGAGATAACATTGTTGTGGGTGTGTTGAACTAGTGAGAACAATACAACCCAATAAACAAGTGGTGATGGGCTGGTCTATCAGAGTGAGAACTGAGCGATCTCTGCCATACCCATAGCTTACTCTGACTGTTTCTTTTACTTAGATATTTTCTAGATCTCAAGTGACGGCGTCTCTTCCGTGGATTGACCTCCCAATCTACCAAGATTGGAAGCCAAAGCGTCACATTTTTCCTTTGCCCCTCAACTTTCTCTTCATAATTGCTGAGGGGCAGAGGGCCCTGGGTGGGGCTTTGGTTTCCCGGGCGTTTCCGCACCCTCCTCCGCTCCCCGCCATGGAGTGGCTTCGGTCACCCAGGCTTTATTGTGGTCGGCAGGGAGGGTTCTGTAGGGGCGCTCGGTTATGGCCTTCGCCTTGCTCGGGGCCTTGGGGCTGTTCGGCCAGGCAGCTTGGGGAACAACAACATCAACAATTTTACGTTGTCACAATGTCATATATAAGTGTAGCCACAACTTACCAAAATAACCTTGTATTTACGTAAATGCGTGAACAACCACAAAAGTCGCCAGACCATAACACAGAATGTTGTAGAATAACTTAAATAAACTATAATATCATCAACTACTTCAACGTATTACACTATGTTGTTAAAACCTTCCAAATGTCTCTAGTTATACAACCGGACAGCATTACCAAAACTATTTGTGTACATTATCTACAACCCTCAACACAATCAACTATGAATAAAACGAGTACCTGGTGTACCATAGCCGGTACAGTGTACCCCTATGTCAATATTGTGACCTCCATACCGGTCAGACCTTAAATAGCAAGCTAATGATATTGTGGCTCCAGACACTATCTACAACCCTCAACACAATCAACTATGAATAAAACGAGTACCTGGTGTACCATAGCCGGTACAGTGTACCCCTATGTCAATATTGTGACCTCCATACCGGTCAGACCTTATATAGCAAGCTAATGATATTGTGGCTCCAGACACTATCTACAACCCTCAACACAATCAACTATTAATATACCAAGTACCTGGTGTACCATAGCCGGTACAGTGTACCCCTATGTCAATATTGTGACCTCCATACCGGTCAGACCTTATATAGCAAGCTAATGATATTGTGGCTCCAGACACTATCTACAACCCTCAACACAATCCACTATGAATAAAACGAGTACCTGGTGTACCATAGCCGGTACAGTGTACCCCTATGTCAATATTGTGACCTCCATACCGGTCAGACCTTATATAGCAAGCTAATGATATTGTGGCTCCAGACATTATCTACAACCCTCAACACAATCCACTATTAATATACCAAGTACCTGGTGTACCATAGCCGGTACAGTGTACCCCTATGTCAATATTGTGACCTCCATACCGGTCAGACCTTATATAGCAAGCTAATGATATTGTGGCTCCAGACATTATCTACAACCCTCAACACAATCCACTATTAATATACCAAGTACCTGGTGTACCATAGCCGGTACAGTGTACCCCTATGTCAATATTGTGACCTCCATACCGGTCAGACCTTATATAGCAAGCTAATGATATTGTGGCTCCAGACATTATCTACAACCCTCAACACAATCCACTATTAATATACCAAGTACCTGGTGTACCATAGCCGGTACAGTGTACCCCTATGTCAATATTGTGACCTCCATACCGGTCAGACCTTATATAGCAAGCTAATGATATTGTGGCTCCAGACATTATCTACAACCCTCAACACAATCCACTATTAATATACCAAGTACCTGGTGTACCATAGCCGGTACAGTGTACCCCTATGTCAATATTGTGACCTCCATACCGGTCAGACCTTATATAGCAAGCTAATGATATTGTGGCTCCAGACATTATCTACAACCCTCAACACAATCCACTATTAATATACCAAGTACCTGGTGTACCATAGCCGGTACAGTGTACCCCTATGTCAATATTGTGACCTCCATACCGGTCAGACCTTATATAGCAAGCTAATGATATTGTGGCTCCAGACATTATCTACAACCCTCAACACAATCCACTATTAATATACCAAGTACCTGGTGTACCATAGCCGGTACAGTGTACCCCTATGTCAATATTGTGACCTCCATACCGGTCAGACCTTATATAGCAAGCTAATGATATTGTGGCTCCAGACATTATCTACAACCCTCAACACAATCCACTATTAATATACCAAGTACCTGGTGTACCATAGCCGGTACAGTGTACCCCTATGTCAATATTGTGACCTCCATACCGGTCAGACCTTATATAGCAAGCTAATGATATTGTGGCTCCAGACATTATCTACAACCCTCAACACAATCCACTATTAATATACCAAGTACCTGGTGTACCATAGCCGGTACAGTGTACCCCTATGTCAATATTGTGACCTCCATACCGGTCAGACCTTATATAGCAAGCTAATGATATTGTGGCTCCAGACATTATCTACAACCCTCAACACAATCCACTATTAATATACCAAGTACCTGGTGTACCATAGCCGGTACAGTGTACCCCTATGTCAATATTGTGACCTCCATACCGGTCAGACCTTATATAGCAAGCTAATGATATTGTGGCTCCAGACATTATCTACAACCCTCAACACAATCCACTATTAATATACCAAGTACCTGGTGTACCATAGCCGGTACAGTGTACCCCTATGTCAATATTGTGACCTCCATACCGGTCAGACCTTATATAGCAAGCTAATGATATTGTGGCTCCAGACATTATCTACAACCCTCAACACAATCCACTATTAATATACCAAGTACCTGGTGTACCATAGCCGGTACAGTGTACCCCTATGTCAATATTGTGACCTCCATACCGGTCAGACCTTATATAGCAAGCTAATGATATTGTGGCTCCAGACATTATCTACAACCCTCAACACAATCCACTATTAATATACCAAGTACCTGGTGTACCATAGCCGGTACAGTGTACCCCTATGTCAATATTGTGACCTCCATACCGGTCAGACCTTATATAGCAAGCTAATGATATTGTGGCTCCAGACATTATCTACAACCCTCAACACAATCCACTATTAATATACCAAGTACCTGGTGTACCATAGCCGGTACAGTGTACCCCTATGTCAATATTGTGACCTCCATACCGGTCAGACCTTATATAGCAAGCTAATGATATTGTGGCTCCAGACATTATCTACAACCCTCAACACAATCCACTATTAATATACCAAGTACCTGGTGTACCATAGCCGGTACAGTGTACCCCTATGTCAATATTGTGACCTCCATACCGGTCAGACCTTATATAGCAAGCTAATGATATTGTGGCTCCAGACATTATCTACAACCCTCAACACAATCCACTATTAATATACCAAGTACCTGGTGTACCATAGCCGGTACAGTGTACCCCTATGTCAATATTGTGACCTCCATACCGGTCAGACCTTATATAGCAAGCTAATGATATTGTGGCTCCAGACATTATCTACAACCCTCAACACAATCCACTATTAATATACCAAGTACCTGGTGTACCATAGCCGGTACAGTGTACCCCTATGTCAATATTGTGACCTCCATACCGGTCAGACCTTATATAGCAAGCTAATGATATTGTGGCTCCAGACATTATCTACAACCCTCAACACAATCCACTATTAATATACCAAGTACCTGGTGTACCATAGCCGGTACAGTGTACCCCTATGTCAATATTGTGACCTCCATACCGGTCAGACCTTATATAGCAAGCTAATGATATTGTGGCTCCAGACATTATCTACAACCCTCAACACAATCCACTATTAATATACCAAGTACCTGGTGTACCATAGCCGGTACAGTGTACCCCTATGTCAATATTGTGACCTCCATACCGGTCAGACCTTATATAGCAAGCTAATGATATTGTGGCTCCAGACATTATCTACAACCCTCAACACAATCCACTATTAATATACCAAGTACCTGGTGTACCATAGCCGGTACAGTGTACCCCTATGTCAATATTGTGACCTCCATACCGGTCAGACCTTATATAGCAAGCTAATGATATTGTGGCTCCAGACATTATCTACAACCCTCAACACAATCCACTATTAATATACCAAGTACCTGGTGTACCATAGCCGGTACAGTGTACCCCTATGTCAATATTGTGACCTCCATACCGGTCAGACCTTATATAGCAAGCTAATGATATTGTGGCTCCAGACATTATCTACAACCCTCAACACAATCCACTATTAATATACCAAGTACCTGGTGTACCATAGCCGGTACAGTGTACCCCTATGTCAATATTGTGACCTCCATACCGGTCAGACCTTATATAGCAAGCTAATGATATTGTGGCTCCAGACATTATCTACAACCCTCAACACAATCCACTATTAATATACCAAGTACCTGGTGTACCATAGCCGGTACAGTGTACCCCTATGTCAATATTGTGACCTCCATACCGGTCAGACCTTATATAGCAAGCTAATGATATTGTGGCTCCAGACATTATCTACAACCCTCAACACAATCCACTATTAATATACCAAGTACCTGGTGTACCATAGCCGGTACAGTGTACCCCTATGTCAATATTGTGACCTCCATACCGGTCAGACCTTATATAGCAAGCTAATGATATTGTGGCTCCAGACATTATCTACAACCCTCAACACAATCCACTATTAATATACCAAGTACCTGGTGTACCATAGCCGGTACAGTGTACCCCTATGTCAATATTGTGACCTCCATACCGGTCAGACCTTATATAGCAAGCTAATGATATTGTGGCTCCAGACATTATCTACAACCCTCAACACAATCCACTATTAATATACCAAGTACCTGGTGTACCATAGCCGGTACAGTGTACCCCTATGTCAATATTGTGACCTCCATACCGGTCAGACCTTATATAGCAAGCTAATGATATTGTGGCTCCAGACATTATCTACAACCCTCAACACAATCCACTATTAATATACCAAGTACCTGGTGTACCATAGCCGGTACAGTGTACCCCTATGTCAATATTGTGACCTCCATACCGGTCAGACCTTATATAGCAAGCTAATGATATTGTGGCTCCAGACATTATCTACAACCCTCAACACAATCCACTATTAATATACCAAGTACCTGGTGTACCATAGCCGGTACAGTGTACCCCTATGTCAATATTGTGACCTCCATACCGGTCAGACCTTATATAGCAAGCTAATGATATTGTGGCTCCAGACATTATCTACAACCCTCAACACAATCCACTATTAATATACCAAGTACCTGGTGTACCATAGCCGGTACAGTGTACCCCTATGTCAATATTGTGACCTCCATACCGGTCAGACCTTATATAGCAAGCTAATGATATTGTGGCTCCAGACATTATCTACAACCCTCAACACAATCCACTATTAATATACCAAGTACCTGGTGTACCATAGCCGGTACAGTGTACCCCTATGTCAATATTGTGACCTCCATACCGGTCAGACCTTATATAGCAAGCTAATGATATTGTGGCTCCAGACATTATCTACAACCCTCAACACAATCCACTATTAATATACCAAGTACCTGGTGTACCATAGCCGGTACAGTGTACCCCTATGTCAATATTGTGACCTCCATACCGGTCAGACCTTATATAGCAAGCTAATGATATTGTGGCTCCAGACATTATCTACAACCCTCAACACAATCCACTATTAATATACCAAGTACCTGGTGTACCATAGCCGGTACAGTGTACCCCTATGTCAATATTGTGACCTCCATACCGGTCAGACCTTATATAGCAAGCTAATGATATTGTGGCTCCAGACATTATCTACAACCCTCAACACAATCCACTATTAATATACCAAGTACCTGGTGTACCATAGCCGGTACAGTGTACCCCTATGTCAATATTGTGACCTCCATACCGGTCAGACCTTATATAGCAAGCTAATGATATTGTGGCTCCAGACATTATCTACAACCCTCAACACAATCCACTATTAATATACCAAGTACCTGGTGTACCATAGCCGGTACAGTGTACCCCTATGTCAATATTGTGACCTCCATACCGGTCAGACCTTATATAGCAAGCTAATGATATTGTGGCTCCAGACATTATCTACAACCCTCAACACAATCCACTATTAATATACCAAGTACCTGGTGTACCATAGCCGGTACAGTGTACCCCTATGTCAATATTGTGACCTCCATACCGGTCAGACCTTATATAGCAAGCTAATGATATTGTGGCTCCAGACATTATCTACAACCCTCAACACAATCCACTATTAATATACCAAGTACCTGGTGTACCATAGCCGGTACAGTGTACCCCTATGTCAATATTGTGACCTCCATACCGGTCAGACCTTATATAGCAAGCTAATGATATTGTGGCTCCAGACATTATCTACAACCCTCAACACAATCCACTATTAATATACCAAGTACCTGGTGTACCATAGCCGGTACAGTGTACCCCTATGTCAATATTGTGACCTCCATACCGGTCAGACCTTATATAGCAAGCTAATGATATTGTGGCTCCAGACATTATCTACAACCCTCAACACAATCCACTATTAATATACCAAGTACCTGGTGTACCATAGCCGGTACAGTGTACCCCTATGTCAATATTGTGACCTCCATACCGGTCAGACCTTATATAGCAAGCTAATGATATTGTGGCTCCAGACATTATCTACAACCCTCAACACAATCCACTATTAATATACCAAGTACCTGGTGTACCATAGCCGGTACAGTGTACCCCTATGTCAATATTGTGACCTCCATACCGGTCAGACCTTATATAGCAAGCTAATGATATTGTGGCTCCAGACATTATCTACAACCCTCAACACAATCCACTATTAATATACCAAGTACCTGGTGTACCATAGCCGGTACAGTGTACCCCTATGTCAATATTGTGACCTCCATACCGGTCAGACCTTATATAGCAAGCTAATGATATTGTGGCTCCAGACATTATCTACAACCCTCAACACAATCCACTATTAATATACCAAGTACCTGGTGTACCATAGCCGGTACAGTGTACCCCTATGTCAATATTGTGACCTCCATACCGGTCAGACCTTATATAGCAAGCTAATGATATTGTGGCTCCAGACATTATCTACAACCCTCAACACAATCCACTATTAATATACCAAGTACCTGGTGTACCATAGCCGGTACAGTGTACCCCTATGTCAATATTGTGACCTCCATACCGGTCAGACCTTATATAGCAAGCTAATGATATTGTGGCTCCAGACATTATCTACAACCCTCAACACAATCCACTATTAATATACCAAGTACCTGGTGTACCATAGCCGGTACAGTGTACCCCTATGTCAATATTGTGACCTCCATACCGGTCAGACCTTATATAGCAAGCTAATGATATTGTGGCTCCAGACATTATCTACAACCCTCAACACAATCCACTATTAATATACCAAGTACCTGGTGTACCATAGCCGGTACAGTGTACCCCTATGTCAATATTGTGACCTCCATACCGGTCAGACCTTATATAGCAAGCTAATGATATTGTGGCTCCAGACATTATCTACAACCCTCAACACAATCCACTATTAATATACCAAGTACCTGGTGTACCATAGCCGGTACAGTGTACCCCTATGTCAATATTGTGACCTCCATACCGGTCAGACCTTATATAGCAAGCTAATGATATTGTGGCTCCAGACATTATCTACAACCCTCAACACAATCCACTATTAATATACCAAGTACCTGGTGTACCATAGCCGGTACAGTGTACCCCTATGTCAATATTGTGACCTCCATACCGGTCAGACCTTATATAGCAAGCTAATGATATTGTGGCTCCAGACATTATCTACAACCCTCAACACAATCCACTATTAATATACCAAGTACCTGGTGTACCATAGCCGGTACAGTGTACCCCTATGTCAATATTGTGACCTCCATACCGGTCAGACCTTATATAGCAAGCTAATGATATTGTGGCTCCAGACATTATCTACAACCCTCAACACAATCCACTATTAATATACCAAGTACCTGGTGTACCATAGCCGGTACAGTGTACCCCTATGTCAATATTGTGACCTCCATACCGGTCAGACCTTATATAGCAAGCTAATGATATTGTGGCTCCAGACATTATCTACAACCCTCAACACAATCCACTATTAATATACCAAGTACCTGGTGTACCATAGCCGGTACAGTGTACCCCTATGTCAATATTGTGACCTCCATACCGGTCAGACCTTATATAGCAAGCTAATGATATTGTGGCTCCAGACATTATCTACAACCCTCAACACAATCCACTATTAATATACCAAGTACCTGGTGTACCATAGCCGGTACAGTGTACCCCTATGTCAATATTGTGACCTCCATACCGGTCAGACCTTATATAGCAAGCTAATGATATTGTGGCTCCAGACATTATCTACAACCCTCAACACCATCCACTATTAATATACCAAGTACCTGGTGTACCATAGCCGGTACAGTGTACCCCTATGTCAATATTGTGACCTCCATACCGGTCAGACCTTATATAGCAAGCTAATGATATTGTGGCTCCAGACATTATCTACAACCCTCAACACAATCCACTATTAATATACCAAGTACCTGGTGTACCATAGCCGGTACAGTGTACCCCTATGTCAATATTGTGACCTCCATACCGGTCAGACCTTATATAGCAAGCTAATGATATTGTGGCTCCAGACATTATCTACAACCCTCAACACAATCCACTATTAACACCTTATTAGCGGGCTAGGCGGTATTTTACACCGAGCCGCCCAGCGGGCACAATCCCGAAATATTCGCTCACTTTCACTCGCCCTAGCGCCGTAACTATGGCTCCAATCGGAACGAAACGATGATTTTTGGAACGAACAACTCTTCGTCTCCCCATAGAAGTCTATTCTGAATGAATTGAGCGAGTGTGGAGGGTGGGAGGAGGTGAGGAAGGGAGGCTACTTTTTGGTGTATTTCCCAGGCGCGTTCGGATGCGTTCGCTTTGTCCTGACTTCGGCCTCACGCGCGTCTATTATTCCTTAGGTAAGCCCTCTTATTTTATCTTGTTTCTCCTTATTTCTGTATTCTCTGTATTCTCGCTCTTTCTCTCTCTCTCTCTCTCTCTTTCTGTCTCTCTCACTCCTCTCGTCTGTCTGTCTGACTCTCTCTCTCTCTCTCTGGCTAGCTCGCTTTCTTTCTCTCTCTCTCTCCTCCCTTCTCCTTCGTACGTGCTGTCTCCCTTCCTCCCTGTCTCTCTTCTCTATATTTCTCCCTTTCGTATATGTAATTCTCATTATTCTTTTCTCTAATCCCTCTTTCTTTATTTGCTTGTAATATTTCTGTATTATTATATCTTTTTCACTCTATTTCAGTTCAGTTTCTGTATTCTCTTTCATTTATCACTAATAAATTTCATTCCTTACAAGCTACCGTACAAATACGGTATATATATATGATTATATATATACAGTATATATATAATATATATATATATATATATATATATATATATATTACTGTATATCGGTGTATATCACGGTATACGGCATATTTCTCTCCTTACGAAAGGAGAGAAGAGTCATAGCAATTTCAAGGTCACCTTCGTAAGGAAACAAATATACCGTACATGGTGATATATATACGCCTATCAAATGATTGATATCAATATACGGTATATATATATATATATACTGTATTTTGGTGAATATTGATATCAATCATTTGATAGGCGTATATATATCACCATGTACGGTATATTTGTTTCCTTACGAAGGTGACCTTGAAATTGCTATCACTCTTCTCTCTCCTTTCGTAAGGAGAGAAATATACCGTATACCGTGATATATACGCCTATCAAATGATTGATATCAATATATATATATACTGTATATTGGTGTATATTGATTTCAATCATTTGATAGGCGTATATATCACGGTATACGGTAGATTTCTGTCCCTACAATGTACCGATACGTACATGATGATAGGTATGCCTATCAAATGATTGATATCATATACGGTATATATATATATATATATATATATATATATATATATACTGTATATTGGTGAATATTGATATCAATCATTTGATAGGCGTATATATATCACCATGTACGGTATATTTTTTTCCTTACGAAGGTGACCTTGAAATTGCTATGACTCTTCTCTCTCCTTTCGTAAGGAGAGAAATGTACCGTATACCGTGATATATACGCCTATCAAATGATTGATATCAATATATATATACTGTATATTGGTCTATATTGATTTCAATCATTTGATAGGCGTATATATCACGGTATACGGTACATTTCTGTCCCTACTATGTACCGTACCTGTGACCTGGAAATTGCTATGACTCTTCTCTCTCCTTTCGTAAGGAGAAAATGTACCGTATACCGTGATATATACGCCTATCAAATGATTGATATCAATATATATATACTGTATATTGGTCTATATTGATTTCAATCATTTGATAGGCGTATATATCACGGTATACGGTACATTTCTGTCCCTACTATGTACCGTACATGTGACCTGGAAATTGCTATGACTCTTCTCTCTCCTTTCGTAAGGAGAAAAATGTACCGTATACCGTGATATATACGCCTATCAAATGATTGATATCAATATATATATACTGTATATTGGTCTATATTGATTTCAATCATTTGATAGGCGTATATATCACGGTATACGGTACATTTCTGTCCCTACTATGTACCGTACATGTGACCTGGAAATTGCTATGACTCTTCTCTCTCCTTTCGTAAGGAGACAAATGTACCGTATACCGTGATATATACGCCTATCAAATGATTGATATCAATATATATATACTGTATATTGGTCTATATTGATTTCAATCATTTGATAGGCGTATATATCACGGTATACGGTACATTTCTGTCCCTACTATGTACCGTACATGTGACCTGGAAATTGCTATGACTCTTCTCTCTCCTTTCGTAAGGAGAAAAATGTACCGTATACCGTGATATATACGCCTATCAAATGATTGATATCAATATATATATACTGTATATTGGTCTATATTGATTTCAATCATTTGATAGGCGTATATATCACGGTATACGGTACATTTCTGTCCCTACTATGTACCGTACCTGTGACCTGGAAAATGCTAGGACTCTTATCTCTCCTTTCGTAAGGAGACAAATGTACCGTATACCGTGATATATACGCCTATCAAATGATTGATATCAATATATATATACTGTATATTGGTCTATATTGATTTCAATCATTTGATAGGCGTATATATCACGGTATACGGTACATTTCTGTCCCTACTATGTACCGTACATGTGACCTGGAAATTGCTATGACTCTTCTCTCTCCTTTCGTAAGGAGACAAATGTACCGTATACCGTGATATATACGCCTATCAAATGATTGATATCAATATATATACTGTATATTGGTCTATATTGATTTCAATCATTTGATAGGCGTATATATCACGGTATACGGTACATTTCTGTCCCTACTATGTACCGTACATGTGACCTGGAAATTGCTATGACTCTTCTCTCTCCTTTCGTAAGGAGAAAATGTACCGTATACCGTGATATATACGCCTATCAAATGATTGATATCAATATATATATACTGTATATTGGTCTATATTGATTTCAATCATTTGATAGGCGTATATATCACGGTATACGGTACATTTCTGTCCCTACAATGTACCGGTACGTACATGGTGATATGTATGCCTATCAAATGATTGATACCAATATACGGTATATATATATATATATATATATATACCATATATTGATTGAAATCATTTGATAGGCGTATATATATATATATATATATATATATATATATATATATAGGCGTGCATTTTCACTCTCTCTCTCTGTTTCGCTTGCTTTGCAGGAATTTTGTTTTGTTTTATAAATAATATTATTTCAACACATTTCCAAATCACCCTATGGGGTAGTGTTGATGACTCATTTTTTTTTTTGTGGTGTTCCCAGGAGGTGTAATCCACATTTCATTGAGGTAGAAAAGGCAGTTATAGGATTGAGGTAGATAAAAGGCAGTTATATGATTGAGGTAGACAAATGACATGGATGTATGAGGTAGACCAAGAAGCAGATGGATGGATGAGATTAGAAACTTATGGATGTAATGGGTGATGTTGCTGATGATGATGAATGCACTTGTGTTTGGGTAGTGTGCTATTCCACCATATGAATGATTGAATGACATGAATTCATGAGGTAGTTTGAAATAGATGAATGAATGATTGCATGAACTTATGAATGATTGGCAAGAGGTCTAGAGGAGGAGGAGGTCTTGGAAGAGGTCTAGAAGTGTTCCAGTGTGTGGTACTCTGTGTAACATGGAGAAGCGCATAGTCCCACATTACAATAGCTACACATGAACGTAGTTTCCTTCCTAATTTGGTTCCTCCTTGTTGTATGTTTGCAGACGTGGCACTGCTTCAGTCCGTGCTTCCGGTTGGCTGCGATCTGTGATGCTGAGCGGGGGCAAAACTCAAGCATGTGGGTCAAGAAGTAGTCCCGGCTCTCAAGGCGGGCAGGCATATTCACGATCGGCCTCGGAGGTGGTAGCATACGTGTGGTTCCGTGCTTCCTGAAGATGGAGTCGATGATGTCCTTCGCGAACAGCCTTACCGAGCTCTTCCTTCCTGTCCGCGTCATCCACAGGTTGTACGCGTTCAGGATAGTGACATCAAGAAGATGGAGTACCACCTTCTTATACCACTTACACGTCTTCCTGAGGCAGTCAACAGCAGTGATTTGCATGTCACTCTTATCCACCAACCGCATGTTTATGTTGTAGTCCATAACAAGGTCAGGTTTGGAGATAGGGACTAGATGCTTCTCGCGGGTGACAGGGTCCATTTGGTATCTCTTCTTCCCGCTATCTCGCATTGTGGACTTGTGGAAGGTGGAGAGGGACATTGACTGGCTTTGTGTCATGCCAACAAATAGCCAGTATACTGTCACTGCTGCTCTTCTTCCGGAAGATGTCTCCTTTCCGTGTAGCATGAAACTTGGGCCAGTGTTTTCTGTTTGCCCTGACAGTTCCACAGCTTCCCGTGCTCCTTGCAAGGAGATACCTGGCAAGGAGAGGAGAGGTGTAAAAATTGTCGCTGTACAAGATACGGTTGGCATCCAGATACGGCTCCATCAGTGTCTTCACAACCGCCCCTGAAAGACCCAGTAGGTCGTTTGGAATGTCCACATCAGTAGCGGTGTAGATGATGAGGTCCAGCACGTATCCTGTCTCGCAGTCACACAGTACAAAGAACTTGATCCCGAAGCGGTGACGCTTCGACGGAATGTACTGCCTGAAAGAGAGACGTCCACGGAAGAGGATCAAGGACTCATCAATCACAACATTCTGAAAAGGTTTGAAAAACCGGCGATACCTGGTCAGGAGGGAGTTCAGGAATGGCCGTATTTTCCAAAGCTTGTCAGCTCCGTGTGCGGCAGTGTTGTCGACAAAGTGCAAGCACTTCAGAATTTGCCGGTATTGGTCCCTGGGCATGTACATGTTGAAGACTGGCGTTGATCTAATGTCATGCATCAGCCAATAATCCAGCATGTTGTGTTTTCTCATGTGGGGCATTAGCATGGTGAGGGCCAAAAACACGAGGAGCTGAGGGATATCGATGGGCGTCCATCTCCTCATGTGGGGC